>OW387024.1:81167029-81792029 GCA_936439885.1 Nowickia ferox
ACATAGCTGTAAGTTGGAATATCTGATTTAATGCCGCAGGCCTTACATAGCGATATTATGATGGTTTTACGGTCTAATAAGAAATATATTACTGTTAAAAAAAAATCTGGGCAGTTTTTTCTTCTGAAAAACTGATTTTTTGTTCGGTATGGCAGTTTTTCCTCAAACACATATGGCAACACTGATTCCATCATTCAAATTATATTTATTTAAAAACTATACAAGAATGCAGACGATGATAAAATTTCAACTAATTAACAATTGAATATGAAGAAAATAGAAAACAACAACTTTGGAAATAAATATTCATTCATATTCATTCAATTAGCTTGGCATATTATGTACTGGTATTTGTACATACATATGTATGTACATATGTACGTATGTACATATGTATGTATGAATATACTTTTATAAATAGATAAATATTTATATCGTGTTCAGTTACAGTTTTATTATACACTTTAAAGTTTTACCCCCTTATGAAAAAATAACGTGTGCTTGAAGTGTACGTTAAAAACGGGTTTTCTATGGAATGTTTAAGTTTTATTATACTCTGAATACAGTACACTAATTATTCTGGAGGATCAAATATTTAGCACACACGAGATGAATCAAAACAATTCACATATTCCATTTGCATTCAAAAATATGTACATAAATATATACGGTTTAAATTTGCTTCAACTGGCACCACACACAGTGGACCAAACCCAAGAACGCTGATGACGAAGGTGGGGCGGGCTTCGAAAACAGCATATTGTTCCGTTCTGCCAGTGTTTGTCATAATAATTTACAATTGCATTTAGTGCAAAAAGCTGAGTTGTAAAATAATGAAGCTTTCCACCTTCATCTCTTCCTTCACCGCCTGCCTTCTCTATGACTATCGCTTTTCCTAAAGAAGGTAACACCTAGTAATAGTAGTAGGCATTCATTGCTTGAGTGTTACTTCTCTTTAGCCTAATCCAAACATATACAAACGTTCTTCATACATACATACACCCCAAACCAAATGTTTCAGTCAGATTTGTCGTACTAAATTCGTTAAGACATTTCGGTAGTTTGTCTGAACTCAGACTTTTTGTAGCGAATTCATTAAGGGGCCATCCACATATTACGTAACGCCATTTTTTCCGATTTTTGACCCCCTCCTACCCCCACAGTAACAGATCGTAACAATTCTTGACCCCCCCCCCCCCCTCCCATCCACCACAATAACGTAACAAGAACTTTAAAAAAATTTAAATTGTTTTAAGTTTTTATTAAAAAAAAATTTAATTTAATTCATACACATACATATGTATGTATTTTTAAATAACTTTTTGTTTGAATTGAAGTAAATTTCTTTATTTAGTTATTACAAACTAATATACAAATATTTTTATGGCATTTTCTTAAGTTTCGTTTAGGATTTATGCATTTATTTATTTTATTTATGGGAAAATGCAAGTAATTGAGAATGGACGAATATTCGGGAATTCGAATCCTTTTGTTCCTTTATTTTTATTTTCTGTTAGACTAACACAGTGCGTAGACAAAAATCAAATAAGCTTGCAAAATATAAATAATAACAATTATGTATTTATGTACATACACATGTATATGCATATATTTATATATATTTAACACTCATGATTCTTGATTTATTATGTATTTCTTTGATAAATTAAATATATGAATAAATGAAAAATCGAAGTGTTTTCATACGAAATTAGTAAAATTTTTGTTACGTAACAATTTTACAGACCCCCCCTACCCCTTCCGTAACAAATCATAACAAAACTCGAAACCCCCCCCCCCCCCCCCCCCCCCAAGGGCGTTACGTAATATATGGATGGCCCCTAAGACATTTCGGTAGTTTGTCTGAACATTTTTTTAATACAAATTGCAAAAACTTTGATTTTTAAATACATAATTAAAACTCTGTGAAAATTTTTGTTTTAAATAAATATGTATAATAAGTCATAGTTTACACTATGCAAGCCTTCTTGCTAAGCTGATTAGTTTGTAAGGAGAGAGAGAGAGAGAGAGACGAGGGGAATAGAAATGTTTCTGTTCCCCTCGTCTCGCTCTCCCTTAAACTAATCAGCTTAGCAATAAGACTTGCTTAGTGTAAACTAGGACTAAATAAAAAAAATTGCAATAAATATTAAAAAACGTAACAAGTGCAAATTATTTCGACAAAAGCTGCAACATAACGGTGTTGTACATAGAAAAAGAAATCGTACCTACATGTCGTTACGAATTCGTACAGACATTTCGTACAAAAATTGTAATGATTACATAATATTTCGGTTCCGAAATCGGAAGATTTTGTCGACCAATCCAATTCGGATCATTTGGTTTGGTGGGTACATAGGTACTTTCTTTCCTAGTCTTATTTATATTCGAATTTCACATACATATGTAAGTCTTTCACATTCCAATGGAATCTTACAGTCACATTTAATCAATTATTTTTGCAGACATTAGCCGAATAGCCAGGTATTAAGATTTAAGGCTCGTGCATATTTTTTCCAAATGTACACACGTAGATATGAACACATGTATGTATGTACTTGTACATATGTACATACATACTATGTTTAGCATTCATTCATTGTGTGGTTTATCTTAAATACAAATCATAATTTGGATTGAGCAAATATGTGTGTATGTACATAATTATGTATGTACATATATAGAAATGCTGAAAATATTTAAGTTAAATCATGCGGATGTACTTATACCGCATGTACACTGTACTCCAAAAGTCTGTGTACAAGTATGTACTTGTTAAGTGAATTTTTTTTACATATTTTTGGAAAGACTTGAAATTATATATTTCAATAACTTGATTTATTTTCATTTACTCTGTATGTACATATGTATACATATATACAATATGCAAAGAACTTCAATTAAAATACGAGCAACTGCAGGCATACTTTTTTACTTCAGTGCTTGTACCCACAAATATGTGTGTGTGTGTGTGTGTGTTTGTATGTGTAAATAAATGTACCTACCCTGCAGTTTTAAAAGTAGAAATTGACTCAAAATCGTTAGGTATTTCCTTAACGAAAAATCGACTACACACTACAGTTGCCACAAGTAATGCAAGAGTTCGCCTTTTGACTCTCTCGCTCATGGATATGTTAATGTCTTCAACCTCAAATTTTTTTTGCGAGTGGAAAAAAACTGTGCTGTTGATTTTCGGGTATTTTTAGTGTTTTTTTCATTTCTAAAAAGCCGAAACTTTATTAAATGCCCGTTGCTTTTTAGTGCCATTTCAATTATCAAAATTTTTTAAACTTAAACAAAGCAAAGAAGCAAACGCTTCGACTTTTCTCAATACATTTTTTTAATTCCATACGAGAATTTTTTTTATTCATTTGTTAAGCAACGATTTTACTATTTCAATTCGCATGCGTGAATATAGTTAAACAACGTGGATTTGTCACTTGTGCAAATTGAAGAATTAACAAAAAAGTGTCTTAGCTGCTATGAAATTAAACATTTTTCTTAAAAGTAAATTTGACATTAATATTTTGTTAAATCTTATTAACTTATTATGGCTTTCTGTAAGATAGAAAAACAACAATATAGAAAAAGCTTGGAAGAATTATCGAGCGTTCAAAAGGTGGCTTAGACCAGCAAAAGATGCGTTCAAGGCGCTATGCATTTGATGTAATTTTAAAATAATTGCCCGGTATAGCGATTTAATATGTCGTAGTCAAACCAAAAATAAATACGTATTTATATCAAACATAAATAACAGAGAATATTTAGCTTAGTGCTTTTTTACTCGCAATTTTTTTAATTTTTACCCTTTTTTACTCTATTTTTATATGCTCACAGTGCTTTTGATTCAAGTGTTGGCATCACTGGCTGTTATTCCAAAGAAAATCAAAAAGATAAAAATTATTTTAAGTAAAGTATAGTTATTTGGGTTTTGTGTTGGCGTCAGTTAGTGTCCAACCTAAACTAGAGCGTCAATCGCTGTGTTAGCAGCAGGGTACGTATTTTTAGTACATTCAAATAATATTTTATACGTTTAAATGTACTGAAAATACGTACCCTGCTGCTAACGCAACGCTTCACGCTCTAATTTAGGTTGGACTCTTACAATAGGAAGTTCGTGGTCAGTGAATGTGTAATTTTAAGTGAAAAAAGTGCGTCTTTTTTTAGAAAGGTGAAACGTCGCATAAAAAAAGAACAAATGTTTTATCAATAAAAAAATTAATTGTATTACTAGCGAAATCACTGACGAAGGGTTATGCAGATGGTGGCAATTGACTACCGTCAATGTCATCCCCATGTTAAAATCGGCAGTCGTGTGCATTTGCTAGTCGTTAGGCTGGTAGTTAGTGGTAACGATTGGTAGTTCACGGAATAGCTAGACATTCGCCAGCTACGCCGTCTGCAGGGTAGATACTAGAAATATGTTGTAATTTTCAGCTATCATGCAAATTTTATTCGAGATACAACTTTTAATTATCTATGTTTTGCATTGAAAAATCTAACGATGTTGACGTATTCGTTTTATGCTTGTATATACATATGTATGCACATACATATGAATGTATGTATGTAAATATGTATGTATATACATATATTTATAAATACATACGTATGTATGTACATAGGTATGCATGTACATATGTACATATATAAAAGCATAAGCATACATACGTATGAATATTTATTTAATACTCTCTTTTTCATTCAATATACATACAAATGTATACATATGTATGTATGTATAGTATGTATTTTCTTTTCTGTCCGTCTTTCTATGTGTCAGTATGCCCATACATACATAAGTACATATGAACGTTTTGCGATGTATCAATGAAAATCGAATAATGAATGAAATTGAACCGAACTGAACAAACAACAACAAAAACTTAGAGGCAACAATCAAAAGTAGTCGTTGCCGTAGTATTGGCTGTCGTAAATTGTCGTCGTCGACTGAACAAATAAATGAGTGTGACCTAAATATTTAAAATCGTCTTAAAGATAAGCGGAAGTACTGAACGAATAAAAGTAAAATAATAATACATAATATGTAATACTCGTATAAAAAATGATGACTACAAATATGAAAAATTAAGCAATTGTTTGTATTCGTAAAGTCATGTTTTAGACTTGACAGTTTTTCTTGAAGCAAGTCTTAGTTTATGGTAGAGAGGGGAAAGAAGAAAGAAGAGGGGTACTGACTTGCTTGTACAGAAAAGTTACTTCAATTCTCTTTTGTTATTTCATTCGCCAAATTGAACAAGAAACTGTCTGAGTGTAAACAAACGTGCAATTTTAAAAGAGAATTGAAGAGAACTGCTTTAAGAAAAACTGCCGAGTCTAAAACAAGACAAATTGTATATTATTTTCTCTATGTTAAGTATATACAATTTATGAGTTACATTTTGCGACATTTATGATAAATATGTATGTACGGGTACGACTTATGATTTATTTACTAGGCCAAGACAACAATTCAATTAGAGGAGTGACAAGTATGTATATTTGAATGCCTTTAAAAGGTAGACCTTTATAATTAATTGGTGATACCTATTAAATGAATTAAGGTTGTTTTCCCTCTTTGTATTGTATATACCTATGTATGTACCTTTGTATACATGTGGCCAAAAACGTGACGTAATTGATACATCCAACAGCCTAAAGGCCTCATTAGTTGTGACTTTTCGTTGTCGTTCTGTGCCGTTCTTTTCTGTATAAAATATTTTCCAATTACTTTTTCTGTGCAAGGAATCAGCTGGCAACCTATAGAACTGATTTCAGTTGTGTACAAAATATCACAACAAACTAATACATACACACTTTTGGCTGTCACTTAAGGTTGAATTCTATTTTCTACAGATTTGTCCGCAACAGAACAGAACGAAAAAGGAAAAACAAACCACACATACAGACTTTCAATTGAAAAGAAACAAAACAGCTGATTCAGAACAGAACAGCACGTACAAACTAATTCTGCCTTAAATGTTTCACTTCTCAACAATAACTACTTGATTAAAGTGCGTCTTAAGCACGTGATTAACTATCATATTTGGTCATTAGACCTCGAAGTCTAACCACTGCTGTCGATATCCTGTCATTTTGGACGAAAATGTTTAATTTTGATAATGGCTTTAGATATCGAATAAAAATAAGCAAAATTTGAGATGACAACTTTCGATATCGATCTTTCAGTCGAGTGTAATCTTTATAAAAATTATTCGATATCAAAGCACGAGGGTGGGCCAATAAGTCCGTGTCTTTTTTAATTTCCTGTCTCGTTACTGAATGGGCAACACTGCTACTGTCAACTGTCATAATTTTAACAAGCTGCGGCATATAGTTTCTGTTTGGCAGCCATTGATAGCAGATTACCGCATGATATCAGAAAATATGAGAAAAGTGAATTTCGCGTGCTAATTAAGTATAAGTTTTTCAATTTCAAATGTAAAAAAACCAGCATGGAAAATGCCGAGCATTCTGTATGTCCAGTTGAGGTTTCTACACCCAAAACAATTGCAAAAAATTACGATTTTAGTGTTGAACGATCGGAGATTGAAAGTGACAAAGATTGTTGAAGTCGTAGGTACCTCACATGGCTTAGTGGTTTCACTTGTGTTTGCACACAATGAACCACAAAGGCAATCGTGTGACAACTTCCCAGGAGTCTTTGGCATATTTGAACCGCAATAATGACGAGTTTTTACGCCCTTTTGTAACTTTGGATGAAATTGTATTAACCACAACACACCAGAGACCGGCTGCTTAAATCGCGATTTTTAAATTTTTTCCAGCTAAAAGGAATAGCTTCCGGGAAATGAAATGGAAAATGTCCCATTATTAACTTTTTTGTAGTTAGGAATGTTCTTTAGGGACATATACTCGTACATATAATGTTATATCAGTTAACTAAAAACTAATAAGAACACAGTCAAGTTTAGTTAAGTTATCACCATTGATTGGCCACGTAGGACCGATATCGTACTGCTTTGAATTGTTTGGATGTGCCAAGAGCATCACAATGCTTCGTAAAAATAATTAGTGCCCATGTTTTACATAGCAGCAACAAAAGCCCATGATTATATGAATAAAATAGATTTTTTATACAAAAATTGGCCGAGTATATAAAAACGCTTTCTAAAAAATATAAAATATTAACTTTTACCCGCAGCTCGACTCGCGTAGATGTGATATTTTGGAAACTATATTTAAAATTTATGAATTTTTTGTTATTGGTTACTAAAATTTTTGTTATTGGCGATAAAAATATTAAAAAAATTGTATAAAACCCGGTCTTAAATTTTTTATTAAACAATCAAACCAGAAACGAGAATTACCCTAGCCAGCGCAAAAATTTGTGTATCGGAAAAAAAATCCAGACCAAAATTAAGAAGAACCGGTTCTGAACCGGATAAAAATAAGCTATGTTTGACGCTGGTAATGTAGCTTTCCATTGATGAAGGAATTTTCATCATATGAAAAACCGGTTCCGAACCGGATAAAACCATAGGCTATGTTTGACGCTGATAGTGTGGCTTCCCACTGGTGGAAGAATTTTAAATTTTTATGTACAGAACAAATAAATTTCCATTTTCCATCCTTGGAACCGTTTTTTTATTTTTCTCTATTTCAATCAGTGTTGCCAGTAGATTTCTCGAAAAAATCCTATTTTACCCTACACGATGAAAAAAATATTTCCCTACAAAAATCCCTACGCATTTTTGTCATTAAAATAGAAGAACCCCATTAGTTAAAAATATATATACATATATTTATTAAAGCTTTGGTAAAAAAATAAGTAATTAAATGCAATTAAAACAACATAAAAAACTAATATGAACACTTCTTTTCAAATAAAATTTTAAAGGATAAATACAATTCAGTTACAAAAACAGGTTATTTTAAAATTAATATGTACGAGTATGTATGCATATACCAAGGTGAATTCATGTACCAGGTGGTGCCAAGTTGACAGCTGCTTCTTTAGGAAGTTTGGCTTGTCAAATTTCAGTGCAATAAAATTTGTAGGAATTTTAGTTTGTCAATTTTCATTGCAATAAAGTACTTGGCAGATTTTGTTGTTGCAGGCTTGACACCACATGGTATATGAATTTGCCTTGGCATATACATACATACATATTTATTAGTGTCGCCAACTTTTTAAATCACAAACAACTCTGCAAATATATTTTTGAGCGGTTTTGACGAAAAGAAAATTTTTGAACCGTTTTGAAAAAGAAAATATTACTAAAAAAAACGTTATGTTTGCATTGCACTGATTTCAATACTAATTTTATTAGGGCAAATTCTGACACATCAGTCCAAGACCGAAGTCTCTAGCTTTTCTTGGGGCTGCGAAAAATCGATTTCATATCCACACGAAATGGCAAACCTGTAAAACCAAGTTGCCTGCATCTAATTTCATGAAAAATTTCATTTTGTAAATTTAGTCTGAGAATAGTACTCGTATTAGGCTTTCTTGTGAACTGATCGTACGATCATGTTGTATAGTGAACAACGCCTTAAGTGATCAAATTGGATTTTAGCAGTGTTGTGGGATTCGTGCGACTTTTGGATTTTAGTAAATAACTTTTCACTCTAGAGTCTAGACTTCTAGTAAATAAATAGTGTTTCTTAAATGATTATGAGTTTTCATGTTTTAGGCTAAAAAAAAATTAAATATAACTTCCATTCAACAAAATCTGCAAGTTAATATTTAAAATAATAAAACATGTTTCTATTACTACTGGAAAAACAAACAACCGAGCGAGTTTCCTTTATAAATTGAATTGAATTCTTAATAACTTAAAATTTTATATAATTAAAGTGTATATAACAATTATTTTATTAATGCTACATAATTGTCGCCCAATAACTTCAGCTAAACAATAATTAAAAACAAGAACCCATTTGTATTATATTTTCAATGCATGTAAAAATAATTTCAGTAAATGGTGCTAATGTTTTTGTACTAATGCTATCTTTTTTTAAAGTCACTATTGCATATTATTGTTGTTTTTGTTGTAATTTAGTGATACTACTCTCGCGGGCTTGTTTAAATTCATTAGCGGAAATGAGTTAGTTGAACTTCCGTTTTATGCTGCTTCATAACACGTGTATGAATGTATGAATGTATGTGCTATACGAGTACATCCATTCTTTCTTTAATTTCTTAAACTTGTACATTTACTTCCACAATTGCTCATAAAGTGCTTAAATAGGTACGAAGGTTATCTGAGAAATCATAGCAATACAGCAACACAATATACAAAAAGAAGAATACTTAGGGTGATTGATTTTTTCTTATTGTAAGTTTTCGTAAAATATTTTCGCACAATATTGGTATCAGAGGAGGAGAAAAAAAGAAACTTGAAAAACGACGACCGATTCCAATTCATTTATTAAAGAAAGTGCTCTATTTCACTTCTGCTTAGGAAACTCAAACAAAATCATTCTAGAAAAATCTATAAAAAAGAACCTTCATATGTTTATAGAAAATTTCTCAAAATATTATTGATAATGATGCATGTACATAAACATAATCTAAGAGGCCTCAAACATAAATTTTAAATTCAAAAAAAACATTTTCATTTCATTCTAGGCCTTTAACCTGTTTGCAATTAATAGCAATCGTTTTATATGACTTGTTACTTGTTTTTTTTTCTTCTTTAAACAAACAACTATACTGCATTTACATTGTTTCGAATTGATTTAAAATCTTTGTCGAAATTTATAATATAAATTTTATATTGTTTACACTACGCTTTTTTGACATTTTTAAAGACTTCGTATACCAGACAAAATCCCTTGTATAACCTTTGTGTAATAGGGCATTTACATTGCCTCAAAATCTAGTGCTTAAGAGATTTCGACCTAAATCTTGTTGCTTTTTGCTAGATTATCCATACAAAAAGAAATCTAGTTTGTCAATAGATTTGTAGGAAATCTACTCAAATCTAATATTTTTATTTATTTTTTATTATCCTGTACCACATTATTTATATAAAAGGTGAGTGAATTAGATACGCTCTACAAAATTTTCTATTGAAAGTGTATGAATGAGCTAAGTCGGCACTTTCTGGGTTACAGTTTAAGAAAAAAATTTAGACAAAGGATTTTGTCTTGGATGCGAAATCTTGAAAAGTGTCAAAAAAGCTTAGTGTAAGCAATATAGATTTTGATCATTTCGAGTCAATGTAAATGCAGTATAGTTTCAATAGAAACTAGAGCTGTGCCAAATCGTTCATTCAAGTTACCGCTTATTTTTGTTAATTTTCTAAAAAAAGAACGAGCTCATCAGTACTGCTGAGCCAAAATCGCTCAGTAAAGTAACCGGCTTAATTCATTTATTTGACTGATTCGTTCAATTGTACTCGCTCTTTCACAAACGACACAGCTCTAACAGAAACCTTTTATATAAATATGTTATACAGGGTAGTAAAGAATAAATAAAAATATTTTGATTTGTACCGTTGAGGATTTTTTATCCAAAACAAAACCCATTAACTGAAAATATTTCCAAAACTACAACCAAACAACTGCAATGTAGCTAATTCACACACCATTTCAAGTGCACAGGCTGACTTTTTAGTCAAAATTTGAGAAAACCCATAGTTGTATCAATAAGTTCTAATAAATTTTAAGTAGATTTTGACCAAATCTAGTGACGAAGTAGATAGATTTTCTTTTGTATGGGCAACCTATTATATGTTGCCCGAAATCTCGTAAGTTCTAGATTTTGCTCAAAAAACCTCAGTTCCATTACTAAGTGCTAGTAGATTTTAGAATTTGTTTTGCATGGGAAATCCACTCGAAATCTATTAACGTCAAATATCAAAGGTTTTCGAGCAACATTGTTTTTTTTTTTTTAAATTCATAAATCAAATATATTTTTCTATAAATAAGGCAGTAAGTATTGGAAAAAATTTGACTTGAACGCATTATGCTCTCAAGAAATAATATTTAGATCAATATAAATATTTTCAGCTTGCCCTCGTATCTATGAATAAAAACATTGAACGTACTAAATTTATTTGTTTCCATTTGTTAAATTCCAGAAAAAAGTAATATTGAAATTGTCCATAAATGCACAGCCACGCATATGAGAGTGGAAAGAAACAATTTTTATATGACTTTTGAGTAGAATGAAAATCTGTAAATAACCGAATCACTATTAACACCAGGGCGGAGTCCAGTGAAAAATTCGTATAAAAAAAGCGTACAATACATCTGAATTTTAACAAGCACTCTAAAGCGTAAAATATATATTTTGGAACACGCCAAGGAAAAAATATGTTTCATAATAAGAAGTGTGCTTCAGAGAAAGACAATGATGAATAGAAAAAAAAATTGGATACTCTGGCACATATCGAACACATTCATACACATTCCTTTTCTCATACTTGCGTATAGACCTGCACACTTTATTTCATACCTGTTGGAATCAATGCTCATTCTTCTTTATACCTTTTTAGTTAATTTTATTTATTAGTTAATTTTAATTATTATTAATATCCATGGGCCTGTGGCAAAAATTAAATAAATATACTTAATAGTAACAAACCAAAAAA
Source organism: Nowickia ferox (assembly GCA_936439885.1). Taxonomy (NCBI): domain Eukaryota; kingdom Metazoa; phylum Arthropoda; class Insecta; order Diptera; family Tachinidae; genus Nowickia; species Nowickia ferox. The sequence goes on from OW387024.1 coordinate 81,178,594, forward strand.
GTTTGTCTTAAGTAGAACAAAAATAATTAAATTAACTAAAATGTGCATAATTAGTAAAGAACAAACAACAATTGCAAGACTCTTGTAAATTTAGAGATGGTAAAATTGAGCTTTCATTTCCAAAAAAGCTTTCAGCAAATTGTAATGCGAGGAATCAAAACAATTCACATATTCCATTTGCAATAAAAGTTGCGTATATAAAGCAGAAATCTACATCGACTAACACCACACACAGTGGACCAAACACAAAAGAACGCTGATGAGGAAGGTGTAGTGGCCTTATTTTTGTGCTTTTCTACGATTCTTTACACAGCTATGATCGCCCAATTTTTGTGCCACAAATCCTTATGCAGTCATCTAGTACCTATAAAATAGTCATGGAGGTGCGTATAACAAGAATTGTTTCTGAAATTTATTATACAGTGCTCCAACCGAAGTCTAAGCACTGCTCCAAAAAAATTCCGACGATGTCTCCTTGCGGCTACATCAGTCAAATGTGCAAGTTTATATATGATATAATAATTTTTTCTTCACTATTTACTCCAAAAAGGCATTTTTTGAGATATGTCTATGTTGCAATAAAGGAGCATACATACATATGTACATACAGGCATACGTACACACACACATATATATATGTATGTATATACATATGTATATGGTACATTTTCGGACATATCTACTGCCAGCCGCAATGCGAAGTGGCGTTGACCACCCAATAACGGATAAAATAATTGATATACTTATTTCGTTTCTCTCTTCCTTGTTTTGTCTTATTTATGATTATTTCAGCAGTCTGTCTATAAGTATAAGTAAGAGTATGACTAGATTTAGTTTTTCGTAAACATTTACTCGTAAGTTGTGTTTTTGTCTACTGTTCCTTTTGTTTTTAGCACAAATCGCATTTTTTTCATTCATTCATAATTTACACATAATTGACGATTATTGCTTGAGAAATTTCATATGCATACACAAATTGATACTCGTTTCTTTCAGGGTTGGAAAGGTATTTATTTATTCTATTAAAAGTAATGGGTGTTTTTTATTGAGGTATAGAACTTTAAGTTGGCATCACTTTTTTAACTGGCGGCCATTTTGTCAGCTGTCAAGTGATTAATATTTAGTTTGGTTTGCCATTTCATCATGAACAGGTTGACAAAAGAACAACGCTTGCAAATCGTGCAAATTTATTTCGAAAATAATGGTTCAGTTCGCGAAGTTTACCGCAAGCTCCGTCCATTTTATGGTCGACATAATCGTCCATCAGTTAACCATGGATCGTTTTCGCACTACGTTTACTCTATGTGATAATACGCATCCGCAGAGACGTCGAACAGTGCGCACCGAAGAAACAATTGCCGCTGTAGAGCAAAGTGTTGAAGAGGCCCCGAATGAATCGATTCGCCACCGTTCACAGCAATAACCGACTATTTTGTTCCCGAATTGGATGGCATGAATGTGGATGAGTTGTGGTTCCAACAAGACGACGCTACATGCCACACAGCGCACGTCACAATCGATTTATTGAAGGAAACATTCGATGAGCGCATAATTTCGCGGAATGGACCTGTCAATTGGCCACCAAGATCGTGTGATTTGACACCATTGGATTATTTTCTTTGGGGATATGTGAAGTCGCTTGTCTACGCCAACAAACCAGAAACGTTAGGGGACTTGGAAGCCAACATTCGTGTCGTTATTGCCAACATACGGCCCCATATGCTCGAAAAAGTGGTTGAAAATTGGACCTGTAGAATTGGCTTTATTCGAGCCAGCCGCGGCGGCCACATGCCCGAAATCATATTTAAACGTTAATGGCATAAAATTATCCTTCCAATAAAGCCAAATTGATGGACATTAAAACGATTTTCTTGTGTTTTATTTCAATTCGAAGTTCTATCCCTCTAAAAAAACACCCTGTACTTTTTAAAAAAAGACATTTTCTTAAAAATTCTTTGTTATTAAAAGGTACTTTTTTAAAAGGTCTGTACTTTGAAGATATAAAAAGAGGCACCATTTTAAGAGGTACTATTTTAAAAAGTACTCATTTTACCTTTTCTAATATATATGTACTTTTTGTAAGTTATTCGCTATTCCTAAAAGTACTTTAAAAATAAAACTTTCTTGAAAGGCCCTATTTATAATATGTATATGTTTTTAAAAGATACTTTTTAAATGGTATTTTTTTGAAAAGGTTCCTTTTCAAAAGACATATTGTAAAGGTACTTTGAAAAAGGTACATTTTTGAAAGTTACTTTTTAAAGAGGTTTTTTTTGGTCTTTTGAGGAGGCTACTATTGTAATAAAATATTTTTCCAATGTGTTTTTTTTAAGATTTAGGGTATTGCAATAAGAGGTTTCGTTTTGATAAGTAAAAAACGAGATTATCTGATGTTTGTTAAATTTTAAAGAGCAGGGTATGCAATCCATAATCGAAAAGAATATCAGCCAAATAACCTTCACGGCCATGCTTGCACCGCCGTTGTCTCTTACTTCACTCTATAGATTTCTGCCGAAATATTTGTTCATAATAAAAACAGCTGATGTCTGGAGGTTTGTCAGAAGAGACTAGACATGTCAGTTGTAAAAAATATGTCGTCTATGGCATGCTTAAACTGTCCCAACAGCTGAAATTTTTCTACCAGTTTCACAGTTGCTGGCCGAGAAGGTGCTTCACGACGATCCAGAAATGCTTTAGTTTTGAAATTATAATTTTTTTTTGTTGTGAATTTTAATAATTTCAATGTTTTCTTGAAGCGTTTATCGTTCCATTTTTATTAAAGGCGTACTTAGTGGACCACCCGTACTTTAACAAATGCTTGAAGAGGTACTTTTTCAAACGTACTTTCCTAACAGGTATTTGAAAAGTACTTTTTGAACAGGTAAAGGGTCCGCCAGATAACATTTTTTTCAAAAACAGGGCGCAAAACATCGAGTGTAGCTTCGGCTGTGTGACACGTAGCGCCGTCCTCTTGAAACCAAATGTTGCCAATATCCTCCTCTTCAATTTTTGTGAACAAAAATTCGTTCAACATGGCCCCATAACGATCGCCATTGACTGTAACGGCCACTCCTGGCTCATTTTTGAAAAAAAAATGGCCCAATTATGCCTCTGGACCAAAATCCGCACAAAACAGTGACTCGTTTTGGGTGCGTCGGCTTTTCAATGTATGCGTGCGGGTTTGCTGTGCCCCAAATGCGACAATTTTGCTTGTTTACATACCCACCAAGATCAAAATGAGCTTCATCTGAAAAGATGATTTTTTTTGGCAAAATCGGCATCTTCTGTAAGTCGATCGCAGGCAATATTTCCCAGCGTTGTTCAAGCGTATACACAACTATATTCGTTCAGCAGAAGGATAAAACTAATTATCTGTCAACTCAGACATGAGCTAAGTGTTACCATTCACGAAATAAGCACTAGTTGAAAAAAAAAACGTTAGATGGCGGACCCTTTATGTATTGAAGGTACTTTCTTAAAAAGCAGTTTTAGTTTTGGTTTTTAATAGGTATATGTATACATTTAAAAAAGCAGAGTTTTAACAATGAACGCTGCAAAACTCATCACTTTAATGGAAAAGTGCGACCCTTCTGGTCAGAAACAGCCGATAAGTTACTACAGAAAACGTAAGTACTCAAATTTAGAAGCAGAACGGCACAGCACAGAACAGCAACAGAAAGTAAAGACTAATAAAGTATTAAAAAAGCTAACACCTGGTAATAGTAGCAGGCACTCATTGCTTGACTGTTATTTGTGTTTAACAAAAAATTACGCATATTGGTATATAAAATTAACAGATACATTTTTCATTTTAAACTACAATGCCTAATTTGCATTATGCATTTTATCTTGAAATTTATTGCACGAAACTTTTTCAATTTCCTATTTGCTAATTATATACGTAATAACGTAATTTTTTTTATATATTAGTCTCGTACGTAATTTACGTAGCATGAATCTCTGACAGATTTTGGACAACCTTTTGATCTGATTTGCTTCTCCAAGCCTCCTATTGATAAATGAAAAAATTTTCATGTAACTTATTTCATGGAAAAATGCATAATGTAAATTAGGTACATACAACTCAATAGAAAACAGTGTTGTCAATTTAAATTTATCAGCCTCCGTACAAGCTCATCTAGATTGGCACTCTCTTTTTAAATAACCTTATACACATGTACATGCCTATGTACATATATACTATTCAAAATAAATACAATACAAAGATCTTCTAAAGTGAATTTAATGAAATGAATAAAACCAAAATCATACGAATTCATTGCTGGCCTCATATGTTTAATTATGTTTACACACATCTGACAATGTTGCAAATTTTTATTTCTGTTTAGACTTTGTTTCTTTCGTTCAGCAATATTTCCTACTTCCAAAAGCAACCAAAAAGTAAAAAATAAAAATTATGAATGAATTTGTTTGTTTCTTGTTAAAAAAAAAAGAACGATTACATATTAAGGCAAATATATGCGTTCAAACGGTCAGTCTAATAAGCTGACAAACAGCCAAAGTTGTAAACGTACAAGCACGTCCATTCAAAAAAAAAAAAAAAAACCCATATGACTCATCGCATAACAATTGAATACAAATTTGGCTTAAATACCACTCAATATTTGTTCAAATATAGTATCAAAAAATATTTCAGAAATATAATTAAATATCTTAATAGTGTTTTTATTTTATGGGATCACCGTATCAACACGCAATATTAAAACAATTTTTATGACTTTTTACCATTTAGTGTCGATATACTGAGTGTCAGCGAGTGTAGTCTGTGCGTGTGTGTGTGTGTCTGTGTGTCTTAAATCCGGTTTAAACTGTCGTCATTTGCTTGGTATTTTTTCAAATATGCCGATAGTTTAACTATATAGAGAATACTTTTTTTTTTATCAAAATTAATGAATATATACATACATACTCGTATATTCAAAATAGATAAGCATGTAGTGTACAATTTGGATTTAATTGCCACAAAGATACAAATGTGGTCATAGTGCTACCAAATTTTAAAATATTCAAATTCGGTTTAAGGTCAAATTAAAAGTTCATACAAAAATAACGCCCACATCCGGCTTTTAAATGCAATTTGGTTGTGAAGTTACAGACGTACACTGTGAACTCGTAGAAAAATTTAACGCAGATTTGATCTTTTAATTCGGCAATGGACAGGAGCCAGGAGTTGTTTAACAGTTCTATTTCGCAGCTATACAACCTAATGTGGCTACGGTAGTATCGCATAAGTAATGGCAGACCAGCTGAACCTCAGTATCGAGCAGGTGACATTGTTTAACCATCTGGTATGCGATTTTCCAAATAGCTTTAGCTAATATTTTTTCTATCGCGCAAGTTTCCAACTTACATATGTACATATGTAAATCCATAAAACAGGAACCTCTTGCTTATTATTTTAAAATTTTTTATTTTCAAGCAATTAATATTGATACCAGCACATATGCGTATGTGTGTTATTTTTTTATTTTAGAAAAGACATAGTGAAGAGAAGATAAATGGTGAAGAGGTACTCTTGTATTCTTGAACTCCTTCCATATATCTTCTTGGCTTGTATTCAAGCCGAGTCCACAAAACGGTTCTGGTCAAACCATGACTACTTTATCTGCGATATTAGTAAAGAACAAACAACACATCGGCAGGACTGTTTTAAATTAGCAATGTAAAATTTGAGCTTTCATTGCACAAAAAGCTTTCAACAAATTGGAGTACGATGAATTCAAACAATTCACATATTCTATTTGCATTCAAATAAATGTATATAAGGCTGAAGCTTAAGGCTCAGTTAGCCGACTGCAATGTAATGTAACTGCAACAGTAGGAAACAGCTGATCGATATTGTTCTGCGAAAAGTAATGGAAATGGTTATAGAGATGTAATGTAATGTAACCTATTTTTCATATAAAAATATCGATGAGCTGTTTCCTACATTGCAGTTACATTGCGTTACAGTCGGCTAACTGAGCCTTTAGGCCGGGTTTACATCTGTGTGCCATGTGGCACACATGCGTAAAAAAGCGTAACCACTAATTGCTAATAAAAAACTGTTTGCTTCACACACGTATTTATTAAGTTAAACAGTTTCATACATAACTAATAGACAATTTTATAGAATCCAAGATGACTGGAAACAGTTTAAATCAATAAATACATGTCTGAATCAAACAGTTTTTCATTAATAATTAGTGGTTACGTTTTTTTGGGCACATGGCACACAAGAAATGCCAGATGTAAACTCAGCCTTACATTAATTGATAGCTCGTTATAAAAATATGGCGGCCTTCGAAAACAGCGTGTTGTTCCATTCTCTTAGTGTTTGTCTTAATAATTTACAATTGTCCATAGTGCAATTTTTTCCTTAAAAATTATCACCTATAGCGTGCCTTACAGATCGATACGAACTTTAGCCTACTCGAATTGTAAACAGAGATACAAATAACTTTTAGCAAAATAATAGACTTGTATCGAACTCATTCAGTAGCTCGTTTTTGACACAAGCCAATGATCAAACCCATGTAATTTAAATAGGTTTCATCATTGGCTTCTGTCAAAAACGAGCTACTGAAAGAGTTCGATACAAGTCTACAAAATAATTAAAAACTAAAGGGTGATTTTTGAAGTGCTTTTGGATTTGTTTTATAAAAAAACACATAACATTTCGGGAAATGCGTGAAAGCTTTATTTGAGTCGGTAGAACAATGTATATAATTCAATGTTTAAATATGATTTCATGTAAATGTTGAGCGCGGCTACGTCTGAAATGGTTCATACGCTGAGTCCAATTTTGACATACTCTCGCCATATCAGCCAGTATCTCACGAATAAATTCTTCAATATTGTCTTCCACTGCGTCAAACGTTGCGGGCTTGTTCATATAGACATGAACCTTAACATAGCCTGACCGGCCCAAAATTTGAAATAAACTGTTCACCGAACTCCATTGTATCGCGCGCTGTGTGACATGTGGCACAATCTTGCTGAAACCACATGTCAGCCAAGTCCAGCTCTTCCATAAGTAATCAATAATCTACGGTCATCCACAACACTGGCGGATACATCTACGATATCTTCCTCTGTCCGCACTCTACGTATGCGCGTTGGTGGTTTAATGTTCAATAATGTAATTTTGTTGCGAAATTCAGTCAGAATATCCCGAATAGCCGCCTCAGAAAGTCACCCCAAACTGACCATAAAATGGAAGAAGTGCATGGATGATGCACGTTCTTAACCGAGCATGAATTTTGATAATAAAATTTAATAATCTGTAAGCGTTGTTCATTTTTCAAGTCGATTTATTATTAAATTATAAACCAAACTGAACATGTTTAATAGTAACATGATTTTCGTGTATCAGCTGAGTTGCCAAAAACAATGTTGCCAAGAAGAAAGTTGCTAAAAATTCACCCTTTATAAGGGTCCCCATTAGAACGTTTAAAATTATCGCAAGTTTTGCAATTTTGCAAACTTATTAAGTTTTTCTAACAATTTTTACTCGGAAACTTAAGCTGTTCATTTGTGGATTTTATAACCAACAACTTCTTTAAACAACCTGAGCAATTTAATTTTTTGGCCTCCTTTATGCATTTTTAGACACAAGTTAAAATAAACTTCAAATACATTTTATTTTTATTTATGCATATAAATTTATATTTTTAACGATTTTCTTTTTCAAATTGACATTGACTGTTTGCCAAAAAGTTGAAAAGGGGCTTCATGAAACATATCTCGCAAATTTTTCCCAATTGCACAAATTACAATTTTAAGAATTCTCATGTAAACCATTTATTTAATCCGCACTTTCGTTCCCTTCCACTCCGTCGTGTCCAGCAACACGTCAGAGTGTGACCTTATGCCTGCTACTTATGTGGTCATTCACACAACGATTTTTGATTTATAAAAGTTTTATAAGACATTCCACAGGGCAATTTATACATTTATAAGTCTCTTTTACAAAGAACTTTGCATTTGAACTCACAAGTTTTGGAAAAGAAATTCTATTGAAATCGAAATTATTGACTATGAAATAACTGACCTCAATACAAAAACCAAAATTCAAGTTAAATATGTAAATGTAAATATTTATATTAAATGCTAGAAATTTAGATAAACATTAGTTTTTAGCAACTCTTTCAAAATTGAATGCTTCAATAAATTTGAATAAACCATTAATAAATTACCACTATGTATAATTTATTGAATATAATGATTTAAAAAAATAGTACGAGCACAAAAAGAAATTTGATAATTTTGTATGATTGATACTTATTTAGGTCATGACAATTTCTTTGTACCATAAGATTGGGAGATGCCAAACTGAATGTGTTGAAATCAAGGATTTCGAAGTATTGGAGTTGGGGATATTGTTTTGTACGGAAAAATTAAATCAGAGTACATAAATTGGGGGAAAGTTTCCTTAAAGGCTAGAACGACTTACAAAAAATGCAACCCTGATCTGATGAATTATTAGTGTCTTTTGAAAATGTTCATAAACTCCAGCATACCACGGTTGTGTTCTTCAAAAGTCAGAGGATTGTGTAGGATAGTGAATTCTAGCCTTATGAAAGCATAACTCAATTGTTCCATTTATTTAGATACAAAATTCGATAATCCAAAACATATTGTCCGGTATCGGAAACCATGTAACGCTTGCATTGTATATTTAGGACGTCTTCAGTACTTTTATGTAAAGTAGCAATATTCTTATGAAATATTTTGACTCTCTAACTCGTCTAAGTATGCATATGTTTGTCACTTAAATGGGGATATAAGGGATTAAGCTTTCCCGCCAATGTCTTTTTTAATAAAATTTTACTATGTGTCTCAAAATACCGAAAACCATCTAGTCAATCTTATTCGCCAGAAATGAAGCTAAACTAAATATGAATTTAAAGGTTAAGTTCGTACTTAGTCAGTGTTTCATTTGAGTTATAGAATATAAAAATGTATAATAAATGTAAAATCCTATAAGAAATATATATGTGAAATATGTTAACCCACTTACTCTACTCCGCTTGGGTCTTGGGTGGAATAAGTACCCTTAAACTGGCATATAATATTCACCATGATATACTACCTGAAGTCGAGGGGTCGTTGTCATTGTAGGTGGTCAATTGGCATAATTAGGATATGTATAAGGATATTTAATTGTTATTTAAAATAGCTACGGAACTGTCATTAAATTACTACTCCAAATTAGACACGAGATCGTAAGACATGCACGCCGCTGTTATGTATGCATATTCTCTGCCTCTGCCTCTATCACGATCATGCACGCCGCTGGGCGACCTTTTTTTTGGTTCACACTCACTCATGTCATCGTCAGTAATGCTGAGTACAAAGCAATGCCGCACAATGAAAAATATCGGAAATGACCAACTTGACCATTGACCACTAATACACAATATTGTGATGTCACAAAATGACATAGTGTGTACTCGGCATAACAAGAAAAACTTATCACGACCTTATTATGTACTAGGAAAACTTAATTTTTATTTACTTATTAAAATATTCTGACACGAATTATGAAATTGCTGGGAGGCAATTCGCGAATTCTGAATTAAAAAGGTCAATTCAAATCCTTTAGAACTATCGCTTCCATTTTAGCATAAATGTTATTGCTAAAAATAATGCTAAACTAACAATTTCCTTTTTACCTTTAAAATATATTTTCGCTTTCCCAAAGCAGAGATAGTTTATTTAACTTAATTTTAATTTTTATTAATCTTAAGGTCTCTTGATTTTATATTAAAATTTTATATTTCTCCAGGAAAATATTTTTTTTAATAAACTTAGAGATTATTATAATTAAAAAGAGGTCAAACAATTAGAAGAATTATTAATTTTAATTTTTTATCCTTTTTTGCCTATGTAGGCACTAAGAACTTGTGGTCAGCTGTTAGTTGACGGTTGCCATATTAATAACGTTTTGGCAACTGATAATGCAACTAAAGCTCGGTTGCCATATGTAGTAGTACATTATTTTAGATAAGAATAACTGGTCTTTATTTTTAGAGAACAATTTTTCCTCAAGTCTACATAGTACTAAGACAACCAGAGAATGACACAAGTATTGTTTTAAATATTCTTTGACTATTGGCCGCCAAACAGCTATGAATGCGTACAGCTTAAAATAAAAAAAAAACACTCTCATACACCAACACACGCAATAATTTTCAACCGAATACGTATGACTATAAAAATTCAACAAATAACTATAACTAAAATGTATAGACTCCATGAGCTACACTGATACTCATGAGTATAAAAATACTCTGATTATTAATCAGCTACACATGCCTTTATACATGGCTATTTAATTTACACCCACACATAAAGCATGTTTTCAAATAGCCATATACACACCCACACATTTTCCATTTAATTTTATATACACAAATGTATGTATACAGTGGCGAATGATGAATAAATATTACGAGTGTCTTGAGTACATTTCTTTTTGTTCGATTAAATATTCATGTGTCTTCTAATTTTTAGTTTTAGCGTACATTGGTTCTTAGCATAATCGAAGTAGAGATGCTCTTTTATATTGGAATTGGCTACAGTCATAGCTGCTTGAGGGAAAATATGTGAGCGTACGTTATTGTTTGCGCTCCAATTATGACTATGCGCAGTTACTAAAATTAAAGTTATTTACTTGTGTATGTATGTATGTATATATTTTTTGAGTACCCACTGTCATTCTCTGACGCCAACCGTAATCAGGCTGATTATTTTGAGATTGCTATTAGTCATTTCGGGATTTATAAATTCTTATTGCCGGATTAAAACAAGCCAGATCCGCTTGGCATCTCTCTGCACGAAACTGTGAATATATTATCACAAAAAAAATATACTCCAACTGGCAGATGATACGCTTTGGACTAGGCATCACAATATGGTGATAATTTGGCTTACATACACACATGCATATGTATGTACCCTGTCGGAGAATGTGTGGTTGACTACAAAAATAATAAATTTATAGTTAAGTTTTCTTAGACTAACTAAAAGCTAACTACAATGACATCCAGAACAAATCAAAAATTAATTCTTAAGTTGAGTACGTAATCGAATTTGCTGAGAGCCAACAAATTTTCTCTCAGCTACTTTCAAACTAATTTCAATTTTATATTAACAGTTTACTGTTATTTTTTTTTTTTTTTGGATGATACCTTAGCTGGGTTGTATAGCCTTGACTATACAACGTGTGACTATACATAGTTCGAATCCCAGAAAGAAATTTCTCAATTTACTGACTACCAGGCGATTTAAAAAAAAATCAACCTTAAGTTAGTTGAAAAGTAATGCAGAATAAGACAATTGACTACCGCCTAGGACATCGCAATGTTGAAATAGTTAGTTGTTTCCATTGGAAAGTAATCCAAGTTAGTTACGAAATAGTTAGCTTAAAGTTAGTTTAAAGTTAACTTAGTTTCCGACAGGGTATGCACTTATTTTGCAAATACCTACATAATCTAAATACGAAAATTTTACATATGTAGGTACATGCATATACATACATACATACATACATATGTAATGCGTAAGCACGTATGTATGTATGTATATAATAATTTACATATGTATATACACACTGGAATATATACACATATGTATGTATATATGTATGTATGTACATTAGACCAACTCACGTTGTATGGAGGGGAAAGCCGCGACTTTGTTACCCTTCTCAGATCAAAAACATTTGAGGGGTCTAGCGATGATCGTTCGTTAGCTGGACCGTGTCTAAAACGGTTCTATTTTTGAAGTTTTTTTTTGCATATTTTCGTTTTGGGAATCCTCATTAAAAATACCAATCTTTGATCTGAGAGGGGTAACAAAAACTTTTCTTTCAGTGAGTCGGTTTAATGTACATACATACTATGTACATGCATATGTTTGTATGCATGTACATACATATCGCACATTCAGTTGAATAGTGTCATAACTCAAAAAAATTTTTTTTTTGAGTTAATAATGCGGAATATTAATAATGCATTTCGTATTTTATCTTGCGTAAAAATTTCATATACATAGGTATGTATGTAAATAGCTTGTACTATCAGCTCCTGTGAGAAGAATGTTTGTTCATGCCTTCATTGAGTTGTATGTAAAATTTAAAACTTTAAACGCGTGTTCTGCAAAACTAGTTTTTTTTTTGAGTTATGACACTATTGAACTGAATGTGCGATATGTACATATGTATGTATGTATGTACATATGTATAAATGTTATGCCCGCATTTATTAATCAAACTTTTAACATAAATTTCCATTAAATTGTATAAATTAAAATTTATTTACAAATAGAAAATAAGGAGTCGTCTCGGTCGTCTAGCGTCTAAAGAAACTGTGACACACATAAATACTTTCACATGCTCTGGGGTGTGTACCCGTACATTCCAAACATTGAGTACGTAATCAAAAAAATAATATTAAAAAAAAAACGTTTTAGCAAAGGGGACAGGCATCACAAAATTAAGCTTCTTGGGACACGCTATTTAAAATTTACAATTTCTTTTGCTGTTCTTTTTTTTTTTTTAAATTAAAATTCATAATTCGCTTTTGCAATGCAAGCAATAATTAGCCAATTATCCTAAGATCTATGCAGATGTGCAAGAAAAACGAGGAAACATTTCAACGGACGCATGCTTAGCAATGCAGGAAAAAAATTCAAATTCCGTGTGCATGTTTGATCATGTTTGGAAACATTGAGAATAAAAGATACATTAAAAACGACTAAGTATGTACACATGTGCATATGTATGTATGTACATTTATCATGAATTATCTCAAGACACAAAATAGAGCAAGAGGAATAATAACAATAACAATAACAATAATAATAACAAACCAGCCCTAATTTTAATTTGAGGGGTTACTTCTATATGACTACAAGCAATGCTATATTTTACATAAATACTTACATACATATGTATGTATGCATGCATGTACATATGTAATATGTGTTTATGGATTTGTATGTACAAACATACATAATACACATATTTATACATACATATACACATACATATGATTTTCTTTATGATTTTCTTCGCTAACAAAAAGACGGAACTAATGGAAATGAATTTTAAGCAATTCTTTGTAGGTAGTACAAGAAAACTCTTTTAGCTGCAGGCAGTCACACTGAGAAAAAACAACGATTATTTAGTGATGTTTAAAGTATGAGCCAGTAAATATTTCTGTAAAGGCCGTGATGCACTATCATACAAAGTCGTGCGATCTACGAAAAAATACAAGCCTGGTATGATGGAGTTTAAGAAAATTTTCAAAAGACAATAACAATTCATCACACCAGGGTTGTACTTTTTCGTAGATCGCACGACTTTGTATGATAGTGAGTCATGGCCTTAAGTAGGTACTTATGATTGAGTTGCTGCCACAGAAGTAAATAGTTTCGGTAACTCAGTAACCATTCAAGATATACTTCATGAAATGTCAAACCGACAAAATTGAGTTCTGCATTGATTTATCAACTGAAGGGGTATCACGAGTTGGCCCGTGAAATTGGGCACCTTGGATATAGGCATTTCCACAGTCGCGTTACGTAATTGTCACGTTACGTCACCAAACAATTAAGCTTGTAATTCAGAGCCATGCTGTTCGAGTTGTTCTTATCCAAGGCATATCAAACAGGTACATGCGTCAGGCAAATTGCTCATCCGCTGATTTTTTGTTTACACGTTTATAACGAAGAATTCATTTGACAAATACTTTTGTGCCTTGTTTGATGCATACAATTTTTTGACAATTACTTTGTAAAACTATGTGAGAAGCACAGAGTTGCCACAGTGTTTTCTCTAATGCGTGTACCTGTAGTAAATGTGCCTTGTTCTTATCATTTACTAAGTGTAAAGCTAATTATATTCTAAACCAATATCAAAAAATAAATTAAACATACGTGTCACCAAGTCACGTATCGTGACAAAAAGTGGAATTTTCTGTGGAAATGCCTAGATACATACACACTTACATATGTATAATTTTAAAAAAATCGCTAAGGTTTCATTTATAGTCCGACTGCTGAAATTTGTTTGTACAGTTCTATAAAAACGTCTACATATAACATTCTCCCACGCATTTTTCTGATGTACATTAGTGTCCCTTTGTATAAGTTGTTGTAAGAAAGCTCATGTGATGAAGGCATAGTCACTGGTCACTGAATTATACGGACTTCAGCAGATACTAATCCTCATGTAACATCAGAGCGCCCTCCTTCGTTGTGTAGCAGAATCATCATCGAAGTAAAATAACCAATAAAATGGCTACTAATAACAGCTTCAAAAAATGTAATATGCCTCATTTAACACCAGAGGCGCTGCAACACTGCATTATAAAAAATGTGCAAAAAAGCAGAGTTGTAAAAGAATGAAGCTTTCCTCTATCTCTTCCTTCACCACCTGTCTTCTCTATCACTATCCCTTTCCTAAAGAAGGTAACACCTAGTAATAGTAGTAGGCATTCATTGCCTGAGTGTTACTTCTCCTTAAAAAAAAAAAAAAAAAATGTCGAGCCATTTTCTGAACTACGTATTTTTTATTTTTTATTTTTTACGAAAATAGGTTATTTACGATCGCAAATAATTGATTTTAGTCAAAAAATTAAGTTCGAAAATTATGCTTTTGTTGGCGGTTGCGGCACAATGTTTACACATCTTTTCTAGTTTCAAGGATTATTTCATGTACCCTATATTTTTAATATTGTACTCTAATAGAAGTTGCAATAATTTTTTTAAATATCAGCTGCATTTAAAACAAAAATAGAAGTCAGAAGATTTATAGATGTATCTAGTTTCATTTAAGCTTATAGTTCTTAAGCTTGGAAAACAACCAATTTCTTAGGCTTTCCCCCTAAATTTCGCACTTTTCTAAAAAAAAAATACTTCTGAAACTGAAATTCTCCTATAAACTGCATTTATAACAAGTTTAGCAAAAACAAAGAAAAAATGCCAAAACTACATATTTTTACCCATGTTACCGCCAACAAAAAAGTACTGCTTATTTTAATCTGGACCATATTCTATTCATCTACTAAATTTCATTTAAAGCCGTTTTTGCGTTAAAGTGAAACAAAATAAGCAGGATCATTGGCCACTAATGGGTTAATTCATGTTAAAAATCGTTGAACTTTTTTTCTCAAAATTTTATTTATTCTGTTACTAAAAATATGCCCCTGATTGGAATGTTTAATGTTGTTTGCAACAACAATACAAGACCATAGTGGAGACCATATAAGAGGAATTTTTCTCATATACCCATAACAGCCATGCCCGGATCAAGTGACGGGGTTAATAATATCCTCTGGCACTATACGATAAGAATATAAATATCTTACATACGAGTATTTCAATTGCGTTGTGTGAAAAATGTTTAGTCTCATGCATAACCGACACACATAACTTCCGCGCCCTCAACTCCTCATCCAACAACAAAAAAGGTCACTTCAACGAATGGAATCGTTGCCGCTCTCATTTAGCATGAAATGTCTTAAGAGAAAAAAGTCAAGATTCAAGAAAGAATTTGAATGGGCGTGGTTCTAAACACTTTTCTAGTCAGTGTATTGCATATTCACCGCTGCAAAATGTGTTTACTAAGTTTCATGAGATTCGGTTATAATATCCATATCTATCCATATTATAACTGACAGTCAGTGTGCAATTAAGTCCCTCACATGTGTGATACCACATTTTTCTTGTCCAAGAATGTCCCAAAGCACTATTACATTACATTGGGTGTGGGGCAGCGATGCCAAGTTGGTACTTTTGGCACTATTTTTAGTGCCTACTAACCTAACCTAAGGAGTTGAAAAAGAATGATTCCTTTCAATGGGCGCAGCACTTCTCATTTTTCTAATCATAGTAAATATTACATTTAAAGCGGAGCTTAATACTCGTATGTGTGCCTAGTTCCGTAAGATTCGGTTAAGTAGAAGTATGTAGTTTAAAAAGTGTATTTCCTTTAAGTGGGCGTGGCACTGTCCAATTTTTTAGTCATTATATATAGATGTTAAAGGTAGCAAATGCTTCTAAAGGGTGTTTTTTTAACCTAGATAGAACTTTAAATTGTAAAAAGTAACACAAAAAATTAAATTTTGATAAAACATTTTTTTTTATTTGTTTCAGTATACTCTGACAAATCATCATGAATAGACTCACGCTTGAACAACGCTACGAAATTATCCAAATTTACTTTGAAAATCAGTCGTCGATTCGCGCAACTTATAGACGACTTCGTCATTTTTATGGCGTAAATAATCGTCCATCTGAACAAGCCATTCGTCGAACTGTGGATAGATTTCGTACCAAATACTCTCTAGAGGATGCAATAACACCAACACGTCGAAGGAAATGCACCGTTTGGTGCGGTTTTCACGCTGGTGGCATCATCGGACATTATTTCTTCAAAAATGAGGCCGGAGCTCGCGTTACGGTCAATGGAGATCGTTACCGCACCATGATCAATGATTTTTTGTTTGAAAATATGGATGACATTGATCCGGAGGAGATGTGGTTTCAACAGGATGGCGCTACGTGCCATACGGCGAACGCAACCATCGACTTATTGAAATCAAAATTTGGCGATAACTTGATTTCGAGAAATGGACCTGTCAATTGGCCTCCAAGTTCGTGCGATTTGACACCTCTCGATTATTTCCTGTGGGGCTACGTGAAGTCACTGGTTTATGCTGATAAACCAGCAACAATTGACGCCTTGGAGGCCAGCATTGTTGGTGTTATTCGTGACATACGGCCAGCAGTGCTCGAAAAAGTGGCCCAAAATTGGACGTCCAGAATGCGCTTCGTCAAGAACAGCCGCGGTGCCCATATGCCCGAAATCATTTTCAAATGTTAATGTCACGTATTGATCTTTCGAATAAAAAAAAAATTTTGATTACAATTTAATTTTTTGTGTTATTTTTTACAATTTCAAGTTATATCGGGCTTAAAAAAACACCCTTTACAAGATTTCGTAGCTAAGAATCGGTAAAGAACTTCGCCCGAAAATGTTTTGGCCAAAGAAAGTCGTGGTCTGAACCATATTGGGTTGTAAGAACTTTTTGGAACATTTTATTGACAATAATGCGAGTTAGCTTAAAGCTAACCATTTTCATATTCATGTAAATATGTACTTATGTATATATATGTGTATTTATCTGCTATGCACATATTTTTTTAAATTTCTTGGCTTCTTAGCCTCAACAAGCACACGATATTCTTTCACTCGATAAATTCCGTATTTTCAACAAGTAACACCATTAAATTCGTACAATTCTATTTTAAAAATGATCTCATTTGCAAAAACGTTTTTTTACGTTTTCCCCCTTTTTAAGGCCTCACTGGCCGTAAGATGGCTATTTCTTTAGTTTTGTAGTCTTGTGCTCATATTTGGAAATAAAATGATTATTAGTTTAAAAGTACGAGTTCAAGTTAAAATTAGGGGTATGTATTATACGAGTATTCGACATAAACTCATCTGCGTGTAATTCAAAAAAATGTATGTGCATAATTATGTACAAGTTTATATTTATGAATTTTTAGAAGAAGCTTATTTCAAAAAAAAAAAGAAAAAAAAAAGCAAAAAGCAAAAACTCAACATTATTGTTAATTGTATTCCTATTTCGTTTTAAGAAACACGCTATTTTCTTACATTCGTTTGAATACATTGTTAATCATGTTTTTTTTTCTTACCCTCAGCTTAAAACACAGTCTATAGAATTAAAATAATAAAAAAAAATATGTATAGGTATATGGATTTATACATACATACATATATATAAAGAAGGGAACAAAATTTATCCATCTAGCAACAGCGAAAACTATCTAGTTATTTTATTCTACTAAAATGTAATATACTCGTGTATCAAGCAAAAATGTGTGAAACAACACAACAGCATTCATTGATCCACATGAACCACCAAAATATTGTTTTTTTTTTTTAAAGTAAGTAGGAACAATATTTCTTTACTGCCCATCTGCGATCGCAAGCAAATAGGCAGACAGACAATATACTCATTCCCTGCAGGAAATGCGACATTGTCAGTAGTACTACTGACCAAGTATACCCCAGCCAATGTAATCATCTATTGACATTCAACATTAGCTTGTCATTGAAAATCTCATTGAAAATCTCACCAAGTAGTTCTTTTGGGACCACATGGAGACATTGTCACCAAAGATTCACTAGTAAATTTTAGGTGCTCTAGTCTACAATAGTAAAATTGTAGTGATTTACTAGTGACATTGTCAATAGTACTACTGATTAGATGTACCCCAGGCCCAGGCCTATTGACATATAAAATAGGGTTGTCATGGAAAATCTACCAGTAGACTTTCACACTATTATTTTACGACCATATGGAGACATTTGATGCCAAGATTCACTAGTGACCCTCGCCAACAATTTTATGAGGGTTGGGGCAACAAACTTAAACACATATATACAGGGTGTTTTTTTTTAGAGGTATAGAACTTCGAATTGAAATAAAACACAAGAAAATCGTTTTAATGTCCATCAATTTGGCTTTATTGGAAGGATAATTTTATGCCATTAACGTTTAAATATGATTTCGGGCATGTGGCCGCCGCGGCTGGCTCGAATAAAGCCAATTCTACAGGTCCAATTTTCAACCACTTTTTCGAGCATATGGGGCCGTATGTTGGCAATAACGCCACGAATGTTGGCTTCCAAGTCCCCTAACGTTTCTGGTTTGTTGGCGTAGACGAGCGACTTCACATATCCCCAAAGAAAATAATCCAATGGTGTCAAATCACACGATCTTGGTGGCCAATTGACAGGTCCATTCCGCGAAATTATGCGCTCATCGAATGTTTCCTTCAATAAATCGATTGTGACGTGCGCTGTGTGGCATGTAGCGCCGTCTTGTTGGAACCACAACTCATCCACATTCATGCCATCCAATTCGGGAACAAAATAGTCGGTTATCATGGCTCTATACCGGTCTCCATTAACGGTAACTGACTCTCCAGCATTATTTCGGAAGAAGTATGGCAAAATGACTCCACCAAACACACCAAACAGTCAGTTTTTGTGGATGTAATGGCGTCTCAAGGGTCTCATGTGGATTCTCTTCACTCCAAATGCGGCAATTTTGCTTGTTGACGTAGCCATTCAACCAAAAATGAGCCTCATCACTGAACAAAATTTTGCGATGAAAATCAGCATCGAGATCAATCTCATTTTCGGCCCATACACCAAAATCACGACGCATTGCATGGCCTCGCGGCTTTAATTCTTGCACAAGCTGGATCTTGTAAGGTCGCAAGCCAAGATCTTTGCGCAATATCTTCTATAAAGTTAATGGACAAAGCTCCAATTGCTGTGCACGGTGGCGAATCGATTCATTCGGGTCCTCTTCAACACTTTGCTCTACAGCGGCAATTGTTTCTTCGGTGCGCACTGTTCGACGTCTCTGCGGATGCGTATTATCACATAGAGTAAACGTAGTGCGAAAACGATCCATGGTTAACCGAATTAATTGCTCTGATGGACGATTATGTCGACCATAAAATGGACGGAGCTTGCGGTAAACTTCGCGAACTGAACCATTATTTTCGAAATAAATTTGCACGATTTGCAAGCGTTGTTCTTTTGTCAACCTGTTCGTGATGAAATGGCAAACCAAACTAAATATTAATCACTTGACAGCTGACAAAATGGCCGCCAGTTAAAAAAGTGATGCCAACTTAAAGTTCTATACCTCAATAAAAAACACATGTGTATTTTTTTAACATTATTGCATAACATAATAAAAAAGAAAAACGAACTATTGACGCGTTCATTGACAATGTCACCAGAACAATGCACTAGAACTGTTGTCTCTAACGTATCTCTACTCGTGCATAAAAGGAAAGTTGTCGACATTTGAACCAGTGCAATTGTCGCTAGAGCAAAGAGTGTAGAGACATAGAGACACATGGTTCTAGGCTGACTAGAGGGATTGCCAGACACATTTAAGTATGTATGCATGTATCCAAGTGTGTGTGAGTATTTTACATTGGTTTTTGTAGCAGCTGCTTTTGCAAAACGCTATAAGACGGTTAAGTTAAACTAATTACATACACACGTGGTACAATATCCTTCTCACGTTCATTTATTTATATAAAATTTGCATTGAAACCAAATCGTATTAAGGACTCCTTTACAATACGGTTTTTGGAAACCCTTACACAATAGTGTTTTAAAACAAACAGCCTCAGCAAGTAAAATTAATTTGTTTTTAAATGAATGTTTAAAGACACTTTTTTTTTATTACATATTATTGTGCAATTTCTGTGACTATACAGAATAATTGCTTAACTCGACTTAAGAAAATTTAGCTTTATGATGCTGTATCATGTTCTAGTTGAAAGTTGCAGTGTCTTAGATATGCAAAGAAATTATCTCACCAAAGTGCAATCCATTCGTTTCCGCAAAACACTACTTTTCTTGAAACTACTTAAGCGTTTTGAAGCCACATGAGCCTCCGTTTGGCGTTTACATGGTTTTTTAACTGAATTGTTTTACATGAAAAAAATGCATGCATACATTTGTTACTGGGCAAAGGAAAAAGATATTTAATTAAAGCAAAGTGAAAAACGGTTCGAGCTCCTTGAGACAACTTCTCCCGGAAGAACAAATATAACATGCTCTCACATTTTTTATACTAAATACAGTTGCAAATCTTCTTGAAGCACAAGATCAGTTTTATTTATTTCAACAAAAGTTTTTATTTGCCAAATAACAATAGACAATATTATTTTATTAAGTATTCAATATTTCTGTGACAAAAGGGATAAAGTGCTTAAGTCGAGATAAGCTGATTTTGAGTTAATGACACTGATGCAATCTCCATATTTGAAAGTACCCTTGAGCAAAATCTAAATTTATTTGAACGATTTTTAAGGAAGTGAATGCGCGCAATGACTTGATACTTCTCCTTTTCCGGCTTATAGTCTCATATGGAATAATAGTTTAATTTAACTTATACTTTTGGTATATTTCACATTGAGTCTATTATTTATAGCGTGTAGAACGATGTTGAAAAAAATTTAAATGAATACCTAATTTCACAATTTAACTGCAAAAGAAAGAAATTTCTGAAAACAGACTTGAAAGTTTAAAAGTGCTCTACTGCAAAACAGTAAAATATGACTTAAGCACTTTTGCCTTATTGCCACAGACTTAGTTAACTTCTTCAGGGATCGATAAAATAATTATATGTATGTATGTATGTATGTAAAAATTGTATAAAATTCAAACTATTATTGGTCTAATAAATTGTTTAGAAGTTGTATTGGAAAACTATTATATTTTAATATATTTTTGATCTTATTTTCACTATTTAAAAGAAATTCTTTATCACCAGGGAAACCAGAAATATGCTCCAAAAAAAGTGTTTTATGCGCATTCCATATGCACTCAAAACTTGAAAACATGCACTAAAAATTCAAAAAATATGCTCTTAAAAATAACGCAAATTGGATTATTTGCAAATAAAAATATAGTCTTTATTCAAAAATTCAGACAAATACTCGTATAAAATAAACAGAAAAAGGAAACAATAAAAAAATTAATTAAGAACAAAAATTTAACTTCAGCTTCAAAAGGGATCACGACATCAGAATTTAAGCTTTGGAACTGT
Organism: Nowickia ferox; assembly: GCA_936439885.1. Taxonomy (NCBI): domain Eukaryota; kingdom Metazoa; phylum Arthropoda; class Insecta; order Diptera; family Tachinidae; genus Nowickia; species Nowickia ferox. The sequence goes on from OW387024.1 coordinate 81,200,277, forward strand.
ATTTTGGAGAATAAGACAAGCGTTTTATTTATTAGCAAAAAAAAATATTCACTTAGATTTTTTAATAAAAATCTCTGCCTGCCACATCTAAACAAACTTTTATACATTGAAAATGTTCTTTCAACCTGAACTGATGTAATGGGAGCTGCGTTCGTCACAATGGCCAAACCAAGTTTCTATTGAAATTAACGTCCAGTTAAGATGTTAGAACACATGTTACACCTGTTTAAGTTGAAATTTGGAATATACAAATCAATAGTACTCGTATTTATTGCAGCATTAAAGTTTAGTAGAAAATAGAATTGGAAATAGACGATATAAAATTTTTTTCATTTTCTTGTTTCGTTTTTTGAAAATTACAATATCAAAAAATTTTTAATTGTTCATTTCCAATTTTGTTCTAGTTAGAACACATACTAATAATTAGTATTTTCTAAATTTCCACTTAAACAAGAAAATATGTGAAATCGATTCGGAAGCCAGAACATACACAATGGCCTTTCTTAAGGTCTAACTATATAATGGTAGCAAAATATTGCTTGCCCATACTACTGTATTTTCATTACATGAGAAAAGTAGAAATTTTAATTTTTTTTTTGTTAAGTATTAAAATAAAAAAAATTTATAGAGTACCAAAATATGACCTAAAAGCGTCAAATATGCTCTGAAAATTCGAAAAAGGCTCAAAATATCGCGCATAGACTGAAATATGCAAAAACATGCCTTATATGGTAAAATATGCAAAAATATGCACTAACAAATCGATGCCAAAATGCATAAAAAGTTCTGAAATTGATAAATATCTTATTTCCGGTTTGATATGTCAGACAAGAAAAAACATGCAATTGCATATTTGCGGTTTCCCTGCTTATCACTTATACATATTAAGAACTCTTTTTACACTAAAAAATACTTTTCAGTTTCAATAACAAAAATTGCGGTATTGAGCAACTTTTTTTTTTTTTAATTGCCTGTGAAAAACATATTTCCATGATTGGTAAGTACAATTACAAATAAGTTATTTGATATTTACTTTAAAAAATAAGTTATTGAAATAAAGAGATTTTTTTTTAAAACGAAGAATTTTCAAATCGTTTTTTTTTTTTGAATTTGATAATTTTTAATATTGTTGTTGTATATTTTGTTGTCAAATCCGTATTTATTTTTTATTTTTTGAATGTATGAATATATTTGATAACTTTTTTTTATCAAATCGTTTTTTTTTTTAGTTGTACTGTGAAAACTCGCTGTTTGGGTAAATATTATTACTGAATTAAAGAATAAAGTTGTAAAAATTCATCTCCGTAGCCAACGACACATAGTTATCGAATCTAAATTGTGTCCATCTTTTCTGTGAACCCATGGCCTATTGGGACAATGTGATATTCTGCGATGAGATCAAGATAATGCTATACCACAACGAGTGGCTACACTCTAGGGCAACTGTCTTGAACAGATATCTAAATCTGCTGAAAACTCAATTATTTCCGAAAAAAAAAATAGTTCAAGTTCAAGAAATTTTTGTTAAATTGTAAAAATGTGTATTAGTTTTTGTTTTTTGCAAAAAATTATTTTTAATCACAGTAAAAATATTAATTGCATTTTTCTAATGTATATTGAAAGTAGATATTGAGATTTATAGATGGTTCCTTTACAAATTTTCAATATAACAGATTATTGAGCTCTTCTTGGAATCCTGATACGAGTTAGAATTCTCATTTGTTTAAATTAACATTGAGTATAAAAATAGCAATGCATTTGCTTGTGTAAATAAGAGCGAAGTTAACATTGTGGTATTTTAGCAGTAAATAATTTAACACTGTGTGTATGTAACATAGTGTCCACACATGATGATTTTATATCATAACTCGCAATATGACGCCGGCAGAGCAACTGTCATTTTTTCATTAATATCAACACAAAGGGGTAGACGTTGATGATTTTATATCATGATGAATCAAATAAATATTTGAAAAATACTTGCCAAAAATATCTAATTTGCGTGTTGTTAAATTTTTAGTCATAAATAATTGTTGTGCCGTCTTTTTTAAACGAAAATTCTTTAATAAATGAACATTAAATGCACAGTAACACATGAAATGACATTTGATATCAAGATGAATTTATCAGGCCGTGAGCTCTGATGATTATATCATAACGCTGCTATAATATTAATAAATTGAGTCTATACTTGATGAATTTTCATCATGATATCAATTTGACATTCATCATGATATAATAATATCAGTATTAATATCAGTGTTGAGTAAATAAAGTGTTCTGATTTGTTAAGAATTGTGCACTCGTGACTTTTGACTTAACTGCAAAAAATCGAAAAGGTAAAATTGTAGCGGCTTCCGTGCTCAACGTGCTCAATCATTTTGAATTTGAAATATGACATTTTATTGCAGCAGCACCGAAAAGAAGCTACGCGATGTTTTTTTCGTCCCGTCATCAAATGGCCAACTTTTCGTTATTGACCGCCGCAGTTACGTTACTAATTTTCATCGCCGATTTCTGGAACGAACTTTTTTCCGGCGCAGATGTATGGAATTTCATTATTGGCGGAAATCGATAAAAGAATTTTTTTTCCAAATTTTATAACTTTGTTTTTTTTTTTTTTAATTTCAACATAATTTGATTTGTGGTATTTCGACCACCACTGCTTTCTAAAACTGAGTTAGAAGTTCCGAATATACATAAATAAAACAAGTACTTGAGAAATTTAAGAAATAATTTTTAACTACCCTCGACCAAAACTTGACCTGCTTTTGAAACTAATTAAATTTAATCGTATGTATTTTCATCGTGGTGGAATTCTTGCGATCACAGACGCAAATTGTTGATAGTCATTTCTAATGTTATACAAATATTGTTCGCTCGTGTACTTCACAATGACAACTACATACACACATACATACTCGTATGTATGGAAGTAGTTACATCTACCAACGTTCATGTCATAAAACAAAGTTCAAGTGTGCAAACACAAGCTGGTTATGTCCCCATTATAGTGAACCTTTCTTTAAACAGCAGAATGATTTATTTCCAACTTGAAATCTTGACATTCATTAAAAAAAAAACACAAACACACTAAATATAATTTGTCTACCTTAAAACAATCATAATTTTTAATAATTTTTTTCTTTAATTTCAAAATATTTTATGTTAAAAAAGTCCATTTGTTTGAGAAATGAAAACGAAATAAAAAAATTGTATGTGATAAAATATCAAACACTTGTTATTACAATAAGTTACTCAACTCAATGGCATCGTAGTGAGTGACCTAAGAGCAGGCGAAAGGGTTAAAGAGAAAGTGAAAAAAAGGCAATAAAACCAGTGGAAGACGGCTCCCAAATGGAATGTGGTTTTTTTCGCTAGCTTAGAGTCCAACCTACATTGGAGCGTCAAGTGTTGGGTTAGCGGCAGGGTACATATTTTCACTACATTCAAATGATATTTTATACGTTTACGTGTACTGAAAATACGTACCCTGCTGCTAACGCAACGCTTGACGCCTATCTTTAGGTTGGACTCTTAGTCTTTATTTCGTAAGGGAAAAAAACTTATCTACAATTTTCTTCCATGGTAACATTCAATCAACATCATGATCATCATCATAATTATGATCATGCCGATGATCATAATGGCGTGTCTGTGTCTCGTACAAAATGTGGGCTGGGAATGTAATGTTCAGTTAGATTGTTTCGAAAAAGAACAGTATAAAATATGAAAGAAAATGAGAGAAGAATGCAAAAGCATAGAACCAGTGGAAAAAGATGCAGTCGAAGTTAAATTAAACGCATACCATTGCAGTGCAATCACCTTATTCTTCAAGCTTTTATTTAATTTCTGCTTTTGTTGAGCTGCATGTGTTAATTACGAAAACGCTGATCGCAGTAGAAGAAGAAAAAGATCACACATTTTCTATCACTTTGAAGAATTCATTGAATACAATTGTGCATTCGCTCTCTCACTCGCACGTTCTATGCTGGCTTGCAGGCTGCTTGACTGACTGGCTCGTTCATTCCCCCATTTAATTATTTCATTCACATTCCCATTTACAGTTGTGCTTTTAATAGCAGTTAAAAGTGTGATCACGATTATGATAATGACGATACATACATACATATGTACATACCGTCACCTTAAATGCAAACGGACGTAACTACACTTTTATATTTTTTTACAGGAGAAACAAACAACGTTTCAACATCAATAATAATAAAGTGTTCTTGAAAATGTTCTTCGAAATTTACTTGTAGTAAGGATACTTACATACATACTACTCGTATATATTTTTAACCATTTGTTTCCTTTTTATATAGTATAGGTATTTAAGCTTTTATGTTAGTTACGTTCTTTGCAATAAAAAAATAGATGCATTCGTAATTACGTCCGTATGAATTTCTTTAACAAAGTCATCATTTTTGATAACCGAGGTCTAAATATATGCCTGAACATTTAGTTTGATAAAATGAACCATAATCAATCAAAAACTCGATTTCGAATTTTTGTGTAGTTACGTCCGTTTGCATTTCAGCTGACGATAGTTACATATGTACATATTTATTTAGGTGGTGTTAAACATCATTATCAAACTTGCAATAATGATGTTTATTCATTCATGCATTTACTTTTAGTTTTGAGCTAAAGACGCTTTGAACCGCCCAATGGAGCGTTTATTTTTCTTTTTACAAAAATTTCATTAAAAAAGAAATTATTAAATAGCCAGCAATTAGCATGTGGATGCAACATTTAATTTAATTGATAAAAAATTCCATTCAAGAAACTAATAAATACATAGGCGTAGAAAGGCCGTTCTGGCGTGGGGAGTCATTGCCCCCCAAGAGTTTCTTTTGATAACCGACAACTAATACACAATTCTGTTGTAATGAACGAATACAGTATTTGTTACGCACCAACTTTTCAGTAGCGATATTTGAATTTTTAGAATGAAATTTTATTAAAAATGGCCTGTAATTATCTATTTCAATATTATTCATGGAAATCACTAATCGCAATGCCTCCCCCTAGAAATTTTTTCAATTACGCCAATGAATAAATATGTATGCACATAAGATACATACTCGTACATATGTACACATATAATTCTCTTAGGTTCCAATTCATTTCATTGCATAATTGAAATGATGAGTTTGAACATTCTTTAATACAGGTCTCGTTAACCGAACGTTGTTGTTAGCCTCCCGCAATGTGCTTACTCTAACGTTAGAAACTTTGTGTACTTATAGAATTTTTAAAGACAAGCCGTATGTCAAACAAACAAATTTTTAGCTTCTACAAATTTTATTGTAAATGCATTCAATGGCCTGCACCAGTAAAATTAATTGCTCGTCGTTCAATTGATTTTATTTGATTGTTTTAACTAATTGATGCATTGCTGTCAAAAAAAATGCTGTTGCACAGTGTTGTATGACTTTAAAAAATTCATTATTATGCATAAATTTAGTAAAGTACGACTTTGACTCGTACACGAAGAGTTCCGTACGGCGCTTGTTTCTTCTTTAACGATTTTTTCAGTTTTTGTCGACTTTTTAGGGTTTCGGCGATTTGTTTTTTTTTTTTTGCATTGACGCTTAAGGTAGAGGTCCATAGCTCGCTTTTTGCGCGTTACGCTTCCTATGCATCTGTCAAAAAAGTAGAATCAATGTAATAGTATGTGACAAGTTACATTGCAAAAAGCGCAGAACGCGTAGGCGCGTTCAAAGCAAAAAGTAGGTCTACTTTCTACTCTTGTACGCGTTACAAGCACCATGAAAGAAAGTCAGTCAGCTGTTCTTGAATGCTAAAGATGTTAAATAATACTTTATTTCTTACGTTATCGATAAATATTATTTTGCTGTGGATAATTTTTTTCTTTTTTTCAATAAAAAAAATTTCTTAGTAAAAAAAACTTGTTTAATAAAATATGTGAATATTTTCATTAATGCGATGTATTTTAATTAACTTTTCACCACACTTTTCTCAGTAACAAATTTTGCATATTAGTTATCGATTACTTTTACGACTAACTCCACAAATTCTTTTAAAAACTCGATTTCACTCTCCATTTTTTCTTTATAAGTATTTATAAACAAAAGCACACAGCTGATCAAAACAAAAATAAAACGGCGCATGAAAAGCAGTGCATGTAACTCAACGCGAACAAAGTATAGAATGAAACAAGAGGATGAAACGCGTGTAAAGCATAACGCGCAAAAAGCGAGCTATGGACCTCTACCTTTATTTAGTTTTGGCTTTTTTTCGTTTTGGCGATTTTTTTAATTTTACTTAAGGTGTGGTCACACTTGGGCAAATATTTGCCCAAAAAACGTAACCCCTAAATATTAATGAAGAAGCTTTCAATTCAGAAACGTGTTTGATAAGTTAAATAGTTTCCAATAATGTTGGATTCTATGACATTCTCTATTAATTGTTTATGAAACTGTTTAAATTAAAAAACACATGTCTGAATCAAAATGTTTTTCACTAATATTTATTGTTTATGTTTTTTTGGGCAAATGTTTGCCCAAGTGTGGCCATACCCTTAGTTTTAAGTAGAAACAAACAGAACTCAGTCAAAAGCAGATGTCTTTTGTTTTTAAAAATAACAATTACAGGGCTATTAAAGTGCAAATGCAGAGGCGGCATCCGTACAGGATTATAATCATTCAGTGTTGCCAATTTGTGTGTAATTACACAGTGTGTGTAATTTCTACTCTCATGTGTAGGTCATGTAATTAAATTCATGTGTAATCTGTGTGTAATTTTACTTTGGGTTCCATTTTTATTTATTTTTTTTTAAATGAGTGTAATTTTCTTCAATGTGTAATTCGTCATTGGTAACACTGTAATCATATACACAACACATACACACACATCATTTTTGTATTTTGTAATTAAAGTTTGACACATTTCTGCATTGTATACATTAACCAGCTGTGCTTGTGGTGGTACCTAAAACTTTCAACATTCCTTTAACTCTTCTATAAACTCTGGAGCTCTTGTAGTAATTTAACTTTTTATTTACTTTCGGCGAAGGCGAGTATTGATATATGTAACACCGTCCTACAAATGCATAATTTAAGCGAAGGTAAACTCATAACAGGTAATGTTGAAAATACAGCTGATATACTTTTTATTTTGCCTAATTCAAGTAGAATTAATTTAACTGTTGGCTCGTATGTCAAAAGTTGCTTATGTACAGGGACGTGCGCCGGGCGATTTTTTCGGCGGCGGCGGCAGAAAATCTTCGGCGGAAGCTGAGAACAAATAACACGAAAATCAAATTTAAGATAAAAATAATTAAGAAGTAAATAAAATAATTATTAGTTTATATTGTACATGGAGAATCGGCGGCATTTTTTCGGGCGACATAAGCCAAACTTTTTTCGGCAGCGGCGTAGCTGACTAAAATTATCGATGGCTCGGTTCAGCCGGCTGTGTGCCATCATGGCGTAGGTCTCTGCTCTAGTATCTTCAATCAGCTGCTGTTGATACACGAGCCGCCCAAGGCAACAACAAAATACCATATTGTTTTTATTGTTTGTACTTTGATGTAGCGTTAGCTTTACCTGTCATGAATTTGCTTTGATTTAAGCACAAATCCGTTGCTAGTGATACATATTATTATAAATTGTTATTAAAAATATCTGCATATGTAATATTTTCCACAGTTCAGTACTTTAAATAAGTCTCAATGGCAGCCCATATTGAAGCCAATGAGAAAGACAGACAGACAGACAGACCACTTTGTAATTCTGAGTTTGCGAGCATGCATTGGCCTAGTGCATGACATATGTATTCCTGGAATTTGCTGCAAACAAACTGTGCATTGTGAATTTAAAAAAGTACACTTTGTATTATAGCCGAAAAATAAAAAAGTAACCAATTGCCTAAGACAATAAAAGTCAACTTAACTGTCAATTTTTAGTTGGATACAACAAAACCAGCCATTGTAAACGAACGAGTCAGCCAGTCAATGCAATGTATGTATCTTCAAGCGAATGTACGAACGGACGGACAGTAAGTAGGTCCAATTAATAGACATGCCATTCATTAATGTCGTCACCTACAAAGTCAATGTTGTCTTTTTGAGCCAACATGAGTATGAGTACTTTGAGGAATGTCTGCTGCGTGCATTGATCGTCAAACAATTTTTACTTAAAATTTTTTTTATAAATTATTTTGAACATTATTTTAGTTTTGTACATTCTATAGTACCGTAGTTTTGTTTTTAAATTTTTTATTATCATGCGTACGAGATAAGCATGAGTACAAGTACCATGCAAGCACTTGATATGCATAAAACATACAAACATACAACATACGACCATACAAACACACGTAGATACTTATGAACATAAATATTTACATAGCTACATACATTTGTACATATGTACGTACATATGCTAATGTATGTGAGAATGAAAACTAATTTTTTAATTTTTTTTTTTGCTGTTAAATACAGTGTGCTATATAATTCTAGGAATTTAGGTTATAAAAAGGTTTAATTTAAGCAAACATGGTGATTTTAGCTGCAAAACTTACGGAGTTTTCTCAGGAACAATATATCCTATTATTGCAATGCGACATCCGGATCGCTGCAGTGTTTGCCAGGCATAGATCCTTGCTATTGAGAAAGTTGTGGATTGGTAGAGAGTGAATGTCACTTCAGCAGCCGTAATTAGCATGCGAATATACATTGATAGTCATCATCATTTCCTTAGAATCTCCGCTTCTAAGAACAACCACAGCATCCGACTGTCGATCATCTCTAAGCGAGATGCCAGAAGAGTTTAATATCATCTAGATTCCGAGGCAAAGAGGCTTTCAGGGAAATTCTAGGACTGATGTGCTTGAAGAATTGGGACAAGGCAAATAATTACAGGTTCCACTGGTTATGGACTGTGTTTGTTTACCCTCACTCTAGTATAAACTCAGACTTAAGCGCACGACTGACGCATAAGCAGAATAAGAAGGTGGACTAAGAAAAATGACTGCATGATCACCAGGCAGCTATGTACTCAACCAAATAAGAAAAATACGGTTTTTCTGATTTCAAAAAATATAGAAAAATCTCAGTTTTAGTGTCAGTGTTTAGAAAGTGTTGAATATAATGACTTTTGCGGCAGTTGCCAAGATATAGACGAAGAAGGAAATTAGAAACATTTTTGTGCCATTACCCTGCACTAGCATGAGTTCAGGGAACTTGCTGACGTTACCAAGGTTGAACTGCGAAGAATTAGCTGCTTTATATTGTGCTCTGACTGAATTGACGGTGAAAACTCTGCATAAGCAGAGTCTCCGTGATACCACAATTTACCAGATGGTTCTAAGTGAGTCCGGGCTTCTGAATGTCACCCGCATCTAACTTAATCTTAATCAGAACAGCCTTAAAAATTACCCTATATATCAAAGATTGTTCTTAAAAACACAAATTTTTATATTTTTTCTAGTCGGTTAAGTAGTCTACTTGCAAAGTTTCTAATTCTTCCGATAATAAGCAACGCTTTTTTTAACATAACCTATAATTATTCCATCAGGTGTACATGTCTATGAGGATTTTAAACGTGTAGAGTCAGTCCTCCACCAAATGAAAAGCTCACAAAAGCAATATGTCTGTCGTTTGGTGGGCTGTTAAGATTGTAAAAATAGAGCAAATAGTTATAGACGAAATATTATGTATGTATGTATGTATGTATGTATGTATGTGTGCGTCTGTAAATGTTCGTGTGAGGCTCCAAGTGCTGTTGTATCTGTGTCAGCTTAGTTAATGTATTTTTAGGGCAAATGCCTCAAATGCTTTCATCGTATATAAAAATGTAGCGAAAAGACAACAACAAGAACTTTAGTAAACTTGTTGTTTTACATATAAACTCATACATATGCATCCTTATGTATTATATGTGCATATGTATGTATGTACATAAATGTATGTCCATACATATATGGTTATATATTTCTTTCCGTACATGTACTATATTCACATATACATATGTAAATATGTACATACCCTGCAGTCGGTGTAGCTAGCAAATGTCAAGCTATTTCGTTAACTACCAATCGTTACCATTAACTACCAGCCTAACTACTAGCAGTGCACACAACTGACGGCTTTAACATGGGGATGACCCTTTGACAGTAAATTCCCTAATCAATACAATTAATTTTTCTATTGATAAAACAATTAATTATTCTCCCTTAAGGCTGGTACTCTGTTCAAAGTTGTGAAAAATTTTCAGCACCATTGATTATTTCGCGTGAAAAATTTGACATGTACTAAATGTAGCCCAACTCGCGGTTTTTTTTATAAATTTCTTGCTTTTATTGCTTGAAAGTATGCAACACTGTTAAAATTTCGTGCGAAAAAAGCACTGCTCATGCTGTTTCGCAGCTAAACTAAAATGATGCCAGACTAATTTTGCATGGAAAGACATGATTTTACGTGTTTTTCACAACAAGAACAGAGTACTACTTTTGCGAATTTATTTCGCAAATATTTCACACCAAATACTTTTATATGTAGTTTGACAGCATTTCGCACGAAATTGTGAGCAGAGTACCAGGCTTTATGGGGAATAAAAGAGCGAACATTTTCTTCACGTGAAATATTTTCTGTGAACAAAAAATGGTGAACAAAATTAAAGAATAGTATACTGGCCCAACAAAAACACAAACATTATCGATCACAATTTTAGTGAAATGGAACACATTTCACGTGAACTTTTATTCCCGATAAAAGTGATTAATTGTTATTTTTATTGTTTTTTTTTTATATTTGTTGTTGTTGATTTTCTTTGGAATAACACACAGTTTTTTTCACTCGCAAAAAATAATTTTTGAGGTTAAAGGCATTTACATATCCATGAGAGAGAGAGTCAAAAGGCGAACTCTTGCATTACTTGTGGCAACTATGGTAGGTAGCAGTGTTGGGATATGGCTTTTCTTAAATTGTACCATGAAAAATGGTAAAATTGTACCAAAATGTTGCGATCTTCTAAACAAGCATACACAGTAGGAATTCATAAAGATTTTTCAAAACCATAAAGAAAACTACTAATACTATCGAACAAAACAGTTTTTCATATACATATGTATGTAAGTATACATACAAAGTCTAATAAAGCCGGGATCCCACTATCGCCACAATGTACCGATTTTCCCGCAGCTCACTGCAATAAAGTCATAAGTAATAAACCAAAATTGCATTATTTCTCAATTCATTCCGGAATAAGTCTATATGGTTCTATTACCAATGCAGTGTGGGGCAAGTATGTCCTTTTATTTCAATCAGTTGAAAAATACGGCCAATTTAGCTTAATATTTATAACTTTATTTCAGTGAGCCGATGAAAATGAGCACATTGTGCCGATAGTGTACATACCACTTAAGGAACTGGGACAAGTGCTACCAAAACAAATGAAAAGTATGAGCATAACTACCAATGTTGGAAATTTTTGTACTTATTAGTGTTGGGTAACTATGCTAGGAGAAATTATTATTACTGTATGGCAAAGTAAAACTTTTTTCCAATTGTACCACTGAAGTATAAAGTGTACCAGTGTACCAATCCAAATGCGGTTGTACCAAATTTGGTACAATTGTACCACAAATCCCCACTGTTGGGATTTGTACGTAGTCGATTTTTCGCTAGAGAAATACATAACGATTTTGAGTCAATTTCTACTTTTAAAACCGAAGGGTATTTACATACATAGATAAAATTTAATGTATTTGTGCTTCTCTTATTCATGAATACGTACGAGTACAAAAATTTCAAACACAAATATTGAATGATCATGCAAAAGCAGAAAAAAACCAAAATGAAAATAAAAAATTAAACTAATAAAATTCAAATAAAATAAAAGCTATAGAAATTTTAAACCTGCATACATACGTACATATGTACATAGCGTTACCTTAATATAGAAAGGCCCTAACTACATAATTATTATTTTGAAATCAAGATTTTTGCATTTTTCGATACATTACATGTTCTTCTATCAGAATATACAAAAAACACAATTTCAAAAATATAATGAGTTAGGGCCTTTGTGTATTAAGGTATGTATCTAGGTATTGTAGTATTGTATACAGGGTGGCTGATGAGACGCGTTACCAAAATAGTTAACATGTGAAAACTTTTTTTCTCAGCGATCAGTATTTTTTTTTACATAATTTTAGATCGTTATCTAAATTTAGTGAAAATGCGAAAATGGATGGATGAAGCACTTGTTTGCATTGTACGCACTCGATTGAAAAATTTTCGTCCAAAGAGAATTTTTGGCGTACCTTCGGAGCCATTGCTACCCAAGCGCTTCAACGAGAAATTTATCTGCTGAGATAAAAAAACTCTATAAAATTCAAATCAGAAACAAAGTAAAGCACACGGACTTGCCTATCGGCTTGAAATTTTGCCAGATGATTCTATGAAATGGCGGAAGAGGAAGAAACCATGCTAAACCTTATTTTTACATCAGACAAGGTCCGTTTCGATGTAAATGGCCAAGTTAATAAGCACAATTGTCGAACGTAGAGTGACTCTAATCCACAAATTCTTCAACAGAGAGAATTGAACTTAGATCGAGTCATAGTCTGGTGTGCAATTTCATTCAGCTGTATTGTCGGGCCATACTCTTTTGAAGAAGACAGTCGCACTGTCACGATCACTGGAGATCATTACTTAAAAATTAAAATTAATTAGATAGACATGGTTGCTGATAAAATAGATTAGGTTAGGAAGGGTGGTGCTATACCACACCTACACTCGGAGACCCAATTGGGTCCATTGTGATTAAGTACGTACACAGAAAAAAATATTACTGCAATAAGCAAATTTAATTGAAAATAAAACCAGAAATCAATTATAAATATAATTGAGACAATTAAACTTTGTAATTAATTGAATTTTTAAACAAAATTTCAATTGATTTAAATACATTTTTAATTAATTTTTTTATTTATTTTCAATTAAAGTTGCTTATTGCAGGAATATTTTTATAGATATGCTATTTATTGCGCAATACAGGAGTTAGGACGTGATTTTCGTAACAAAAATAATCGACACTGTTACTGTTATAAATTTATTTTTGTTTTGAAAATAAACGAAACAAATTGTTTGCTTTTGTTTTGTTTCGTTCTTTGAAGTGAGTGAAACAAAAACAAAACAAAAACAGTGAGAAATATTGCTCAATTTGTACAAACCAGAGAACACAGCCGATCGGCTGTAAGCCGCCACCGGCCACAAACAATACATTATTTTAATTGTACGCCGCTAGAAAAGAAAATAATGGGAAATAAATGAAAACGTTTTGAAATATTTGCGGAGAATTATACATCATCATATAATATAATTTTATTGCATTGTTATTTCACACATGAAATTTGTTTTATATAACCAAGCAGCATAGCTATAACAGGGTGTCCTAAGACACCTCTCTTCTTTTTATTTTTCTGTGCAGCTAAAGTCTGGTTTGAATTTCCTTCTCTTCTTTAGAAAATCACATTAATTAATACAAATATTTCATTCTATAAGAATTGAAAATACTGAACTTAAGTCCGATTATGAAATTATTCCTGATTAAAATTCATTCCAGTTCAAGTACATTTTGGAAATATACACGTATTATTTAAAAATGTTAGAGAAATTTTTCTTATCCGTACTGCGCCGAAAGAGAAATCGATTCTATGTGATTTTAACAAGATGGGTCAAATTCACATACAGCCAGTCCCTTTATGGCAGAGTTGCACCGAAAATTTTCAAATAAAATTACATCAAGAATCGCAACATTTCTAACTGCTGCAAATTTCTTGTTATGAGGTTACTGTAAACTAGAAGTTTATAAATCGAAACCATCAAACAGTCGATTCAATCGAGAATTGAAGCGATGCCAAGATCATCCCTCCAGGCAGTTGCAAATAACTTTTTATTAAGATGCCACACATACTCGTATGTACGTCACCCCGCACATAAGTCCCCAAAAAACCCCAAATATTTGAAAGCACAGTGCTATGTAATTAAAAATATATATATACGTACATGCATACTTACATACACAGCTGTATACTCGTATACTTATTTATATACATATGTAAGTAAATATTGTAGAAACAGATAAAAGGAATGTAAATTTTACACTGTTTCTTCGCATTAACACTTTTATTTATTGAACGTGTAGGTATAAAAAGTTTAAAGGTTCATTCATATTCGTTTCGATAAACAAGTCTGGAAGCTTGTGTGATTATTATTGGCCTTTATCAATGCAACATTGAAAATAAAATTGAATTATGTATATTCAATTAAATTCCAAACAAATGTTCTCATATATTCATGCATTCCAAGAAATTCCATTGAAAAATTTAAAGCACACAAATGTTTTTAGGCAGACACGCATTTGTCTAGATATTACGCACATTCCTACATGGAGAGAAAAAAGTTTGAAATTGATAATTGTTGGGGAGGGACATTTGCTACTCATTTCAAGAATCAAGCACAATATGTATTAAGCACATTTTTACATAAAGAGAAAAAAAGTTTTAAATTTTAGTTTCTTGGGAAGGAACATTATGTGAAAAATTTTCACCAAAGAAAATGCCATCTACTGATGCAATGCATTCTGCTACAATTATGAAAATACGATATGGGTCGGAGGATATAGGAAGTAGTGTTTGTGAATATTCGATTGTTATCTTTCGAAATTCAAAGTGGCATTAAGACCACTGCATGTAGTTTATTACACATTCGAACCGAACGACTAAAAATAAATTTGGTATATAATGCGTAGTGCGATTCGACAATAAATGGTTGTAAAAATATCCTGGTTTCGAAAAAAAAGTTCTCGGATTTTATTAAAAGACATTCCATTTTAGTAGCGGTAGAACAGCGAAATACATCCCACATTGCGGCGATGCTCCTATGAGTTAATATAAGTTGGATTCTCCTTCCCCTAACCGTAGTCAAGCAGCTCCTAAATATATTTTGAAGCACTGACCCATTCATGAGAGTTGCATAAACAGTGAGGATGTTAGATGGTTAAATGCTTCTTTTGAAAAATGTTTTCAGTATAACGAATGTCACACTGGACTTTCCTGTCAAGAAAATCAAGAGCTTCTGCCTCCCTAATATGCACACCATCCGCAATTACGGATGAAACAACATTAACGGCTGAACGTCTATTTGTAATTATATATTATCAGGTCTTCATAGCTTTGAAATAGACCCTATTGGAAGACTAACGCAATATTATTATTAAGCATATTATTCAGTCTCAACCTGTCATCCGCAAAGGAGGAAATAAAGGTGGCAGTTTGACAAAAAATATCATAAGGAAAAATCAAAAATGTGGTAGGATAAAGGAAGGAGCATTGCGATACCCGTGAGTTAACTTGGAACTCGTTTGATGAGATGCCTTGTGTAACTCTATAAGTTATATACTGCGATTACTGAAAAACCTCGATGTAAATCGAGAGAAGTCATCACCGACATCAAAATTAATAAGTTTTGACAAGGGTGCACTATGCGTAAGAATGAATGAATTCATTTTACCCGAAAGTAGGCGAAGGCCGCTTCACAAGCCATACAGGCATTCGCTACGTAAGCTATTGAACTCTAGATAACTCACAAGATTGAAGTTAAGCATACCCTCACTCGCATCTTCCTTTTTCGAGATTGCCGTAACATTAGCAAAAGACAATTTTCCCGGGACATTTCTAGCATACCCATGGTTTATGATTACTTTTATGGACTAGGATCGAATAGAATCCGAGAATATGTATCGATGGAGATCAAAAATACCAGGGAGCATCTCTGGTTCAATCTCGCTGGATTGAGGCATGCCAAACTAATGATTCGGACGTACATCCAAAATCGTTCTAAAACTCTCATGTTCTTAAGTAAAAATTATGTAAGAATGCTTACCAGATTCCTCGCAGTCCCTTTCAGGTTGAGAAATCATCTTAAACGACTTGGCACTAAGAGTAACAGCCAGTTCAGTGATTATGACTATGATGGATTGTAAAGCTTTATGCCACAGTGGATACAGCCAATTGGGCAAGCATCTGTTGGATTATTGGCAACTGCCAATTCTAGAACCAATGGCAATCCTAAGATTCGTCTGGAGAGCATTTCTAGATGAGGTGCTCTATCTCTAGCTCTTTTCGGTCGCAGTGTCCTTTGCTTCTCGTAACACATGCGTAATTCGTAAGCATGGTACAATGCGCTGAAAAGGTGATCCAATGGGCGTGCTGGCGTCGAAGATCACTGGTTCAAGACCAGTGCTGGAATGCCATCTGGCCTAGGAGATTTTTTTTTTTTTGCTGAGTTTCACCTAAATCCT
Organism: Nowickia ferox; assembly: GCA_936439885.1. Taxonomy (NCBI): domain Eukaryota; kingdom Metazoa; phylum Arthropoda; class Insecta; order Diptera; family Tachinidae; genus Nowickia; species Nowickia ferox. The sequence goes on from OW387024.1 coordinate 81,216,617, forward strand.
TTTTAATCCACGGCCTCGATTGCAAGTGGAAGTTACTTGCACAATTAGACGGATCTGTGAATGATTGATCATCCTTTAAAAGTGAAGGAATTGAGGAAGCAGCATTATTTTTTACTCGCGCTGTGGTTTTCCCGCCTCAGCACTTTGGCACACGAAAATGTCTTCCTCTTGCATAGCAAATCGTTATCGAACTTTTGGTTATTGCGCCGCTGTGAAGAGCTGAGAACGAAACGGAGACCGAAATGGTAGAGGCATACACATCAATTGCCGAGAGGTGCATTAACACTCACCTCATATATGTCAGGGTGTCAGGTAAAAAAATGGTCGAGAGTGCTGTGTGGGTTTAAGGCCAAACTTTGCTTTTTGAATTTTAGCGAGTCTGTTCAAATATTCAAGGAATTGTCATGTTATCGCACACTTAGTAAGCAGTAAAATTTTCTTTTGTATACATTTCTATTTAACCCTAGAAAGATAATCTGCATAAAATTTACGCATGCTCTTTCAAAATATTGTTATTTCTCTTTATTTACAATGAATTCGCATTTGTATCCTTTACACATTTCACTAGTTGATCGGAGCTTTCATGAAACACACATGTCCCTGCGGTTGGTATTTCTACTTTTTTCAGAGTTAAAATTACGCATGATTATCTTTAGAGTGACTTTCAAGATTTTTATTTTTATTTTTATTTATAAAAATATCGATCGGCTGTTTCCTACATTGCAGTTACATTGCGTTACAGTCGGCTAACTGAGCCTCAAGGCCCAATAATTGACTTATCAATTATGTGTCATTTATCTTTAAGTGCCATTTAAGTAACAAATTAATTTTTTCAGTGCAAAGTTGAGAGACATTTAAATAATACTTAAGTGCCCAACCTTGCGTATATAAATTCTATTTAAGTTTTTCGAGCATACCATATGTTTTTATGTTTGTGTGTGTTTATTGAAAACATGTACATGTACATGAAAACATTATGTGGTCGTATTAAAAAAATTTCGTTTAATTTTCATAAATATAAAACATATGTAGTAAATAGTTTCATATCATGGAATAAATAAATAGAAAAATGCGTTGGTATGCTCTTTTGGTTTCATAAAATCTGTTTTTATGCAATTTAAACTTTCTACATGTTGATAACCTAACTTTGTTCTTTACATTAAACATCTGTTTTCGTTTAGAACTATCGACATTTCACAGTGCTACCATACTTTCAAAGTATTTAAGGGAGCGTTTAATTTTGTGACTGGAAAAATGAAACTGCATTTAAGTGCAACTTAAATTTAAGTGGCAGTTAGCTAAATGACATATGACATTTTAATATTATGCGAAAGAAATGTTTATTTTTTTTTTAATTTGAAATTTGAATATATTAGGCTAATTTCTTATATACTTTCTATGTACCTATATAGGAAATCTTAACAGCATTTTTCCTCTCCTTTAAAATTTGATTGAAGTGAGCTGGCAGGTCTATACTCTAGGGCAATGGCACTATTACAGAGTAGCTGCCTTGGTTAAACGTTTAAAAACAACACTCACTCACGTTTTGTAACATTAAGTTATTGCCTATATCCCAAAGTTGCAGATATTCTCGTGTGCAAGTATGCACTTATCACCCTTCTGCGCGACGCAAAGAAGGGTATTGTGTTTATCAGCTTATGTATGCGGCACTATATAAACCGACCGCGTGGACCGATTTCGATGATTCTTAAGGTAGAGGTCCATAGCTCGCTTTTTGCGCGTTACGCTTTCTATGCATCTGTCAAAAAAGTAGAATCAATGTAATAGTATGTGACAAGTTACATTGCAAAAAGCGCAGAACGCGTAGGCGCGTTCAAAGCAAAAAGTAGGTCTACTTTCTACTTTTGTACGCGTTACAAGCACCATGAAAGAAAGTCAGCTGTTCTTGAATGCTAAAGATGTTAAATAATACTTTATTTCTTACGTTATCGATAAATATTATTTTGCCGTGGATAATTTTTTTCAATAAAAAAAATTGCTTAGTAAAAAAACTTGTTTAATAAAATATGTGAATATTTTCATTAATGCGATGTATTTTAATTAACTTTCCACCACACTTTTCTCAGTAACAAATTTTGCATATTAGTTATCGATTACTTTTACGTACTGAGTGTCATCTCCGCTAAATCTGTATTAAAAAGCTGCTTAGAAAAGTTATTGCTTAAGGCAATAATGTGCATACATTTATATGTAATTTTCAATTTACTTACATTAAAGTCAACAACAGCCGACAATCTGCTGGAATAGCCCTGGCCGAGTTCTTCTCAAGACTATCTTTTAAAATGCTGAATAAATAGTCAAAGACATCTGCAGACATTCTTGTCGCGGTTCGAAATTGCTCAGGGTCAGAAGTTTTAATTTTTTAAATGTGGTTTCAAAAAACCCACTTAAATTCCGTTCTAAATACAACGGCCGTACCCAAAACCTTTTCTTTTTTGAAATTATTCATAGGCATTTTTTGCACATAAAATTAAATATACAAACTCGACTAACTCCACAAATTCTTTTAAAAACTTGATTTCACTCTCCATTTTTTCTTTATAAGTATTTATAAACAAACGCACACAGCTGATCAAAAAAAAAAAATAAAATGGCGCATGAAAAGCAGTGCATGTAACTCAACGCGAACAAAGTATAGAATGAAAATAGAGGATGAAACGCGTGTAAGGCATAACGCGCAAAAAGCGAGCTATGGACCTCTACCTTTACATCAATCGATTTGTCTTAATCCTGGGAGTATCACTAAAGACATTCTGACAGTAGTCAGAACTCAATATGGCGGCCAACAGACGCCATTTTGAAAATGCAAAAAAAAAATAAAAATTCGGCGAGCTATATCAAAATGGATCATTCGACAGGTATTTTAAGATCATCTTCAGGTTTCTCTTATGATTTTTCATTTCGAATGACCATTTAGGACATTTAACGGTTCAAAGTTGGTCAGTCGGGTCACAGTCGGGTTTTTTGATTTTTTTAATCACTACTTGTTATTACTTATTTTATTTTAGGTACAATATATGTTTAGGCCTTTTAAAAATTAAAGAAATGCAGCTTAAAATGTACCCGATTTAAAAATTCCAAAATTATTTTCAATCAAATTTAATTTAAAAAAAAAACTATTCTTCCCCTTGTAAAAGTAAAAGTTCTACCCTACTGTTTTCCCGAAAAAATCTTAAAATGTTTATGGGTATTCACTCCACTCATCAAGTAAGTACTCGTACAATATAATGATGCACGTATGTTTATATTGCTCCTTTATTGCAACATAGCCATAACTCAAAAAAGCTAGTTTTACAGAAAATAGGTTTAAAGTTTTCAATTTACATACACTTCAACGAACGAATTTTTCTGGATTATTAACTCCAAAAATGCATTTTTTGAGATATGACTGTGTCGCAATAAATGAGCGATATACATATGTATTTATGTTTGTGTGTGCGTTTAAAAATATGTTTAGTGCTGCATACAACGCGGCAGTACTTCCGAACTGGAACTCCCCTTAGTGAACCATATCATTGACAGAAAATAGAATATGTGTGTTAAATGTCTTTGCTATTCATTCCTCCGTAATAAAGTCTTTGTCTATTTTTAAAATTCGAACTTTGTGTCAGAGGGGAAATTATTTGTTTATCTGGCTGATGTTTGTTGCCAAATGATCACGTTATTTTTGTTTCCCTACTCCTCCTCGCCAAAATACATATTTTGGTTCCGGTATACACCCGTGAAATAAAACAAGAATGAAAGCACACATTTAAAAATATAAAATAAAATGTTTATCGAGAGAAAAACATCAATAGTAAAAGTCATTATGCTTCCATGAAGTGAAGTGCTTCCAAATTTTTGATTTACTTAAACACACTCACCTACATACATACATACATATATGCGTACCCTGCAGGAAATGCGAATAGTGAAATTGTAGTGATTTGCTAGTGACATTGACAGTAGTACTACTGACCAGGTGCACCCCAGCCAATGCAAGCATCTACACTGACATTTAATATTAGCTTGTGATTGAAAATCCACCAGTAGACTGTAGCAATACTGACTTTTGGGAGCACATGGCGACATTGGCACCAAAGATTCACTAGTATATTTTGGGAGCTCTAGTTTACAATATCGATATTTCCTCACTCGATGTCAGTGGTAAAATTGTAGTGATTTACTAGTGACATTGTCAATAGTACTACTGACCAGGTGCACCCCAGCCAATCTAAGCACCTATTGACATATAACGTGGGGTTGTCACTGAAAATCTACCAATAGACTTTAACATTATTGACGAGGTAGTTCTTTTACGACCATATGGAGACATTTGAACCAAAGGATCGCTAGTAGATTCTAGTGACCCTCGTCTACAATTTTACAAGGGAAATAAATTATTTTTAAATTATTTAGACCGAAATGTTTTTGAAATACATACCTTTTTCTATTGTAGCTTAAAACATATTAATTGAAATTAAAAGTTTTCATTTGAAACTAAAAATCATTTGTTTAAAATTGAAACAGTCAATCAGAAGCGGCAGCGGCTAGCCGCCGATCGGCTTGCAACTCCGCTATTGACTGTACAATATAATAAACAACGAAAACAAACTATTGAGGCGTTCGTTGATAATGTTACCAGAAATACACTAAAACTGTTGTCCCTATCTCTACTCGTGTATAAAAGGAAAGTTGTCGACGTTATAACGAGAGATGTGCACGTGAGCGGTTTTTGACTCACGACACGCAGAAAAATATTTACTCATGCACTTTCACGCACGAATGATTTTGAAAATTTTCGCGATCACGCACGCAGGGGTGTACAACTTATCACGATCACGCACGCTTACGAAAAATATATAATTAATGTTTTATGTTTGTTGGTTGAAAAATAGGTTCTTACACATACATATGTACATACATTCATAAGGCTCATTCTACCTATATGTATGTATATATGTACATATGTATGTACATAGATCAGAGCTGACCACCGAGAGAAACACGAGAGTAATAAATTCGCGTATGTGTATTCATTTGTATAAGAAGCCGATTGATGTTCGGCACTCTGGTGCTACTTTGGGCAGCTCAGACATAGATTCTAGTATTTATTAAAAGAAAATTTAAAATTTTCAATACAGTTATATACCCAAGCAGGATTGTTATCTCGTGAGAGCGTGAGAATTCGTGCGTGGTTCTTAAAAAAGAAACGCACGCAGGATCACGCACGAGTGATTTTTTTTAAGTCACGGTCACGCACTCACGCGTGATTATTTATAAATTTGATCACGATCACGCTTGATTCAAGCGTGACACGATAAAATCACGACATTTGCACATCTCTAGTTTTAACTAGTGCAATTGTCGCTAGAGAAAAGAGTGTAGAGGCTGGCTAGAGGGTATGTATGTATGTATGTATGTACATATGTAAATATATACATACATTTTACCGAAAATTAAATAATCGGATTGATTTATGACGAAACAGGCGCATGAACGATTAAAAATGTTTGCGTGGTGGAGTGGAGCAAATAAATGGTGGTGCTGACTGGCTTCGGTATGTTCCAACACACATGCATATCTTTCATCCTCGGCATCTAGTACAATTTACTCACAGTGCCATAGGTGTGTACGTACATGATTTTGGATTTTGAATTCTGTGTGTGACGTTGTGTGGGTGCCAGTTTGTTACCAAAAACTATTCAGTTACACATACAAAATTACCTTAAGTTTAATGTAATAAATTGTGGCGGCTGCATGAAAAGGGTCTTTATTTTTAAACCAACTTACAAGGGTGCCCTACTAAATTCATGAGAATCATATTGGAGTGAATACTCGCATTTCACATTCCAAAAAGCAAAATGTATTTTTACTTAAAGTCAAAGAGAGATAACATTTTTAAATACTGCTTGGATTTTCATTGTTATTCAATTTAATAAAGAAAGTTATAGTCTACTGTATATTGCATTCTGCTGGATAACATATTGAGTTTTGACTACTGTCATGTCTTTAGTGACCCAGAATTAAGACAAATCGATTGATGTAAGAATCATCAAAATCGGTCCACGCGTTCGGTTTACATACATAGTGCCGCAAAAGAACATACACACATGCATACATACACACATACACACATACATAGGCTGATAAACACAAAACTCTTCTTTGTGTCGCGCAGTCGGGTAAAAAGACAAATGCTGGCTTCCAAAACATCAATTGCTTTGCCTTCGAACAAAGTGTAGTGTTTCATAACGCCACAGTACGAAACATTGACAATGTAGACCTTTTCAAAATGTCGTCGACAAGTATCAAGAACGCTGCAAGCAAGAAAAAAAAGCACAGTTCACAATCTTGTGTAAATGCTCTTGCATCGTAGCATATGCAAAATGGTATAGTATATTGATACTCACCGCTTAACAATTCTTAGTGGTGAGTATCAATATACTATACCATTTTGCACATGCAATGATGCAAGACCATTTGTACAAGATTGTGAGTTGGGCTAATGCATCAGTTTCATGGTTAAAATGTTTCGCAACCTTGTATATGTACACGATATCAGTACGGCATACGAAAAGTATACAAACTTTGTATTGATATCTACGTTTAGGAAGTCAGTCAAAGTATGTGTGTGATATCATCGAAATTTTTTATTTGCTAGGAAGTTCTATGGATGGAATTGCCTACCCCCTCCCCACAGAATTGCTTTCTCTATTATCTATTTTAATATTACTTATGAAAATCACCAGTTCCAATCACATCACCTCCACAAAACTTTTTGCAACCAACAAACAGAAGTTACATATAAAAATTATTTGCCAAGATTTCTACGTTTTTTACACTCACATGGTCATGTAAGTGATTCAACGAGGTTCGGTTATCAAATCGACAAATCTGAGTAAAAGAATTGTCATTAGTTTTTATTAGGCGCATTCCATAGCGAATGCCGCTAATGTGGATTTCACTTACACACTTCTATCAGCTGAGATGCTTTAGTGATAATCAGCTGAGCGTCCCGTTTATTTCTTTAAGAAAACGAACCAGCTGATCGTTTTTGTCTATGCAAAAGCAATGAAATTATATGTTGCGTAAACGTTACTTCCAATTTGCATACATTGCATATTTTTTTTTTGCAATTTTTGTTATTTCTATTTGTTTGTTTTACATTGAAATATTCTGAAAAATAACTGCAAATTTACCAATTCTCAAACGGATATCAGTGATTCAAATCTTATATCACAAAGTATAGTTAGTTTTTTCAGGGTCGTGGTCACGCCCATTTTTGCATACATTAGAGATCACATGCACTATTCTAAAAACAAGATTTGCCTTTTCCAGAGGCTCAAATTTCGTTAGAATCGCTCAAATTACGCCCTTTCAAGAGCTCAAACTGTCTGCTAAGCTTTGTTATGATCGTATGGGTATAACTATTTATAATTTAATATTAAACTTCAGCGCACCACGCCCACGTTTTTAAATACAAGGTGTCCGCCGGGAAGGTATACTACTTTGTTTTGCCGCCATTTTGGTAAACATTAGTCTTAACAGTTCATATTTGGCAGTCGTGAAGTAGACACGTGACAAATTTATTATGGAAACGTGTTGTAATCGTTAAAACATTTTATCGATGAGAGAGAGAGAGTTACGTGAAATTTTTGGAAGAAACAACGTGACAACAAAACACACTATTTATCGTGTTGTGATTGATTTCGAAGAAAGGGGTCTGTAGGTGATAGGCCCAAGCATGGACCACAACGTACTGCAAGATCGGCGGAAAACATTAACGCTGCTCAAGAAAGTGTTAAAAACCATCCATCAACCTCAATTCGACGTCGTGCTCAGGAGCTCGGTCTTCAAATAACAACTTTGGCCACAATTTTGCACAAGGATTTGCATATAAGATTCAGTTGACACAAGAGCTTCTTCCACAAGACCATTTACGCCGCCGTACATATGCCAATTTAATCAAAAATTATACAAAAACAAAGTAGTATACCTTCTCGGCGGACACCCTGTACAAGAGCTCAGGGTGTGTGCCTAGTTTCGTAAGAATCGGTTAAGCAGAAGCTCGAGAAATGTAATGAGTATTAAATTTTAATGGGAGTGGCTTCGCCCATTTTTTAAATTCAAGATGGTGTCGCTCAAGGTGCTGAGTTTTGTAGCAATCCGGTAAGTAAAAGTACATTAAATCAAAGGAAAAAATTTAATGGTCGTGTTCCCACACAAATGGAAGCTATAGGGTGTTTTTTATTGAGGTATAGAACTTTAAGTTGGCATCACTTTTTTAACTGGCGGCCATTTTGTCAGCTGTCAAGTGATTAATATTTAGTTTGGTTTGCCATTTCATCATGAACAGGTTGACAAAAGAACAACGCTTGCAAATCGTGCAAATTTATTTCGAAAATAATGGTTCAGTTCGCGAAGTTTACCGCAAGCTCCGTCCATTTTATGGTCGACATAATCGTCCATCAGAGCAATTAATTCGGTTAACCTGTCAATTGGCCACCAAGATCGTGTGATTTGACACCATTGGATTATTTTCTTTGGGGATATGTGAAGTCGCTCGTCTACGCCAACAAACCAGAAACGTTAGGGGACTTGGAAGCCAACATTCGTGGCGTTATTGCCAACATACGGCCCCATATGCTCGAAAAAGTGGTTGAAAATTGGACCTGTAGAATTGGCTTTATTCGAGCCAGCCGCGGCGGCCACATGCCCGAAATCATATTTAAACGTTAATGGCATAAAATTATCCTTCCAATAAAGCCAAATTGATGGACATTAAAACGATTTTCTTGTGTTTTATTTCAATTCGAAGTTCTATACCTCTAAAAAACACCCTGTATAATCTTTTAGACAAAAAACGAAAAAAAAATTATTAAAATATTTATATTTCAGGTTTATTAAACGCTTATTTGGCATATTTCTATGGGAAATTTGTCAAATAAACCTATAATAAACCTAAAATATTTTTTATGACTACGACAGTTAAAGTTTATTACAGGCTTATTTGACAAATTTCTTATAAAAAAAAATGTCAAACAAGCCCTTAATAAACATAAAATATTTTTATGAATACAGCAGTATAGATGGGCGCGTGTTGAATTTTTCCAACACAACACGCCACGAACACGAATGCCAAGAGGTCCAACACGTACGAAACACGCACGCGAAATTTTTTTAAAACACGAAATCAAATTGAATAGCAAAAAAAAACATTTTTTTATATTTAAATAGATACATATTTTTGTTTAATTTCAGAACTTTAAGCTTAAGAGAGCCCTACACTATCAAAAAATTTTATGGTTTTACGTGTTTGACGAGACAAAATATAAAATTTGTTCTTTACTGGAAATTCATGCATACATATTTTAACACCAAAAATCGTTTCGTGTTTATCGTGTCACGATACGGCCCGAACACTCACGAAATCAGATTTTCTGTCACGAGCACTTCGTGTTGAGTCGTGCGTGTTCGTGTCACGAAAAAACACGACACGCGCCCATCTCTATACATCAGTACGGAGTTATGTATGAAGGAACACACTTAAACACACACAAAAATATGGACGATTTAAGTCGGCTAAAAATAAAAAGATTTGAAAGAAAGAATCACAAAAAATGCTGCGTTCACACAAGTATAAATAAAGTGGAGAGAAATAATTTGATCTTAATAGATATTTTTCCTTACACTAAAGCTTACTGGAATCTCTATTGTAAGGCGAATATGAAATACTGCTTTGGTTTTATACCAGTAAAAGGACATTTCAATATACCATAGTTTTTTAGTATTTATCTTTCTCTGAAGGGAGCTCGTTTTTTATTTTCGTGGCAGAACTTTTACTCAAGCAGTCCCCGACAAAACTCATACGAGTACAATTTTTCATGCAATACCAAAACAGTAGTTATAAAACTGTTGCCACCAAAACTGCTTTTTTCATTGGAATAATGAGAGCCATTATCTCCCTTAAACAACTACACTTCAAATATTGGAAAATTCATCGAGTTTTGTGGCCGTCGCTTATGCCCAGAGAAAATGCTTTAATAATAAAAATTGATTCTGACATTCAAATCATATTAACAAAAAAAAAAAGGTAAAATTTCTTACATTTATCAAATTCCTTCGTTTGCATAAATTCAAATCAATGAAAAGTTTCGATTTAAAATGAAGAAAACGAAATCCGAATAATTTAAATCGGAAGTAACGCATACCAACAATAATGTACAGATATCTACGCATCCGTATGCATTAGTTCGTTTTCATTTTTATGGGGTTTGTTGTGCGGCATGATTTGTTTGTTTTTCTTTTTTTCTTTCTTGTAATTAGTTCATCAGCGCGCTGACACCGAAATGCCTGAGTGTGCTGTAACCAGCGTTGCCACTGGTGGAAAAAGAAATTACACGGCTTCGAGTCTAAAATAGTGCAAAACCAAATGAAATAGTGCAAAAAAATCTAAGAAAAAATTTAATTTTTTTATACCTTTTTTATTTAATTGAAATTTAAAAGGAGACAATTTTTTTAATTTATAAAAAACGTACAACAAAATTAAAAATATTGCATAAAATTCACTAAATCACAAATATTTACTTCAACGAAGAATAATTTACCACTTTCTTCTTAATATTTTGTCAAAATTTTATAAAATTTTATTTAAGCCATGCGTTTGAGAAGGAGGTGCTCTCCATTTTTCTTTTCTTAATTTAAACTCATTTAACTAGAAATACTGAGCGATACTTATATGTGCATTCTTTAGCTTTTTTAAATCATATCTTCTTTTGATAATTTTAAGCTAAAAATTTGCGCCACAATTTTAAAATCGTGCTACTGTATTAGCTGATAACTCATTTTTGGGGTATCAGTTTTAATTAAGTTCAGTTTACTAAAAAAAAACTCTTTCAACAGAAGCGTTTAAGAATGGTAATATCACAACTATTAAATTTAGAAAGAGAATATCGCCAGCACAGTTTTTACTTTGAAAAATTTTAGACTTGTAAATTTCAAAACATCCAATTTATCGCATATATTAAGTTCTTTATGGTCTAAAAGACCATATTCACGCCACTAATGTTCCTAAAATCTTTATGCATTCCAATTTGTTGTGTCTCGGAACAGGATTTTAAGCAGCTACATAAATATAAATTTCACTTCGCTGTATAACAAGTTCCTCGTTTTTATTGATCAACCCAAAATAACTCATTTTGTAAAAAAAAAAAATCAGCTTTTATGTAATTAGACAAGAACAAATTTTGCACAACTTTGATTACTTCAGCTTGTAATTTGTACAAAAGCAGGGATTCGCTTTAAAACATTAAATTAAAATTAGTTTAACGTCCAAGAGAATGTGAAAGGAACTCCAAAAAAAATTTTTTATAGATTTTTCATCTAATGCAGAAAGCATTGATTCAGTTATTTTTGAATGATCTTTAAAAACTTCCAATCTTCAATATAATCTCAATAATTCATATTGTTCCGGAGCACTTTCAATACAACAAGCTGTTAATGATAACAATTGCATTGTAATAGGTGATAAGATTGTATGGCTCTCTAGTGGGAAATATCGTAGAAATTCTCGGAGTTTGCATTACGTTTATAATAGGATCCGAGATTTCTTAGCAAATCTTCTAAATATGTTTAGTAAAATTGGGCCTTATTAAAAACTTTGTTGGACTTTCAATGTTGTTTTGTTAATATCTTTATAATTAACTTTGTTAGAGATATGGGTATTTCCCGCAGGCATGAAGTTTCGTCTGTAGAATTTTGTATTAAGTCGGCTGTTATCGCTTTAAAACATATAAAATAGTGCAAAATTACACAAAAATTGTATGGTGCAAAAATAGTGCAAAGAATTTTAAAAGGTACAGAATTGGCAACGCTGGCTGTAACACTGGAGGGCGGTATTCAATTTTTTATTTTTTGCCTATTTAAAAAAACTCGAATTATATATGTAACGAAACCGAAATATGTACATATGCACATACATACATACATACGTACATATTTGTGTGTAAAAAACATTTGAAAAAAATTATTGACGTGGATGGAATGTTAGGAATTTTGTAAAGTAAAATGATTGAAGCAACCACACACATGCAAATTCCAAAAAAAAATCATACCTTGATTATTTTTGGAACACAAAAAATAATTTGTGGGATTTACACAGAGCTTTTAGTGGGATAGCAACACAAAAGAAAAAGGCATGGGCAAAAGTCATAGTGTAAATCCGATATTAAAAAGTTGATGGAGCAACACACACAGTAAAATAGTTCATAAATGTGTAAGAATGCAAGAAATCTTATTTAAACCTGCTAAATGTATTCGCGTCAAACCCTGCACAATTACATTTTTTTGTTTAGTGGGCTTTAAAGTCAAACATAACATACATATTGTTACGAAAATTACCCTTACACTGACCCAATACGCAACCACACGCAAGTACAAGGCGATGCGGACGAAAGACACAAACAATAACACCGATTGCCCAAAAAAAGGGGAGGTTATCAATTCATCTGATATTTTTAATAAAAACAGTTTAAAATACTCTACAAAAATGTTTACTATAAAATTTTATTATATCGCACATTCAGTTCAATAGTGTCATAACTCAAAACAACTAGTTTTGCAGAAAACACATTTAAAGTTTTTAATTTACATACAACTCAATGAAGGCATGAACAAATATTCTTCTCCCACAAGATATTTATATGAAATTTTTACGCAAGATGAAATACGAAATGCATTATTATTCTGCATTATTAACTCAAAACACTAGTTTCGAAATTTAACTTATGGCTGGATTATGGTTGGTAATGCAACCGAAATTAAATTGAGTATTATGTATGGCAACTCAGTTGCCTAAAAATAAAATTTCGTCCACGTCGACGAATTCGTAGATAAGAATTCGCTGCGCAAATTCGTCGTATAAAAAATAATAACGACGAATTTACTCAGTGAATTCATTGTGTAAATGGGTGTCAGATATGGCGATTTCTGGGCAAACATGGCGATTTTTCAACTTTTTTGGCGTATAAATTTTTGGTTTGGCGACAAGGCGATTTTTCTGGCGATAAGTAAATTTGTTGGCGATTTTTTTCGGCTATTTTTAAACAAAATTTAAATTAAAAATTTGTGTAATTCAGCAAAATAAGTTCGTTGAAGTAGTTTAAAAAAATATATTCTGCCAAAACTCGTCTGCAAGAAATGTAAACAACTTGATTTTGATGATTTTTCTTATACGAGTATTAATTAATTCATAATTTTTTGCGACTTTATTTATTAATTTTTGGCAATTTTCTGCTAAATTTCTGTACGGTTATTTTATAAATATTTATATTAAAAAAGTGTTATATTTGTTAGGAGTGACGAGGGGGAAAGAAACGTTTCTGTACCCCTCGTCACTCTCTCCCTCAAACTAATCAGCTTAGAAATAAGGCTTGTACAGTGTAAACTAGGACTTACCAGATAACGAGCTTAAAGTTTTCAATGTACAACCAGCTTAATGAAAAAAAACATTTTATTTTCAGTCGTTAAGCAGCTCTGGACTGAAGAACAGGAGGCTTATTCTGAATTGCGATGCGAAAATCAATGCAATGCGAAAATACATAAATGCGAACAATTGCTATTCTGTATTGCGATATTCGCAAAGTTCTTTTTTAATCGCATTTCAAATGCGAAAAGGTGGCAAGTCGTTATTCTACATTGCGAAAACAAATGTCAAACACATGTCAAATTCGCAAAATTTATTCGACAACAAAATAGCATTCGCAAAGTACAAACATATAAGTGAAAGATAATATTTTATTTATTTATTCATCATATATTTATTATTTAATTCAGGGAAGCAAGCAATAAGACCACCAAACCGCGTCAATTTGAAATAATGATAGAATTTATGAATAAGCAAAGCCAATTGGCAAAAGGCCATTTGAAAACACCAAATGCACGTCAGTCGGCAAATACTTTGTGGCAAACGTTAACTGAAGAACTAAATATCAATAGACCAAAGAAATATTCTGCATAAGTAAACGTTTATTTTTCGCAAGCTTCAAAATAAATTATATTTTTCCATTCAAGCTTAGAATATCGGATTTACTTCTAAGCAATCTTCTCTGTATCCTTTCCATTTGCTCATGCCCTTCTTCGTCGTCGAACCACAGTGCCACAGAATCCCTTTTTATTATTTTTTTTCTTACAGAATTTCCTAAATAAATTTTATAAACAATTTTCGCAGCCAAACACAAACTATTTATTTATTTTTAATTTGACGTTTGTTGACACTGACGTTTATTTGAGCAGCGTTGCCACGATTTGAAATAAATTGCGAATGCGATTGCGAAAGTCTAACAGAATACAAATTTTCTTTCGCATCGCATTTCATTTGCGCATCGCATTGATTTTCGTATCGCAATTCAGAATAAGCCTCCAGCTCTCACGTCATCTTAATTATTTCTTAAGTGCGGTCAGGCATGTGTGTGTTCTTTCGCCTTCGAGAGTTTTTCGTTGCACTCGCACTGGTTGACTGATCTGCCACGGATAACCGTATAATCTTGCGGTTCTTTTGTGGAATTTCGTTGACAACCACGTTGCTAATTCCTATGTGAAGGCATAGGTCATGTACAGTCAGTCACAAAACCTTTTTAAAATAGTGTTAATAACATCTTGGGCATGTGGTCTAGTTACTCTATTCTACAAATTTACTGTGTATAATATGTATACATAAATAAAAAAGTAAATAAACATTTTATTTTGCTTTCAAGACTTGAGTAATGGTAGAATTAGTCGATTCGTATCGTGTTACTTTTGAAGTTGTGGTATCGTTTAAATCTGGATGTTAGTTATTAGTAATAAGTGAGGTTGCAAGTGAGCGTGTCAGCTGTTATTGTATTTCTCTTTGCTTTATACATATGTATGTATGTATGTATGTGAGAGAGAAGCAACGTTTGTTCCGTAAAAATTAATTTTCTGTAGATTTCTACCTCACATGCGTTACGATACATATTAAATAAACAGCAACATGTTTTATTTATGTTACAGATCTTCTCAGCTGATTCGTAAACTCACGATACGAATCTACTAATTCTACCATAAACAAGAAATTTGTATGAAATTTGTACACAATGTGAAGCACGATGAGGAGTAATTCTGCATAATCAACTCAAAAATTCCATTTTTGAGTTATGACGTTCTTTGAGTAAATGAGCGATATGACTTAGACCACTTTCATAATTATGGGCACATACTATTTATTTATAAAAATGCTATGTCAATTCCGAACGATTTAATTTTTCGTTGGAATACAGAACATACCCGATTATATTCGTATTCGTGTTAGCGAATATTGTTTCAAATATTCGTATTCGTACTCGCGAATATAAGAAATTAACATTTAACATCACTAGTAGCTGTTCATGTGCATATGTAGTACTTACATACATATATACATACATGCATATTTATGTATATTTTATAGGTACTTATTTGTTCTTTCTTTTTTAAAATGGCTGACACCTGCTTCTAATTTTCAACACACTTTACTTTCAAATTTCATTACACTTTCACTGATAGGTATGCTTTTTTTTTATTTTTCACACTAGGCTAAATAAATAAATTTTCATACATAAATATTTATTTGCATATGCATGTAAACATGTACATATGTATGTATGTATGTATGTATGTATGTACATATTTAAATCACTCAAATAAAAAATCACGAAAATGCGCTGGTGGCTGAACATCCCGATTGAAAAACTCGCACTAAAAGATGAATAAATAACCTTTTCAAGTTGTACGTGTCATTAACATTCATTACAAAAAACATTCCAAATTATATTGGAAAACAGCAACAACAACAAATAGCAGAAAAAAATTGCCGAATTAAAAACAATAACAACATGAATAAACTTTGGTTAATAATTAGGTATTTGTCACAAAATGCAACAAGTATTTTAACTAGTCTACAAACATGCACACATATGCGTGTACATATGTATGTAAGTATGTATGTATGCAAGCATTTGATCATTCTCTTATTAACGTTACTCTTAAAAAACATTCAGCTTTGTTTTTTTCTTATTTACAGGAAAGAACTTTTGCTTTCATTCTTGGTTTTCACCCCACAACAGGGATGGAAAAGTTGATACCATACTTTTTTGATGCTATTTGGTCAGTGTTGCCATTTCGTGGGTGATGATTGAATTGATTTAATTTTCTTTGTCGAGCGTAATTAATTTATTCTACTCATACCTACTTCAGATGTAGTTACATATACTGAATACTCTCATTGATTAGTCCCCTTTCGCACTATGCAAGTCTTATTGCTAAGCTGATTAGTTTGTAGGAGAGTGAGACGAGGGGAACAGAAACGAGTAGTCAGCTTCATGTACTGTCAATACGTTTTGCTTGCTCATTCGTAACTTATCACAAAAAATATGTTCTTAAAAATAAGACTTGCATTGTGTGAAGGCCGATGAAAATTCAAAGAAGAAAAAGGGATAAGTTTAGCAATAAGACTTGTGTAGTGTGATTTACTGTACTGGGACTTATCTATCGGACTAAATATACATACATATATACATACATACATAGTACCTATATGTATTATTATAAATAGAGAAAATGTTAATGGAAATCAGTTCAAGACAATTAAAAAAATTAACTAAAAAATAGAAAAATGTGCTGTGTGAGTATGTACCTATACCCAGGCTGGGCTGTAAGTTTTTTTAAATTAAACTAAAATTTTGTTTGACTTACCTACAGTCAAATTAGCACAAACTTTATTTGTTAATATTCGTATATTTTGACAGAGATGGCACCTGGTAGCAATTTATAACGGTTTTGGTTACCATTAAGAAAAAAAAAATTTCCTGCAATACACACGTTTATTTGAAGAAGAAAAAAAACCAAAAATCAATTAAAATTTTTAATTGAGTCGATGAAACTTTTGCTTAAAAAGTTAATTTAATTAAAACTTTAATTGACTCAATAAAATTTTTATTTGATTTTTGTTTTTTTTTTTCATTGCAGGAATTTTTTTGTGCAAGCAGTAAGTGAGCTGCAAGATCGTTGCTGCAAATAACAATAATTAACGGTAAATTTTGCAAATTGTCAATCGTTATCGTGAATCGCACTATTGGCGTAAATGAAATTGAGTTGCCAGCTCTATCAATTTAATCGTTATCGGAAGATGGAACTTACAAACACTTCCCAGTTGAAATAATTTTCTATAAATTAATTTAGATAAAAAAAAATATAAAGAAATATGTACATACATACATATGTACGTATGCACGTCATTATAAGTCCCATTATGAACACACAAACGTACATACATACATACATATGTATGAAGTTTATCTAGGCCACTTTGAACACAGATTAGTCAAATACGAGTATGTATGTATATGAAATAGGTGGGTAAATATTTTGTCTTAATTTTACTTTTTTTATTAAAGGCTTTTGTAATGCTAAATATATGTATGGACATAGTTATGTATGCGTGTAGATATTTACATACATACTTATCAAAGTTTTTGATATTTCAACCGCCTTGATGATGTTGGGCAGTGGTTTTGGGGTAAAGTTTTAACCAAACGGTGAGAAAATAATAAAACAAAAATTTCCACTAAAAATGATTTTTAACAGTTGATAAATATTACATGCATATTTGTTTGAGAAATATGTATGTATGTATGTAGCTGTCCGCTGGTTGCTGAGTACGCTTTTGTATCTTTATCTTAGCAAAAAATGAAAAAAAAAAATAACAACAAATTTACAATGCGCATACACACACGGGCACACACTCACACACATAGCAAACAACTTTGTCGGCTGAAGTTCAAAGTTATCACGACGATGCGCATGCGCCTTAGCATTAGTTGAATGGTTGGTTGCTGGTATCTATCCAGCTAAATACCAAAAACAAAATGAAAAATAAAACTTACCTTTAAGGTAGCTTTAAGCTGGCATATGATTTTAAAACTTATAAATACTTACGTACTTATTTCCCAGAATGTGTGGAGGAAGGATGATGGGGGGGTTTTTAAGTGTTTGTGCTTGAAATATGTATGTATGTATTTACTTACCTTTTGGGTTAAAACATTTTTTGCTGTGCTTAAAGTTTATTAAAATTTTATTATGACAGTGGGAAAATATTTTGAATTTCGATTTTTTTTTGCGTTTTGTTGTTATTCATTGACAAAATCAGCTTTCAAAATGATCTCACTTTGTTAAAATAAGTCAAATCAAATCGAAAACCGGTTTCGTAGTCAAATCAATCGAATCGTTGTAGAGAATACCACCACATATACACATATATATTTATGTATATATTCACACATTCCTAATTCATCGTTTTATTAGCCATATTGTTATTATCTTTTCGATACTTAAGACATTGGGATTCCAACACTTCGAGTGTAAAATGTTTTAGAGAAGACATCCAGTCTGTCAGTGTTCGCCCGGTTTGTTGTTTTTGCTGGTTTTGCATATACTATACATGTAAGTATTTATGTATGTATGTACATATGTATATAAAAAAATCGAACCACGTTTTTTAATAATATAATTATAACATTTTAGAAATTTATCACATTTTAATAATCATTATGTCATGTATCACACACTGCACACATTTATTCACATTTTTATTTATTTATTTTCCTTCATAGATATAGAGAAAAATGTAACTGAAAACTCATTAAGTAAAACTATAACAAAAATATGTACATATGTACATACACATAGATATAATATTTGTTAATAATTATTAATAATTAAAAGAACTAAAAAATACGACCAGCATCCCATAAGTTATAATAAATAAAACTTGCCATTTACTAATTTTTTGTTAATGCCTTTGCTTTGGTTGGCTAAATGGCTGCTTATTTGAATAACTGACTGGCTCAATCAAGGCTTGGCAGTTTTCTAGACTTTGCTAGACTTGCTGTCTTAAAAGCTCTCAGCCAAAGAAAATGCCACTTGGCCAGATTTGTTCGTCTTTTTTTTTCAAATTCTTTTGTTATTTCATTTTAGTATTATGTATCACGAAAAAAATGTCGCTTTGATAACAATTAACATATTTTAGTTTCTCGTTTTATAATACAACAACAACCACGAAAATTAAATTAAATATTAAAAAATTTTAATAAAAATTTATTGATTTTTATCAAAGAGTTATTCTTTTATAGAGTCTTAAATTACAAATTAATTAATTTTCATGATTTTTTTTTCATTATTATTAATGTTAATGTATTTTAATTTTTAAAATAATTGAATAAAATGTTGGTAAATTTTTGCTCTTAGCAGCATTATAAATAATTTTTTTTATAACAGTAAACGCATCCATAGATTTTACCTCTATTGAGCTTTTGACACAATTAACTTACAAAGCCTTTTGTGGCTTAAAAGCTTCAAAATAAGTCATTTTTTTTTTGCTTTAAGAACTTCTAGATTAAGTTTTAGTTGCGTAGTTGCTTTTTAAATAAACTTTTTTTTTTGCCATAACCGCCAAAATAGCCTAAGCGACATAATTTTCGAATTCATTCATTTTTTTGCCAAATCGACTATTTGCGTTCGTAAATAATCGATTTTCGACAAAAAAAAAAAATCAGGTCCAAAAAATGTGTCGGTTAAGTTTCTTTTTTTTTGCGTTTATGACTCGATATGTACACTGCCGCTCAGTTGAATAGGTTCACTAATTATTAAATTTTTATTTCAATTTCTCTTACACAAACAGTTTTTCAATAATAATTAGTGGTTACGCTTTCTTTGGCACGAGGCACACAGATGTAAACCCGGCCTTAGTTAGGTCAGTTAGTTAAAACAGCGACGATTTCTATCAATGAAAGCTTTTACCCTTTTTAATCTTCATATCGTCGGTTTGAATATACTGTGCCGCAAACCAATAACCAACCGACGATATGGATGGTGTTTTTGCTGAAGATTCCATTTTCCGACAGCGGTTAAACCATCATCACACACTTGTTGGATCTGGCAACTCTATTATCTTTTACCAGTTTTAAGTTGTGAAACAATTTTCTGCAACATTGTCATGTACTAAATGTAGCCCAAACTCGCGGTTTCTTTTTATAAATTTCCCGCTTTTTCTACTTGAAAGTATGCAACATTGTTAAAATTCTGTGCAAAAAAAGTACTGCTCATGATACAATTATACAAGGTACTTGCACGACTACAACAAAATTGCAACACCAAGAAACACACGTATTTTGTTGGTAGAAACATACCTATAATTGTCAGAAGCAGATGTCTTTTGTTTTTAAAAATAACAATCACAGGGTAACTAAAGTACAATTGCAGAGGCGGCATTCATGCATGATTATAGTCATTCAGTGTTGCCAATATGTGTGTAATACACAGTGTGTAATTTTTACTCTCATCTGTAGACCATGTAATGAGATTCATGTATAATATGTGTGTAATTCTACTTTGGGTTCTATTTTTATTTAATTTTGTTTTAATTTTAATCTACACAAAGCATGTGTAGTGTAATTTTCTTCAATGTGCAAATTCATTGGCACCACTGTAATCATTTTATTCACACACATACACTAACATTTTTGCAGCTTGTAAACAAAGTTTGACAACTTTCTGCATTGTATACATTAACGGGCTGGGCTTGTGCAAGTACCTTGTATAATTGTATCATGGTACTGCTCATGTTGTTTCGCAGCTGAAACTAAAATGATGCCAGAGACATTTTGCATGGAAAAACATGCTGCCAGATATATTTTTCGTGTTTTCAACAATAAGAACAGAGGCAAGTTTATTTTTGAAAATAATTCATACCAAATATTTTTACATGTAGTTTGACAGCATTTCTCACGAAATTGTGTACAGAGTATCAGACTTTAAGCAAGAATTTGTATTTGATGGACCGAATACACTATTTATTTTGGTAATTCTTTCATATTCAGCAATTTTTTTTAGACTCGATAATATTTTTTGTCCCTTTTGCAAAGTCTTGAGTTTTCAGGAGAGAAGGGAAATTAGCTAAAAAAAAGAACATCAAAGTCTGCTGACGATTTCCGTGAAGCAGAAATGAAATGCACAAAAAACTAGCAAAATTTTCAAATTAAATAAAGACTTTATGTCAAATAAATATATGTATGTATGTATGTATGTACTTCAAAATTTTTTAGTTTGCTCTACATTATACCAAAAAACTAATAATAAAAATAATAATGAAATAATATTAATTAAAACCCAGAAACGACAATAAAAAAATAAATTGAATCTATTTTGATTTAAATACTTGTCTGACCTTAAAAGAAAAGAAAAAGTAAACGAAAATTGAAACCATTACATTTGAGGTAAATACTAGGGGCCTATTTTAATTTTGAGTATATTATTATTTTCATTCTTGCAAACTTTTATTTAATTTTGAACACACGCTCGCAATTTCTGCGCCCTGCTCCCCCTCCCCGCTCCCCTTAACCACTTTGAATTCGAAATACTGTCGCTGTGTATTTGTTTAGATTTTTTAAATTGGTATTCAACATCAGGCATATTTTTCACTACTTTTTTTTGCGTATTTTTTTTCAATTTTGTTTACACAAATACAAGAAAAATAAAGAGATACAGAAACGAGTGCTTAAACATTTACATAAAGCAAAAAAAAAATGAAAATAAATTATATTAAGAAATAAAATTAAAAAACCTTAAGACGCAAAAAAAAGAAATATACATACATACAGACATATCGCGCTTGTTCTTGTAAAGAGCGTAAACTGAAAATCTTTGACAGTGACAGTGGTCGTCACATCTACCCACTGTAAAAATCTTACATAATTTTTTGCTAATCTTTAGCAAAAAAAAAAAAATCAAATACAGTTGTGTTCCTCTTTCCCATATAAGAAAAAATATAAAAAAACAGTTTTCTGCATCTACTCAGAATTTTTAAGTTTTGCGTTGGGCCCCTTTAGCGGCACAAGTGCGATATGTTAATTATTAAGCAATTTTGTTAGGTTGTTGTCTTGACTAAGAATGCCATGCTATTGTGATTGAAATTTTTGAAATTCCAATATGTAATAATGCGTTTACATTCACCTGTGTTGCGTACATATGTCGAGTCGAATATTCCTCTACGAGGATTTTGTTCTAGATTAAAGGAAATGTATACAAGTCGTAGCTGAATATTCGACTAGATATACGCAATACGGGTGATTGTCTCGAAATCTAGTACTTACGAGATTTTGAGCTAAATCTTGCTGCTTTTTACTAGATTTCCCATACAAACCAAAATATATTTTTAGTGTTTTCTTTTCTATTTTTTAGTAGATTTGTGGGAAATATAATATTTTTATTTATTTCTTACCACTTACTGTACAGCATATTTATAAAAAAGATGAGTGACTTAGCTACGGTCTGTTGAAAAAGGTGTGTGAATTGGCTACATTGCAGTTGTTTGGTTGTAGTTCTGGGAATTTTTCAAATCATGGGTTTTGTTTTGAAGAAAAAAATCTTGACAAATGTCAAAAAAAGTTGGTGTGAACGGTACAGATTTTCACAGAGATTTTAACTAAAATCTGCTAGATTTTGTGCAGGTGCAAATGAACTATAAGTTTCAAAAAACTTACGATATTTTATTTTATTTGAATAAATTTAAAATTAATATCTAACAAAAAAACTAGGGCATGCCTCAACGAGATTCATTTTTTAAAAATGCGCAAGATTTTTAAACCAGTCGACTGGCCGAGTGTTAAGCTATGATGTTTTTATAATCTCTAGAGTCTAGACAAACAATAGATGGTGAATTATCTTCTTCTATATATCGCTCATTTACTCAAACAACGTCATAACTCAAAAATTCCAATTTTGCAGAATTAATCCTCACCATCGTGCTTCACATTGTGTACAAATTTCATACAAATATCTTGTTTACTCAACTCTTGAAAGCAAAATAAAATTTTCTTTAACCATTAAGTTGCGTGTAAATTGAAAACTTTAAACTCATTTTCTGGCAATTTAGTTTTTTTTTAGTTCTGACATTGTTCGAGTAAATGAGCGATATGTAACTGTGGTAATAAGGAAAAGTAGAGCATTTGATTATGAGTTAAAGTGAACTTTAACTGCAAGTTCTGCATACAAAACTTGCCGTTAAAGTCCCTGTTAGCTTTTAATTGTACATTGTGAAAAGGGCCGTAAGTGATTTTTTTAAAATTACTTTCTTGCAGTATTACATTAATTGAAGGTTCTTAAATATAAATTTAAAATATATTAGATAGAAAGAAATTACATATTGAAATAAAATAAGCGAAAAGTCATTTTGCCGTAACTTTCTTAAAAATTACATAAACAAACTGAAGTTTTGCACACGTGTAGTTTTAAATTGGATAATTAATTATGGCGTCATTATCTAAATTTTAGTTTAAGTCCACTTAAGCACTTTTTCCCTTTTCCACAGATATGTACTCGTATATCGTGGTATAACCGCAAAAAAAGGTTAAGCGAAATATTTTTTGAACTTCGTTTTTTAACGAAAATCGATTATCTACGATCATAAATAATCGATATTCGTCAAAAAATTAAGCTCGAAAATTATGTCGCTTAAGCTTTTTTGGCGGCTATGCCACGATATATGTACATACATATGTATATAAGTGAATGTTTGTTTCCAGGTTTGTCTCAATGTTTCAAAGCTATGGACTCCTAAACCAGTATCTACATCAATCTTGCTAAAACTTTCACAGTATTTTACTGATGGTCTGGAAGGAACAATGGGCTACCGTTGTTAATATTTCAAGTGGGCGTCACGCTTTCCATACAAAAAAAATTTTGAAGCTAATGCAGCTAAAGATTTCAAATTTCATGAGATTCAATTGGCCCTGCATACACGATAATTTTCTTTCAGATATATTTTAGAATTTATGTATATAATAAAAAAAAAATTTTAAAATATTTAAAAAAAAATATTTCTTAGTTTTCCAAAATCGGATCGGTTTACAGAACAGGGCCGAATATTTTTAAAGAGCTAGTATAAAGGAGTGGAAAAGTGGGCGTGGCAAATTACAAATATTTATTTTGAAATGTCTTGCAACTAATACGGTAAGACAACTGAGATTATGTATGAGTTACTGCATTGATTTTATGCATTTTTCCAAAGAAAATATTTCGAATAAAGAGAGTAAGCGTGTAACCTCCTATTAGAGATGGGCGCGTGTCGAATTTTTCCAGCACGACACGACACGAATACGATTACCAAGATGCTCAACACGTACGAAACACACACGCGAAAAATTTTGTCAACACGATACTGCACAACACGCACGTAATATTATTGGTATAGTATTTTTTTTTTCAAGAGTCGCTTTTCTAAATATGGCACCGAGTTGGCACTGCCAGCTGATACACTCTGCCACCACAGCTGATACTATCTGATACAATATCAACAAATATGCTGGTGTTGTATGTTTGACGATACAAAATACTAAATTTTTGCTCTACTGGAAATTCATTCATACACATTTTACATGCAAAAAATTTTGCTCAACACGAAACGACCCGAACACGCACGAAATCAGACTTTTTGTCACGAACACGTGTTGAGTCGTGCGTGTTCGTGTTACGAAAAAAAACACGACACGCGCCCATCTCTATCTCCTATTATATACATAAATATTTTTTTCTTTTGGACCAACTTTGGAGCTAATGCAGCAAGTTTTCTTTTTCTTTTCAATACAAATATTAAATAATAATTTTTTTTTGTCAAATCTTAAGAGGTGGAATAAACAATTCTGCCAAAACAAACCGACTTCAATGCAAAGACCTGATAGAACATTTTCGAAAAAAATTTCTGGGATATAAAATTAATATTTAATGGGCGTGCCTCAGCCAATTTTTTCAAATGGAAGCTTATGTCTATTTTTGAGCTCAAGGTGTGAGGTAAGCTTCCTAAAAATCGGTTAAGTAGAACTACATGAAATAAAAGAATAAATTGTAATGGGCATAACCCCGCCCATTTTTGCAACTTTAAAATTGTGTAATTACAAGAACCAAAGGTGTTTGCTACGTTTCGCAGCAATCAAGTAATTAGAATATCATAAAATCAAATAAAAGAATTTGTGGGCGTGTCCCCGCCCAATTTTTTTTTTTACAATGGGACCAATAAGAAGCTATACCCTCTCAGACAATAAAAGAATTTTTACAATCGGTCTAATATGAACCGAATTATGTATGACGAATTGATAACCTCCTCCTTCTTTTGAAGTCGGTTAAAAACGGCTCTAATTTTCGTTCAATTACTTGCAATTACCCGCTAAATTGACAAATTTACAATTCACCCTCGTGCTTCATGCTAAACACTAATATGAAAATACCAAACCCTTAAAGCAGGTAATTTTTTTTTTTTTTACTTTTTAAAAAACCAGAAAAAAATCAAGCACGTTTATATTAATTTTTTTTATGTGAGAACTTAACATTACAAAGGCGTTACACTTTAAATGAGCGGTTTTTTTCAACTTTTTCTTTTAAAGTTCTCGAAGATTTATGTTAAAATAACTTACACATGCATACAAAAAAAAACCTAAAACAAGATAGTTATAATAAAATCAGAGTTTTTTTAAATAAAATTCCCAGAAATTTCAATGTGTGTAGTTTGCTTTTTAATTCCTTTAAGGCATTTAACAGAGTTCAGTTAATAATGTTGCTGAGCTGAGCCGAGCTGAGCTGTGCAGTGCAGTGCTGTGCCGTTTTGTTCTGTTCTTTTTACAAGATAAAACAAACAAAACGAAAATTTTTAAAATCTACCAGCAAAAGAAACGTGCTGGAATGTGGCAATTCCAGTTTTTCTTCATTGGCCTGTTTGCAAATCTTCCTCATTTTCTGGTCTCTTATTTCAAATGAAATTTTTTAGAGAAAACTGCAAAAACTTGCTTTTACAGCAGCAAACCACATTCCATTGACTAAACTCACTCTAATACCGCTCTAGAGTCATCAGACTCTAAAAGTGTCGTTAGGTCGATGGCAAAATTTTTAGACCATTCTTTTACCAAGACGACAAATATTTTTAATATTGTCTGCTAAGAGGTGTAGAGACTCATTTAAGTTTGGATTATTGGCAAAACAGTTTAATGGAATTCCTTTGACTGCATACAGAGCTGGAAAAGTGAAAAAGTATAAAATGGGCTCGATACTCGATTATAGTCTGAAGGGCAAATATTTGCTTTTAAAACAGATCAGGAGATCAGATCAACCTAGATCAGGGCATCAGGCGTACTTATACTAATCTTAACTTAGGTATATTGTTTAATAAAACCACAAAATTTAAAGAAAAAAAAGGAGATAAAACCTCCAGTTTGACTTAAAAAAAGCTAAAATGACATTACTTTTCAACAATAACAACAAGAACAGTGGATCAAAAACAGAAGAACGCTGATGATGAAGGTGTAGTGACCTTCGAAAACAGCTAGTTGTTCCGTTCTTGGTGTTAGTTGTTCATTAATAATTATCACATGTAATACGGCTTACAAAGTGATACGAAATTTAGCCTAATCAAATCATACATATAGAAACAAGAAAAACAGCTTTTTAGCAGCCAACTTCATTATCCTACAAATTCGTACAACTTTTGAGAAAATACAACCCTGACATGATGGAGTTAATGAAAGTTTTCAAAAGACAATAAGAGTTCATTGGATCAGGGTTGTATTTTTTATTTTCCAAAAGCCTTACGATTTTATGGGATAGTGAGTTTTAGCCTTTAACGCGCTGTCAAAATCGTATTTTCATACTAAGCCATGCCGCTGTGCTACTTGGACTTGTTCAATATATTTTGTATAAGCATGAAATTGTTTAGTGTGTCATAAGAAAAATTGAGGGCGATATTGTGTTGAAGCGACTTTAAATTTGTCGCCACCAATTTTGATAACGACTTGAGTTCAGTTGCAGCAAATAGTAATTAAAAATAGAAAAATTTCAAAAATTAAAAATTTTAATTTGTAAAACACTTTGAAAGGTGGAAAAGTTGCAGAAGAATCCCTCTCTTGCAGTGGGAGTTGTTTTGAAGAACAATGGGAAGAAATGGACGAATTAAATTATTAAATTCTCTTGGCCCGGTGACAAGCTTAGGAAATGGATGATGACAAAAGGTGAGAAACTAATAAATAAAATACCAAAATTTGTTAATGGGTTTGGCGAGACTTGAAGTTTAAAATTATGAGGAAAATATTAGCCAACAAAGCTGATTGTTATGCAGCATTAGGAGGGCTATTTACGAGTAAGTATGTAGGTTACTTTTATTTAGCCCGTTAGAGTTTCAAAAATAAAAACTGAACTCTGAGTCAGCTAAATTGTTATTGAATTTATGTTCAAATTGAAATAAAGCGATGTTGGCAACTGGGATAAGCGTGAATACTTTAAACAATATTTTAGTTCAGTGCAATTTCTTAAACAGCGTAATACCGCGTGATTTGAGAAGGATGATTATTTTTTTGCGGAAAAACACATCACTCAAACCAAGGCCTAAGCTACGAGAAATCTTCCCTAACAATTTCAATGGTAAAAAAAAAGTGGTTTACCACTGAAGATGCCGAACCTTCTGGACGCGCTTTTGAGGTCTCTACACAAGATTATCATTAATGCCGCATTTACTCACAAACGACCACAAATTCAATTGTGTGACAACTTCGCAGCGTTGTTCAACCACAATATGGAAAAGTTTTTGAGCCATTTAATAATCGTGGATCCATCTGGCTGATGGCACAAGATTATCCAAGACCATTTAGCGATTTTGATGGCAACACGGCCACTACGAAATCGTCTCCGTGATAAACACGTAGTGAATGTGGTTGTTCACACTCGCCGCGCGTCCTTCGGAAGAACTTATTAATCACGCGCACAGCGTCACTCCTCAGATCAATGCATGCCACATAAGATTAGAATGAAGTCTACCGTCGGCACGTTCTACAGAAGAAGACCTTACCAATCACCGCATGCAGCGTTACTCTTCGGATCAATGCATTCCACAAACATCTTACCATGGTAAGCAGCATCTATTAAACTCCGTAGGTTTAAAACGAAGTCTACAGTTCAGCTGTCGAGCCAGCGGTGCCCGTAGTAACAGTATTTAGCTACTGCTTAGACTTTGAACTTCCACTCCGAAAGGCTTCCTTCTCTTCTATCAAGGTTTTCAAGGTGTCTCTGAATATCTACCACGTACGCAAATATATATTTGCACATTCGTTCCTCAGTTACTCCAGAGATTGGGTAGCAGCACATAAGTTTTAACCAGCCAACGGTAATGTGTGAAAGGCCAGACTACCCAGACTAAGTGCCGCGAGATTGTCACAGCCGTTATCTCATAGAGATACTTTTGCGCGAATGTATGTAAGCAAGGCGAATTCAATAAGGTGAACTCATTTTGATATGATATACAGCACTGCCGAAAAACATGTCCTGCTGTCAAAAACTTTATGAACTCTCTGCTTGATTTTGACACCAGAGAAAATAGCAGCTGATGATCCATCATCTGCTGAAATGAGATCACCTGGTATGAGTTCGAATTATTTGTGAGCATGAATATCAAAAAATTAATGTTAAGTTTTATTTCCTGTGTGTGCGTGTGAGTCTCTGTGTGTGTATGTCTATTTATGCGTTTCTGTGTAGTGCACGGCGACTCCTATTCTTTTGTTTTTCTTATTTGTTTTAATTGCTGACGGTCTGCTGTTGTTGTTGCTGTTGCTAAAATGCCAACAACAAACCCAGACATACACATTTTTATTGGTATGTACTTTTTTCTGCTCGCTGATCGAATGTGTACAAAACATAAAACTCATGCTAAATGAAATTAGGTCAAATTTAAAAAAATTTAAAAAATATATGTATATATTTAGTTGCTTTAGCTTTACAATAGTTTTGTTGCCGTTTTTTTTTTCTTTTTTTTTTTTGTTAATTCGACTTTTTTCATTCATTTCTTTCACGCATAGTTTTCACATTTTATTTCAACTTAATTAACGTGCATTTAATTATCTCCGTGTTTCTCTGTATTACATTTATTATAAATATTAACATCTGTGTGCGTGTGTGTGTGTGTGTGTGTAAAATACATGTAAGTAAATGACTTTTAGGATGTGGGCTGGATGGAGTGTGTATTTGTGTGTCGATGCCACCATCAATCCATTAATAAATGTTTAATACTGGACATACTCTTTTATTTACATATCTACATGCATATGTATGTATGTATGTACATATGTATGCAGTATGTGTGTCTGCTTGGTATATTTTTTGCATTTGTTTTTGTTTTTATTAGTATTTATGAGCTCCCAGCCTCATTCATGTGCTGCTTTTTTGAGGCCTGGCTGTCAATTAAGTGTCTGTCTGTCGATCATGTGTTTTAGTTAACGTTGCTCGTGTTTCGTTGTTAATTTTATAAAAATTGTATATACCTACATACATATGTATGTATGCATGTACATATGTAAGTATGTGTGTATGCGTGTGCATGAGCGCTAATGAAGAAAGTCTGTATTAACAAACTTAATTATGATTTTCTTTTTCTTTATTTTGGTTAAAATATTTGGCATATTTATAAAACTACACACACACCTATACATACATACATACATACATACATACATACAAGCATACTTTCATGTTTTACTTTCTAAACGAATATTTATTTGCTTAACGAAATATTCCATATTGCGGTGACTGGTGCCCACGTCATTAGTTAAAACTTATCTAAAATTGTTGTTAATTTTTTTTTATAGATACATACATACATACATACATACATATGAATGTACGTAATCTGGCCAAAGTATGTATGGAAAAAAGAACGTGACAAAAAATGCTTCAGTAAGTAAATCATGACAATTAAATTATCACGAGTGTTCTGGAAGTCGTTGGGATTTGAAAACTCGTGATTTCTGAAAACGAAAATATTCGGCCCTGTTCTGTAAATCGAATCGATTTGAAATCGTACGATTTCTCAAATCGTGCCTATTGCGACTTTTTGCATTGGTTTTATCAAAATATAAAAAAAAACTAAATATTCATACAATAATGCCTGGATTATGGATGGCAACCGACCTTCGAGTTGCGTTGCCAGTTGCCAAAATTCTATAACGTAGCGCAACTAGCAACTAACAGCTTTTAATTCCAGTTGCTAAATTGCAATAATATTGGCATCCACTAATTTTCAGTTGTGGCACAGTTTTTAAGACAAAAATTGAATAGGTACCCTATTTAATCTAAGTATGTCAGAAATGGCTACTACATACTAAAAATATTATTATCGAACTTGTATTGCATTTGAAATTAAAGTTTGCTCGTATGATGCAGAGCAGTGATGCATTTCCGAACACGACCTTCTACAGGTGAAAATTATTGAATGAAGAAAAGCGAAATGAAATTTTTATTCAATGTGAATAAGGTTATGAGGACTAAATCTGCATTATTTATTATGTAAGTTAAAAATCGATTTTTTTAATTATTACGTTGTACGTTGAATGAAAAAAAAATTAAATGAAATTTTTACTCAGTGTGAATAACGATATGAGGATTAATTCTGCATTATTATGTAATCAAAATTCGAATTTTTTGCAAGCAAATGAGCGATATGTACATACATACATGTCTAATTTTTTTTTTGCAATTCCACTGTCTCAAATTCATTACATAATTGACAATTAAAATTCCTGAATTTGGTTTTTATATTTTTGTG
The DNA here is from genome assembly GCA_936439885.1 of Nowickia ferox. Taxonomy (NCBI): domain Eukaryota; kingdom Metazoa; phylum Arthropoda; class Insecta; order Diptera; family Tachinidae; genus Nowickia; species Nowickia ferox. Next base: position 81,247,299 of record OW387024.1, read on the forward strand.
TATTATAAAAACGTCTCGTACATACATATGTATGTGTTAGGGATGCCAATCGGGACTAGTTTTTACGATCCCAGGATTCGGGATTTCAAGAAATCAAAACCCGGGATTTCGGAATTTTTAAGGATCCCCACATTTTTTCAGATTCAGGAATTATTCGGCACTCTGGGGTTTTTTTAACATTAAAAGACACATGCTTTTTAAAGTAGTTATTTACTAAAAAGAGGTTCACAAACAAAAGTTTTTTAATTATTGCATATTACACAGTCAAAAATTATTTGAAAATTCACAAATAATATTTTTGAAAATCACTAAAAAAAAAATAAGCATAGCAGGCTTAGAAACTTTAACAAACCCCAGATTTATATCGAATATAAATTATTTGATGGGTTTTGTTAAAGTTTCTAAGCTTACTACGACTATTTTTCCTTTGTGATTTTCAAAAATATTATTCTTTGTGAATTCTCAAATAGTTTTTGAAAGTCTGAGCATAAGATAAGAAGTTTGCGACTGTTCAAAATATGTGGTTGAAGTCTACTAAAGATTTGGCAAAGCATCAATGAAATACAAATATAGACAATGCTTAATCACCAGCAAATAAATGCCACGGCTACTATCTGCACATGGGGGAAGGTAATGATGAATTTATTAAAAAAAAAAAAAAACAAACAAAACTTAGTAAACAATTTCGGAATTGACTGAATTCCGAAAACCCCGGGATTAACAAATTTAAATCCCGCGATTAGGGATTCGCTGAATCGGGATTGGCATCCCTAGTAAATATGTATGTATAATGAAAATGTGAATTAAACTGAAATTTAATAACTTCATAACCGTAACACAAGTAGACAGACGGTTAAACTAAATACGAAAGAAAAACATTAAAAACTGCCAAAAAACAAGCTTGTTCCATACAAACACACACACACACACACACACACGCACAAAAGCAACAAAATAACTCACAGCACAGCAAAAATATTCCAGCAACAACAGTTCTGAACTTATTAAAAAAAATAATAATAAATGAAGTCAACCACCAGCATGGAATGCCACCGTCATTGATGAACGTTCGACAATGGCAACTAAACGACACCAGCAAAAAACTACATCCATTAAAAAAATGGCATACACAACTTATTATGCACATCCAAACACATACACACACACACACACACATGCTCACACTACTAAATATTTGCCTACAACAAATTCTAACAATTTTTTTGTTTGTTTGTTAATAAAACAGCCAGCAAAAAACCGGAGTTTAATAAAGCCAGAGAAATCTCTTTAAAAACAACAACTTCAATAAATTGAAGAGAGTCAGCAAAAAATAAAAGCAACAACTTAAACAACATAAAGAATGCAGACATTTTCTACAACTTTAAAGTTTAAACTTTTACAAGAATGTTGGAGTTGCTGACTTTGGTTAAATGATGCATACATACATACATACATACACCAAACTCTTCAAAAAGTTCAGATCTGAATCTGCAATTTTATGTATGCATGACTGCAATGGTGTGCGTGTGTGTGTGCTTTTCACAAGCCACATGCATACATACATACATGCATGCCTGAAATCAAACACCAACTTCAATTCAACTTACAACTACTTTGGACTACAGTCAAACAAAAAATTATTTTTACACGTATTAGAAGCTACATATGACTGCCGGATCCACAACATTTAAGGGGAGGAAACAAGCACTCGTACGTACATACATACATACATACATACACACACATCAAGTTACATACCACAGATACTTTAGTGATGGAAGTATGTGGAAAAAAATGTGATTGTTTTACACACCATAGAGAAGGCCACACCAAATATTTAGACGAAAATAATATTTATATTCCCACGTTTTCGGAATAAAAAATCTCATAACTTAATGACTTAATCACTGTTTTAAGCGATCGTTTTAAATTGCCACACCAATAAAATACACATTTAGTTAAATAGTTTTTTTTTCTCATTTGTAATATTAAAATGATATTAAAAATTTTACAGTTTGAGTGAAAACGAATATCATTAGAGATACCGTGTAACATTATTAGTCATCATTCATTCATTCATTCATCCATTCGAATCTGGTGGGTGTAAAGATTTATTAATGACTTCCTGTGCGAATAGAATGTTCTGGATTTGCGTGTCGAGACCGTGTAACAAGTTTGAAGAGAATTTGAACATTTCTGATAAGTAGTTTCCGGTAGAGTGGAAAGTATATCCTGTGTTATGAGTCGAAACACATCAAATTTGTTTACGAAACATACACAAATTCCTTCATACTACAGTAGAGCAGTTACTGACACCTTTTCTGGATGACAAAGTTCAAATTCGAAACGTTCAATTCAATGTGAAAGTGAGATAAGCTCATACACATACATACATATAGTGGAAATATTGAGATTATGTGGAGACTAAGACATCAAGTTGTCACCGAAAACTAAAATACCGATAAGCTGAAAATGTTCATTTTAAAAAGGGCAATAATCAGGAAACTGGGTATCATAATAACCGGCCATAGTTGTGGGCTCACCTGGCTTGCGTTGCACTAATTGATGATGCAGAGGAAGAACACAAAATATTGAAACATTTCCTGGTTGCAAATATCACGGCATCCGATATCGATCGAAATTTCAATACAAACACAATTAAAATTGTATGAAAATTTGTTCGATAACGAATGCCTTAATGTGCCCCTCTGTTTATTCGATATATTTATGGCCCTTATTATAAGTATGAGCTGCATTCGATTTTCGATCTTCGCTGACTATCGAACATCGAGTATCGAATGTCAAATTCCTATTGTTAGCTGGCAGCACTATCGAAAATTTCGTTGAGCGACGAATTTACTATCGAACAAAATTTTGCTCTCGATGAAGTATTTTAATGTGAAAAATTATCAAGAATCTATGTAAGTGTTAAGCGATAGTTTTTTTTTTTTTGCTATTTGTAAGCACCCAAACACAAAATAGCAGATGGTTTTCAATTCTGTTGTAATTATTTGTTTGTATTTTATTTTTCGTCTCAGCTGATATCTACAGTATTTTGAGCAATCACAGCAAGTGAAATTCACAATAGCGATATTCTTCATCGTATGCGCGTCATAATACCAAATGTATCATGTAATTCGATTCGAGAAGGAAACTGTTAGAATTTGTATGTTATTAACATTACAATTCAAAAATATTTCCGTTCGATTCGGATTTCATAATAAGCCCCCTACACTTTCGAAGATCGAAAGTTGCTCATAATAAGGGCCGGTTATAAAATGCATATCTTAGGGCTTCCGATTGAACAAACTTAATTCAGATCTATATAAAAATAATTAAGTATTTGGCGGATACTTATTCACTATGGGCAAAATAGCCAAGACCTTCCTATGGCCAATTATTGAGGCATGATAAAGCTCCATCCTGGTCATTTGTTAAATAAGTAAAGTACATAACCATTCACAGATCCACTATAATTCTCACCTATATTTGGCCGATAAGGAAGTACAACTTCCATGAATGGGTCGACGCTTCGGAATATATTCTGGGGGTGATCGGTAGCATATATGTAAGTACATAATAGAGGGCGAAGAAGCGTATTGATGGCAGTATTGCATTAAACTCCATTGAATAACTGGATAATTGACGCAATTCGGAGTGCATTTCCGTGGAATATTTTCTATGAAATAAGGCAATTTGCTTCAGAAACCTGCAATGATCAACACTTTCTGGTATTAAGAGAACATCTTCTTGTGATCGACGGGATAGTAAATCGCACTACGAATTATATGTATAGAGAATTAGTTCTTAGCTGTAAAGTTCGTATGTATGTGGAATAAACTATCTGCCGAAGTTGATCCCGTCACTTTCAATGTTGAATGGTTCGAGTGGAATACCCAAAAAAAAACTACATCTTCTACTCCTCCCCTTTATGGGTGTATAGGGATAAAAAGGCGAACGTTTTTTCACTTCAAGCTTTGCTTGTTTCCATACAAAATGCCAAAGTTTCATGAGAGAAAAAAATGTACGCTCTTTTGTTCCCGATAAGGGCCAATATTTTTATGTTTTTTTTTTAGCTTATTCCAAAGCGATCGGAATAATAATTAATTTCAATGTGTACGACGTAAGTACATCTGTGTTTACGTATCCGGTAGGAAGTGTGAATAGTAAAACAGTATTGATTCACTATTGACTTTGTCACCAGTACTGGTGACGAATTATACCGCAGACAATGCCTTTTGCTAGAGACATTTGACATGTGAGTGTCATTGATGAAGGTATTTACCTAATTTTTTTTGGGGAGTGTGTGTGCACTAGGTGATTCATTTGGGAAAAATATCCTTTGGTTAAAAAATATTGTGCCGCCGACAAATGAACACTTAGAATTCGTCGCCGGGAGTGTGTATCTGACAAAATGTTTTGCTCATCATCACCAAATGGGTGTTTCCACAGTAAATGACCCCTTACAGTAAATTACATTTTTTTATGAAGAATATTGCTTAATTTTGGACCTACGAAAGTTCAAGCATCGGTAGTAACCGAAAGAATTCATAAAAAAATGTAATTTCAATACCTTTTTTGACCATTAAAAAGGTAACGGTCGTTATTGTAAGGGCTCATTTACTGTGCAAACAAACACCCAAATATTAGTACGTAGACGGTTCGTTGACAATGTCCTCAAAAAGTCACCAAAATAGTCAACAGACGTGGTGACTTGGAGACGCTGGAACCCAAGCTTCCTAGAGGGCATGCACATACATACAGGCACATTTACATACTCGTGCATACCCACATATCAGGGATGGAAAAGTTGGTACAATTGTACCATTTTTAGCACTATTTGAATGCCTAAAGTACCGTAGCACCCCAATGACCATTTTAGCACTATTGAATTTTTTTTCTATTATGTAATATAAATACAAATAGCATTAAAAATATAGAATATATAAGTAACCAGTTTCGAGCGCAGGTTGATGTAGAAGTTATTAACTCCTTAAGAAACGACAGGATATGTATGTACCTTTTGCTCGAAGGTATTAGAAATGAAAAATTATGTAAATGAAGCGATGTTTTCCGATATTTCAAAAATATGTTGGAGGAATGTTATCTATTCCAAATTCATCTGCAAATGTGAAAAATATATTTCCAAAGGATGGAAAAGTATATCCTAAATGTTCTTTTAATAGTCTTTTTTATACGTTCTGACATTAAAGAATAATATTAATTAATACCTAGTATTAATTAATAATATTATAATCATTGAACTTCAAAGTGCCTTTTTGTCAATTGTTAAGCTTTTACATATATACTATGGGTGCCTTTTTAGTTAATTAATAGAAGTATTAAAAAATTAAAACTAAAGAAAAAAATACAATTTTTCTTGAAAATTAGTACAATTTCTAAATCTGATTTCTCATCCCTGCCACATATGTACATTCTTTTAAATGTCGGCTTTCTTTTTTTCCAATTCATTCACTATCTTTCTTCTGAAATACATACACACATACACACATGCATTTACATGTGTACATATGTATGTAAGTATCTATTTTATGCATACAAAATGTACATTTTCTTGTTCTTCTTTCTGTTTTCTATTATCATTATTGATTATGCTGCGTACACATCTGGCATTTCAAAATGTGTGAAACGCCGTTCACATTATGTTTTGTTTTATATGGAAAGCAATACCACACAACAAAATATGTATATCGAAAATGGCAAACGTTGCCACTAGTACACACTATTGCGATGTCACAAAATTGAATTAGACAAAATGTTACTGCTGTTTAAAAAGTTCATTCATCATCATCATCTCCACTCTTCGCTATGAAATTCTTTTTTATCATCATCATCATCCTCATCCTCATTACTACCATAGACCACAGTGCTGCTATTGTTGTTGCTAGCTATGCTGCGAATGACTCATGTTGAAAGAATGTAGATTTACATCCGTGACTTAAAGAACAACCTTAGAAACAACTATGACATTTAGCTTCAAGCTACACTAGCGACGACGAGGCAATGAAAACATTTGTAAGGCATTTACTTTTGTATGTACATATGTATATACATACATACATACATATCAATGTAGGTATGTACATATGTATGTATATGCATGTAAGCTTGTACATTCTTAGATACTTTTAGATTTGTGTGTATCCATGTGTTTGTTCACACTGGCATAGATACTCGTATCAAGGTGGTGCAGATCATAAACAGAGTCTTAAGTGATTGTTAACATAGGTGGGCTTATACGGTAATTATTTATATTTAAATGCAAATATACCGTTTGAAATTACGGACTTTTATAGTCTGAACAAATTACAGATTGTCAGATTGTTAGATCAGAAACGGTGATCAAAATAACTGGGTATAACAAAGATTTCGTTAAAACAACTGCCCTCCCTATTAATATTTTCATTTGCTTAGATCATTTATAATAAAAACGTGTCTGACTCAAAAGATTTTTCATTAGTATTTAGTGGTTACACTTATTTGGACAAATGTTTGCCAAAAGATAGCACATAACTATTTAAAGCGAATTCATAATCAGGTGGTCTCATTTCAGCAAATGGTAGTCAATTGTTGGTTTCTCCGATGTCAAAATCAAGCAATAAATTTTATATATCGCTCATTTATTCAAACAACATCATAACTCAAAAAATTTACGGCTTGGCCCACTATGTCGACAAGAAAGTTTCTTTAGCTTACTTACATTGAAAACAAAAACAAATTATCTTATTTTGTTTTTGTTTTCAATATAAGTAAGCGAAAGAAACTTCCTTGTCGACATCGTGGGCCAGGCCGTTAATTTTTGAGTTAATGAAGCAGAATTAATCCTCATATTGTTATTCATATTGTGTTAAAATTTCCTACAAATATGTTATTTATTCATCTCTTGCAAGTAAAATTAATTGAAAACTTTAAACTCATTTTCTGGCAAATTAGTTCTTTTAGTTATGGCGTTGTTTGAGTAAATGAGCGATATGTATGTATATGGGTAATTCCAGAAAAAGGTCAACCAAAAAAAATTTTTTGCTCAAAATTTTTTGTTTTGTTTTTAATAATAAAGCTGAAAGGTATATACTTAATAAATGTCAAAACATTTGTAATTTCTGAGCTCTTGTACCGAAATATGCGACTGTAAAATAAATATTTTTTTTTTTTGCTGAGCCTTTGTTTTTATCGATTATTTAAAGCAATGGGTATTATTTTTTATTTTTTTTTGTAATACCTATACAAATTTTCTACTAACAATAACCTAACGCATTTGCACAAAAGCAGGAGAACGGAGTTCTAATAACGGAAGTTTTTTGAGTTTGCTTTCACTTATACCTTAATGTCGCATCCGTCGCATGAAATCAATATTTATTAATTGTTTTTTTTCAGCAGTAAATAAGCATTTATTATTGTTTAATTTCTTTTCAATTAAAGTTCAATCAATATTAGCAAAGTTGCTGCGTTTAGTTCTCTTGGAAAAATTTTTTCGCGTTCGCCTTGTCGCGTCCGTATTTGTACTTTACCCATTAAAAAAAATAAATAAAAAAAACTTTTTCATATATCAAAAATCTACACATAAACGATCTTCTTTCACCTTCATTTTCACATCCACAAAAAATTATTTCTATAAGTGCACAAAAATAACTTCTATTTTTGTCGCGTCCGTTTCTCGCTGACATTTGCTTATAACTTTTTACTATATTATTGATATCGCTCCAAATTTTTTCTTAAATATACTACTCCTTCATTGCTTGAAAACACTTAAGATATACATATGTATATTGGATCTTTCCATTCCTTTCGTTTTTTTTTTTTTTTTTTTTTGCTCAACTAAAAGTGTCCGTCGCCTGGGAATTGCCTATATGCATGTTTCCTGCAGTGTTCGATTTAAAATCCCAATGATTTCTTTGCCTCGTTAAGTTCGCCGTGGATCCGGGTGAAACATATAATTTCGAAATTAACTAATACAAAATTCAAATTCGAACTTTTAATTAATTATTGGGTATTAGATCGCAACACATGTCTCTACAAGCTTTCAAATCCTTATCATAAAAATCAGCCGAATTAAAAATTAAAATAAAAAAAATTTTACTTCAGTCACTTGAATATTTTTATTTAGTTTTTTTCTCGCTTCTATAAAATTTCAAAAAAAAAGGGAAATTTAAAAAGAAAATTTATCGTATTTTATCACATAAAAATTATAATAGTTTGGAGACATTCTTTTTTTTTTTTTTGAAAGTAGAAAATTTAGTTATTATTTTTTTTTATATATCCATTATTTAAACGAAATAACTTATGTCAATTTATTATCACAAAATATTTGGGGGATTCAAACGGTGGTAGTCTTAAGGGTCATAGGACCAGTTTCACAACGAATAAAAGTATACTTTAAGAGTTTTAAAACTAGTATTTCAATACAAAATGTTTTAAATGTCACTTAAGACTACCGATTGAATGCCCCAACTATGTAAACTATTTTTGTATTAAAAATTTCAACTTTTTTTTTGCTTTCTTTAAATATTTTAATTAAAATTTTTGAATTTCATAAAAAATAGTGGCAATTTCAGTCCCAGTTGGATTATTTGTCACCAAATCAAAATTTTCGAACTTTAAATTAAGAGTCTAATTTTGTAAAACGCAACGTCAAGCGTTGAAAAATTTTTATATGGAAAAAAATTTAATTACAGCAACAAGACCCATACAATTATTTTTTTTTAAATTAGGTTCTAATTGAAAACCCCTAATTTCTGCTTAATCACTCATAAAACATCTGCTTTCTTTTTTGCAAAAAGTTTTCAAAACAAGTTAATCACATTTTAGTACAATTTTGATTATTACAAATCATTATTATTTTTTAATTTTTCATTATAAGATTTTATCAAATCAGTATTTGTGTCTACATGTTTTTCCCCTTTTAAGCGTTTTTTTTTTAATTTTGCTAAAGAAAACACGGATAATTCTTATTTATATTTTTTTTAAAACAAATGCAAAATTTAACTAAATTTTTAATTGAATTTTAATGGTATAATTTAAATTTTTTAAGAGCTTTTGGTTGTTCAAGTTTCAAATGTATTTAATTATTTAGAATAAACAAATTTAATTTTGAAAATGACATTTAATTATTAGTTTAGTTCAATTTCCAATAATTTGTTTAAAATTTTATAGTTTTGTTTTATTGTAATTCAAATATATAAATCGGAACTTGCTCAACACATTTTTTTAAAACAAAAAAAAAATTTTAAAAAGTGAAAAATTACACTTAAACAACTTTAAATTCTATAACGGAACTGGGTTCGAGCTTTCAAAAGTTTTGTCTTCAGTTGCACTTACATACAATTAGTTTTACTATTTATTTAATTGCAATTTCTTTTTTCCAGTTTCTTTTATTTTTTTTGTGCTCTTTTTCACTTACTTTCATACTTACACAAATTCTGAAATGCACTTTAACAATGATTTTTCCTTGCAACAACGATTGAATTCTTTTTCTTTTTGAGAAAACCAAAAGACGTATTTCTTTTGCCGTGTTTCCCCCTCCAGCTACTTATCGGGTTTGTCGTTTGAGCGATTCTTGGCGGGGAAGAGGCAAAGAGCAATCGGTTATTTATTGTTATTTTTCCATGTTCCGTTTCAGCTTGAGTGCTAGTTTCTGTTTAATGTCTATTGTTTTACTGGCGTTTGTCGTCATTGAATAATCATTAATTAAAGTTTGAGACTTTAAGACGCAGTTTTTTAGGTTGGTTGGTTGGTTGGCCGCCGACAGTATTTTTGCCATTTGCTGGTAACTCCTTCAAGTTCTTTTTTCATATTTGTTGTTTAACAGATATCTATTGGAACCGCATTCCTAACACATCTTACGCTTGTAACTATATAAAGTTTCTATTGCTTGATTTTTTTTTCATTTTTTTTATATTTTTAGCACACCGTTTAGCAATCTAAAACGAACATTAAGTTATTTTTGCTTTAGTTTTTAAGTTTTTTTTATTTCATTATTGTTTATAAATCAATGTATTAAGTATGTAGACACATACATATTTAATTTTCCACATCACTTAAAAATATCCTTTCCTTTTATTTTATTAATATTCTTATTAACACGTTTTTTTTACATAATTGAACATTTTGTTTTTACCACAAAATTATTAAATTCTTTTTCTTTCTACATTATTATTGTAATTTTTGTTACAAAATATTGTGCTTTTTATGCAATTTTTATGAGCAAAAATTTATAATTTTTTTTACTAAAATTCAAGCAAAAAATGTCTTAAAAGACGCGCGTACTCAGACCGTTACGATGCGTTTGCTACAACAGAAAATTACTGAATGAAAATCGTAGCTTTCTTTTCGTGTGATCTTTCTTCAGTTCAGACAAAGTATACATATGTACATATATACGTATGCATGTATTTGCCCAGAGAGTCTTTAAAATAAGCAAATGATTTCTTTTTTTAAGACCCTAAAACACACAACAATGACAACACCAGATATAAAACACACACATCCGCACATTCATACCACACAGCTACCCAAACTCAAATTCAAAGTAAATTCAATGGGCCTACTAGTAAAGCACACAACAACAACAACAACAACAACAACAAGGGTAAGCACAAGACGAAAAACATACAAAACAAAATCATTAACTTTGTCTCTCACTTTGAACTCCATAGGAAAACAAAAACCAATGAAACACAACAACAACAAGAGCATTATCAATAACAAAAAATTCAAATGATCATAAATTCTTTAAGTATGTGTAAGCAAACACTCTTAAGAAATATAATTAAATTTATTGCTGTGTTAGATTGTGTTTGCAAACTCTCTATTATTAATATTAAGAGAGCATGGAAGTAAAATGTAAGTGTGCGTAAGTGTGTGTTTATATGAACAGCGTTGCCAGGCTCCCAGAATTATCTATTTCCCTAGTTTGTTGTGAATATGTCACTTCCTGCAGGGTTTTGCTTTTGCATCTTTTTTTTTACTTGTACATATTAAGTAAATTTTTTGATATCTATATCACAGAGTATTTTCAGCTATCAGTAATTTCAAATAGTTAATAAAGTGTATATTTAAACAAAATATAAGACACTAATACCTAATTTACATTAAGCAATTTTCCATGAAATTGCATGCATTTTTATTTATTAATTATCAATTATAATTGCAGCACTATAAAAGAGAATGTTGTATAAAAATGAACGTAGAATGAATCTGTGATGCATATTTGGAAACTTTTTACATATAAGTTGCTCCTCCTGGCTTCCCATTGACAAATAAAAAATTTTCATGCAACTAATTTTATGAAAAAAATGCTTAATGTAAATTAGGTATGTGTATAAATATTCAACTCAAATAGTATTTAGTTCGTAAAATAACACTACTCAACAAATTTACGAAAAATTTATTAAACTACATAAACTATATGAGATGCCTTGACGTTCCTTACTAAGGAGCTGAAAATAGAAAAGGTCCATCTCTTACAGATTTTGAGTTATATTGCAGAAAAATGATCGGAAAATTGTAAAAACATACCAAATATTATAACTTTTGTGTAAATTAATTAAAGTTGGACCTCAAATCATAAAATACTTTTACGTATTCGTATCGAGGACAATATTTCCTTTCTTTTGAGTGTATTTTTTTTATAGTTTTAGTTGGAATACGTGAGTTTCATCTCGAAATTTTCTTTTTCAGTTGTGTTTGATTTTTGTCTCAATACGTTTTACATTCGAACAGAATTTTTGCACTTGATATACCACAAAAAACTTGGATATTCTAATGAAAAAAAAATTGGCAAAATAATTTAAAATTCTTTAGGTATTTCCTAATATATATGAAAACAACTTGAATTTTTTAGAATATACTATGTAGCTGATATTTACATTAAAATAAAATAAAGTGCGAACATTCTTATGATGCTGGTAAGTGTGCATAATCATACGGATATGACGAGAAGAGAGTTTCGGTCTTGAGTAGTGTATTTTTTAAATGCATATTTATTCAAAGGAGTTTTTAGTTTTAATCTTAATTGGACTTTTTTGGTGCGCAAATCTTACACCAGGTAAATTCCTTACAATATTTATAAAGGTATTGATTGGTACTTTTAATTTATTTCTTTAAATATTAACAGCTTTTCCTTGTAAGAAATTTATTATTTGACATATTTACCATAGTTCTATTATGAGTGAAATTTAATATTAAAGCACCAGCGAATAAATTTCACTTATAGTACTTTGTTCTAATATCATTACAAAAAATAATAATTAAATAAATATATAAATAACATATTAAAAATGTAACTTGTTTTTCTTATATCTCAGGAACTACCAGATGGATATACACTTTGTATGCCACTGATGTGCGCGCTGGTATATCTTTTTTTTTTTTTTTGTCCTTGCGATAAAGCTCAGTTATGCAAACTACAATCAAAATAAATCTCAAATGACAGGAAATATTGTGTAGACTATAAATTTATGAAAACATTTGAGCATTTTGAAGCCGAAATTCGAAAAATATGCGAAAAATAAGAAAAAATTAATTTTTAATCTAAAAGTAAAAAAAAGAGTATATTACTACTAATTGTGACGTCATGTAAAAATTCCAATGATGCAGTTTATATTGATCAATGTGGTCAATTAGATGTACATGATGAAAAGTTAGTAAATTTTGCAGTAACAATAAATATAAAAAAAGCGAAATTTCAACAAATAACAATGTTTTTTGATTTGCTTCAAAAAGTGGCATAAGTATACGTCTGGCTATTCATTACTGACAAAGTAATTAGAGTTTAAGTAACTGCTGCAATATTTTTGGCTTCCAAAATTGCACACAATTTAGCTGGTATGAGTAATGACTTTTTGTAAATTATTTCTGGAGACATTGAACTGCATTCCTGAATCAATGCCTCTTCTAGTGTGCTAGTTGATGTAACGTGAATTTGTTACTGCTCTCTTCACATGATCCTACAAGTGTTCACTTCATTTGAGACTGGTTAATAAGGTACGTGTTATATATGAGTTCTTTCACCAGTTAAGAAGAAAGTTTTGGATCGTTGTCCTGCTAAAGATTGCATTTTGCTCGAGAGCAAGTTTTTGCAAGTTAGAGAAGAAAACTTTTCTTCATATTTTCAATAGGTACAATTGGATTTATAAATTTTCCTTCTATATCTTGGGCAGGATAAGCAATAATGAAACCCCGTCCCAAGAAAGGTGATGATATAAATTTTTTCTATTAGTTGTAACTGTGAGCTAAAAGCATTCAGTTGAGCAACGGCCTCAGGAGCGCATACTATAACAGTACATAAATGCCTATTTTTACTTTTTTGATTTATATACACACTTATATGAGTTTTTTTATACGACACCCTGCTAATTTCATTTCCTCAAACGTATATGGCAACATTGTGTGTGAGTGCAAATCCAGAGAGCGGGAGCACATTTCCTGCAAATTCTTTGCTTTTTCCTTTTAAAAGAGAAAGCTACATACGTATATATGTGAATGTATGAGTTAGTACACTTTTTTTTCTATGCAAAAATTTCTAATACACTCATAAAAATAGGTTAGCAGTAAAAATATAATAAAAACTATAAGAAACGGGGTCATTGTCTTGTTCAACTATTTTTTGTTTGTTTTGTTTTCATTAGTTTATCCCTTACTTTTTTTTGGTTTTTGGCAGTTTTTATGAAGGCGGATTAGTTCGGTAATTACCCATTACTTTAGTTAATTCAAATAAAAAAAAACATAAATCACTACACCAGGGGTCAATGTTCATAATTATAAATTATTTCTGCAGTTATGTACATACATACAGATGTATTTATATTAAAAAACAGTCATACAGATGTATATACTCGTATATATACACATATTAGAAGACGTAAGATTATTGGTGGTGGAGTGCCTCCAGGATCGATACTTGGACCACTATTGTGAAATGTAATGTACGATGGAATATAGAAATTAACTTTACTTGAAAAGGTGAATATAGTTGGAACCGTAGACTAATCAAAGAGTTAACAAACGCAGAAGCCAATGCCAGTATACAGATCATAAAGTCTTGGCTAAGGTCAATGGTGTTAATTCTAGCTGACCATAAAACAAAAGGCGTACTGCAGCTGGTGTACGACAAGGTTGCACCTTATCGCCGTTACTCTTTAGCGTAGTGCTGGATATAGTGATGAGAAACTCAACAAGCAACAACAGAGGCATAACATGGGGCCTAGGCGGTCGCCTGGGCGATCTTGACTGTGCCGACGAAATATGCCTTCTAACCAGTGATCGGAAATTCATCGGTTTTTCGCTGTTCATACTGACTCGTGAAATTTTAAATCTAAATGAGTAGACATCGTTTAAACTTTAAATTTTAAAATAAACTACTCTGATTTACGCACACTCATGATAAGATTGACTTATAAGTATAGGTTGCAATAAATATGAATGCGACGTCGACATCATACTCATATCACACTCACGCTCATAAATCACCTCAGTTTGATTTATAATTTCAGAAATTTTCAGCTCACTCAACTCATCCATATAGATACTAAAACTACAACTACAACTAGTATAAAGTGTATAAACAAACACATATGTAACCTCATAATGAGCAAACAAATAACCTCATTATGAGTATTTTAATGTTCGTATGTGAAGTTCGCTTTCCCACACCATAATTATTTTGCATCGTCAAAATCAACAACGACATACATGTTGCTAAGTATGAGTTCGATGAGAACTTCAAACTTTCGAGTGAATATGAAGTTGGGCAACATTTGCAATAAGTATGAGTGCGCCGAAGTACAAGAAATTATAAGTCATGATTCAACTCTACTCATTGCTCATTTCTGATCACTGCTTCTAACACACAGTCACTCCGACATGGCGGAACGCCTCAAAATGGTAGAGACAGAAGTTGCAAAGGCAGGACTAAAAATAAACATAAACAAGACGAGCAAAAGCAACATCCAACCAACCATTCACTTTCCAGAACATGCAACTCGAAGACGTAGACCACTTTTGCTACTTGGGTAGTAACATCACATCGACTGGAGGCTCTTCCGAAGACGTCTCAAACCGCACCATGAGAGCTCGGCAAGTGTTCGGCCAACTAAATAGGGTGTGCACAAAAATAATAATTTTCAATTCGTGCGTGAAGTCTGTGCTCATCTATGGATGTGAAACGTGGAATATGGCGGCAAAAGACGTGAACACCTTGCAAGTTTTTACCAACTAATGCCTAAGGGAGATATTAAGAATTTTCTGATCCAACAGAATATCGAACACGCATCTCTGGAAAGCCGAATATATACCGAAGTATCGAGGAGGATATGGATTGGCCACGCATTACGAAGAGCACCCGTAGATGTCACCCGCAATGCCATTTACTGGAATCCGCAAGGTGCTACCTTGCGAGAGAAGACGGCCTGCCACACTTGACGAGCAGGAAAATGCTGGAATGAAATTAAGAACCTTGAATGATGACCATCCGCGGATAAAGAATATCCTGCAAATCTGAAGATGAACTTACTCGCTGACATCCGACATCAGAACACTTGGGCTACTATCTCACTCCGCTCTTAACTGGACATGGCTGCTTTAAGTCGTACTAACTAAACTTTCGGACACAACAATGTTCCATTTTGCCCGAATTGTAGTGGAAATATAATAAAATATGCTGAGCATATCTTATTTGCTTATTCATGAACGAGAACGTTATTACGATTATGCTAGAATCCTTTCAAAACTAGACCAGCGTATATAGTTTTGTAAGGTTTGTTTTGTTACAACTACGTGCATACATATGTAGTTAAGAATAGCTTCGCAGAAGAATCAATACAGGTTAGTTTGCGTCTATAGTCTTTTCCGCACCGTGATGTAAAACCTTAAGGTAGTGGATCTTGTGGTTTAGCTCTTTGAGGTCTTGCACTCCTAACAAGTACCACAATTTACTTTATCACCAGTACTACTGACCAATTTTTCCTTACACAATGATCTGTGCTTTAGCCTTTTAGCACTAGTGATATTGGAACTACTGACTGATTAGAACTGACAAAACTAACTATCGACATTGGAACCAGAGATTCTCTAGTGCATTTTCAGAAATTGCAGTCTACGCTTTTAGAAGTTTTTACTAGACTTTTGAACGAGAGAGTCACTGGTGAATTTTTGTAATTGTAGTCTACACTGAGTTGAGTTTAGAGGTAAGGTATCTGCGGTATCCGCTGTAGTATGTATTTTAAGGTGTCAATAAAAAATATTCATTCAATTAAAAAAATTAATTAAACACATACATGGGTGTATTCATCACACGAAGTGTGATATGATTTTTCTGTTATGCTTTTTTTTAATAAGCTGTTCATGATTATTCTCTTAGCTCACTTTTTTTTTCATTTACAAGTGAAAAGTTTATAAAAAATTAAGTTTTTGAATGTTTGATTTACATGATAGAAAATTCATTAGCCTCCCTCATTAGAGGCATCACGTTTGACAATAATTTTTTCCACTTTTACGGCTTGAAGTTAACCAGTAAAGCTAAGTACATGGCTCTTTACCTTGATTATTAGGTATCAAGGCAAAGCAACACGCAGGATAGGCAAGGATATTATGGGAAGCATGTTTCAATTGTCATCACACTTCCACTCATTGCATATAGCGAAAATTTTGGTAGAAATTGCTGCAAGGGGTTTGCTTAAAGTTTTTGGGAGGAGTTGGAGGATGTAAGAATAAACTCACCACCTAGGGGAGAGTTATAGCGTACAACTTTGCTGGATTCGAAGGCACTGAGTTACTGAGTGAACCAGACTGCCGACCAGTTAGCAATATTACGTTGAACGCTGGTAAAACCGCCGATTAACTCCTATTTTAAGGAACTCAGTAATAAAAGAAGAGGGGAAAGCATCAGTCTTGGAACATCATGGTTGGCTGGAGTGTCTCTATGGTTTAACTTGATGAGATCCGGTATGAAGATGGTTTCTAAGGATCCTAATCCATATTGAATGATCACTGTTCGGTCAGCAAAGTATTAGCAGAAAGATCCGATATTGCACGGCACTACAGTGCAACATACTTGCATATATACATACATATGTATGTTTGCAAGCTCTAGAATATCAATGGGTATAGCATTAGAATCAGGCAGGTAATGTGAACCTGAAGTTTCTTTAGAAGAAAATCCACAATGATTGCTAAGGATTTCTGTTTAAAGTGGTTAAACAGTACTCTTCCTAACCCCACCTATTTCTACAGTTCATGAACCACACATATATCTCTTTTTATATATTGATAAACTTTGTACTTTTTTGGTTCAATGATTGTAGGTGGTTTTTAGAGATGTGATTTTTTTTTGTTACATTTTCTTCAGTGTGATTACTGAAGACCTCATGCAAAATTTTCCTTAGACTTACATTCAAAACTACACAGTCTATTCGTTATAATATGCACAGTAGAGGTGGAATAGAGTTATATGGAAATCCTTAGCAACAGGATTTGGATAAGCTAGAACCCCTAATTGTGCAAAGTTTAGCAAAAATGCATGAGCCAAAAAATTATGGGGGTAAATGCGTCCTCATCGGAGTCCAAACTATATAGAAAAACAAGGCAAAACACAAAAAGCTTCACAACTGTCCCTGAGTTGTTCCTAGAGAGGTAAAACTTAAGACCGATCCCCACTAATATTTCCCCATCTACATTTTCTATGAACATATCAAACCCCTATCTGCGCTCCTTAAGGGGGCTCCCATACAAAAAAAATGTTCATACAAATAACCCCCTTCACCCTAACTAGTCCCAGAGTCAAATATATGACCGACCCCCAATGTTCTTGTTGCCCCAACATTTGTTCATAACACACCCAGCCTCCAACTTCAATCATTAGGGTGTCCCCATACAAAAATGTTTAATTTCGTTTTATTAGAATTGATAACTTAGTCGTCATGTGACGAAAGTAAGCTTTTCTGTGAAAATGCCCATACGCTGCTCAAAGCTAACTATTGGTCCCGATTTTTTATTTATTAATCTTGAAATTTTCTTTAAGTGTAAATATTTAAAAATTTTAAAAAATGAGCATAAAAATATTGTAATGCTGCACACAGATACGAGTACATATGTATGTATATTGCGCTTATATGTTTTTGTGTTTGTGTGTATGTGTTTTAGCGCAAGTAGGTATGTATATATTTGCTCTTTGATACGACGGCATTGTACATAAATTGTGTTTTAATAAAACGTTTGTTTTGTGTCTCACATATTTGAGCTTTACAAAACTTAAGTTTTTTTTTATATTTTTGCTGTAAAATTATGACGACTGATGACGACGTTGTCCACGATTACGACGTAAACCAGACAGACAGCGATAAAATTTTTACATACATAACGTGCCATAACCGCCAAAAAAGCTTAAGCGACACAATCTTCGTACTTGATTTTTTTTGAAAAAAATCGATTATTTTGTATTGTAAATAATCGATTTTTGTAAAAAAAAAACGAGGTCCAAGAATGTGTCGGTTAAGCTTTTTTGGCGGTTATGGCTCGATATGTGTGTACATACATACGTATGTACACATGTAGCTTGGAAGAAGAACAAGCAAGCGAATACGAAAAGCAAATATCAACAGCAACAACAAAAAGCTTTGAAAAATAAAATTGGAAAAAGACAAGCAACAAATAGGAACAACAATTTCATTCTAGAAGTTACAAAACGACATTCCACAGTTAGTTTTGTGTTGTTTTATTTGTACAAAGTTGGTGTGCGAGTTCGGTGTGTGGTGCTTTTCCTACAGTGTGTTGTGTTTGATTAATTTTATTCACCACTACAGTTTTATGTTTATTTGAGGTTTATATTGTTGTTTAAGTTGTTAGAAAAATCAAGAGTATTGGCTGGAAATTTTTTTAAAAATTTTCTAATTTCTTTACAAAACAAATAAATAATTTCCATATTCTTATTCCATATTTCAGGGGAAACAGCAAAACAATAGACTAACAAATTTATTCATTGAATAAAAAGTAAAACTTGTTCCAGTAAAAGTAAGCTAAGTCCAGGGCGAATTCATATCAGGTGGTCTCGCCAGCCCAGATGACTGTTTTCGCAATTTGAATCTCTCTCAGATGTCAACACATTTTTTAAAGCGAAATAGGGCGAATCTACCTTAGATGAATATCTATGCATTGGCTATATTTTTATATACACACACACGTACGTAAATATTTACATACATACATGTGTACATAAATACCTAATCCTAATGATTGATACACGTCTATCCGTGAGCACGTGGGATATATAGCTTCTAAAGCACCAAAAACCTGCATGGAGCTATCAAATACGAGAGGTCCGAAATATCAGAAAAAGTGGATCGCTAGTGCATTAAGGTGCATTAGCCTATATACGCACACCATGTATATATGGTCAGATTCACTGAGATACCCCATATAAATGTGAGAAGCTGATATCACATGTGCATAGGCTTTACGAGTACGAGGGCGTGTTACCATTGCAGGTATGATGCCCATCGACTCCGCAGGTAGGGATGATGAAGTGGCAAGAACGTTTGTCAATGACTGACAAGGGGAAAATAGACTTACTTATGATTTACTACAAGATAAAGTTTTTAAATCAGGTGGGTTTAAAAATAAACTCCCTTAAGCCGAAAATAATGTGGATCAACATAGAAAATACCCAACCATTTGCGCTGTCTAGTGGCTCCCTTGAAGATGTACAGTCTTTTGCATATTTAGGCGCTGTATTTTCAAGGACGCGAGATCCTCCCAGGAACAAAACTTGCGTATGCCTTACTAAACGCGGTTTGGAGCTCTTCCCAACTCTCCACTGGCGCTAAAATCAGAATATTTAACAGTAATACTAGATGAGTCCGGCAAACGTTGTCTTACCCGTGAAAAATAATTTTCCCTGTTTTCCTAATTTTCTCTTGCAATTTTCCCTGAATTTTCTTATCTATAAACCTCACGGAGCCCGATACCTTTCCAACGAATAGCGTCAGGAAGGAAAACCCGACTTATTTTTATATATTCGATTAACTCGATAATGATTTACGGCTACGAATCAGGGAAAACAAAAACAATTTGGATGTCTGGTGGTTCCCTTGAAGATGTACAGTCTTTTGCATATTTAGGCGCTGTATTTTCAGGAAATAAAGAGCACACTTTACACATATTTTTAATATTAATGCAACGGGCTTTATTGGAAAGAAAATTTTATGAAATTAATGTTTAAATATGATGTCTGTCGTGTGGCCGCCACGGCTGGCGTGTAGAAGGCGCAATGTGTGAACACCAATTTTCAACAACTTTTCGCAGCATTTGCGACCGTATTTCGTCGATAACTCTTCTAATGTTGATTTCCAGGTGTTCAATT
Source organism: Nowickia ferox (assembly GCA_936439885.1). Lineage (NCBI taxonomy): Eukaryota > Metazoa > Arthropoda > Insecta > Diptera > Tachinidae > Nowickia > Nowickia ferox. The sequence goes on from OW387024.1 coordinate 81,267,670, forward strand.
GTTTGTGGTTTATCGACGTAGAAAAGTGACTTAACATAACCCCAAAGAAAATAATCCAATGGGGTTAAATCACACGGACTTGGTGGCCAATTAATTGGGCCATTACGTGAAATTATCTTTTCATCAAAGTTTCTTTGAGTAAATCAATTGTAGCGCCCGCTGTGTGACATGTGCCTCTGTCGTGTTGGGACCACATATCAGCAAGATTAATGCCACATAATTGAGGTACGAAAGAATTTCGAATCATGTTTCCATACCTTTCACTATTGACAGTAAAATTTTCACCATCATCGTTTTTGAAGACATATGTATGTACATATGGGCTAATGATTCCGCCAGCCCATAAATCGCACCAAACAGTATATTTATGTAGTTGTAAAGGTGTTTCGAAAATAGCTTGAGGGTTCTCCTCACTCCAAATGCGATAATTCTGCTTATTTACGTACCCATTCAACAAGAATTATGTACGTTATAAAATGGAAGAAGTGCACGATGAGTTTGACGAATAGAACAATTATTTTGATTAAAAATTTCAACAATTTGCACGCCATGCTCTGGTGTAAGTCGATTCATAATGAAATTTCAAAGCAAACCAAACAAAAAGCAACAATCAGCTGTTAAAGGGGTGCTCAAATAAAGCAGTGATGCCAACTAAAAGTTGTGACACTCTAAAATAATACGCTTTACAACTGTATTGTATACAAGCTTCTTAATATCAGGATTTTGTGCAATTGATACTGGGTCCGGGAAACCAAAGCTATTAGCATGTCAAACTGGCTCAATATAAAATCCGTAGATGGAACTTTACGAAAAATTTTTTTTTTACTACTATTACTAGGTGTTACCTTGTTTAGGAAAGGGATAGTGATAGAGAAGACAGTTGGTGAAGGAAGAGATAGAGGAAATTTCAATTTGTTATAGGCATAAAAGAAGGAGGGAAAGCGTTACCGTTGAGAAATTGCAAAAAGTGGCACAAATAGGGGATTTAAAATAAAAACGTGGCACAAAAAGGGGATTTAAAATAAAAAAGTGGCACAAAAAAGGGGATTTTGAACAAAAAAGTCGCAACGTTTTCATAAAGGCATTTATTTTAAACAAAACATTGGAATTTAGTAAAAATTAACAAAAACATAACAGAAAACAATCAGTTCATTTATAAAAGCGGTAAAATAATAAAATAAAATATAATAATAATTAACATTAAAACTAAACAACAATTCTTTAGAAGATACATAGAAGCAAATTCACATACATATGTAAATATTTATGTAAATATTAAGTACTTAGATAATTTAACGTATAGTTGACCTTTGGAATGTTTGGATTTTCATTTCGAACGGCTGACCTCAAGCCGAAACTATTGTTAAATTATAAAGTATTTATTTATAAAAAAAAGGTGGCAAAAAAGGGGATTTTTGAAAAAGTGGCAACAAAGGTGGCAAGGCTCTAAAAAAGTGTAAAATTGCCACTTTAGCCGCACAAACGGTAACGCTGAGGAGAGACATCATAAGACATTCAGCATAATTCTAAATATTCCTGCGGGAAATAATTCCCAAGCAAATTTCGAACTTTCGAAGTCAGCAATTTTGTTTCCAAAAGTATGTATGTAAACGATTCTTTAAAATAGGGACACAAGGAATAAGGAAACAAATTCCCGGGAATTGTTAATCAGAATAGGACAGGGTTATAATTTAAGCAAAAGTTCTGAAATAAATCTTTTCGAATTGTGTATAATGTTGGAATGGAATGTTTAAACATTTTTGTAATAATTTTTATTACTCATTTGTTTGACATCTTGCTATTATTATTTATTATTATTTGTTTTTTTTTTTATTGGCGCTGGTATTTAATTTATTTCTTATCATTGTCATATAAACATACCGATGGCATGCAATGGTTTTTATAGTCTGTATCTTATCATTTTAAATTTTTGTTTCTTTGAATTTTTAATAGTTTTAAATAAAAAAGTTTCTTATGTACAAACACAGAGACACAATAAAGAGACATATAAAGCAGAACAGTAAGATCATGTGCTTTTTACCCGATCTAATTTTTCTTTTTGGTTTACAAAATTTTTTCTTTTCAAATTTAATTAAGCATATGAGTATTAAGCCGCTATAATAATTTAATGTTTTATTTTATTAAAATTGTGCTTAAGCAAAAAAAAAAAAAAATTAATTAATTAGTCATGCTTTAATGAATGGGAAAGACTGTATTTTTCAAGTTTCTTGTTGTTAGTTTCTCAATTGTTAATGATTAAAGTCAGTTTTTAAATTATCCCAAGTAAGAATTAAATTAAATTGTTTTTTAAATAGAGTTTGAAGCTAACTTATTGCTTAAAACACTGTTAAATTGGTACAAAATTTAAAATGCTTTCAAGCTTAATTAATTTTTTAGGTTGCCAGCATTCGAGTGTGATATTTTATTGAATTATCACAAAACTCATTATCAAATAAATGAATCAATTATCACAATGTTGGTTATGGTGTTTATTAACTATAAGAAAAAACTATTATAAGTATAGTTAAATGTTTCCCAGGGACATTATTGCACAACTAGGAGGTACGAGTATAAAAGGTATTTCATTATTACAATTTTACTTTAATCTAACCAGAGCGGTAAGTGAAGTTGTAACAATGAAAAACGTTTTATACATCTCATAAAATTATATTTTTATTTAAAATCAAGTTTTAATAATGGCCCACCTGCTGAGTATCGTAATTATTTCTGGCAACTCTTTGCCAGCTAATCTATTTTGTTTATTGACAACACCGCTATGCACGTCATATTGTTTAGAAGCTGATGAAAATTTTTAGAATCCTAATTCAATATATTTTTTAAGGCCGGCAATGAGATATATCATTTTGGTTCGAATTGTGTGAAGTAGTGCAAGGGGTTTATCATTATCGCGTCTTTATAATAATTACAAGAAATGAATTCATGTTTAACGATCCAAGTCCGAATAAATTCGTTATTATTAAAGTAATGAAAATTAACATGTAAAAATCTTGAAAATCAGGGAATTTGTTCTTTTTCAATAGCGAATTATAAAAACTATTTTTCTTAACTTATGAAAAAATATTTTCGAATCAGAGAAAATGCATGGGTCGATTTGTCATCATTGAAAAGACGAAAATTAGCATTCCAAAAGCTTTAAAATCAGGGAATCTATTCTGGTTCAATAATTTTTTTTTACCTGTGAAGAAACGTTTTTCAACCAGGAGGAGGGAAAATGCGTTCGTTCGATTCATTCGTTTTAATGAAGATAAATTTAAAATAATGCATGTTTCCCCAAAATCGACCTACCTCGTCATCATTTGAACTCATGATTAGTCCCCGTTTTTGTCCTGTTTTTTTTTTTTTTTTTGAGAAGTTAAACTAGTTTTCATATAAAAATATTAGTTTTAAAGGGAATAAATAGCTCTTAAGTGAAGATGTTTCTAAAATATAATAATCTTTGTTTGCTTAATGAATTAATTTTAATACTCTGGGAGTCAGAAATATACTTAATATTTGAAAAAAAAATTATATGTACACATACCAAAAAAATCCATTTTCCAGCCCTGACTTATATATGTATAATAAAAAAAAGTCTCATTCTTGGGAACCGTTTTTTTTTTCATTTTGCTGATACCAATCGAGCTGACACATCAGTTCAACACCAAAGCCTCTAACTCTTCTGGGGACTAAAATCGATTTCACATACACACAGACGTGATATAGAAAATTTTAGCCATTTTCTGGCCATAACTAATAATTTTTTGAAATCAAGCTTTGAAAGCCTTCCTCTTAACGCCCTTTTTATCACTTAATCTCACGAAGAAAACATTTTTATCACTCACGCTCACGTCCTCTCACGCGTGACAACTTTTGATTAATATTAATAATACACTCAGCTTCGACATTATATTAAATATTTTTATTTTTAAAAAATCTATAAATTTTTATTATGAAAACCTTTACTACTCGCACTCGTTATTTGAAATCACACACAAAACACTTGATAACAGTAAATCAAAATTGTCGGAAAATTGAAAAAAAACAGTAATTTTTTGTTATTTTTATTATATAAAAATAAAAGGCCAAATAAAATTTATAAGCTCTTGTTGCTGAAACGTTCACCTGAAATTCTCACTGTATTCACTGCATACAGTAGCTACTGCTTAGCTCGTTTAGAGACCGCATTGAAAACATATTATAACGTAATGGTAAAGCAACGTGGCGATAAAATGTTAACAGGCACGTTTGAATTATTGTGTTTTATATATCGTGCCAGAACTACAAAGAAAAGCTTAAGCTACATAATTTCGAAATTAACGGCCTGGCCCACGATATCGACAAGAAAGTTTCTTTCGTTTACTTACATTGAAAACAAAAACAAAATAAGAGAATTTGTTTTTGTTTTCAATGTAAGTAAGCGAAAGAAACTTTCTTGTCGACATCGTGGGCCAGGCTGTAATATTTTGACCAAAATCGATCATTTGCGATCGTAATAATCGATTTTTTATTTTCGTTCTGAAAAAAATTTTCAAATTTTAAAATTTTCAATATTAAGGTTGTTAATTTTGGCCAAAAAAAGCGGACAATTTCCTATAGTGAGACGAACAGATGGACATTTCTTATTCGACCGTGCTATCCATAACATAAACCAGAACATGCAGTTACACGGTGAAGTTAATGCCGTTAATGGGGAAGGGTATAAAATTAACCTTAATTTTATCATGTCGTTTAGTCAGACACATGCACACGGTATTGTTGCATTTAACGCTTTTTCACATTTCAATCACTAACGGTAGGTGACAAGAAAATATGTTAACTTTTGATATTTAGTTTGATTTCTTAAGGGCAAGTTCCTCTCATCTCACCCCTCTTAAAACGCCACAAACAGCAACAAAGTCACATGAGTGAAAAAAATATCGTCATTCACTGCTTTTATAAAACAGCCTGATAGCCAAAAGAATATCTACCAACTAAGCCAATCAAGATAATTACCAATACAAACTAAAGAAAAAATTTACCTCAGCTTTTATTTAAGTGTACATACATACATATGTATGTCTGTATATGAAAGCAAGCAACTATTTTGTGGACCGATTCAAAAAGCAGCTATCAAAAAAATTTAGACAAGTATGTATGAGTACATATGTATGTATGTCATAAGTATGTACATACCGGTAGAATTTTTCGGTCCAAAGTCTGCTTTTGTTTTTGCTTTTTAAAAGAGCACAAATAATAATATTTACTACAATTAGAAATATATACTTACTTTATTGCAATGGAAGGAAGGCATGATTTCGAAGGGAAAGGAAATCGTTGTAGTGATAAGTAAATAAAGAAAATGAATTCCAATTTCATTGTCGTGTTTTACTTTTCTTGTAAATTTTTTATATTTACTTATGTATTTCATCAAACAAATTTTCAATTACAAATTACGGCCCTCGATATCGAATAAAATTTCAAAATACTTCATATCACTTGATTTCAATTCACATGGAACTTAAAAATTCGAAAAATGATTTTCACACGATTTTGTGTTTTTCTTTGCGGCTTTGCAGCTGATTTTTAGGGTTACGTACACCAAATGTGAAATGGAACCCCATTGTTTGCGCTACGCGGTCCGTCTGTCACAGGTAGAGAAGCTAATCGGGACAGGTTTTTTAAATTCCTGGTTTCGGGATTTAGTAATGGAGTCTCGAAATCCCGAATCGGGACCCCGAGATTTTCGGGATTCACAAAATTTACATTGTAAACAAATGTGCGTCTTTGTAGTAAATATAATATTTTTATTGAACAATTTATTTTTTGCATATTTAAAAGGTACATACGAGTACATACGAGATAATGCATAATAATTAAAATATCTATTCAAAGCTAATTTTTTATTTTAACAGGGTGTTTCCAATAGTTTTTAATTTAGAAGATGACAGTAAAAAAAATTATTTATGCAAAACGGGATTCAGATAATCCCGAAAATCCCGGGCTTTAAAAATTAAAAAATTCCTGAGCTTCGGAATTTGCATAGTCGCGGAAATCCCAGGACTTCGTGAATCGGGCTTTCCCGTTTAGCATCTTTAGTCACAGGCTCTTTTTTCGAGAACGTTAAGAGCTACGCACCTGAAATTTTCACAGAATATGCAAAACTTTGGCCGCTGCAAAAACAAATACATATATGACAGTTAAAAATTAAAGGATGTTCTAAAGCAAGCAACGAAACATGTTAAAATCCTACTGTATTATACAGGCAGATATATATAGATATTTGCAATGTTCCAAGTTGGACTACAAAAGCGAAGGTCCTGGGTTCAAGCCCGGTCTCCGACAGACATTAAAATAACAACACCTCCCATTTTTCCGATGTGCATTAGTGCCCCTTTGCATCAGTTGTTGTAGGAAAGTTCAAGTGAAGTGCAGGCGTAGACTAGACACTGGTCAATTGAACTACACCGGCTTCAGTGTATACTAATCCTGTTAACATCAGAGAGCCCTCCTTTGTCGGTGCTGTGTAGCAGAATCATCAATGATGTAAAATAACCGATAAAATTGCTTCGAAGATTTAATACGCCTCATTGACACCAGAGGCGCTGCAACACTTTATTACTAAAAAACGTGCAAAAAAGCAGAGTTGTAAAAGAATGGAGCTTTCCTCTATATCTTCCTTCACCACCTGTCTTCTCTATCACTACTCCTTTCCTAAAGAAGGTAATTCCTAGTAATAGTAATAAGCATTCATTACCTGACTGTTTCCCCTCTTTAACAAAAAACGTTGTTAAGCCAAATCTTTGATGACCGAATTATCTCAAGAAATAGATCTGTGTATTGGTACATCAAATCTCTGGTCTACGCTGATAACCCAGCAACGATTGATCATTTAGAATACAACATTCTATGCAATATTGTCGACATAAGACCGGGTATGCCCGAAAAAGTAGTGCAAAATTAGACCGACAAGATGGCATTCATAAGGCGCAGAGCAGAGTCCACATGCCAGAAATTATTTTAACTATTTAACTATATATGCCATGAATTTTGGTCACTCCGCTGTATTTGTAACGCTCTAAGTTTACTATTACATAAATTGAATAATCTAAAAAATATTTCAGGTTTATTAAGCCCTTATTTGACATATTTCTATGGGAAATTTGTCAAATAAACCTGTAATAAACCTAAAATATTTTTTATGAATTAGACCGTAAATAACTAAGAAGAATATTTTTAAAAGCATGACTTATGCCACTTTCAAAAATAGTGGCTCACATGATTAAGCAAAAATTTATTGTTTAAGTCACCTGGGGAAAACAGTGAAAGTATGTAAGTTCAGATCTAAATAAAAGATCAGAGCAAAGCTGCAACACACTCCAATCTTCATTAACTTTTTGTAATTTTAAACATTATAAACTTTATAAATTTTTTTCATAACAAACGGAATGCGAACTTTTGTGTTAATTTTATGACATAAACGTTTTTATACCTTCAATTACACGCAGTACCAGCATTTATGCATCACAGCACACATACCAAAATATTCAGACGGACGGACGGACAGCCGTCGTCATTATTGTTTGTCCGACCGAAAGTTCAAATATGAAATTTAATTCCACCCCTCTTCGACACAAAATACCAGCAAATTTTTTTTTTTTTTTGCAATGAAAGAAAACGTTTGAAGAGGAAATTTAAATTGCCCTACACAATAAAGAAGGGAAATAACTAATTTTGCCATAAGCCTGACTTCTTTTAATTCAAAGAATAATATTTTCAGTATTTTAAATTATATATTTTTGTTAAATTAAAATGTTTCTATTAATGTTTCGGTCCAGACTTGCAATTTTTGTTGCAGCAACTTTTTTTTAGCACAAAAAGTATATATTTCTATTTCAGCACTCTCACACACATTGAAGAATTGCTGCAAAAAAGATTGCAAGTCTGGACCGCGACCAAGAAGTTTCAAAATTTTAATTTAGACTGTTTGGCAAAATGCAGCATTTTTCGGTGGCACCACGCACTCCAACAATTTAATTGCTTTTGTTTTGGTACCCAAATATGTTTTCTCAATTTTCCGGATTACACTCTACAATACAATATTTTTTTTTAATTAACAAGACCCTAACGACTGCCAGATTGTAGAGGAGACCAAAAAACATACCTGAAAGTTGCATTCCTCGCACAAGTTCTCATCATAAGTCAGCAGAGGAATCCATAAAATACTTTAGTTTAGGTATATGATCTGTTCAGCTTTTAAATGTAAGGTTCTATTTGAGCCTAATGCTGAGTACACATTTGGTATTTCTTGTGTTGTCATTGTCAAAATGTATGTTCAGATTATAATTTATAATTTTTTATATGGAAGCGAATGCCACACAACGAAAAATATCGAAAATGACAAACGTTGCCACTAGTGCACACTATTCCGATGTAACAAAATGCCATAATGTGTACTCGGCATAACACAATTTCTTAAAAATTCAGTAAAGTGCTACTCAAACACGAAGGGTTCCATGTATGTAATACTATACGAATTTTAGCCTATATAATATATAGTTTTGGCATTTCTTTTGCGTTATTGGGATTTTTTCGGTTTTTGGATTTTTTTTTCTCATTTTGGGGTTTTTTTGGTTTTGGCAATTTATTTTAGTTTTAGCTGTTTTTTGTAGTTTTGACGTTTTTTTCGATTTGGCGATATATTTTAGTTTAAGAGATTTTTTTATTTGGCGATTTTTTTCGGTTTTTGGCGGTTTTTTCGGTTTGGCGATTTTTTTATTTTGGCGTTTTTCGAAATGTGCGATTTTTAAGGTTTTTTAGTTTTGGCATTTTTTTTCATTTTGACGATTTATATTACTTTGAAAATTTTGCTTGTTTTTATGGTTAAGCGATTGTCTATATGCATTTCGTTCCCGATTTTGGGAACTCGTCAGTAGACTTCAACCCAAAAACAAACTTCGTATGTTTATAGTAAGACTCTTAATACTATATTGAGAATCACAATATACAAACATAATAAGTTTGAAAGCCTCAAACAAAAATCTTTGCAAAACAAGCATCTTTATTCGATTGTGCATCTATTTTATTTTCCTTTTAATACTCTTATTGTTGCCCAATGTGGCAGCTAATTGTAAAAAGGTGGTGGAAAATAAAATAGATGCACAATCGAATAAAGATGCTTGTTTTGTAAAGATTTTTGTTTGAGGCTTTCAAACTTATTATGTTTGTATATTGTGATTCTCAATATAGTATTAAGAGTCTTACTATAAACATACGAAGTTTGTTTTTGGGTTGAAGTCTACTGACGAGTTCCAAAAAGCGGGAACGAAATGCATATAGACAATCGCTTAACCATAAAAACAAGCAAAATTTTCAAATTAAATAAATAAAGGCTTTATGTCAAATAAATATACTTCGGTATTTCATGTATGATTTATATTAGCTTTAGAGATTTTTTTTAGTTTGGCGCTTTTTTTTGTTTTGACGATTTTTCTCGGTTGGACGATTTTTTTATTTTGCCGTTTTTTTTTTGTTTTGGTGATTTTTTCGGTTTTTGGCTTTTTTTTATTTTGACGATTTTTTCGGTTTTTGGTTTGGCGATTTTTTTATTTTAGGATTTTTTAAGTTTTAGCGTTTTTGAACATTTCAAGAGTTGGTCTCTTACGATTTCCAAGATACAGCAAGTTGTCAAAATTATATTAACCTTTATTTTTTTTTTAGTTTCAGTATTAACAGGTATAAAATACACTAACTTTCCAAATTTTAAGTGTCTATATGTAATTGTAAATATATTACATGGAATTTTAACATTTTGCGTAGCTGGTTTTGGAACACCCTTTAATTTTTAACTTTCATATATTTTAATTGTCAAAATTTCAGGTCCGTAGCTCTTAGGGGACTCGAGAAACACCCTGTGACGGACAGACAGACAGACGGACATCGTAGTGAAAACAATAGGATTCGTAATCCTAAAAAGGGATGGAATTAAAACGCTTTAAAGTGCTCGTATTCTACAAAAATATTTTCCATAAAATGTATACGCCAGGGCTCGTAATTCAACTTAAGCATGAGAAATATGCAATACATGCAAGAATATGACAATATTTTTTCGAGCCAACAATGGACGACAATGCCCTCATATTCGAAAATATTTAATAAAGCATGTCAAAAATCTAAATTTTTTGATTTTTCGTCAATCATTGTCGTTGTACCACAATGATTGATGAGTATTTTGATAGTGTCGAGACTGCGTAATCATTATTATTTTTTTAATTTGCCATGCAATAAATAGTTCCCTTCTTTTAGGAAGTTCTGATAATACCTACTCAGCGAGAGAAATAATGTAAGCGAGGAAAAGGTTATTAAAAAATTGTATGTACTTTTACTCAAACTGAATTGCATTAAACAAAACAGCGATACGAGTACAAAGTTATCTATTCTACTACGAGTACATCAAGCTGTCATGCATAAAATTGCTTATGGCATAATTGCCATAATAATTTCATTTTGATATTAGTTTTATTTTTCTAGGCAACCTTTTGCTGCTGCCGCAATTTTATTGCCCTGCATTCTGCAAGTGGAAGTATGTGAGAATGTTCCTTTAAGTTGTAAAATAAAAAAATTATGGTGGGGAATCAATTACGGTTTTGCCATAATTTTAATATTTTGCGTTATATGATGGTGGAAGAATAAAAAAAAAGCAAAAGCACAAACTGCAACACAGCGAATTGCATTGAGGTTTTTACAAAGACCCAGTGGCCAAATCCCACAGTGTAACATTGTGTTTTTTTTTGTAATATTCAGTCAACCAACTGATAACCGCTGAATAACTGAATATTTTGCAATTATGTCTTACCCTCTCTTCGCTGCCACATTTGCAGGAATTTTAGAACCGCTTTTTTATTTTGTGCGTATTGAGCTGCTTCAGTTAAAATATTCAAGTAAAACATTGTTAAAAATATTGTAAATTTAATATGTATGTATGTATGTATGTATGTATGTATGTATCAAATATTAAATTCAGAATTTTTCATATTTCATATTCGGGATTTAGGAAAAAACAAATTCGGCCTTTTTCATATCAAATTCGGGATTTATTAATAAACTTCAAGAAGAAAATATAAATAACGCATAGTTATTTTGGACAACACGGTTTTTTTTCTAAAGCCAATTTCAAGGTCCGAGGATTGTAAGCGGATTCTCTAAACAACCAAAATTCAGTTGATATATTTGAAGAATCAGAACCATTACTCCTGTACCGGGATTCAGTAACTTTTATTACGATAATCGTATCGCTATAATATATATAACGAAAATTGATCGATCAATTGTCGGTTGAAGTAAAAAAGTAAAATCACAAGATCAAATTTATTTAGTTTTTCCTTAATTCCTCTTTGTACTTTTCGCTTATTTTGATATTTTCTATGCAAGGATGCCACATGAGTAAAACACAAACGTACAATATCGTAAAAAATATATTAGAGAATCACATTATCGTTGCCGCAAACGAATAAATATATCGATAAATATTACAATTTTAGGTTTGCTAAAAAGTTACTGAATCCAGGTACTGGAGAATATGTCAATTATTTCCTGGATATGACGATGAAATTGCCATTAGCTGTTTCTGAACAAACATTTGCATTAAATAAAATCGATGTAGTTTTTCATTAATTCAATTCATCATATCATATTCACCCTTATTCCACTTGTCAACATCGAAGTCACCTTAATACAATAGCAAAAAATTAAGGGTTTATTTACTCGCTCTTGAGAACAATTTTGTGCTACTGACAATCTTTTTTTGTCAGTAGCACAAAAAGGTCTAGAAAATAGCATAAATCTGCCAACATGAGTCAGTTGTTTTCGACAACAGCTACACAAGCCCCAATTTTTAGGTATTGTATTAAAGTGACGTTGATGTCGACAACTGGCATAAGGGTGATTAATTTACAGACCAGCTGATGCCGCATGCCGCTCTTAAGCTTCCTAAATATGCTGTAAGAGCTGAGAAGCTATGACCCAAGAGACAGATATCGTCTGCGTGGTCCAGATCATTCCGTCGTCCTTGCCGTTTCCATACTAAATTTTTTGAATCGTGCATTAATTACTTAAGCTCTTATAATTTATACTCATGATCATTTTCGGTCTGATGTGATTCACGTCAATTGCATGAGAGAAGTCCATCTCAAATTTGAATTAATTACAATGAGTAAATACATTTCAATGCCGCCATTACTGAATGTGCACTCCCTCCTTCATTCTAAACCTCTTTTTAAGGAGACGGCCCTTCCTGCTCTCTGAATTGTCTCAATCTCAATCCATCCAAATGTTGTTGAAAAACCATTTCGCTTTCGGCCCATTGCAATGCTTTATTAAATAAAAAATACGACAGCTTCGTTAACTCCAAACAATTTTTTTTTTAATTTTATTATGAAGGACTTTTGTTTTTTCTTCTAAAATTTGTCCGCTAACAGGGATCTGTTTTTGTCTCTCATATTCAAAAACCATCGGTGTAATGCATTTTACATATTTGGGTACTCGGAAGACTGCACAGTTTTTCCTTTTTTCAGGTCCAATAAACATATTGTTGACATATTTTATAAAAGCATTTTTATTTTATTTTTTTTTTTTTTATTAAATTTATTCGCTAAATTAGTAACACTTGCACCTTTTCCTAAATGTTTTCAAGTTTCTGAATGCGAACACTTACTAATGGTAGAATTAGTCGATTCGTAGCGTGAGTTAACGAATCAGCTGACAAAATCTAAAACATATATACATCATGTTGCTGTTTATCCTACACAATCGCACGATCTACGATGAAATACAACCCAGATCTGATGAATTGTTATTGTCTTTTGAAAATTTTAATAAACTCCAGCATACCAGGGTTGTAGTTGCTAAAAAAATCGCACGAATGTTTAGGATGGTGTATCATGGCCTTTAATATGTATCAGAGATCTGCATGATTCCGAATCAAATGGCATAATTTAGCATTTTCTAAAATTAATATTGATGCTATTGCATGATTCATATCAATGAGACTGTTGTTAATAAATGCATGCCACTGCTTGCAATTTCTATTTATTCATATGATTCTCTAAAGGCTCAGTTAGCCGACTAAAATGGAATGTAACTGCAACAGTAGGAAACATATTTCGGATCGGTATTTTTATGTGAAAAGTAATGAAAATGGTTATAGAGATGTAATGTAATGTAACCTAATTTTAATATAAAAATATCGATCAGCTGTTTCCTACGTTGCAGTTACATTACATTACAGTCGGCTGACTGAGCCTTTAAACGATACGACAACTTCAAAAGTAACACGAATACCCAAATTGTTGATAAAATCTGCTAAAAAAAATGCAAAAAAAAACTTCTTCGTTCATATTTTAAAGTTTTTGCGCTAAGTTCATTGGAAGAAAAAAGTGTTTATATTTTGGGGTGTTTACATTATCGAGAGTTCACTGTACTTGGATAAAATTTTAAAATTTACCTCATATACGTTGCTATAAGACATTCAACTTTTGCATTTTTCGTACATCCGCAGCGAATTTTAATCTAAAAGAAGAAGAAAATAAAGGAAGAAATCAATAAAATATAAAAAAAAAGTTGCAAACAGGGAAACGAGATAAACTACAGCTCAATTCAGAAATGTTATTTTTTTTTTAATTTTCGACATTCATTTTTTTTCTTGCGAAGTTTATATATTTTTTATAAACAAATACAACCCGCGAAGCGACTAGCTTGTTTGCGCAAAACACCCAGGCTCCATAGCGGGAATCGAAGCCACGACCTCTGGACTGACAGGATAGGATTGCTACCGCTCAGCCACACATTCTACACATTATAAATAATACATTATGCTTGAAATATACGAAAGTGTAATCTAAATTAAACTATTATTCCATATTAAATTGTAAGTCGAAAAAGCATAAGCAAATTGAGATTTCGCCCAAGGCTTCTTTTGAGTATGAAGATTTGTCATTTTCTGAAAATCAGCTTAGCTCGACTTAAGTACTTTTTCCTTTTTGCCTCATGTACATATTTATTATCACATGCTTTTTTATATTCTCAAACCAAAGGGATCTACGATTCTATGCTAAAATATTGTTGTATATTGAAAAGATTTTTCTGAAATCAATCCTGACACAACCGATGCATCCATAATATGGAGCCTTTGCTGCAAAAGAGTCACAACGCAAAAAAAAAAGTTGTTTTACTGAGAACGACTTAAAAGTTTTAAACTTATTTATATTTATTTATAAAGAACGATATAACGTTTAATTCTGCAATATTAACTAAAAAAAACAAGTTTTTGGAGTTATGACTTTCCTACAGCGAGGGCTCGATATATAAAATTCATTACCAGAGTCAAAAATACTTTCAGAAATCATATTCGACATACGAAACTTTCTTTTGCTTTCCTTTAAGTTTTTGAGAATAAAATCGTTCAGAAAAATAGATGCCTTCTCATCGAAATCCGAATCTCGATTGTAATATTGGGCAATTGGTATTTGTGCGCACCGACAGAGAGATTTACCAATGTTCAAGTGTACAATCATATTAAAAAAAATTTTGTATATTGTAAATAATATATATTAAATTTTTACTATAATATTATTATTATTATTACTATAATTGTTACCTATTTTTTTAATTTATAATAATAAAAGTTAGAGATTATTGTAATATTTTTGTAAACCGGAGTGGGTTCTACAAGCCAAAATACATATTTACAATTCTAGTGTAATTAACTGGTCAACTATAAATTCAGTGTGTGTGTCTTTATTAATTTTTCAATTGAAATTAGCAATTAAATTTTCTGAAAAAAAACCCTCATAAATTTTTGAAAATGCACCATTGCCCTACATCATCGTCAACTTCTTCATTAAAGTGAATTAAAACTAAAAGAAAGAAATGTGAAAGAAGCACAGAGAAAAAACAGTCGGCAAATCAATTTCAATTTAACAAGCTTCATTTTCATAACATTTTTATAAAATTGATTTATGCATTCCATCCCATTCAGAGATGGAAAACTGTGCATAATGTAATCACCACGTTTTGATTAGTAAATTCTGTGCTGTCATGCTTTCTTCATAATGTTTTTGGGCGGGTAAACGAGTTAGGTTAAGCTAGGCAAGGGTGGCAGTCAGAATCCTGAATGCACTTAGACCTTTCTGGTACATTATGATACCATGGAGGCTTTGCATGAACGTAATCCCCACCTTCAAATCAAGCAGAGCTCAATATAAAGCTATTAACACATTGCAGTTTAACTCTGGCAACGTCAGAAAGTTCCCTAAGCTCAAGAGCGCCCATGGTGGCCCTTCTCTTTCTTGCTAAATTAGGGCAATGACACAAAAAATTCTCCATGTTTTCTTCTTTGTCAATATCTTGGTAACTGCAACAAAAGTTATTGTATTCAATTCATGCATATGAGACAGTGACCGGTATACACGGACACTAGAGCCGAGATTTGTTCCTTATTTCTTGTATTTGTTTCTTGTGGCCCATCTTCTTTTTGTTTCTTCCTTGTTTCCTCAAACCCTCTATGATCCGGAATCCAGATCATACTAACATTATACTGCTCCGTCGACCCACTTTGAGATAGGCGCCAGTCGAGGGGTAATGTTGTTCTTAGAAGTGGGGATTTAAGGGCTCAACTATCAGCATATATGTTAATTACGTTGTTGAATTGATATTCATTCTCAACCAATCGGCACCTTCGTTGATAGCGAGGATCCCTTCCATGAAAACACTGCAATGATACGAAAGTCACTTCGCAATACAAAGAGCTAATATACCAGAGCAAACTCCGTAATCTACACCTACTTGAGTTATGCAGCCGTTGTCGTTTAAAATTCAACGCCGTTTTTTCTACCCAGAGTACAATCTGCCACTCTTCTCGGCATCTAGATACTGTAGACACGTTCATGAAGTAAAGCGGGAAGTTTGGTCAGTTCTCCACCCGGGCCATGTCCGATGTTGTTTCCTGTCGACAGTGATCGGAATAAATAAACTGAACATTATTTAACCAAAAGAACATCTCAAAATTTATATCGCTCATTTACTCAAACAATGTCATAAAGTAAATTTTTTGAGTTAATGATGCAGAATATTTCTCATATCGCTCTTCATATTGTGTAAAAATTTCATACAATATCTTGTTTACTCAATTCTTGAGAGTAAAACAAAATGTTCTTCTTCCGTTAAGTTGTGTGCAAATTGAAAACTTTAAACTCGTTTTCTGGCAAACTAACTCATACAGGGTGGCGTTGGCTGAAGTAGTTAGCACGTTGACTACAAAACCGAAGGTCCTGGGTTCAAGCCCGGTCTCCGCAACTCATTAAATAACAACACCACGTATTTTTCTGTTTTGCATTAGTGTCCCTTTGTATCAGTTGTTGTAGGAAAGTTCAAGTGATGAAGGCGTAGACTAGACACTGGTCGCTGAACTACACCGGCTTCAGCGGATAATAATCCTAATGTAACACCAGAGCACCCTTCTTCGTAGGTATTGTGTAGCAGAATCATCGGCGAAGTAAAAGAAACCAAAAAAATGGCTACCAAGTACAGCTTGGAAAATTTAACACGCCTCATTAACACCAGAGGCGCTGCACCACTGCATTATTAAAAACGCGTAAGAAAATAAAAAAAACAAGCAGAGTTGTAATAGAATCTATATCTTCCTTCACCACCTGTCTTCTCTGTGCTATCCCTTTTTTAAAGAAGGTAACACCTAGTGTTACTTCTTAAAAAAATATATTAGTTTATTTTGCGCTATCACGGTATTTGAGTAAATTAATAAATACGAATATATTCACGTAATACAACTACATTTTAAAGTAAGTAATTTTATTTTTATAAATATTTCACCACTGAAACACATATTTTTACTTCAATATCAGCTGATTATGATGATGCTGTCGTTGTTAAAATAAAAATTAAGTAGATGAAGATGACTACATGGCGATGTTTGCAGTCAATAGCATTTGTAGTCGTGCTGTTGTGTGGCCTGCTGCGGTCTATGCGTTTAATGCATAAATGTGCTGTTTGATTTTACAAAAAAATTTCAATAGTCGGTTTTAAGCAAAAAGTTTGTTTAAAAATTTTGCTGCTGCTGAATTTATATTTGAATTAAAAAAAATAAATACAAATTTCAACTGTAAGAAGTGTTACGTATATTTAATTTGAGAAATATTTAGTTCCACACATCAACAATAATCAATATTAGCAACTTTTGTAATTTCGTAAGAGCAATGCGAGATTTTGAAATACAAACCGAACTGCAATGTACAATAGCGCAAAACTAACCATCCCTGACTTGTAAGATCTTAAATTTATTCAAATAAATCGTTTGCAATAAGTCATATCGGAAAGCAATTAAAGGAAAGCTCGGTTAATGAACTTGCAACAAACCCTTTAACAACTTGCCCCCATTCAATAACATCAACAACAACAATTTCAAATACATTCATACATACATGTACGAGTATGTATCAAATAATCATTACATTTTATTTAAAAATTTTTTAATTTTTGTAAGTTAGAAGAAAAGAATTGAAATAAAATAAGAATAGAATTTAGCACCACTTAACATGCTTCACGTGCTAAGGCAGTCAAGCACATTTTGAAAGAATGCAGGCTGCTTTGACAGACAGACAGACAGTCAGACAGTCAGTTAGAAAGGAAGCGGCAGGCTGCTTGACTGGTGGTACACGATCCAAACGCTGATGATTGGAAATGCATTCACAATATGTAAAAATCTACGACTAACATGAGTTAGAAAAATATGGATACAATAAATATGTTGTATGTTGTATGTATGTATGTAGTATGTACTTACTACTCTTGCAATTGTTGCATGCTTGTATTGTGGCATACCTCTAGCTGTTGTATAAATAGCAAATGCTTTTCTTTCTCTTTAACAATACCAATGAATGAATGGTTTGGATTTGTGGTTATATACAATTTATGTATGTATGTATGTGGTATGGAACTTAACAATAGCACAGTTTGTGTTGTGTAGTCGAAGACTGGGAGAAAGAAGCTTGTATTTATGACACTCCGATGGCGGTGATCGTGCTTACTATTTATTTAATTTTTTTTTTTAATTTTCTTTGTGTGCGAACTTGAAACTTGTTCTTTTGCAAAGCAAAACAGAAAATCTTGATAAGCCACATTCCATTCTGCATCTTTAAGCAATTTTTGTGTCCATAAGAAATCAGGAAATAAACGTTTTTACTTAAATTGGACTCTATTTAGAGTTTTCTTATCAAAGGAATTCTTTTAAAAACGTTTTTTTTTTGGTGTCTGAAACATCAATGGTTAAAGGACAAATAGAGTTTTAAATGATTTTCAAGGGTTGTTTATAACACACGGTGAATAGAAGACTTTTTTACTTTTACTTATTATAGCTATGCTATTTATGTCACGACACATGACATCTAGGAGGTGATTTTCATACCAAAATAATCGACAGTATTACAAAATTATTTTTGTTTTGATTTCTTTGTACTTAAAACCAGAGTACGAAAATAAACAAAACAAATTGTTTGATTTTGTTTTGTTTCGTTCTTTGAAGTGAGTGAAAGAAAAACTAAACAAAACCAATGAAAAGAATTGTACGCCGCTAGAAATGAAAAGAATGGGAAATAAATGGAAACGTTTTGAAATATTTGCGGCGAATTTGACATCATCATATAATATAATTTTATTGCATTGCTATTTAACACATTAAGCTTGTTTTACATAGCTTAGCAGCATAGCTATAACCGGCTGTCCTAAGACAGCCGGTTTCCCTTCTGAGAGTGGCATCATATTTTCAGACATTTACAATGTTGCTTTACATACAAAAAAAGGTTTTGCAAGAAAAATTTCTTGGTGAGAACGCAAATGCAAGTCTAAAGAATAAAATGAAAAATTGCTGCAACAAAACTTTAAATTATTAAAACTGGAACTTATTTTCCTTGCAATCTAATACATCTTGTATTATTTTCGATTATTTGTTAATATCTGTAAAAACAAAAGTCATTCAATTGACTTTCATGAAATGACAAATGATTTTTGATACGGACGAGCCTTAGTCTATCCGGGGTGTGCTTGGAAAATGCACAATTTGAAAACTTGACCTTTCCACATTCAAAAGTACTGTCCTATTGATTCGACTTGCAGAAATTATTTTAAAGGGTGATCTTTTAGCAACACTGTGATTGGCAACTCAGCTGTTTTCGCGTATCATGTTACTGTTAAACATGTTCAGGTTGGGTCTATAATTTAAACATTAAGATTATTAAGTTTTATTATCAAAATTCATGCTTGGTTAAGAATTTGCATCGTGCTCTTCTTTCATTTTATGGTCAGTTTGGACGACCTGCAGAATCTTGTGACTAAATTTCGCACCAAAATGACATTATTGAACCATTAAACTAGCAACACGCATATGTAGAGGGCGGACAGAGGGGAAAATATTGCAGCTGTATCCGCGAGTGTTGTCGATGACCGTGAATTATCGATTCGGTGTCATTCGCAGCAATTTGGGCCTCTCTTACTTTTTTTGCCCAAAATGGAAGAGCTGGACTTGGCTGACATGTGGTTTCAGCAAGACGATGCCACACGTCAAACATCACGCGAAACAATGGCCCAATTGAGAGGCGAGTTGGGTAAACATTTTATTTCACATTTGGAGCCGGTCAATTGGCCGCTTAGATCGTGCGATTTAATGCCTTTAGACTTTTTACTGTGGGGCTATTTTAAGCCTCATGTCTATAGGAACAAGCTCGCAACGGTTGACGCACTGGATGACAATATTGAAGAATTCATTCGTGAGATACCGGGCGTGTAAACTTGCTGACTGACACAGTTTCTACAGTGAATCTTTGGATCCAATGTCTACACATGTTCCCAAGGGCAGTACCTAGTCAGCAGCACTTACACTACTTGTGCAATGACACGCACTTTTTAAATGTCTTTCAATGTTTTTTAAAATATATTGTAAGTATTTGCAATCGCTAAACTGACATTCGCTACATCTCTAATATAAATTTAAATTATTACAGAAAATCGCCAGAACAAAACTTCATATATCGCAAAGATCAAGAAAATCGCTTAAATCGAAAAAATTGCCAGCATAAAATACTAGCCAAACAAACAAAAATCTCAAAACTATAAAAATCGCTAGAAGGAATAATTTTCAAATAAAAAAAATATCCAAAACGAACAAAATCATGCACGTGAAAAAATTGCAAACAAAAAAAAATAAAAAATCACCAAAGCGGACCATCTGGGAAAAATTGCTACAACGAAATAAATCGCCAACGAAATCAATGGCCAACATCAGAAAAATCTCTAAAATTACAAAAATCGCCGAAATGTAAAAAATTTTCAAAACGGTTATGAATAACTGAAAAAAAAACATTTAAGTCAAAAAATCGACAAAACAAACAAAGAAAATTTCTAAAAGGTCGAAAATTGCCAAAAACGGAATCATTCATTTTAAAAAGGTAGTAAAAGAGGCAACACCTAACGAATAATATTTACATTTTTATTACAAACTAAATTTGTAAAATATTGTTGCACAAAACTGGGCCGAGTAATTCCCGGTCCAGACTTGCAATTTTTGTTGCAGCTATTCTTGAATATGTTAGAGAGTGTTGAAATAGAAATATATGCATTTTGTATTCCTTTCTCGCTTCTTCTTCTTTCTCTTGCTGCAACAAAAATTGCAAGGCTGGACCGCCACTAACTGGACCATTTATTTACCTATGATGTTATCAACAGTATTTAAAAAAATAAAGTTTTTGTGACTCAGTTAACACGACCTCTGCCTTAACATAGGAAGTAGCAATGTGGTTGTCAACGAAATTCCACAAAAGAACAGCAAATCAGTAAACCAGTACGAGTGAGACGAAAAACTCTCGTAGGCCAAACAACACATACATTTAATAAACTATTACGATGACGCAAGAGGCTTTCTTAAGCCCAGAGCTGCTTAACGACTGTGTTTTTTTTTTAAATCTTCCTCTTCTCAGTGGTGTTGTAATTCTCAACAATTTAAAATTTATTGGGAGATTTTCTATAAGTATTGGAAGCTCTTCTAAGATTGTCGTTGAAGTCTATTAAAGTCGATGAGTTGCATCAATACGTGCTTAAGCAACAACAAAAGAGATATTTTTGTTTTGTCTCTTTCTACTAAAAGGTATTTTTTCTGTGATTTCTCGCACACAATTGCATAATATGTGGTCCATTTCAGTGCCAACTTTCGGCATAATCTATTTAAAGCCATTTATTATCCACAGGTAGCAAAGATGACAGCATCACACCTGTAAACCCGATTTGCCACTCTTGCAAAATTTTATATAAAGAATTTAAGTTTCTTAACACACAATCTTTTGATGCTGCACTTATTATCTCTGCATATTCCTCATATTTTAAATATTAACTCGCATTAACAACAAGCTCCCATAACCTATAACATTCCTTAACCTCAATGGTGTGTTGGCTTTTCCACAGAAATGAATTATAATTTCTTCACTGACTATCTCCATATGATGAAGCACTTAAGCTGGAGAGCAAAAGAAAATTGGGGTGCCTCTATGTGCACACATCTTGTTCAAGTTTCCCGAGCAGGGGTTAAGGTTACAGAGGCAATTAAAGTGCAAGTGAATATATTTGGAGTGTTTGTATGTATGTATGTATGTATGTATGTATGTATATGTTGCACGGCAAGAAGTACTTAATAATTGGTATTTCATTAGCCTTTGAACTAGTTTATAAGTTCAACACTGAATTGTTTATGTTTAGTAATAAAGAAAAAAACAACTTATTGTTTAATTTAAACAAAGCATCAACCTGGTTAAAGAAAAAAAAAACAAAACACTAAAAATATATATGTATGTACATGCCCAGCGGGAAAAAGAAGGAGTACGGATGCCTTCTAAAAGGCCTCTGTACTTCTTCTTTTGGATGTACAAGGCCTGCTCGCTCCATCCCGTATTCATATCTTTTTTACACACGTTGTCATTGCGAGGTAGGCCTTCCGTTCTCGCTTCTTTCGCAGATATTCTAAAAGGCCTTCAAATTAATGGCTCTTTAAGGGCCTTCCAGAGAATGGCTGTTAAAAGACCTTCAAATAAAAGTCATATTGAAAGTGGCTTAATAACGGTTTTCAACTGCTGGGGCAGTGTTGAAATACAAGTAAAATAGTTGTGAAAATATATTTTTTATATGAATACAAAATATTTTCCCAACTGTTTTACTTGTATTACAGCACTTGTTTTGAGTTTTGAGAAAGAGGTCCGAGGTATTAAATATACACATCTATACATATAGTGTTTTGACGTTTATTTTGTGATCATTTTGTGTGGGTCGAATATATTGAAAGGAAACTCCTGAAAATAACAATAAGCCACATAGTATACATAATATTGATCGACCAAAACAACTGTCTTATTCAACGTATAAAACTAAACTAAATGATTTACGTTTTCTTTCCTTAATCGCTCTGTTTTTGGTATTTTTATATGAAAAAAAAGCAAACCAAAATACTTTACTCCTTCTGTTCTGCCTTTTCTTATAGAAGGGAATGTGGTATGTGTATCCCATCTTTTTTTACTAAAGAGCCGAAGTCTTCTTTGAGGCCTTCTTAAGAACTTACATAAAAAGGTTAACTGAGTCAAAAACGTGAATTCTTTTGCTTTTGTTTTGGTAAAATAACAAAACAAAAAATGTTACTCCTCTTCACCCTTCTCATAGAAGGGAAAGTGGAATGTGTACCTTATCTTTCATGCGGAAAAACTGAGGCCTTCTATAAGGCATTCTTTAGCAGTTTGATAAGAATTCCTGAGCAGGCCTCTAATAAGGCCTGAAGTAAGAAGGTCTTCTTAGTTTTAGCGCTGGGTAACTACATATGTATGTATATGTACATACATTCATAAGTATGTATGAATGTATTTATTTATGTTTATTTGCTAGATGCAGCTACAGGCCGACAGACTGCCAGACACACACACACACAAACACATACAAAAATGCATTTTGTACATTCGAGGAGAGTGCAATCATGGTGCAATGTGCATGCACGAACGAAATTGCTCTCAAAAAATCAAACATACCAAAACAGACATGCAGACGAGTTTGTTGTGTGCTGCCTTTGCAATTCACTAAATAAGAATAAGAAATATTTCTATGTTGTTTAATTTATTTATACCAACTCGCATGTATCTCATCAAATTGCAGTGAAGAATATATTTATGTACATTGCACATATGTATGTATGTGTATACAACATGCAGTACAATGCAAAATAAAAAGCAACAACAACTGAACGAACAAATGAATGAGTGAGTGCATTATGAACTCCACTCTACTTTGCACTACTCACAGCCATTCAGACATCGAGCCGGCCAGTCAGCCAGCCCAATGATGAAACAAACCAACAACACAAGCAGCCAGCAAACGAGACAACCAGCCATCCCAAACAGTAAACCAAACATTTCAGTTCAACGAACTGAAAACAAAAATGTATTTCATTCATAAAAATGTTTACTCGACTTTTGACTAAACGACTGACTGCCAGCTTGCCACCTTGCTTGCCTTACTGCCTCCCGGTCTCTCTCACTATGTGCTTGTTATGTTGTTGTCTGCATGCATACTCGTGCATTAAGTGGCTGGCCAAATGCAATGCATTCGTTATTCTTTCGAATGTTTGATATACGAGGCCTGATGTGTGTAAGTGCATTGTTTTCGGTTCACTTGCTTAGTGTGGCCAACTTTGGAAAATGCACTAAAAACGCTTGCAAATAAATAATCGTTGTAGTTTTTGATTGTAGCGTAGCGGTTCTTTATTAATACATATGTATAAGCACAGTGGATTTCGGTTATAACGAACTACATGGAAATAAAAAATCAGCACAAAAGGTAGATATTCTCTTATTTTTCATAATTTGGTGCATAAACTAAAAACAAATAATTCAAGAAAATGTATAAAAGCAAAAAATATGCCCCATTTTCTCTTTCAAAAAAAAAAAAAAAAAAACTTTTGCATAACAAAGCTATTAGGGCAGCTTTTTCTCTTAGGAGAAAGCTTCAACATGGAAGAATCTGGTTAAACCAATATAATATTCCAAAAAAGAACATTCTCTTGATAGAAGGCCTACTTGGAACCATGATAGACACTCAGGCGATCTGGGATGGAAATAGTTATAATTAACACACTTCGGACACAGAAAATTCTATGTATAACGATGTAATGGTGGCCGCCAGCTCCACATGTCGGAATGACTTCTTGCTACTGCTGTTATGAGAAGAGCTCGTTGTTGGTTGGTTGATTTACGTGGCTACTTACTTGCTATATTACGATCAATCAAGTCGTGAAATTGTGAAATTACGTTTTCATAGACACCACTCTACTCTTCCGAATCCCAACTTATGAAAAATTTCCGGATTCTATATGCGTACTGCATGAGATGCCCAATTCTAATCTTTTATACCTTCGATAGTTCGTGTAGTATTTGTTTTCTTAAGAAATTTGTATTGCGTAGTGTGCGATCGAGCACTCGCTGAGCAGGTGAGAAGCAGAATGTATTATAGGGAAGACTTAGCCCATTAGCATGTCTAACGTCGGGCCATTTGCCCGTCAGTACCGCGACCAACCGCGAGATGCTCTTCCCTTCTGATTTTTTATCTTGGAAGCATGGCCACATTTCATTTACGACGCTTCAAGTTGTCAGCCAATACCATCTATCATCTGCTTTCTGAGAACAAGTTCTATCCTGAACATAGAGGATTTAAATAGCATCGATGTTTTCTGTAGATCCTCTGTAGCAATGGCTGCTTTCGGAATGAGTCTTGGGAATGCTAATAGAGAATTTTTGGGTATGCCTAGCGCTAAGTGAGGTTGCACAGACCATTCGAAGTAACCTTTAAGGTTAGGGCTACGTAGAAGGGTTCTGGCTCCAAAGCACTAAGTAAGAGTAGAGTCTAACATCCAACGATGAATCAAGCAGAAACTCAGGTAAATGGTGCTCAGGCAAGGGTGTACATGCAGCTATAGTTTTTGGTATCTCGCAAGGGAATCTCTATGAGATAACGGGTGATACAATCTGGCGGATTTTAGTCTTGAAACTCTGCTTTTAGGATATTACCTTTGGTACTTCCCAATACCTAAAATACCAGAGTAACAAATGTGCAATTATTTATTGGGATAAGTATCTTGGACGAATGTTTAAAGTGTTTCCAGTGACTTAGCTCGCTGATACCACGGAAACAGCTAGCACAACAGAAATCTTCTTAGTATGCTCTAAGCCAGAAGCATTGAATAGCCCGATAGTGTTCTCTTAGAACGCCCGAAACTGAAAAGTTGACTAAAGTTACCTTCGTGTGAATTTTGGCTAGTAGACAGTATACTAGTCTAGTAGTCGGAAGGTCACAGGTTTAATTCCTTTCGGAGACGCTGGTTGTTTGTGCTTTGCAGTCAGGTCAGGCCTTTACCATGTACTAATTGCCAAATGTATGGTCACATGAGGACGATAGCGCATGCATTGAGTCTACTCTCTACTCTGTTAAGAACACCGTGGGATAAGGTCTTCCGGTCGTAGAATTTTGGACACGAGTTTGTTTTAAAGCACTTTCTTTCAGTGCAAAAGCTCTCGATATGTAATAAAGTTTCTACATACCGGTTTACTGCTCAAAGTGGACGAGGCAGATAAATTAAACAGGCCCAGAACCTTTATGTAATAAGGGAAAACGTAATATTTAACTCAGAGTATTTAGCTTTTTGCTTCTTCAGACCTTCGTGGAGCCAATTTACTGCAGTGGTAACTTAATTTCGGGAACAGCAATTGGTTACTGGTTTTCCCTCTGGTAATTTCAACTGTATATTATCTGTGGTAAGAAGAAGATAAGACTACGGCACACATTCACTGTTAATGTGTAGTATTTGCATAATAAATACTATAATGATCTTTCTTTGTCCTGAAATTTTGTTTTCGATTGATAGTACGAGAGCTTCCCCAGCTTCTGTATACTGGCTCTCATTACCGAGCTTGGATTAAACTTAGTGATCGACAGCACAATAATGCTTTTGACTATCGCAGTTCTC
Organism: Nowickia ferox; assembly: GCA_936439885.1. NCBI lineage: Eukaryota > Metazoa > Arthropoda > Insecta > Diptera > Tachinidae > Nowickia > Nowickia ferox. Next base: position 81,293,753 of record OW387024.1, read on the forward strand.
GTCCTTGAAGCAGGTAATGGAGTTGCCTTTTGGAACAACCCACAATAGGATGTCAAAATGTTTCAAAGCTACCCAGCAAAAAATTACAATACAAATCATTAGTTACAGCACTGATGAACTCAGCTCCAAGTAGTTGTATTCCTGGTGAATCATCAATGAATTTAACACATGGTTGTCATAGGACGGAAGTGATCCAAATAACTGAATGGTATGTGCTTAAGAGGTTGTCGAGAACAATTTTTTATATTAACAACAGCCTTAGAATATTATATTCAATACCGGTAGTACTTGGTATGCAAGGAAAGTGGTAGAAACTTTGGAACTAGTTCCGATTTTTGTTATTGTTGGGTACCGCTATATATTTAATGTTGCAATAACAATTTTGCTTAAAAATATAAGTAAATATAAGAATCCTTAACAGGCCTTATACACCATTCTGTTGTGCATTATGTACACCCAGATCCATTATACACTTAAATATTATAAATATGTCTCCTACTTTTGACTTTTCGAGAATTTTGTAAAGCAATTTCTTTGAGCCGTCAACCATTAGACACAATATTCATTTAGTCAAATTGATATACATATTTCGGAAAAACAAATAAAAATACTGAAGTCTTTCAAACAATACTATAGCAAACAGATATCCAGCAAACTCTTGTGTGCAATTCACTGGTTGTTTTTTGGATGCAACAAGCGCAAGTACAGGGATTTTGAATCTTATTTACGTTTATGCGAGTATTTCTTAGACGGTTTGTTGTGCTGTTGCTCAGTTTGTCTATTTTATCTTGCTTGTTTCGATTAGGAAATCAAGCAAATGAAAAAAAATCTGACTGTCTGCATAGTTTTTGGTCGATGGCGTCGCCTATCAATTGCATACGGAAAGTTTAAGTTTTTCACTTAATTTAAAATTGCTGCATGTTGCCAAGTATTTTTTTTATTTATTTATTTTTTTTTTTATTTTTTTTGCTATTATAGTTCTTTTTCTATGTCTCGCTCTTTTTCCTCTTTTATTTCTGGCAAACATATTATGAAAATAATATGTGAAAAATAAATAAATAAAAATAAAATAGTATTAAATGCAGGATTGTTCAAAATGACGTTATTTCATGGATGTTAGGTAAGAGGTTAGCTGGCAGTGCTCGACGAGGCATTTCATTAAAATTATGCTAAATCAGATAGTTAAACAAGGCTAACCCCTCAAACGCTCAGTTGACTTGCTCTTAAAATATGATTGCAGGGAATGTATTGGATATACCAGGAAGGGATCTCTACACATCGTCGCCACCATATCAAACTATTCAATATGTAAATTTGTGATTTTCAGAAGAACGCAAAGACCCGTCAATTGTGTTTTTACAGTCAGCGCATTCCTAAAAGTGCCAGGCTTAAACTATTTCTTATTGTCCATCATCTATGAGAAGTGATTTTTTGGTGTTTCTTCACTTCGAAGAAACGTCAAGCATGTCAATGGTGAAAATTTCGCTCATTCCAGAGCTGCTATCGAAACAAAATTGCAAAGATTTTTGGGGGTTAAACCCTTTCAAGATGTCTGCTAAGGTTATGGAGAGCATAGACTTGGTTTGAACTAGTTCATTCCTTCATGTTTGAGACAAACCTATGATCAAACCCATTTAGTTGACATTTATCTTTAATTAATCTTCGGCGAAGTAAAATAACTGATAAAATGGCTACATAGCTTAAAGCATAGTCGCTCAATCGGCCTGTTTACAAATTAGTACATATACACAAATACATTTTGGTGGCCAGCACTGGCTTAACTTAATGCGCCTACTTAACACCAGAGGCGCTGTAACGTTGCTATAAAAATTAGCCAGACATACAGTAGCAGAGTTGTAAAAACGAAAAAATTACTGAAGCTTCTAATTTTCTCTATATATCTGTCACTTCACCATCTGTACTTGCACTATCCATTTCCTACTCTCAGATAACGCTAAGGGACCTATTGTTTTGGCCAAAGTGAGCTGAAAACTTACTTACTCCTAGCAGAAATCTAAACAAAAGGATTCCCAATAATTTTCTTACTAGAACAAGGCATTGTTTATGGTGCACAGAAAAAAATAGACAAGAATTATTTTCAACAAAACCATGTTATTGAAAAAAAAATTTAATTTCAATAATATTTGTCGTTAACTCAATACAATATTTAACAACACCGCGCATTTCAAAATATTATTTAATTTAATTTGTTTGTGTTGGTGTTTGTCTTGCTTGTTGATTGACCCAACATGCTCATGTGCTACTGTTGTTGTTTATTTTGATTGCTCGAGCTGTATACGTGTAAATGCCGACTAGAAGCCGAAAAACGTCGTGGCTGGTTTTTTTTTAATCTGCTCACATGTAGAAGAAACATAAGAAATCATGTTTTGTGTGTATTCATTATTTGTGTATCCAATAACGATTTGCTCTTCAGCTGAGTGGTAAGTACGTGGTTGAAAAATATGACATTCATCCACACACACAATAACAATTATCACTGAAAGTGAAATTTCAGTGAACAACATTTTTCTTTGATTCATTAAATTTCTTTATTGATTGAACAAAAAATATTTTCAATAAACCTGCATACAATTTTATTTATCAATAATGCAAAAATCGTCATCACAGAAAATTGAAAAAAATTTTTTATTGAATCAGCGATTTTCGTATTCAAATATCAAATTCATTTTTTTCTGTGTGGTACATAACCTTACGATGGTTTCAGACAACAATAGTGGTTACTTTTAATGTAACGTAGTACCATGTATATATATGTCGATCGCCAGCCAAAATAATTACCATTGGCCAAATCGTAGCAATCGTGATCGAATGAACTGTCGTATCAAATAAAATTTAGTGACGTAATCGTTGCTTTCGATCACGTTGTTTCAGTTTGAGATTATCGAACAATGTAATAACATAGTTCGATATCGAATGCCATAGTCTCAAACTGAAAAAAAAACGTGATCTAAGCAGCTCGTTATCGAAGAGAAATGCGAAGCATGATCCACAAGTTCTTCTTTTTTAATTTATTCAGCAAAATAATAATTTGGGATTATTAGTTTGTTAAAAAAAATTTAAACTTAATTATCGAATTCGATCGACTACTCGTTATCGAATGTCATAATCTCAAATTTCGATACAACTATTCGATATCGAATACGGTGATCTCAAAAAGTTAAATTTCGATTAGTCATTTGATCACGAATGCGACCATTTGGCCCCAGGATTACTCCTTAGAGAACGTGTCAGGGTTTGGAAAGAATTTGAGACATTTTCTGCATTTAGTTTTCTAAAGATTAGCTTTAACTTTAGCGTATCTGCTGGTACAATACGGATGTTTTCTTTTTAACATAAAAGCATTCCGGCATCAGTGAAGAAGGTATTGCGCTCTGATTTTTAATCACCCTGACCTGCCAATATTCTATGTACACATTCGAAACATATACATTGACGATACATTTTTAAGACACAAATTATTCTTATTTAAATTTAAAAAGAAAACACACACATTCTTGTTTGTCGGCCAATATTCGTAACACAAGCGTTTGTTATTTTTGTGGTGCTCTAATTGTATTTTTATTTTGTTTTTTTTTCAAATTTACTTAAAATTTGTTTTTAAGTCTTCATTTATGCTCTTATGAAAACTGCTCACGAAATTTGTCGTCTTATTGCATCCGTTAATTGGAAATTGCCATTGCACTTAGCTGGCGCTCTTAACTCTTGATTATAGCTCTTGAAAATTAAAACTTAGTGCAGCAGTCTCTGTTTAACATGCAGTAAAATAGAAGTCATTCACACAAACATTTTTCAAATTAAAATCAAAAGAAGCAATAACTACAGTAATATTAACAGCAATAGCTTGAGCCAGGGACGGAAATTGTAGATTTGAAAATGATGTTGACTTAAGCGCAGGACTAAATAAAAATTTTTAAGGTAATTCAGAGCCTTCTTCCAGTATAATTTTTGCAAATGGAGGTAAATCTCAAATCAGCTTTGACATTTGTGGAATTAACAGATACTTCAATAAGACATGAATCGCTGTACTACTCAAGAACGCAGAATAATTGCTTAGATTTTTTTTTTGGCGACAACTTTTCATCGAAAATTATCATGAGCGACGAGCCCCATTTGCATATCTGTGGATAAGTGAATAAGCAGAATTATCACTTCTGGGGCACCCAAAATTAACGTATAACACTCGAAGAGCCATTACACACACCCGCTCAGAATTACTGTATGGCATGGTGGGCTTTAAATTTAAAGAGCCATGCTCAACGGCTTTCTCCTTCCTCAACTGAACGAATTGCAACTTGGAGAACAAGAGGTTCCAACAGGATGGAGCAATAGCGCATACTGTTTTTCGTTTATTGAAAAAACATTCAAAGAATATCGGGTGACTGTTTGTGCGAAACCGTGTAGATCGGAGAGTTGCATTCCTAATTGTCTTGACTATTTGTTTGGACTCTAATATACGTATTTTTGTAACATATGTATTAGAATTTGGGGATCTTATGAAAGTCAACTGAACAACTGAAGGGTAAAAGTTACTTTTTAGGGTACACCAAAGCTGAAATGGAACTCCATTTTTGACCTGAAATTTTCACAGAATACGTAAAACTTTGTTCGCTACACAACAAGTATATTTTAAGTAAAAATTATAGGGTGTTCTAAAGCGGGCAACGAAACATGTTGAAAGCCTAATGTCATATACAGACAGTTATATAAAGACACTTGACATTTTCAAAGTTAGTTAGGAATGGTGTACATCAATTAATTAATTTTGTCAACTTGCTGTTTCTTGGAAACCGTAAGAGAAAAACTCTTAAAAAATTTCCAAAAACGCTAAAACTAAAAACTCCCTAAAATTAAAAAAAAATGCGAAATGAAAAATCGCCAAAATTAAAAAAAAAGCTTAAACGAAAATATTCAGCAAAAATAAAATAAATCGCTAAAATACAATAGAAATATATAAAAAAAAAACACCAAAAACCGAAAAAAGTCGCCAAAACCAAAATTAAAAAACGCCAAAAGACGAAAATATCACTAAAGCGAAAATAAATTGACAAGAACCGACAAAAATCAACAAAACGAATAAAACCAGAACTAAAACAACGCCAAAAGCCGAATAAAATCTTCAAAAATTAAGTAAAAAAAAATTGCGAAAAACAAAAATAACCGGGTAGTTGAAATTACTTACGAAATGCCTACATCAGTTAAGATATTCAATTACAGACTAAGGTTCGTATAGTATTACATATGGTCACATAAAATCCAAAAGGCCGTAAGTACACTTTTTACTTCTTTACAGGAGAAGCAAAAAATCTTATAAATTTAACACTATTTACTCGTATTTGTTAGGTGCCAAATTGAATAATGAATAAAATCGATATTTTTGTACATATGTATGTATGTGAGTAAAATTTTAAGGAAAGATGTATTTTGGCTAATCACATCATAATCAATCAAAAAGTATATTTTGAATTTTTTTGGTTGTTACAGCCTTTTGGTTTTTAATTGACGATATGTAGTTCGGAGCACTTATGGTGGAATTAGCCGATTCGTATCGTATTACATTTGAAGTTGTCGTATCGTTTAAATCTAAATGTTAGTTAGTACAGACGTGAGGCTGCCAGCGAACGTGTGAGCTGTAATTGTATTTATTTTTGCTTTATATGTGTGTATGTGTATGTATGTTATAAAGAAGTTGACGTTTGCCACGTAGAAATCTATTTTCTGTAGATTTCTACCTCACATATGTACGTTACGATACTGATTTAGACCACTTTCATAATTAAGGGCACATTTATACATACATATGTATATTTTTAATTTCGGTACATTCATACAACTACTGAATCTCCCATCCCTGGCTTAAAACAACTTCAATTGAGGAAAATTCAACCCAATTCCATTGCTTGTTTGCTCGTACTCAGTATTTGCAGTGGGCCAAAAGAGCAAAAAGCTCTCATACAAACAAAACACTCAAAAACAGAAATAAAGGTTTTCAAAACAGATGCACGAATACTCAAGCAAATGTTTATTGCACCTCAGTCCGATTTGGATAATGATTATTGTTGTATGGTTGTAGTGGTGGCGCCATGGTTGTTATGTGTCGGCATCAATCAAGCTTGAGCTTACACCGCTAACACCTCCACAGTAACCGTAAAGCTCCATTATTTTCATCATCATCATCATCATCATCGTCGTCGTCGTCTTTGTTATTTGTCTTTGTCGTCATTATTATTCTTATCTTCATTATTGTATAAATTGAATGAAAGAAAAACCAACAAAAATTAATCTTAATGGAAAAAAAGATTTTTTGTTGATTCGTTATTTTCTTATTTTGTATTTTTTTTTTTAATTTTCGTTTCATAAAATTATAGAATTCGACAGAATTGATGAGCTTCTGTGTATTTGCTGTTTGGTTTCCCATCCGGTCTATATTTTTTAGTTCGTAAAGACATAAAATCAAGGCAAATAGGTAAAACATTTAGGTATTCGAAAAGTTCCTTTCGAATTTCGCTACAACGGCTTATGAAACGAGGAACCCTGCTTGAAATACTTAGTTTCGGAAAGAGCTCCCTGCCCCCAACTTAGTCTCCCCAGGGGGATCTATTAGTAGATTAGCTTTTTACCCATAAAACGTAAGTGTTACTACCCAATCTCTGAAATAGTAGAGCAACGGATGTGCACATATTTATAAAAGGAAGTAGCTTGCTATATTGCAGGTGCAGCCATGAGTTAAAAAGGCGATAGAGGTGAAGCCTTTCGGGGTGGAACTTCGAGGCCTAAGCAGAGGCTTGTATCTGGTACCACGGGAGCCGGTGGCCCGACAGCCGAGTTGCTCTACAAGTTGGATGGGTGTAACGTGGTGATTTCGTCCAAACCCACGGTGTTTAATGGATGATGTTGGGCTGTGTGGAGTGGGCATTCGTCTGGCTCAGATGAGTGGATGAGCTGTACCGGTTATTGGTAAGGAATTCTCTTGGAGACCTTGCTGTGGGTACAAGCAATTACACTCGTGGTGGTGGTGGTGGCTGTGGTTGCTACCAAAAAAACGCTGGGAGAATAATCTTGGCTTCCCAGTGTTAAATCAATGCTAGTGATTGGCGTGACGCGGTCAGCCAGACACTATCTTAGGTGCTGTTGCTATACAACAGAAGCTGCTTTGACAATGCTTTAGCAGCAAGAGTTAAGATAGCTGTAAGTACCTCAGCAAGGTACTTGTTCGTAGTACGTACAGGGATAACTATGTTCAAAGATTGCAACCAATGTGTTCTTGCTAAGTCACATGGTGCTTTCTAAGGGTGCATGGGGGCGATGGTAAGCGTGCAACCTTCACCCGGGATAAGGCCGTAAAGGCAAGTGCTCACGTTAATCTCAAACACATCTGCCGCAACTTAGTATACAACCTAAGAGAATCAATAAGACATTATTGTGCCATAATAATTATACCGCAATACTGGCTGTAGCGTGATCTGAGAAAGTGACGCGACCCATGAGTTCAGACTATGCCCACTGTAGGATGCTATACCTGAACAACTATTGAGCTGCTCAACTCTATAATTACGCATAATCAAATTATTGGAGAACATAAATTTACTACCAAATTTTTTGGTAGAAGAGTTGTGGTAGTGGTTGCCCGGATGCTGTCGTATATTTTTGGAAAGCTGAAAGGCTATCTCGAAAATTATTTCAAATTCAAAAAAAGCTGCAAAGGGATTTTTGGTGATACAAATCATTTTATAATATTTTCAGCAGTATGTCGCTATGACACTAATTTTTCTTAACAAATCACGATTAGACAATCGGATTAAAATCAATGATCCCGAATCAATGCCACCTTTAGGTCATCCAAGTATTTCTATCATTCTACGATTATTTTCCTCTGCATGAGTTACCCTTATGCGCTGCTATTGCACTGCAACTGCAGTTGCATGTAAGTAAATGAGTTTTCTTCCTTGCAGCAGGCGTAAGTTGTACATCTTTTCTCATAATAGCCGGCACAGAAATGCAAGTACAAAATGTATATGCCTACATACAAAATAAAATATGCACATTAATTTAGTGGATTTCAAAAGACCAACGCCCACACAAATCGCAACCAATTTGCAATATTTGTTCTTCTCAATTTGTGTCTTCAAAATAATTTCTTGATTTTTTTCTTTTGCATGTTTGCAATGTCTGCATTATGCCACCCAATATCAGCGTTATGTTTGTGCAACAATACAAGAATTTTTCTAAATAAATTTTGCAATATAAGACATTGTTTGTTTATTTGAATTTATCAGCATAATTTTGTGAGGGTTGGAATATAAAGGGTGGGCAAATTTAAGGTCAGGAAGTAAATTGGCTTAAAAACAAATTCAGTTTTGTTGATACCAATCTCAAGTAGAAATATGGGAATTAATAATGTCCACCTCTAGCACGTCGGCAGACGTCCGTTCTTTTCTCCAAATTGTTAACCACATTTTGCAACATAGCTTCGCTTATCTCGTTAATGCGACCGGGAAATTTCTCATGCAATAACTGAATTGTTTGGCCGGCTGTGTGGCCTGTGGCGCCGTCTTGCTGAAACCAAAGGTCACTGATGTCAACATTAGCCAATTGTGGCCAGAAAAAATCGGTTACCATGGTTTGGTAGCACAGACAATTCACGGCGACGGCGTTTCCTTGCTCATTTTTCGAAAAAAAAAAACGGGCCAATGATGCCGCCTGACCACAAAATTGCAGCATACGGTCACTTTTTCTGGATGTAATGGTTTTTGGAGGAGTGTTTGTGGATTTTGCGAGCCCCTATGCAACAATTTTGTTTGTTTACAGAACCGCCTAATTGAAAAGGGGCCTCATCAATAAAGATGATTTAGTTAAAAGATGCGTTGTTTTAGTTTAGTTTTTTAAACAGTCAATTCAAAAACGAAAATTCTTTGTTCATGCTATGGTTAACATTTCCCAACAACAACAAAGGTTGACGCTCAATTCTTGACATTTCATTATTTGACAGCCAATTTACTTCCCAACCTCGAATTTGCCCACCCTTTATGTATATGTACATATATGTACAATATATGTATGTAAGAATTTATTTTTGGAGTAAAAAAATCTCACTAAAAGTTTGGAGTTGGCTACGGAAAAATATAGCCAAGAAATTATTTTGCTTTAAAATAATCTAAATGCGATTAAAATGGAAACTCTTGGGTTTTGCTGCTTATCAAATTGGTCTGGTTACGAGTAAATGTATTTGGAATGTCGTTGTCAGGCAAAGAGCGGCTTTGAAAACCTCACTGATGAGGAACTCCACCAGTACCCTGCAAGTTTTTAATACAATCTGAACTTTGTAAAGCTACATATTTGGAAGTAGCTGTCATATGGGAATTAGTATGAGAGAGAAGAAGAATTGGTAACCAACAGGGATTTTCTCTCCGCTATATTTTTAAATTGTGCCTTGGATATGCCTGCTATAAGCTCTTGTAGGTGGAATCTAGGCAACCTAAGCACAAGTGTGTTCTCAGAATACAAAGAAGAAACAAACAAGATTTCTATTCAGTTTCAGCAAATATAGGACCTTGTGGTTTCATTACTGAAATGTAAGGTAAGATGAACCGAGAATTAGCCGACTGCATCCAAGTCTGGTAACGGAGCTGCCTATTAAAGCATGCAGACCTGCCATAGATTTATTGGTTTTCTGGTGCCATGTGCTTTTCTAGGATCATTGACTTACTCCGAATTTATGGGAATTCCGACTGCTACTCCGTATATATACGGAACGTATCGATTGCACTCAACTGCATTTCCCATACATCTTTTGCAAAAAAAAAAAAAAAAAAAATACAATAAGTGCTGTATTATCCGCAAGGGCTGGTCCCACCCAATACAGATTGTTAAATTCTAAATCGTTCAATTAAATTTTGTAAAATTTGGCCCAGACCTAAAAGTATTGCAGTGATGATTGATGCTTCCGTCTATCAAAATTTTTTAGGTATCTATAAATACTGCATTATTTTCTTAAAAAGTATTTCTTGTTAGAAATACTTACCGAGATACGAGTACATACTTATATACAGAGTATATACATAAAGACGTGTGTGCATACACATACATTTACACATACAAACATATACATTCCCTTGATATATGGGACCGCTCGTCGTCTAATGACGACAGTATGTATGTATGTATTTCAAAGATTTCCTGCACAGTAACAACGACAACAAGCAGCAGCAGAAGCAGCAGCAGCAGAAGAAGAAGAAGTTCGTTCATTCGTTTGACGTTTGCTGATGGGAAATGGGAAATGCTCGTACTGGTTGCCAGTGGTAAATATTGTGCTATTTATGGAGTTGAAAATATTCAAATCTTTTGCAATTGGTGTGTGGGGCTAAAAGTTAAAAATACACTTCTTGCTTTTCGGATTTATTTTATTTCCAACAGCGGAAGTAATAAAACCGCAAATAAGCGCATAAATAAATACAACAAGAAACAGTAGAAATAAACAAAATCGGAGGAATATAAAAAAATTTGGCAACAACAACAACAAAGTATCAAATGAAAATATTGTTGAAATGACAGAAACTTTAAAATGTAAAATCATATTGAAATTCATTAGTTTAGACTGAAGAGGAAGCCAGAGGTCCAAATTGATCGGCCGCCGATAACTTTTTGGTACAGACGAACCGCCGGCTGATTTCGGCTAATAGCTCAACCGTCGGCATATGTTTCCTTTGACAAGTCTTCAAATTACGAAACAGAATAAAGTTTGCAACTTCAGTAAAATCGCTCCCAAATTAATGACGCGCATAATAACATCATCGGCAGTAACTTCAAATGCTCTCTAATTTTTGTTTTATTTTCTTTTGTGCTTATTTTTCTTTGTAAATTTGTTTACAAAATGTATGAAATTTATTGAAAGTATGGTAACATTTTTGAGTGAATAACTGCCTTATTCATAAAAAATATTTCAGGTTTATTAAGCGCTTATTTGACATATTTCTATGGGAAATTTGTCAAATAAACCTGTAAAATTTGTCAAATAAACCTGTAATAAACCTAAAATATTTTTTATGAATTAGACCGTAAGTATTTATACATATGTGAGAGCATACGAAAAAACGCACCCAAAATAAAATAGATTCTTTCTCACGACTGCTTTCTGGGGCTGCTTTTTTGTGCCAATTTTTTTTTGTTTAATCATTAATTCTGGAATAACGAACCCTGCACTACATGTACCGTTACACAGCGTTCATCAGTGTGTGTAAAAGCTCAAGACAAGTTAAAAAAAAAACTAAATGGCACAAACAAATATATGTATAAGGAATTATTTTTCCAAAGAAATGCAAAGGAATAAGAAAGCAAGTTCATCTGACTCAGAGTCAGACAATTTTGGAGCAAATAAAACCACAAACTAACCACACGTACAGCTAATATTGAACTCTTCAATGAGCTTTTCTAGGGTTCCGTACACCAAATGTGAAAAAGACCCTATTGTAAATACTTGCTACGATGTCCGTCTGTCCATCACAGGCTGTTTTCTGGAGAACCGTAAGAGCTACTGATCTGAAATTTCCATAGAATATGTAAAAATAAAGGGTGTTCTAAAGTAGACTTGTGCCATTTAGTTCATTTCAGTGACCGGTCATTTTAGTTCATTATTTATAAATGAACTAGTTCGTTCATTTAGTTCAATCGCTCTTTTAGTTCAATGAACTAGTTTTGTCTTTTTAGTTAAATGATTTTACAATTCTACATGCATATGTATGTATGTATGTAGATATGTTGTGGTCTTTGACAGATCTGTGAATAAAAACTTTATGAAAACTAAAATTAATTAATTAATAAATTTGCTTTATAAAGAGTTTGAAAAACAAATTAAGTTGAAAATCTTTTTAAAAAATCTGACAAATCCAAAATATTTTTTGTGAATAGGGTAGTATAAGTGTTTTCTTGTTTATTGCATTTGGGGTAGTAGCCAGCGATGAACAGAACCAAATATACATACATACATACATACATATGAATGAGCATAGAAGCAAAGCACACAAACAGTAAAAAAGTAAGGCAAAATGTTGAAAACATTTAGTTCATGGCCTCTGTGTTAGTTCATTTTGTGCCTTAGTTCTTAGTTCAAAAATTGAACTAGTTCAAAAATTGAACTAGTGATCGTAAAACAATTGAACTAGTTCATTTAGTTCAAAGTACTGAATCGTTCATTTGAACTAGTTCGTTCATGAACTACACAAGACTATTCTAAAGCGAAATCCTAATGTAAAATACATACAATTAACACTGCAATTTAAAAAACTAAAATTAAAGGGTATTCTATCAGTTAATGTAACTCTTACTATGTAATTTTTACAAGTTGCTGTATCGTGGAAACCGTAAGAGGCAAACTCTTGAAATTTTCAAAAACGCTAAAACTAAAAATTCCCAAAATAAAAAAAATCCGCAAAAACCGAAAAAAATCACCAAAACGAAAATAACCGCCAAAGCTAAGAGAGCGAAACACTAAAAGAAATCGCTAAATTTAAAATAAATCGCCAAAAAACCGATGTAAAAAAGAACCAACTGGGACTTGCGTAATCCCTCATTCATTTCCTTTATTTTACATCCAAACGCGTCAGGTAGGGTTCTTAAGACGAATATAGCGATACATTAACTGTTGAAATCCATGCATCCGTTTGAGAGATGCGAGGTAATAAAGAAATTTACAAGAAAAGCGCGAAAAACATAAGCTTTCGTGGCAGTCAGGTAAAACACTTGTTTTTTTTTCGTCATTATGTATCGGCTACAGCTGGCTTAAAGCCGCCACCGAATCATTTTAGCAATCAGCCATCGGCTTGGACCTCTGGGGGAAACTTTTTAAACTTTAAAGAAGTTTGCACAGGTGCCTACATATGTACATTGCCTAATTATGTACATACATACATACATACATGTGTACTTACATTAAATTAGTGGGTACCTAAAATACTATGTATATGTAGGCTTAAAAATATTTAATTCTTTGGCTGTTCTGCCCTGCTCCAATAAACAGTATAAAAATTATCATTTTATAGAAAAAAAGCACAAATAAGTATATATGTACCTACGAGTACATAAGTAAACGTTTGTAAAAAAAAGTCAAACACTAGTGACCTCCTGCGTCAGTCGTATGTACATACATACATATGTATGTATGTATGTACATATGCAAGTACAATATTTGATTGTGCATGAATAGGGCGAAGTAGGTATGTAGATATAAAAACTTAAGGGGGATCGAAAAGTTGCCCCACTGCCAAATTAAAGTAAGACACCGAGGAGGAAAGGAAATGAACTTATCAGTAAACAAATACTGATATACCTATACATAAACGAAAAAACGAAACATCTGAAACTAAATCACACACTCATTCATTCGTAACACCAAAGCAAATAAAATGAGAAAAATAAATATTGAAAAAAATAAATAAATTAAACCCAATTGGTGTGAGCGTGTTGGAAAAAAAATCATGAATGAATTTTATTGAATGTAGAGCAGCTGCAGTAGCAACTGACTACTGCATTCATTTAATATGGATGCACTAAAAAAAGAAGAAGCAAAAGTGTCATTTACTCCTACACATACATATGTGCATACATACATACGAGACGAGTGTTTTTGCTGTTAAAACTCTGCTGTATAACAAATCTCAGTACGTATTAAAACAAAATTAATTAAATACAATTTCGCTGTTGTTGTTGTTGTTGTTATTTTTATTGCCTTGCACTGTAGCACGCAATTATTAAGAATTCATGAATGAAAACAGCAAACGAGAGCTTAACTCTCGCCATCATCATCATCATCATCATGATTAACATCATCGTCGTCGTCATTATCAGCAGCACCATTCTCATGATATCAAATCTTTATAGTTTGTTATTATTATTGTTGTTGTTGTTGTTGTTGTTATTATTGTTATTGCCTTCTAGCAATACATATGTATGTATGTACATCCATACATACAAATGTAGCTAATGTTGTTGTAGTTGCTTTCATTTTCTATAATATTTGTTTTGTTAACGACAACTTGTCAGCAGCGACAATAACGCCAACAACACATTTCTTTTTTTGTTCTTGCTTTTGTTGTTGCGTGAGTTGTTGTGTGTATTTGTTTTAAATACCAAATAAATCCGCAGAACGGAAGTGAACTCTGCCACTTGAGAGCTGTTTGTTGCTATTATTGTACTCGTATGTAGTGTACAGATGTATGTATGTATTTATTATAAAAATGTTGTACCCTGCAGTCGTCGTAGCTAGCGAATGTCTAGCTATTTCATTAACTACCAATCGTTACCACTAACTAGCCGTCAAAATAGGACAGATACTTGACGGTACCTGCAGGAAATGTAAGGAACCCGGGGTATTGGAGACAGTAGAACATCTAATGTGCCACTGTCCGGCTCTAAGCCGTACTAGATATAACTGTCTTGGTGATCACACTTTTCGAAGTCTTGAACATGTATCGGGAATGGAAATGTGTAGACTGCTAAGGTTTGTTAAATCTGTGTGGGAGTCATTCGATACAGGCACCAGGTTTCTTGTCATCTGCTGGTATCGCTAAGGATCAATCCTGGTCTATGCGAGGTCCTTGACCAACCAGACTAACCTAACCTAACCTAACTAACTAGCAGCCTAACTACTAACAATACACACGGCTGACGATTTTAACATGGGGATGACATTGACGGTGGTCAATTGCCACCATCTGCACAACCCTTCATCAGTGATTTCAATAGTCAATACAATTAATTTTTCAATTGATAAAATATTAATTGATTAATTTTTTAATTGATAAAACAATTGATTATTAATACATTTTTCAATTAATAGTTCTTCTTTTATGCGACGTTTTAATTTACTTCCGCTGCTCATTTTACCTTTCTAAAAAAATACGCCCTTTTTCACTTAAAATTACGCATTCACTGACGACGAACTTCCAATTGTAACTGACGCCAACACAAAATCAAAATAACTATAGTATACTTAAAATAATTTTTATCTAGTTGATTTTCTTTGGGATAACAGCCAGTGATGCCAAAAAAAAGGGTAAAAATTAAACAAATTGCGGGTAAAAAAGCATTAAGCTAAATATTCTCTTTTTTTATGTTTTATATCAATTAGTATTTATTTTTTATTTGACTATGACATATTAAATCGCTATACCGGACAATTATTTTAAAATGACATCAAATGCATAGTGCCTTGAACGCATCTTTTGCTGGTCTAAGCCACCTTTTGAACGCTCGATAATTCTTCAAAGCTTAATGTTTTTCTATCTTAAAGAAACCCACAATAAGTCAATAAGATTTCACAAAAAATTGATGCCAAATTTACTTTTAAGCAGATTTTTAATTTCATAGGAACTAAGACACTTTTTGGTTATTTCTTCTATTTGCACAAGTTACAAATCCATGTTTTTCTGAAACAGGTATTTAATAAAGTTTCGGGTACTTACAAAGGAAAAAAGCACCAAAAAATACCCGAAAAGAACCAAAATGGCAACGCTGATAACAGCACAGTTTTTTCCCCTCTCAAAAAAAAAAATTAAGTTAAAGAATATGTTAATATATGCTTGAGTGAGAGAGTAAAAAGGCGAACTCTTGCATTACTTGTGGCAACTGTAGTAGGTAGTCGATTTTCCGTTGGGGAAATACTTAACGATTTTGAGACAATTTATACTTTTAGGACTGCAGGGTAGCTTTAGCTATCGCAGTTGTTACTGTTGCTGCTCCAACTTGCATGAGCATTGTCTCCACTGTATTAAAGCGGATGAAATTGCTAATGCTGTTGCTATTCATAAACATAAAAGTACATGGAAGCCAGAAGAAGAAGAAGCGCGATTGCCAAGTGGATAGACGGACGGACGGACGAATGAACGGATGAACGGACGGATGGTCTGATAGACAGATAACTAAAAATTCTGACAAGTATTCATTCATTAATCCAGCATTCATATATTTCTATACACTTTATTATTGCGTAATGTGTGCATAATGTTACTTCCACTCACAAGTATGCATGCGACGCACATATGTATGTACATATACATACATATGTATAACCGTGCATACACACTTACATTTCAACAACAGATTTACATATGTACATGCATGTGCACTTGTTGCTTGGGAGTACGAGGGTAGCAGCAATAAATGTTCTCAGGCACTTAAATGTGAATTAATTGTGCACTTGTAATATATCAGTGGTAAAAAGAAAAAAGTGCATAAGTCAAGATTAGTTTATTTTGAGTCAATGGTACCCCTGTAATCTCCATATTTTAAAGTATCCCTGGGCAAAATCTCAATTATTTTGGGCGATTTTTCAGGAAGTTATAGCGCAATAACTTGCAGCTTATCTTTTTTCAACTTATAATCCCATAGGGAATAATAGCTTAATTAAGCTTTTACTTTGGTATATTTCAAATTTAATGTATTATTTATAATGTGTAGAATGATGTTTTTTCTAAAAAAAATATCAATCAATACCGAATTCGCCAATTTAATTGTAAAGGAAACAAATTTCTGAAAATTTACTTGAAAGCTTAAAAGTGCTCTACTGCAAAACAATAAAATATGACTAATAGCCCGTTCAGCGTGCCACGAATTCAAGTAATTTCAAGATGAAATTACTAACGAAATTAAAAGTCTTCATGCTGGTGCTATATGACATTTCAGTTAACTTCGCAAACATCTGATTCGTTGCGACATTCATTGGAGCATTATTTTCAGTCGAATAAAGGGTTTTTCGCAATTTAAATAGACTTTTCACATGACAATATTTTTCAATATAATGGTTTTTACTCACTGTTTTATTTTATATTGAATCAAAAAAGAACAATTTCTAACCAAATTGACGCATTAAATTTTTTTTTTGCTTCTCATGGTTGGAAAAAATGAGTTTTTCATACAAAAACAGGGTTGTCCATTGCAATTTCATAATAATTTCGTTGAAATTACGTAAAATGAGTTAATTTGGGATATGTCCAAATGTATAGGAAATTATTTAATTTTAACTTGATTTCTGCCGAAATCATGAAATTATTTAATTTGGTGGCACGCTGAACGGGCTATTAGGCACTTTCTCTTTAATGCTACAGATATAATGAAGAACTTTTATTCTAGTAAATAGAAGAATCGAAAAATTCTTAAAATCTGACAATTACATTTCTATATCCTTAAGTTTTTTTTATTTGTTTTAAAAATGTTGAAATAATTAACGAGTGACAAAAGTACTGCGACTTTCCAAACGTTTCAGATATTTGTCAAAAGTACTGTGAACTCAATAGATTTCTTGGATTTCTGGATGATACTTTTGACCTGTAACTAGTCTGATAAAAATTTTAAAATTGCTGTGGAAATCATTTGATTTTTATTTTGGGCAACTCACAAATCACTCCACATAGCTACATGTGCTTTGAATAGTTGGATGTTCTATCATCAGAGTATTGAGTATTTTGTATATACAAGTACTTATTTAAATTTTGAAGTAAATTTTTCTTATTGAGAAAAATTCATTCTCCTTTTAAAATTGTGGTTGAACTCTTCTTCTTCTTCTTTATATGGCTTTTTTTACAACCCTAGTGGGGCTTAAGCTGATGAGAGAATAGCATTTCAATTTCTGAAGTTTAGGTGCATTAGATGTTGTTGGACCTGATCTTTCCATCGGAGCTTCGGTCGTCCTCTTCTGCGAACACCTTCACTGGAGCTTCTTCATCCATCCGCACAACATGTCCTAGCCAGCGCAATCTTTGCAACTTTATGCGCTTAACAATGTCAATGTCGGCAAACAGCTCATACAGTTCATGGTTCATACGATGCCGATAGTCTCCGCTTACACAAACCGTTCCATATATTTTACGAAGGATTTTTCTCTCAAAAACGCCAAGTACAGCTTCATCTGCTTGCGCAAGTACCCATGCCTATGCACCATACAAAAGCACGGGTAATATGAGTGTCTTGTAGAGTGTTATTTTCGTTATTCGAGAGAGGGCTTTACTTCTAAACTGCCTGTTTAGCCCAAAGTAGCACCTATTTGCTAGCATTACTCTTCTTCGTATTTCCAGGCTGATGTTATTGCTCTTATTAATGGATGACCCGAGGTACACAAATTCCTCTACAACACCAAAGTTGTAGTAAACTGACGTTCACAGTTTCACCTAATCTAGTAGATTTTTGTGTTCGTTGAAACCATCACTTTGGTTTTGCTTCATTAACTGCTGAGCTCATTTTCAAGGACTGCCTCTCAATGCCTGCAAAGGCAGCAGTTACATCTCGCAATGTCCTACCCATGATATCAATATCATCAGCATATGCGAGGAGCATGTGGCTCTTGGTGAAAATTGTGCCATTTCTATTAACTGGTTGAACTCATCTCTATAAAATCAAACGGCATAGGAGGGTTGTTGGATGCTCCATATTCCATTTCTTTGAAATAAAATCTTAACTTGACTTTTGATCTACATAATATATTTTAAATCTTTCTGGAAATGCCATGCAAGAAGTTTTCATATTGCCCTCGTATATTACAACCATACAAACACACATGTGCATACACACATACGAGTACAAACATATGTACAATGTAAGTTAATTTTTTGCTCCCACTTTAATCTATATTAAAACAACTACAGCAACAACAACTGTATTAATTTTGTTTTTTATTTCTATTTTGTTTTTAGTTTGTTTTTATGCAAACTGCAGTACATACTAGCGCTCGTACTATTACAACAAATATGTATGTATGTACGTAGTACGAGTATGTGGTCGTAATTGGCGTTTGGTTTAACTGGAAGTAACCAAATATAGAATTCTTTTGCAGCAGGAAGGCAAAGTACAATTCTGTGTCATTCATTCATTCATTCATTGGATTCATTCGCTTTATAGACAATGTGTGTTCGTCAGCAGAGTAAAGGGTGTAGAAAAATTTCATATCGGATGTGAAGCATATGGGTGCATTAGTTTGATACTCATTGATGCGGTATAAAAAAGCTTTTAGTTTAAGAAAGTTGCACAGTTTTCTTATAAATACATACCCAGCTGGCATTTGGGTGATAATTTTTTGCAAAAATCTTTTATATGATTCTCCTCAGATCACTTTTGATCATTAAAAACTGATTTATCCCTTGGGTGATTGAAAAACGATTCACTTATGATTCATCTGTACGATAAAGTAATGTTTCTTGAAAATAGAGGAACAAAATGCAAAGAAGCTGCAAAAAGAAACCCAATGATTTGAGTACTACCAGAAAATTTTTCTACAATGAATCAGTAAATCGTGTCATAAACGATTCTCTGGGATGATTCATCTGTAGGGTACCATTTTCTCACAACGAATGATCATTTATGATTTTTCCCATCAAGCTGATTCGAAAAAGATTTGATTATGATACAAAATTCTAGCTGGGAGCTAAGCTGGAATTAATTAAGAATTTAAGATTTGGCGTATTTACTTATAAGGTGGCATTTCTTGTAACACGAATTGCAGATATTATATATTATATATGTAGTTTATTTAATCTCTACTACAATGTACAGATGGTAAGTCAATATGTCCGTCACTTTTTGAATTTGAACTCCTCTAGACAAGCAACTGTCACTTTACACCCGTCAAAACTTTAAAAAGCTGGGAAAAAATTACTTTTTTTAGGAACTTTTTACCTTAACTTTCGCTTTTAAGTATTTTTTAAAAAAGACCTAAACTTTTAATATTGTAAAGAGGTCAAATTTGTATGTTTGTAAGAGGTAATCTCTCGAACCATGAGTCAGATTTCTAAAATTTTTAGCAAAATTTAGCATGGAGCATAACATGGGAGATAGAAGATTTATTGTTCAATTAAAGTGCCTAGCACTCTGGTAAATAGGCTTTTGGAGAGGATGATATAGCGAGTAGTGACTGTGGGCATTCGATCTGAACTTTTCCAGATTGAAAGTGCCAGGAAAGACAGACCTCTGCAGGTACACACAGTACGGCCATGAAACGAATTCTCTTTGTAATGTGTAGTGCGATTTATTAGCCAATCTACCACAATAGGGTGTGGTCTTAATGAAACACCACGTGTTGTGCGTAAAAATATGTCCTGATTAGAACATTATGGCAGCTATAGAACAAGCACATGCACACACACACACATTACTATCGTTTGAGACTTTTTAGGCAAACTTACATAAAAGAAAAACAGAACCCTATAAACGTGAGTACGCTATTTGCCCCTCCAGTTCGTCTGTCCGCCGGCCGAATACAAAAGTAACTTTGTTTGGTTGTTACGCTTTATTGGCCAAACGGCTTAGGCGATTTTGATGAAATTTAGAACATATACAGATCTGCGTCTAAGAGGACACACAAGTTATGTATATATGTATGTATATTTATTTTAAGTAGGACCAAGAGGGACATGGGACATAAATATTTTTTAGGGACTGGGACAATCCCTGTCTGGTCCTCTCTGAAGCTATCCAACTGATTTTTATCGCATTCAAAATATAAATACATCTGCCTTTAAAAGTACACACACGCTTTATATATTTTCAAAATTAAAACAAAGACCAAAAAGGCGACACGGGGCGATTTCTGCCACTCTGAATCTATGCCAGCAATTTTTATGAAATTCAAAACATGAATACATCTGCATCTAAAGGGACACACACGCTTTATATATATTAAAAAAAGGACCAAGAAGGAGGTATAGGGGCAATTTCTGTCCCTCCGAAACTATATCAGCGATTTTAATAAAACTTAAAACAAACATACATAAATACATATGTATGTGTCGAAAGGCACACTCATTTTTTATATTTCAAGGCACACAACCTCGCAGGATTTCCACTTCTCACGATCTTGGGCCACTTTGGCGAAAGTTTTCGGTTTGACGGTTTTTGTCCTTAAGGATTAAGCGTCTAAAAGCATACACATTTTTTAATTTTTAAGTCACACAACCTCGCAGGATTTCCAGTTCTCACGATTTTGGCGTTTTTTTTTCAATTTTACCCTTTTTGGCATCAACGATGAACTTTGTGTGTTAAGCGTCCTTGAAGCGATTTGAAAGAACAATTGAACTCCAAAAAATCGGGTAGTGGTACGGAGTCCTATGTGGACGAGTCCGACTCGCACGTTGAAGAATTTATTAAATAAAGTAAATGATGTTGTTAGAATTAAGATTGCATTTTTGGAATTATGACGTTATTGGAGTAAATATAAGTAGGCAGCATATATTTAATAAATCAATCGTTGTTCAATAATAATAAAATATATACATACAGTACACATAAATTAATTATTTCGATATTATAAAAACTCCAACTAAATAAAAGAAGCAGCAACATAAAATGTAACTGATGATGTGTTAAACATAAACGGTGCGTAATTTAAATTTTTATATCTATTTAAAGCGGATTGCTTTTTAAAGCTTACAATTTGTTTGCAATAACTAGAATATTTGCCCCAATTCAACATACAAACATACACATGCCATTCATTGTTTGTTTTCGACTTCCTTCCTCTACTTTAATTATTTGT
Organism: Nowickia ferox; assembly: GCA_936439885.1. Taxonomy (NCBI): domain Eukaryota; kingdom Metazoa; phylum Arthropoda; class Insecta; order Diptera; family Tachinidae; genus Nowickia; species Nowickia ferox. The sequence continues at coordinate 81,315,282 of OW387024.1, forward strand.
TATGGGAAACAAGAATTTCCGCTCATAAGAGAATGATGACGAAGACAGACCAAAGTCGTAAATAATATACATGCCTAGGTACATATGTACTCGTATGTATGCATGTATGTATGTATGCATCTTTTTTTGTTAGATCTCTATCGGACGTGACGTCATTCGTACAATATACATAATGTAATGGAATGCATTTCTTGCTCTACTTTTAAAATATAAATATTTATCCTAAAGAAAATATTAAATACAACAAACTGAACTTACAGAGAAATTCCTATACACACTTTTTTCTTTAATTGGGAGAATCGATTTAATGCCGAATTTTTGATAGCCTGTTTCCACCAGTCAGGCAGGCGACTCGTCTACAAAATTTTTAGGAAAATCACACAAAAAATTAGTGCTTTTCATATAAATTTTCTACTCAAGTCGATCGTCCGTGTTGTGGAAACAGAGGGTAAGTCCACTCTATTCTATATTGAGACGGCTGCTTACAAGTCCCAGGAATTCAGGCAAAATTTAAACCGACTTCACAAAAGGAGGAGGTTGGCAATTCGTCTGTATTTTTTTATGTGTATTATTTCACAACTCGCGTCATTTTTTAACCGATTTAGGAAATTTTTTTTTTTTGTCTGAAAGGGTATGGTTTCCCTTTGGCGGGAACACGTCCGTTAAATTTTTTTTCTTATGATCTTATGTATTTTTAATTATCGGATCTCTACCAGTTTTAGCACACTCCTTGATCTGTTGTCATAGAAAAATTTTGAACTCAAAAAATAGGCGCAGCTACGCCCATCAAAATTTAATTTCATATTTAACGTGCTTCTACTCAACAGATTCTTACGAAACTTTAAAACTTTATAATTGAACTTTAAAAATGACACGATTTTGCGCTTAAAAAATGGGCGGGCCACGCCCATTAAAGTTTAATATTTAATTGTACGTTCTTCTACTTATCCGATCCCCACGAAACATGACAGTTTGTGCTCTTCGAATGACACGATATTGTATATGAAAAAGTGGGCGGAACACGCCCATTAAATTTTAGTATTAAATTATATATACATTTACTTAACCGATCCTCGCGAAACTTGGCAAACATGGAATCTTAGCACTACACATTCTCTTGGGCTAAAAAATCTTTACAAAGCAAGCAAAATCGAATAAAAATGCTTGTTTTGTAAAGATTTTTGTTTGTTTTAAACTTATTTTCTTTGTATATTGTGATTCTCAATTACTCTTAATACGAGTCTTACTATAAACATGCGAAGTGTGTTAGCTAAATTAAAAATTTTTTTTGGGTTGAAGTCTACTGACGAGTTCCATAAGCGGGAACGAAATGCATATAGACAATGCTTAACCATAAAAACAAGCAAAATTTTCAAAAAAGGGCTTTGAAAAAAAATCAATCGACTTCAAAAATAAGCACTAAAAAGTTAAAAAATAATTTGGATTGACAGCCCTATAGGCGACGCATATAAAAATGTTTTATTTAACTCAATTCAAATTATTTTTAACTTTTTAGTGCTTATTTTTGAAGTCGATTGATTTTTTTTTAAGCTTTAATTGAGTTGTTTACAAGATTTTACTTGTGCACAACTACAAAACTTATTGAGACTACAGTTTAATAACAAAAAATTTTTATTCCCTTGGCTTAAAAATGCTCCGCCTGTTGATCGATTACTTACACTGAAAATTTTAAAAAATTTTCTTATTTTATTGTTGTTTTCAAAACAATTTGTCGATGGAACGTTTTCTGCGGACATCGTGGGACCGACAATTTAAATTTAAATTTTGCTGTCTAAAATTTTCAATGAAATTTTTTAACTTTGTTTGTAAAATTTGAAATACTGATATTAGTGAAAAATTATTTTTTCTGCAACTTTTTCGCTCTGTGTATTAGAAATATTTTTTTAATGTTTTTAATAATTTTCTTGTTATTGCATAGTACGAGTATGTGAAAATAGGAAATTTCCTGCAACGAAACTTTCCGCATCCGTTGGGGAATTAAACAAAACAATTGCATTGTTGTTGATGTGGATGCCGGTGGCGTGGCGTGGCGGCAGCGTTGATGTAGGAAATTATGATATTGTTGCTTCTATCTTGTGTGTGTGAATGCAATTTTATTATTATTACTTTTTTTTGTCATTGCATTAAGTATAAAATTCTTAAAATCGATGGCTTAATATAAGAAAGGCTTAACTCGAATTTTCGATATTTTATGGGAGAAGGAAAAAACTGAATAAAAACTAAAGCATTTACACGCAAAAATAAATTTTTAAATGATCATAAGTATTTTATTTTAAACTGTAATGCACTATTTCTTCAAGGAGGATGTAATTATACGTTGGCTACCAGAAAACGTTAAAAATGCAATTTGGAAAAAAATCGAGTTACGCTCTTTTTATATTAAGCCATCGAAATACAAAGTAAAAATTACTTTTATTCCACACAGTGCATGAATGCATAATGATGACTGACAGACAATTTGACATCTTTATTTTAAAATAGTTCATTATTATGTTTTTCCTTCATTTAAACAAGTATGTATGTATGTATGTATGTATGTAAAGCCTACAGTACACAGCATGTAAAAAGCCACATGCGTATGTGGCGATGACGTCACGGGAATTTTCAGCATGTTGTTGCATTTTTTTAAATTACTATTAGTGGCTACAGGCCTTCAAAATTTGATAGTGTTTTTGCTCCAAAATACAAGTGTGGCACATTAGCCGAATCGAACACATTTCCTGAGGCAGCACATCTGTAAGCATGTGAATGTGCTACTAGTACACGGCGTGTAGCAAATGTAGTTTCGTGATGACATGTGGTTCTTTACATGCCGTGTACTGTACGCTTTAGTAGTTGGTTGGTTTGTTTGTTTATTTATTTATTTATTCATAAATCTTGTTCATTAAAAAAAATAAATTTTTACATTCATTGTATAATTTAGCTCATACTCTTGTACGCACCCACAATTGTTTAAAAAAAAAACAAAATCTTAAGAAATAAAAATCTGTTTTTGACTTGAAGAAAAGAAGAAAAAAAATGCACTGCCGAACTGCATGTACTGTGCTTGTTGTAGGTATAGTTGTTAAATGTAAGTGGTTGATGGATGGATGTATGGATTCAGTCGGTGCAATAGACTTATTAGCACTTTTATTCTTCATCCGTTTGCTTGTCGTATCGTGTTGTGTGTGCTCTTTTTTTCTTTTTAGAAATATTTTTGTTTGTTTCTTTTCATGGTGTTCTAGTTTGTCTACAGTTTTAATAACTTCCTCTTGCGGAACTACATTCTTGATAAGGTTGATTTACATATAGATACATACATACATACATACACATTTGTATACTCCCGTTCATGCAAGCATATTCATACATATACATACCATGTCGGAGAATGTGTGGTTGACTACAAATTAGTGTTGAGCGATATTGGGATTTTTTTAATAATGTGCTCCTTGTGAACGTGATTTCTGAATCGCTGTTCTTTTTAGAGATGAGCAATTTTTCGAAACCAGTTATTTGTTCACAGCGATTGAAAAATCACTAACCACAACTGCCACTGAATTCATCAAGTAACAGGTTTTGGAAATGTAGTTCTTTCATACAAACTGTGATTGTTCTTGTACGCATGCATTGTGTTCATACACACCGTCAAGTTTGTTTCATCAATTTGCGTTGTCGCAGAGTATTACGATTGACAAAACAAAACGAAAAAACAAACTTGACTGGTACGGTCAAGTCTGTACTCCCCTCCATTCTCTTTTACTCTCTCTCCTAAAAACTCAAGACTTGACGAGTCAAACCTGACGTGTGTGAAAGAGGACTAATTGTTTCTTCTTGTCGCTCTTTTTATTAGTATTTATAAAAATACCAATACTAATAAATACTTTTAAAGCAGAAGAGCTGAAATGCGTTAAACCGTGATCACAATCACTGTTTAATTTCACTGCTGCTCTTCTTGTTAGATTTTGTCAAAATAACAGAACTGCTACAAACAAAATATATACTGCTAAACTGTGATCACAGTCACAGTTTAAAAGAACAGCGATTTAGAAATCACGTTCTTAAGGCGCAACATTATTAAAAAAATCACAGTATCGCTCAACACTAATATGTACATACATATGTATACAAAAAGGAAGAAAAACGAGTGGTGTCGATAGCATACATATTTACATACATGCATCCATACATACATATGTACATACTTATCTACAGATGTACAATAAATATGTACTAAATAATATTCTTATAATTTTTTTGTCTTCTTGATGCAGTGGTATACATAATTTTTTTACTTTAAAACTGCAGAAACTTAAATTTTTTTAAGTTTCATATGTATGTTTTATGACGTTTTTATTCAATAACTGGAGATACATACATACATACTACATATTATGTACTTATGTATGTATATCACTACATATGTACTCGTATATGTACATACCTACATACAATATATGTCAATAATTAGTAAACTCACTTTTATTTACACATTTCCATACACACATTAGGAAATCAAACAAAGCGCTAGCGACCGAACACCACGTTTAAGAAATTCCAACTAAAAGATAATTATAATAATTTATATATGTATGTATGTATGAACTTGATTAAAACTAACTTCCAACATTCCAAAATATTCACTATGCGAAAATAATTGAAAAAATAACGGAACTTAAAAACAAAAACAACAACAATGAATTTTCTTTGATGGCAGTCATCACAATTCCCTTCCAAACAATCCATTTACTTTTTGTGTGTAGGAAATGCAACAAGATTTTGATGCAGAGTTGGGTACGCGTGTATTTCTTTTGTATTGTATGAAAATGATTGCTCATGAATATAGATGTAGGAATATAGTTTGCTTTAAAGCTCATACATATGTACATACAAGGTATGAACTATTTATACAGCCATAATTTTTTAGGGTTTGTGGAAACTTGAGAAGAAATTTAAAAATAAATTGCGCCAATATTTAGAGTGCTAATAAATACCTACATACATACATATGTATGTTATACAAAAATTAAAAAAATAGTTTATAATTTAAATAGGTAACAATCGAAGAAATATGTGTAAAATGCTTCGGGTCGTCATCTTGTTTAAAACTTATGCGAATTGCGGTACGAAACCGTCCAAAAATGGCATTCGGATATTGTCTAATATGTTCATTAACTCTAAAAGAATTTAAAAAATCCTTGAATCCTAGAGCATTCAATGCATTCTAAAAAAGTCAGTATCTTGTATAGTTCTTTTGATGGCGGCGACATCAGTCCATATATCTTTGAGAACAGCCATCACCGTCAAGAGTGAGAGCTATGTATACGTTGATAATTACCAAGTTATTTTGAATAGACTTTAACAATATGGGCACCTAAGACATGCAGTAGGACTGCGCTACGTTCCACACAGCTCATGCCACAATGAACATTATGTACGAGAAATTCAAACTGGCAACCGAGATTGAGAGATTCTACTCCTCTAGACTTTTTCTTGAGTCGTCGGTCTATAAGAATAAAGCTAAAGCCCTCAAAGCCGCTTAACAAAAGGCTCTTGTAAACATATTTACCCTGTGGGAAACTCAGTTAATTTTAAACTAACTCTAAGCTAACTATTTTAACATTGCGATGTCCCAGGTGGTAGTCAATTGTCCCACTCTGCACTACTTTTAACCAACTTTATTTAGGTCACTTGGTAGTCAGTAAACTTGCAGAAAGATGTTGCCGGGTTTCGAACTATGTATCATCACCTGTTGTATGGTCAACGCTCTAACTACCCAGCTAAAGTACCATCTAAAATAATAACAGCAAAATGTTAATATAAAATTTAAATGAATTTCAAGGTAGCTGAGGGTAAATATGTTGGCTCTCACCAAATGCGATTACGTACTCAACTTAAGAATTGATTTTGAGTTAGTTCTGGATAACATTGAAGTTATGTTTTAGTTAGTCTAAGAAAATGTAATTATGAGTTGATTATTTTTGTAGCCAACTACACATTCTCCGAAAGGATAAATATAATATTTTTTTACGATTTTTTTTCTACAACAAAGAAAGGTTTAACTGGTTTTTTGCAAGTTTTCGAGATCTTTACAGTTCCTGCTCGCAGCTCTTTTAAGTTATTGTGATTTTTGACACAGGTATTTAACCTACTCGTGCATTTTTTCACCAAATAAAATGTTTTCGGTTTTTTCGTCACTTTTCTAGTTTGGATTCCTTCTTATGCAGCATTTTTGTACTGGAACCACACTGTTTATGAGATTTTTTGATTAAAAAAAGTTGATTAAGGCCAATATATCTAGAAAAGATATGATATCTTCTAAACGGCTGAACCGATTTTCTTGAAACATAGCCTAAGAACCCTCTCGATCAAGTTACCTTTCAAACAGAAAAAACTAAATCAAAATCCGTCCCCTTTCAAACAGAAAAAATTAAATCAAAATCCGTACAGCTGTTTGGTCTGTACGTGGACACGGAAAGACGCACAGATACACAGACACACACTACAAACTTTTAACACCTCTTTTTTTGGTCGGGCGTTAAAAATTCCTTAGAAATTGACTGAGTTAATATTTTATTAGAAGACTTTTTGCAAAAAACTACCGGCATAATATTTTTCGGGTTCTATTTATACGCTTTATGTGTATTTAAGCTTCCAGGATGATTAAAGTACAAATTAACAAACATAGATCGATACATAGTATAAAATTGGTACAACACTGGTCGGTAAACGTTTTTCTTGAGCACCAAATTTTTCACACACATCAACCTCAATATTTCGCAAAACTAAATCCGTTAATAAATTTGAAATTGGTCAACATTTAAGTTAGAGGTTGATAAGTGTCTGCGGGTACGTAAAACGGGTTTTTCACCCGTAACTCAATATTTGAGGGTGCTTGCAAAATTTAAAATACAGATTGTTGTTATACTCGACAATACCTACCAAAATAATAGCAGCATTATTTGTTTTTTTATAACCAAATTTTGTTTTCAATCAAAAACATTCCATCTTGTGAAACCAGGGACCGAAAAGAATTATTATTCTTGAATTTTTAATGAAAAAAAGCAAACAAAAGGAAACATCGAACGATGGACTCAATCACAACAGTTTAGTTATTTTCAACTAGATTTTTCGAAACTCGAATGATTTGAAAATTTTTTATTTTTTAAGCAGAAATAATTGCTTATTTTTGTGCTTTTCAGTAGAAATATGTATATATGTAATTGTTATTTTTGATTTTTCGAGCAATTATAAAAATAACTTTCTGATTTCTTATATTATTAACAGACATGGATATTAAATTATGGTAAAAAAATTTATATGTGCATACATATGTGCATATGTACATATATCCACATGTACAAATTCGAATGCTATTAGTTGACGGCTTGGTACCGCAAATCAGCGACCGCAAGCAGTTTGCACGTTTTTTTTCATGTATTTTATGCCTGTACAAATACTTTTGTCCAATGACCGTTTAAATATTTTTGTTACTATTGTTGTTATCTTAATTATAAATTACTTTTTTTGTTTTTGTATAAACATATTTATTAGCGTATATATAACATATACATATAGTTTTGGCATAATTTATATTTAAATTTCTGCTTAATTTTCTTCAAATCCCAAAAATTATGGGTGTATAAATAGTTTTGTCCTTATGTGTGGGGATTCCCATTTGGTTTTTTCTATTGGAAAGTACAGAAAATGCCTTTTATTTAATACCTTTTATTTAATATCATAAAAGTGGTGAATATAGTGCCACCATGTTTTTTGGGCTGAGGAATCTCTGAAATTGATTTTTATTTCTGCTCGAAAAAATAAAAATCCGCAAATAAGTTTTATTTCTAGCGAAAAAATATAAAAATTAGAAAACAACTGATTTTCTAATTTTCTGCTCGAAAAAAAAATTTAAATGATAAAATAACCTTCACCTTTTTAAATTTTATTATAAAATTAGAAACAAAAAATAAGCACTTACTATTATTTTGTTTGGCCTAATCATTACCAACGAAAAGTAGCACTTACTAAATTGACATATTAACTTTTCCATCCCTGCGGGGAGATTACAAACAAAAGGAAAAGAAAAAGTTCTTCCATGAAAATACAAACTTCAAAGATTTAAGAGGAGATAATAAGAGAATGATCACATACTTGCATATTTAGATTTGTGCGTGTGTGGGTAGTCTAGTTATCATGCTTATTGCATCCATTCTTTGAACGCTCTTGTGTGTACTTTACTTTGCCACCTTCATCAAATGAACTTTATTAATGTTGTTATTGTTTTTAAATTCGGCTATTTGGTCGTTCTTTTTATGGAATGCGTTTTGGAATATTGGAAGAAGTTATTTGCAATGTCAATCACTGATATCTAGAAACGATTAGTGCTCATCGTTTAGTTCGAGTTTTTCAAACGGGATGTCCGGTCGGGAACGCTTAAAATTGCAAAATGTGATTAATTTATGGTGTAAAAAAACATGAGTACATAGGTACTTACATATGTATGCATATACTATATACATACATACATATGTAGGTATGTACATATTTATGTATGTATGTATATTTAAATGCTTGTAAAATAAAGAATTAAATAAAAGTGGTTATTAATTAAATGTGCAGGTACTTACTTACTTATGGATATGGTGCAATTAGTGAAAATCTTTTAAGAAAGTGATAAAATTAATCCAACTGTAATGAAATTTAAGCATGTACGCATGTACATAAGTACATATGTATGTATATACATATGTATGTAAGTACATACTGTGTGCATACATGCCTACATATGGATACATAAGTATATGTAGTATGTACATATGTATGTAGATAGCTATGTATGCATGTAAATATAAATTTAATTAAGTATGTACATATGTATGCATGCATTTATGAACATACATATGTACATATGTAGATAGTTATGTATTTATGCAAGTGGCGCGATAATTCAATTTGAAGAAGGTGTCGGCTCGTCTGGATGGAATTGTAAGTAAACCAAGTTATTATTCTTTCGTTTTCCCTTTTTCGTTTGAACCTTTTTCCACACGCAAAGTGTACTCTGCAAAGTTTTTAATTTCTGGATGAGAAGGGAAAGAAGAATGGTGGCAAGTACTTTTCTTCGTTCGTTTTTTCCTTCGTTACATATGTACATATGCATATAGTACGAGTATGCCCACTTACATAGTTACCAAGTGGAATAGTTAGTTAAAATTTGAAACAAAGTTTAAAAGAACATTTAAAAGACTTTGCCTGAGTAAATCTTGCGCGAGGAGAAGGGGTCTTTCCTTATTTTCATTTCTTAGTAGGTATGTACATATTTGATTTATTCTTTTCAACCCCAATTTTCGTGAATTTTTTTGTTTATGGAAAAAATTTCGCATTTGCTCTTTCTTTCTTCATTGTACACAACAACAGATCCGTAAAGTAAATACAGTGTTGCCAGAATTATTAGAGCTGAACTTTAGAAAATTAAATTTTTTTGTTTCCAGGAATGTGTTTCGAAATGAGTGCATTACATACATAAATAAAAAAAAATTATGTGTATTAAAAATATTTAAAAATGAGAGGGAAAAGAGATGAGAAAATGAAAACCATTTAAACGGTTTAACTACAATTTGTCTCTAGATTGTTTTACAAAAAATTAAAAATTAAAATTGTTCGTACTGTGCACGAAACCATTAAATTTTTTTATAGAAATGTGTGCTTTGTATCATTTTCAATTATTATTTAATGACGATCATTAACAACCCCAATTTAATGTCTATAAATTTCTCATGTAATATTCGTATTTGTATTAGCAAATATCGTTTCAAATATTCGCATTCGTATTCGCAAATATCAAATATTTACATTCGACACATCACTAAAGTACACATATACATACATCGTAGCTGGCCAAAGGAGCACCATAGTGCCGAACTTCAATCTTTTTTATACAAATGAATACACATTCATGAATACTCACCCTTAGCGGGGAAAAAAGGCGAACAGTTTGTCCGCTTGAAATATTTTCCATGAACAAAAAATTGTGAACAAAATTAGAAAATTGTATACTGACACAACAACAACGCCAACGTTGGCGATCAAAATTTAAGGGAAAGGGAACACATTTCACGTGATCTTTTAATCCCGATAAAGCTGCAATCAGACGTGCCATAACCATAACCATAGAAAACAGACATTCAAACCAAACTAATGGGCAACACTGTATTTGATTATATGTAGCTGACTCGCCATTAAAGCCATAGCAATTTTATTATTGCTAAGGAACGTCTAATTGCACCTTAAGGGTGATTATTCTCGGTGGCCAGCAGTGATATACATCAGAGCTAGCCACCGAGAGGAACGTTTTCGCGTATGTGTATTAATTTGTATAAGAAGCCGATTGATGTTCGGCACTCTGGTGATACTTTTGCAGCTCAGATATACATATTATAGAGTTGCATGAACAATTCCGTCCATGAAACTAGTGAAATGTTTGTTTACTAAAGTCCAACTTCGAATAAATATGTTAATGTTGAACAAACTGTTGCTTTTATCATACTGTGAGTGAAAACATTTCGTTTCATACTGTTAACACAAAGAGATTGTGCATTGAAACGACTTTTGTTTCATGCTGCTTACTCTCATCTGATCTTTTGTTATTAATACGCAATTGCAATGTTGCCAATATAGTGAAATCATCGAGGTAATCGGGCTTGGAATTAAGCATTTTTGGTGGAAGCTCTTCCCTACTGGATTACCAACTTAATGATTTTAACAAGGCGTGAGACTAAAATAATCGATTCTTGAGAACTTCTTACATTTTTTATTTAGCAACATATTCACGTAATCTATGAAATCTAAAAAAAATCATTCTTCTTACCAAACATCTTCTACTTTTTTAAATTTTATGTAATGTGTTTTGTAAGCGAGTAATGAAATTTTTTAACTTCCTTTTCGGCGATTATTCTGGTATTTTCCCTTTTCCTACAACTGGCAAAACTGATCTTTAAAAGCATATTGTTTTTGCATGAACTTAATCGAGATTTACTCTTGTATTAGTAAACAAACCAATATCATTTTACTGCGTTCTTAACTATTGAGTGTTCATTGTGCTTGTTTCATAGTTATTCATCTGTATCAAATAGAATGAAACGAATAAAAAAATTATAGCGAAAGTTTCATGAACATCATTATTTAGTTTCATGCATATGTTTAATACATACATATGTACATCTGAGCTATCCAATGTAGCACCAGAGTGCCGAACATCAATCGGCTTCTTATACAAATTAATACACATACGCGAATACATTTCTCTCGCGTGCATGTATGTGTTTTTGTACCTAGCCACATATCAAGCCATAACCCGGAAAAATGCTTTACCGGCACTCATTTTGGAACTCGTTATTCGACGAAAATCAATTATTTACTAAAGCAAATAATCGATTTTGGTCGAAAAATCAAGAAGAAAAATAAAAGTTATGTCGCTTAAGCTTTTTTGGCGGTTATGGCACGATATTGAAAAATACCTATGTACTAGGTAGCTGTCTACCTATTTCCTGTATAATTTTTTTTAACACATTTAATAGGTACAGTATACCCCGTTTAATTACCCATCGGTTAAATACCTTTATCGCTTATTTTACACTCATTTTCACACAAAAGTACACGCTTAATTATTTTTCGTTTTATTACCTATTTCGGGTAATTACCCAGAAATATTTTAACCCAAAATTAAATTTCCCCTAAAATCTCCTCGTTTATTTGCCCAAAACTGCCCGAGTACATATTTATGCAAGTCTGCAATCGAAGATATTTGCCTTAGGTATTTTTTTCTTGTAATATGAATTATTTTTGTTGTATAATAAAATATTTTATTTGAAAAAATACATTGTGTGCATTTTATTTCAAATAAATATGTACTACATGCCACAGTGAGTTCAGATAAATGCTTTTTTCTAAGTGATTAAGCGTATTCTTATAATTAGCTATATGAGGTAATTAAACGTCTTCGCTTCGAAACCTTTCCCGTATAATTACCCCAAAAATCAGAACATTTTTGAGGAGGTAATTAACCGGGGCTTACTGTATTACAATTTTAACGTTTAGAGGCGTACTTTTTTTCCCTTCTGCTTTATCAAGGGGCAAATTCAAATCTCTGAACCGTACTTTTCCCTTCTGCTTTATCAAGGGGCAAATTCAAATCTCTGAACCGAGTCAGTCGCTAAAAGTGAAATGCTTGGATGTGTCTTCCGGGGCATAACTTGTTGCTCTGTTTGTTGTTATCATATTACCCTAACGGACAATTAATGCCCTATATTTGAAGTCAATACTATCAATGGGGAAGTTACCTCAGCAATTTATCAATCTGAATTAATGCACTCTTTTTACACATCATTCTTAAAAGATCATGAATTTCAGGCAGAAAAAAAACCATATTGGCTTTTAAGACTCACTTTTACTTTTAAAATTTCAAAAATTCGGTCAGATTTGGCAAAATTAGTGCTTAGGTACCGATTAACAATATTTTCAATATTTTGCCGAACAAGCAATTTTCAATTCAAATTCATAATTAATTTCTTATATGTATAAATATGTATGAGAAAATTTGAAGTAGAGTTTAATGCAATTTATTTTTATAATTGTTGGCGCCGTCCAATACAATAAAAAACGTGTGCATTTATTTTTTTAATCTCTTATCAACTGACCACTTATGCTTTTGGAATTTCCAACTACATACATACGTATTATACATATACATACATATATTCGCATACCCTTCACATAAGGATTAAAAGCTATTGACTACAGCTACTCTCGGTATAACGCGGTAGGAAAATGCTCCAAAGTTGCTGATATGGCTTATACGAAACAATTAATTGATAAAAATGAATTAACAGGTGGGAAAAATTATAAAAAAGTCAATTTTATAAAGATGTGTAAATATAAATTTTAAATCTACTTTGTAATACATTTATTAATTTTACGACTTTCTTCAGATTTATTTTGGAAAAAAAAGTCATTTTGCGAGCTTTGACCATTTCCTCTAGTTCACACTTCCCGATATCAGTAATGCTCGCATGGAAACGTCTGCTCAGCCATATAAGCCTATCACGTTGCAGCTTTGGGCAGTGACAGTGATAATCCCCCTCATTGTGAATGGCGTCGTCGACGTCATATCAAGACAACAGTAAATGTTGTCACTTGTCTACACTCTTTATCGGCAACAATTGGTTCTTATTGACAATCTCTTATTAATCTCTAAGGCTTTGTAAGTTAATGGAGCATTTTAACAGTAGTCAATTGCTGTCGACAAAGAGTAGACTAGTGTAAATTTTTACTGTCGTCTTGATGTGATGTCGATGACCCCATTCACAATAAGGGGGAATATTCAATGATTCAATGGTTTCTTGTTCCTCTTCATCCCCGCACATCCTACAGAAACCTGGAGTGCCAGTTTCACAAATGCTGGTTCTTGCTCTGACCGAGCTGTGACCAGTCAACGCGCTTATCTCGATTGGCATCGCCTTACTATTCCATGTCCAGTAGCAGTTTGAATCTTCCTGGGTCAAGTTTTGGCCACATAGCACTCGAGACTCTACAATCCTCCATACTTCGCCATGAACTGTTGGTCCTGCTCTCTACCCAATTACTGAGTTCCCTGTAGCAATGACCTATCGGTAGTTTCACCGATCTGTCAAACATTACCCCATCTAACGCCTGTGCTATTCTTGCCAGCTCATCGGCAATTTCATTTCCCTGAACACTGCTGTGGCCAGGAACCCTACATAATCTGACACTATATTTGTCCATAAGCAAGTTGAAGGCTCTCCTACAGTCACTAACAAGTTTCGATTTGACACTGTGTCGCTTCAAAGCTTTTAGCGCTGCCTTCAGCTACATTAATGGCCACCAGTTCCCTGACCCTGAGGATCGCCAAGATCTCAGCTTGGAAAACGCTGCATTCAATTTACACACAACTTAGTGAAAAGAGGAAATTTTGAGGAAATGAGCGATATTTCAAAGCGGAGTATATTTTAAAGTTCTTGAAATGTTTGCTTCATATTACAGATGCTCCGCGTTATACGAGAACTGTCTGTAGTTACAAGTAAAAGTAATAAATTGCATACTGCAGAATATTTCTTAAAAATATTTCATAATTACGTACTTAACAAGTGATACCAAAGTGTCGCCAGCGTTTGTATTTTTTTTTCTAGGTTACTGTGGTAATCCCTGTTTTCTATTAATTAAACATGAGATTTTATTTTGTCTTTTCCAATTCATATAACAAAGCGAATTTTACAACTGGTACGTAGTCAATCAAGTGTGTTTATGACTTTGTCATAATACGTAATTAATTTTTTGCTTTGTTTTTTTTTTTTTTTTTTTTTTTTTTGAACAAAAGTCGCATATGATCGATATCTGTTTTGCTTTGAGGCTACAAATATTATTTGCTCTACTTGAAGCTTACAAAAGTGATTTTTACATATCGCACATTCAGTTCAATAGTGTCATAACTCGAAAAATTCGTTTTTTGGGTTAATAATGCAAAATAATTCGTCATTTCATATTTTATATTGCGTAAAAATTTCATACATATGTACATATAAATAGCTTGCACTATCAGCTTCTGAGAGAAGAATATTTGTTCATGCCTTTTTCCGCAAAACTAGTTTTTTTGAGTTATGACACAATTGAACTGAATGTGCGATATGTGTGTAACGGCCATTATTACAACTTGTCGTTAGTTTAATGTAGGATTTTATTGGACAGATAAACATTTTTGCATTATTACAACTCCAGTTTGACACAAAAGTGAGCGATAAGTTAAAGGAAAGTTCACACTACCTGTAAAGCCCCGTTCAGACTATTATACAAGTATTAATACTTTCATAACATTTTACGATACAGAAATATAAATAAATACATTCGTTGCGACTGTCAAAAAATCTAACGTAAAATCACATATTGTGTTCAGACCATCACACTTCAAATAAAATGTGTAATACAAGCAGAAAACAAAACAGCTGTTCAATGAAAATGTCTGTGCTATTCATTGACTAGCGGCGGCAAAGCGGTTTCATGTAGGCGGGGACGTGCCGGCACTTGAAAAAATTCAGCAGTTAAAAATATTCTATGTAAATAATAGAAAAAATTTAAGAAAAGATATTACAAAAACGTTAAAAAATTACGTCAACGAAATATACTTCCATACAATTCACTTATTCAAAATTTTGAGCCGATATACATATGACGAAACATTAAATCAATGACAACAAGCTATCGGCGGCGAAACAGCCGACTTGGATATTTGGTTTGTGTGAAAATGCAACCCTGATCTAATGAAAAGTATTATCGTTTAGAAAATTTTCTAAAAACGAAAGTCTTATGGGATGTCAAAATTTTTATCGTATTATTTGCCACTTTGATGACATTTTGCGTTCAGACTATCACACTTGCACGTATTATTTGAATTTTTGACAAGTATAAATACAAAGTATAATAGTCTGAACGCGGCTTTATCGTGAGGTTAACGTGACGTTGCCACATTTTCTACTTAATATATTACAGCCAAATTTTATTTCAACAAAATATGATACAAAAAAAAAAAAAAAATATAACATCAACATGTAATAATACAAAAAAAAAAAAAAAAGAATTGAGAAAAATGGTTTCATTTTGTTTGTATGTAATTTGGCAAATAAAAAAAACAGCAAGTTGCCACTAAGTATTTTTAACAATCAATATTCACAATATCTACAGAAATGTTGCCACCAAACAAAAATTGTATTATTTATTTTATCGGACAGGAAAATCTTAAAGGTCACTTTATCGGGCCAGTTTTGCAAATCACGGTGATTTCAAAAAATTAATGAAAGCTAAATCATTGCTTTTGTAAATTATACGATTTGTAGCGTTAGAAACTTAAAATACAAAAACTTTTATGCCCTAATTCAGTAAGAAGATTTCGGACGTTTTTGTTTGAAAATACTTTTGACTTCTTGTTTTTAAATTCTCTAAATTATTTTTTTCAAAAATAGTTGTTGTCTTTGATAATGAAAAATAAAAATATTATTACCATGTTTTTAAAACATAAAAATAAAATCAAAGTATTATATTTACAATAGTTTAGAAAGTATTTGAAAAAATATGTGTTGGATATAATGTTTAGAACGAAATCATAAAGCAAATACACGAACCTTCTAGCATGGACAATAAATAATAATTGTTTCAAAGAATCACAATTGAGGCTTTTTTTCGTCCATAGACAAGACGATACAATCGTCGAACAGAATTAGGGCATTAAAATACAATAAAAACCCAATATCAAGTCAGCTAATAGTACTTAGTTTACTTTTGAAATCACGTGATTTGAAATTATCGTGATTTTCAGAACAGGCCCGTATAGTTCAGCTATGCTAAACTTAGGATTGATCGTCAAGTCATAATAATGGACTTGTTTTCACGTGTAGCAAATACATAAATGAAAAATTTAATTAATACTTTAGTACAAATTAACTGGATTGCAGTGTAATGTTATTTAAATTTTTACTCATTGTAAATACATTTAAAAGCTAATTTTATATATATATTTTTTTTCTCTTAAATATTCATAAATCAAGCAGTTAATGAATTTTTTTAGACATAAATATCATTGAAACAATAGGAATAAAGTTCAATACTATCTGGTTCCCGTAAAATGAAATTTTTTTATGTTATGGACTATTCTGCACTAAAAAGTGAACATGCAAGTAGCATTTTCGTTGATAATAAGTACACAGAACTTACATGCAAGTACTTGCACGTCTAAACGCAGGGTAAAGGCCACATTTTTATAAAATAATTAATACTGCAATTTTTAGTTTACGAAAAAATTATTATCATACATGAAATACCGAAGTATATTTATTTGACATAAAGTCTTTATTTATTCAAGAGATTTATTATTCGACATATTGTCATAATTATATTATAAGTGAAATTTATTTGCTGGTGGTTAAGCGATGTCTATATGCATTTCATTGTTGCTTTAACAAATCGTCAGTAGACTTCAACCACACATTTTGAACAGTCACAAACCTCTTATCTTATGCACAGACTTTCAAAAACTATTTGAGAATTCACAAATATTAATATTTTTGGAAATCACAAAAGAAAAATAAGCATAGTAGGCTTAGTAACTTATACAAAACCCAGCAAATAATCCCCACCCGATACGAATCTATTTTATTTTTCTTTTGTGATTTTCAAAAATATTAATATTTGTGAATTCTCAAATAGTTTTTGAAAGTCTGTGCATAAGATAAGAGGTTTGTGACTGTTCAAAATGTGTGGTTGAAGTCTACTGACGATTTGTTAAAGCAACAATGAAATGCATATAGACATCGCTTAACCACCAGCAAATAAATTTCAGTCTTTATTTATTTAATTTGAAAATTTGGCTCGTTTTTATGGTGAAGCAATTGTCTATATGAGTTCCAAAAGCGGGAACGAAATGCATATAGACAATTGCTTAACAATAAAAACAAATCAAATTTTAAAATTAAAAAAATTATTATTTTAATTTGCCCATTTTGATTTTTTTTTTTTTGAAAAAAGTGTTCATACGTTAAAAGTGTTTTTTTTCTCGAAACTTATTTTTTAGACTTACGCTGTTATCGCTTGTGACCACAGTTATTAAAAATCAATTGTACTGCAAATGAATTTTAATTTTAATTAGAACACAAAAAAAAAGAACTAAGTGAAGGGTCTTCCAATAAAATTATTGTGTTTTTTAAGCGAATACATCAGATGTTTTTTGCTAGGAACACAACTGAGACGAACAACGAATTTCGTCCATATCGGCCAATTCGCTGTGTAAATTCGTCGTGCCCAGCACAACACCGACGAATTTACTCAGCGAATTGAGCTCTTATATGTAATTGATAAAAAGTTGATTATTGTGTGTGCAAAGGAGAAAGACAATTTTTTTTTTCATCGTTCGTCGGCGTACAAAATAGAAATAAATCTATCTCAAAGTTCGTCACGCACTACAAATTTCGTTCGACAGCGGTGTTGTGCTCATTTTCATACGCACAAATGTGTTTTATTTTTTATGACGAAAGTTCGCACCGAAAAATTCGTCGTTCGTCCCAGTTGTATATCTGCGCAAATCACCGGACGGTATGACTAAAGAAGCTGTAGATTTTAATCCACAAGGTAGTCGAAGATGAGTACGGCCAGCACCAACTTGGAAACGACAAATCGAAATTGAACTATCCCGCTTAATTCTATGATTTAATGAAGTTGCGACTCTATGCTCCTCACAAGAGTAAAAAGGAACTAATATATGTATATATGTATCGGATGTTTATTAAATTTGTAACGAGGAGTTTAAGCCATTAATAAGTCAAAAAATATCAGTCAAATTGCCGCCACGGGGCTACATTTGCCGCACCATATTCTTTTTCTGAAATTTTCCCTCGACAATTCGCACAATTGCGACTGCATGTCCTCGATAACTTCACTAATAACATCTTTGAGGTCTTCAATCGATTGTGGGCCAAAGACAGAAACTCAAAAGGTTGTAAATCACTCGAAATAATACGGTCACGCAAAAGAGCGATGGTATTGTTACTTTTGTGGTAGTCAATTCCTGTTATAAAATATCATTAATCATTGCACCAGGCTCATTTTAGAAAAACCAAAAACCGCACCAAACCGCAAAACCTACACGTTGAGGATGTAGAGGCTTTTCGACAATAATTCTTGGGCTTTGCGAGCCCCCAAATAAGACAATTCTGTTTGTTAATAATGAATTCATTAGATCAGGGTTGTATTTTTTCAAAAGTCGTACGATTGTGTAGGATAGTGAGGTCTAGCCTCTATGGGCCTCATCACTCAAGATGATTTTGCGATGAAATTCCAAGTCATTTATTACCAACGACACGACTTTGCTGATGGTCGTTAGGCGTGATTTCTTGTATTAACGGAACTTCTAAAGGCTTAAAATTTCAGTCTTTACACAAAATATGGTACAAGCGCGTTTCCAAAGGTTGAGGGGAAGTGGACAAACCTGGGTTTTCCTCAACACTGTGGGCTGCAACATCAATTTTTTCAGTTGTTCTTGAGCGACGTGTACGAGTTTGAGTCTTCACTTCAATAACTTGCCCTAACCGCTCAAACTTTTCCACCAGTTTAACAATTGCTGGCCCAGAAGGTGCTTCATGGCCACTCAAAAATATACTTTAGTTTTGGCGAATGGGAATGGGAAATTTTCAAAATGTTTTGTAGTGAATTGTAATAATTACAATGCGTTGTTAAGGCATTTACCAAGTAGTTCTTAATTGCCATCTGTCAAATAGTTACAGCTGGAGTCATAACAACTGTTAAACAACTGACGGACCGTTGAAAATTAAATGTCTTATTGGAACATCATGTACAAGCGTGTTTATGAAAATTGTGGCTTTGGGTCAAATAATAATGTTAAATTCGAGTGAAATATCAGGTATAAGCATGGGCATAGAAAAACCATACTGAGGGGAGACTTGCTTCCCCTCCCCCCCCCCATCCACCAATTATTAAAAGTTGCTTGCAATTATTTACTTTAAAATTACTTATGAAAATCAGCACATAATAGTGTGCACTCCTCCCTCCAGAAAAAAAGTACATATACTAATCCCAGTAAAAAAAGACACTCCCAAGAAGTGATGAAAATGTAGAATTTACGATCCGGAAGTAATGCCAAGTTGTTTTTTCGATGTCTATTCACTGAATTGGAAGCGATTTTAAGAAAATGGTTTCTTTTTGGAGTTCCATAATAATATTTTCATCTAGGAAAAATGGTAAATATTTTTTAAATTTTATACCAAAATTAGTTCATAAATTTCTTTAAAAAAAATCGATTTTTCTAAAACTATAGAGGAATTACAAGGTTTTGTATGACTAAAATAAACTTTTAGTTGCTTTTTATGTTAATTATTGGCAAATTAAAAATATCGATTTTTGGAAGCAATGAAAATGTAGTTCCTTCAGAATGACCTCCAATTTTTTTACTGGGAGTATAGAGCATTTCCGTGAAAAATATCATGTAGTAACTTTGTCTCATTTCTTTTGGCTTTTTTTATGGACGACCTTATAGTGCCAAATAAACCGCTCTAAGCAAGTGCAACACAATTTTAAATTTCAATGCATTCAATATGCATTAAATATGCTTTAAAGCTAAAATAAGCACAAATTTGTAGACTACAAAAGTTAAAATATGCCTTAAAATAACGTTGCCGAGAGTTTTGAAGGATTCTGAAACTTAAAAGTTCATTTACTTGAAGAACTTCATAATTCAAAAAAAAAAATTTAACAGAAAATTAGTTTAAAAAAATCAATTTTTCGCAAGGGAAAAAGAAAGTATTCTTTTTCGCTCTAGAGTTGAAATAGGAATTTTAACAAAATGTAAATAACGATATCAAAATTGATTCTACACTATTAATTCCAAAATTGCATTTTTTTTTTAATTATGACGTTTTTCAATTAAATGAGCGATATGCAATTGCTTGAGCTTTCGCACTGCGCCAAACTAACATTCGCTTGCGGCTGAGCTGCCCGCACAACCTGCACACCCGATTCGTCGAGGTTAAATATCGCACTGACGCAAATGAAATGTTGTAAAGTAAATCAAATGATGATTTTCATGACGTAGGCACTGTATTTTTTTTTATTGATTTGTTAATGTGTTTTTAATATTTATTAGTTTTTCATTTCTTTTGTTTAATGCTGCAAACGCATTTATAGGCTGCAGACCTGTGTATAGTAGACCGCTTGGTTGCTCCCACAATAACCTTGTAAAATTTTATTCAATTTCTTTTTTTCTTTCTTTTTTTTGCGTCATTAATTAAATTGTTAAAATAATTGTGCTTGATTGTTTTCATTATTTATTTTTACGTATTTTCTCGATAAAGTTTTTATTTTACACAGTGTAAACAAATGTTTACGTTGTTTCGTTTTGTGTTGTTGTGCTGTGTTGTATTTTTTTCTATTTGCCAATTTATTTTGAAAGTAATTTTATTTTGCAAATGCACATCATATTAAAGGTGCTTGTGTACTTTAGAGATAAAACTATGGAAATTTAAAGGGGGGTTTTTTTGTTGAAGGAAAATATTTATTGCGTTTTCTTTTCTAAGAAAAAATATTACATTTAGTGCACTTTTCTATGAAAGTTGGCCATAAAATGGTTTTTTATTTACATATTTATTTAATTATATTACACCGAACCCTTATGGGCCATATACTCGTTTGTATGGTTAATAGTATTAACAACAGGCAGATAATGTGCAAATTCAAAAATTCCTTAGTAAAAATACAAAAAATACAAAATTAGTTATGGAATTAAACACGATAAAATCGCATATCCAGAGTCTATTAAGTCTGTACTAGTGATGCACGAATATTCGTATTCGTATTCGAATATTCGGCCATTTTTAGATATTAGCACTCGTATTCGTATTTTTTCCAAAAAAATTAAATAAATAAATGCATAAATCCTAAACGACATTTAAATAAATGGCTAAAAATATTAGTTTGTAATAATTAAAAAAAAAAAAAAATTATTTCAATTCAATTCTTGTACCGAACTTAAAAATAAATAAAACAAACTTCTTGTACAATTAACATAAAAAAAGTCAAAGTACTTTTCTAGATAATATTTCTCCGAAAATTGTTTCTCCATATTAAAATATTCTTAAGTATTATTTAAATATATTGAATGGGCGTGACGCCGCCCATTTTTTTAAATGCAAGATTTTGTATTTTTCAGAGCTCAGGGCGAGAGTTACATTTTGTAAAAATCGGTAAAGTAGAACCACATAAAATAAAATATTAAATTTTAGTGGGCGTAACTCCGCCCATTTTTTTCATTGGAATTTTGTGTCTATTTTAGAGCTCAAGATGTGTGGTAAGTTTCGTATAAATCTGTTAAGTAGAACCGCGTGAAATATAGTAATAAATTTTAATGGGCGTAGTCCCGCCCATTTTTTTAACTTTAAAATTGCGTAATTGCAACAACATAAGGTGTTTGCTAGGTTTCGCAGCAATCAAATAAGTAGAATATCGTTAAATCAAATTAAAAAAAATTGTGGGCGTATCTCCACCCAATTTTTTGGCAATTAGACCCAATGGGAAGCTATACCCTCTCAGACAATGAAACAAATTTTACAATCGGTCAGTTACTAAAACAAGTCGGTTAATAATTTGCAGTTTCTACAAGAGTCAGGCAGACAGACGACTCTTCGTCCGTCTGGGTTATAGAAACAAGGGGTTAGTATCCAGGCTGTTTTAAAAAAATAACCTTAAAAAATGCTCAAAATTAGACTCAATTTAGGTTAGCGAAGGATGGGCCAAGAAATCGCTTAGACGTGTCTGACGATTCTATTAAGAATTTTATTAACTTCTTTTAGAGTTGTGCGATTAGCAGATGAGTAGACTTCAATGTCATAGTTGATTGTGGAAAGAAGTAACGATTTCGCAACAAAAATTTTGATACTAGTTGGAAGATAGCAAGCAGTCCACGCTGTACAGTCTTCGTAATACAAGGCATACCTCAATAGTGTCAAATATCACACGTGCTGATAATGTCCCAGCTTTTCGGATGCTTTTAAAATTTATTCAAAAATTTATTTTCTCTTCCCATATCTTCTGCAAATGTTGAACTTTGATTTTATGGAAATTGGTGTTGCTTTTTTTATTTTAAAATAAAATTGGATTTGTGATGATTTTTTTCTGCAAAATATGATTTATTTTCTGGCATATGATGATTTTGATCCCAAAGCTTCTAGCAGCGCTGGTGTAGACACCCAGGTGGGACAGGGTCACGCAATGTGTGGCAAAAACTTGAAACATACCGAATACTAATGAAGTGGTGGGTGGACACGCTTTGAGCGGTATATTTGAGTGGCACTCATAAAAGAATTTGTTTTATTTGTGAGTAGCCGCTTAGGAATAGTTGTTGTATACTTTCAGAAATGCCATTAGAAAATGCCAGTTCTAAACGCCGCTCAGCCATAATCCGCTTGCCGCATGCCGCTTGTAAACTCCGCTCAGTAATAAGCCGCTCGTTGCGTGGCCTTACAGTGTTCTTTGATTCCGGTGTAAAGCAAAATTTTTAATCATTGCTTCCACCTAAGAGGAAAACCTTGTTTAAACTAGTCAAATGGATAGTCGATGGACAATTTACTGTCAATAAGTTGAACAATGAAGATGAGCATAACCATGCGTTGAAAGAGAAACGAACTTGACCTTGGCCGACATTATTCCTTGAATTAGATACAATTTACAAAAACAGAGTTCAGCGAACTTGACGATTTGTAAGACAAAAAAAGAAAGTGTTTCAAAAGGTTGAAATTATTCGGGCTCATGTATGTACATATGTACGTATGTACGTATGTACATATATTTTCTACAGCAATCTGTTAAAACACACATTTAATGTTTTTAATTCGTTAGAAGCATTTTGTGTCATTAGCTCGCTTTAAAAGTCATTTAACTAAATTTAAATTAAATTAGAAGAACAAAGTGAAAATGAAAATATGTCCAACGGAAGTTCGTGTAAAAGGGAGAGTTGTTATTTTCATTACGTTTGTTTGTAAACATTTTAGCTGTCAAACGTAAAAGAACAGAGCAAAAAAAAAAAAATATTAAAAAAAACCGACATACATACATACATATGTATACACAGATACACTCCTCGTCACATAAATATAACACCCTATTTAACAATTACCTGAACGTAAATATGTATCCGTGCCTATGCTCTGTAACTTCGGTGAGAACTTTTCCAGACGAAAAGTTTGTTATCATGCTGTGAAACACAGGATGAGTTACCAAAAACTTAGTTCCCTGCTCATGTTTCTTGTAAGTTTATTTCAGGTTATATATGAATCAGCGTGTGGAAAACAGGCCAACCATTATACATTGTTTGATTTTTCTCGACGCCAAAACTTCTCGCCAGTTACAGAATACAGTTACTGGTAAACTAAACAAATTTGCAATTACAATTTTGCTGTTTTTTTAGGTCATTTAAAAATACTAAAAATGCTGTAGAACAAATTAATTTGACATTAGCAATCCCTTTTTTTTTTATTATAATTCCGAATAAAAATAAAATAATTGATAAAACGCCTACAAAATTTGCGCCACATGAATAGATAGAACATACCCAAGAAAACGAAAGTTGTTGCTAATATCAAAAGAAAATATTTTCGTTTTAAAATTATTGGATCTCTTACATTGCAAAATTTTTAAAAATTCAGTAAAGTGCGACTGTCATTCGCATTAAGTAAGTAATAGAAAAAAATATAACGGCATATTTCCTGTTTGTTCTCAGAGAAAGAGAGTAAATGAGAAAATTTGATGATCAAAACAACCCAGTGGGAAAACTGGTCAGTCATTAAATTACATAATAATGGGAGAAATAATGTATTAGTTTCCAAAGCAAGACAACGCATTCCCTTAGAAACGAGAGGGTAATTTGATCGCACACAATAAATTGAAATTGATGATCACGTGCATTACCACATCTGCTGAAGAAGGAATGTACGCATTAAAATAATTCATTACTTTCCTAGGACATCTTCTGTGTTAACAGTAATGAATTCTGGTATGAAAATAATACATGCTGTGCATTACCTTCTCCTTTACTATTGATTACCTTTTCCCACTGGGAAACAACTATTTATTTCATTGTACACAAATACATACATATATTTCAAAATTAGGTGGGTGGGTGTCCTATGCATGTGGCGCGGAGTGTGCATACATTGTACATCCATGCATATCAACTTAATTATTGTACAGTCACAACTACATCCACACGCATATTCACATTCAACAACAACAAACAGTGTTGTCGAATGCAACAGGTTGTCTGTGGGCTTGTTTAAACAACCATTGTTGCCATTTTAGCATTTTCACTGCCAGATCTGGCATTTTCATTAGTTAAAAAGCTTTCAACTTTAAAAATATTCTGCTAGATGCTTTCTGGCAGAATTTGTTGAAAATAAAAAATTGTAATTTGTCAAAAAAATTCTTGTGTATAGAGGATTTTTCTCATAAATGTAGATGTATTGCAGGCTAAAGGTTCCCTGATGATCTAGCTAACCCTTCAATAATCAATTTCAATGTGTTTATAATTAAAATAATATTTTACTGAATAAGTAGAATAATATTTTGGAACTATTTTATGTTTGTATGTGCTCTAAAAATACCGGCAAATACTAATAAGTTTGTATAAACATGAAATTCAAAGCCATTTCAATAATTTTTTCCACATTTAAATCTGGCATTATACTTTTCATCTGTAGAACATTTTAGCAGAATTTGTTGACCGATTTAGCATTCTCTCATCAGCATTTTCTGGCAACACTGAAAACAACTCATTCGCTTGTAAATAGTTAAGTGGGTGAACTACCCTCCAGTTTTAAAAGTAGAAATTGACTCAAAATCGTTAGGTATTTCCCTAACAAAAAATCGACTACCTACTACAGTTGCCACAAGTAATGCAAGAGTTCGCCTTTTGACTCTCGAACTCAGGGGATCTTTAACCTCAAAAAAAAAAAATATTTTGCGAGTGGAAAAAATCTGTGCTATTATCTCACAGAAAATCAACAAGAAACAAATTATTTTAAGTACATAAATATTTTGATTTTGTGTTGGCGTCAGTTACAATTTGAAGTTCGTGGTCAGTGAACGTGTAATTTTTAGTGAAAAAAGTGCTTTTCTTTTAGAAAGTTAAAATGAGCAGTAGAAGTCAATTAACACGTTGCATAAAAAAGAAAAAGCACAAATAATTGAAAAAAGTAAAAAGTTCACTTGAAATGTGTTCCCTTTCCCTAAAACTGTGATTGCCAATGCTTGCGTTGTTAGGGTGAATAATTAATTGTTTTATCAATAGAAAAATTATTTGTATTCATTAGCGAGATCACTGACGAAGGGTTATGCAGATGGTGGCAATTGACTACCGTCAATGACATCCCCATGTTAAAATCGCCCGTCGTGTGCATTTCTAGGAGTTAGGCTGGTAGTTAATGGTAACGATTGGTAGTTAACGAAATAGCTAGACATTCGCTAGTTATGCCGACTGCAGGGTAACTATTCGCTACATAAACAAATGCATGGATACAACCATATGTATGCATACATTTTTATATATGCGTGCAAATCGCATGCAAAAAGTATCTGACTACACAATGAAATTTATTTTCTAGATACAGTGGTTCAAACGCATAATCGCACAAGCACTGCATTAAACTCTAGTATACTTTTCTAAAGGATAAATTTGTTGAATTTGAAAAACAAAAGCAATATTTAATTTCTTCAAAGTATCATTTATGTTATCATGTGCTTGAATTTAATAGATTAAAAAAAAATAAAAAAAACAAAAAAAAACAAAAAAACAAAGACTTTTTGTCAAAACGCATAATCGTACAAAACTACATCTTCCCAAAAGGAACTACAAAACCTTTTAATTAGTGCTCAGTTGACATATCATTCAAAAGTTTTATCCTTGATTCAACCAAGTTGTTGCATATTTTATTGATTTTATTGATTCTTATCCTGTAATACTATAGCTTTAAATTTTCTGTATAATTTCTCCATAAAGCTCATTCCATATTATATAAAGGTAGACAGACAACGATTCAATTGCAAAAACAAACTGTATAGGCCAAGGAGAAAAGTTCAATTAACTCGAAGAACATATGAATTTGAGAGAAGTGTAAATAAATCCTCCTATTGCAGCAGCAAAAAATAATAGTACTTTTACAGAAAACCCTATTTAAATAGTTTATGATGAAATAATCCGAAATGTTTTGAAAAAGCATGGAAGAATTTCCGAAAAAGTCATTTGTTAGTCCCAAAAATAAAAAGACTCGAACGAAATTTGCTGCTGACTATATGACCAAAGAGATGTACTTCTTGAAGCTGCCAAAATAAAATAAAATATCATTTACTTCTACTAAAACTATTGTTTAAAGATATTATATTAAACACTGAGGAATGCAAATTTGATTCAAATGGGTCGGGTAAAAAGTGCTACTTTGGCGAAAAACCAAACACTTGGAGCATTTTGGTTTATCAGTGATGGTGTGGGTGCGTGTCTCACGTGCAGATCTTGAAAATATTACATACAGAGAAGGCAAAATGGATAAATATAAGTATTAAATATCCTTTTAAATAATGATAAGCAAATTTGCCAAACTACTAAATATTTTTGTTTAATATCAGGATAATATAATAATAATAATCCGAAGCACAGTTGTCCAAAACTGATACAAACACCCGCCCAATCACTTGATCTAAAACACGATTGAACATATATGGGAGGAATTATACGGAAAATTTAAAGATAAAGTGTTTCCGAACACGAATGAAGTAAAAGAATTTCTGCAAACTGAGTGGTACAATATATCCCTAGAATTATGTAACAACTTGCTTGAGTCGATGATAAGAAAGATTATTAACTAAACACTAATTAAAATGTTTTGTAGTTTTTTTTTGGGAAGATTTCGTTTTGTACGATTTTGCGTTTTGACAAAAAGTTTTTGTTTTTTGTTTCTTTTTATTTTTGTTTATGAAAGTATTGAAAATATATTAAATTTAAGCACTTTTTGTACTTCAAATTAAGCAAATTTATCCTTTGGAAAAGTACGAGTATACTAGAGTTCAATGTAGTGTTTGTACGATTATGCGTTTGAGCCACTGTACTCGTACATACTTAGGAGAAAATTGCTCTTTACATCTTCCCAAAATAAAACCCTTTGTAATTGTAATTGATTAATTTTGTTAGTGGTCTAGGTACCTATGTACATACATATAATAAATTTAAAAAGATATCAAATAGGTATGTACATACTTACAATACAATTTATTTCTTTTGTTTTAGTGTGCATGAAATTGTTCAATAATTATTGACTGTCTGACCTTCATTATTGTGTTAGTTCGGCTTTTAATTAGTTGGCAGTTTTTATTTTTATTATTATTATTAATTGTTCTATTTAACATTATTTTTTATATGTAAGTACAAAATCACACACTTTATCACATACTTACATACATATGTATGTATGTACATATATAATTGCGCTTGCCATACACACACCGTGAGTTAGATACAATATTTTAAAGATTGCATGTCATAAATATTTGTTTTTTTGGTTTGCTGGATAAAGGATAGAGAGTAGAGTAGACTGAATGAATTAGGTATTACGGATAAAATGTGTGGTTATATGCATTAAACACATTCACCACAGCAGGCTACACGAACACACGACTACTTCAAATGCCGTTAGCAGCATTGGTCGCCTCGTAGCCAGCTACTTAATTAATTATTTTAGAGACGGCAGCAGCACCATCTGCACCTCATATTTAAGTATAAATACATAGTTCAGTACTGCCACCTTCAAATATTTCGCATTTCTAAAAATTAAATTACTCCTTCAGAATGTACTTATATGACTTAAAAGTATAAAAATGAATCAATTTATGCTTTACATCAATTTTTGGATATTGTTTCTGTTAAATAATATGAAATAATTGTACGATATCATTTTTCAAAATTTTGTATTATACTGGCAACACTGAAAATTTTCTCATTGTAGCCGAAGAAATAGAAATTAGTTTAATTGTACTACAACGACAAAATCAGCATGGACAACAACCTGCCGCCCCGTTGCCTTGCTGTCTTCAAAAGAAGCACTCTCATATAAACATGTGTATTCTATCCTTTACATTTTGTAGTTGGTAGCCTGCTATGGTGAGTGTGTTTAATGCAATATTTTTTAGTTTAAACTTTAATATTGTTGCTGGTGTTGGCGTTTTGCTGTACATATGTATGTACATACATACATACATACATATTTAACTTTTCTGTTTTATCTCCTTTTTTGTGCGTTTCTACTTAAATGAAACATACTGCGGTGGGTTGGAAACGGCATTTTCACCAGCGATGCCAACTTGGTGCTTTTGGCACTATTTTTAGTGCTTTTTGAAGACTCAAAATGCCAAATTTTGAGTGTTAAGGTAGGATCACACGATTGACGCAATGCACCAATTATTGGTTCATTTTATACGCCAATCGTGTGATTTCACAATTTATTGCCTCATACGACAATCGAAAACAATATTGTGCTGATTTACCGCAATCAAATGCAACTCTGGTGCGACAATCGTGTGAAAGGTTGATAGGCAACTATGCCCCAACAAAAATGTTAAAAATGCACCAATATTTATTGTGTTCTCGAGCGGCAATCAAAGTAGCCAATACGCGACAATTTCTTAAATTAATTTATTTTGTTCGTGTGTTCCAAGTGTTGTCATAAGTATCGACTTAAACTTACTTTTATATGTAATTATAACTTATTTGAAACGTTAGCATGGAACTGCGAGCCAATCTTAACCCATATACATATTTAGTTTTTATTCGTTTAAAATAACGAAAATAGCACCTGCTTTGTATATTTAATAATCACAAAATATACAAAGCAGAAGCAATTTTATTTCTTTTAAACGAATAAACAATTTTCACGTACAAAACAAAACTAAAAAAAAAATTATTTCTTTAAAAAAAAATTATTTGCACGTAAAACAATAAAACAAACTAAAAACTACCACAACAGCTGTTTGTTTGTGTTGCCACAACTTAGAACAATCGTATGACTGAGCTGCGGCAATTATTTCAATATATTCATTTTTCGCCAATCTGCGGCAATAAAATTTTTATAAAATGGGACAATCATGTGACTGCAATGTATTTGATTGGGACAACTTTATTATTGTACACGAATTTAGCACAATAAAGATTGGGTCAGTTTGGTGTATTTGCGGCAATCGTGTGATCCTACCTTTAGTGACAAACTTAGAGAAAGCACGAAGTAGGTAGTGCTTTTAAGAAATTTGTGTATTTCTTAAAACTACTTTAATAAGAAATTGGTGTACTTATTTTTTCAGTGTAAAGTAGAGATGGGCGCGTGTTGAATTTTTTCAACACGACATGAACACGAATTCCAAGATGGCCAACACGTACGAAACACGCACGCGAAATTTTTTCAAAACACGAAACTGCACAACACGCACGAAATCAAATTGAATAGCAAAAGAAGCATAGGGCTGAGTGGTAGCGATGCTAGCCGCTCAGTATGTATATGTTATTAACATTACAATTCGAAAGCATTTCCGTTCGAATCGGAGTACATAATAACCCCCCAGAGGTCGTGGATTCGATTCCCACCATAGACCCTGGGTGTTTTCCGCAGACAAGTTAATCGCTTCGTGAGTTGTGCTTGTTTAAAAAAAAAGAAATTATATTCAAATAAATACATATTTTTGGCCACTATTGTGATTTACAACCAAATGGATAGTTTAGTTGTAGTTGTAAAATTTGTATTATGGTTTACAACTTTTTTCACCATGAGACAACTGCTTTTTATCAGTTGTATTTTGGTTTTTATTTCGAGTGTTGTATTTGTTTTGCTTCATTATTCCAGACGCCAACCAATCCCAACCAATATTTTTGCCATATTCATAAAACATGAAATCTAAAAATAAAACACAGGGCCAAAACTTAAAATATTTAAAATGTTTTGTGATGGCTACTATGGCTTCAAAAAACATAGCATAGATAAAAACCTTTTTTCTTCGAGCATTGTTTCGAATACAACTAGAATTAGTTGTAATTCAGAATGCAAAAAAGCAGTTGAGTTGTTTTAAGGTTAAGTTTTTACAATTTCAACTAAGCGTGTGTTGAGTTGTAAACCGTAATAGGGGCTTTTGTTTAATTTCAGAACTAAGCTTTGCTTGTTTGACGACACAAAATATTCAATTTTTTCTTTACTGGAAGTTCATGCATACATATTTTAACACCAAAAATCGTTTCGTGTTTATCGTGTCAATTTTGCTCAACACGCACGAAGTCAGATTTTCTGTCGCGAACACTTTGCGCTGAGTCGTGCGTGTTCGTGTCACGAAAAAAAAACACAACACGCGCCCATCTCTAGTGTAAAGCATACCTTTTTCGTCTAATACCTATACCTAATATTTCATTAGAGATGTTGATACTATTGCCAAAATAGAGAATAGCTTGAAAAATATTATACGTTGTTAAAATTCACTTGGATCTTCACTCGTTTTTTCACGTTAGTGCTTTTTACGCTTTTTAGATCTCAAAATCACGCTTTTTAGTGTTTTTTTTAATATCGATTTGCTTTTAGAGCCAAAAAAGTTGGCATCACTGATTTTCACAAAGAAAACAGCAAAATGCGGCCCATAAAATAAGTACAAGAGTAACGAATGCTTGGAGTAGCAAAATTTTATGTTGTATGTTTATACGTATATAAGTAGTACGTACTACGTAAATAAATAAAACAAACCGCAAATACAACAACACGACCTACATACATATTATGTATCTACATACATATATACATACATTTATGTGTAAAAAAATATGTATCAAAATCAGTTCAGCACAGTTTTGGTTCAATGTACTCCAGAACGAACCACTTTAAAATGAATAAATATGCACACCAACAATAAAAGCAACAGTGCCAGGCAAAGTATCCACAAGAAAACTGAAAAAAAACTAAACATCAACAACAACTGCTTCCACTGCACAGCTGCTACTGCTTTCGTATTATAATCAGTGTTGCCATTTGGTAATTAGCACTGGAATTCTTGCTACAAACCCATTTAGTGTAGGCACTATACCGACTGCATTGCCAGCCGCTGTATTGAAGCCGGGATCTGCCCTTGCTTAAGCAACTCGAACTTGGGCCCATTAATAGGTTCTATTGTTATACCAGTACCTGTGTTCAGTAGCGATAATCGTATCGCTATGATAAATACATACATATGTATAACGAAATTTTATCGACTTTGCTATCCAATAACATACTTTAACGATGTTCGCTGTCGGTTGAAGTAATAAAAGTCAGATCACAAACTCAAAATTACTTAGTTTTTAAGTTTAAAATTTGTTAACGCACTAGTAATCCCAAATTATTATTTTACTTATTCAGTAAAATATTTTTTTAATTAAAATACATTGAAATTGATTATTGAGGGGTTTAGCTGGATCCTATGCGCATTTCACTCTTGCTAATGCAGATCATCAGGGAACTTTTACCCAAAAATTTCTTAGAACAACTAGAGTTAATATGTTAAACTTTCATTTAAGCAAGTGAGAAGCTCAACAAATAACAAAGTTGAAAACAAAAAAAGTTTTTCTTTAATTCTTTTTTATTTTTTGATTTTCGCCTATTTTAATATTTTGTATGCAGAGATGCCACATGATTAACCTGGCCTAAGAGTTCTAAGAGTTTTGAAATGTAACTTATAATAATTTTAATTCATTTAAAATATTTTTTAAATGTAGTTATTGCTTAAGGAGACAAAACCATGTGTGCCATATACCTTTTGAGATGGAAAGAAAACATTTTATATTACGAGTAGAAGTGTCGCTCTAACGGTACAACCTTCACTATTTAGTTGAATAACAATTCTCATTATTAAAATATGTACATACATATGTAAAGAGTCTGGATTATTTTCTCTGGGCCATTTGAAAGACCGGGTTTACGTGAACAAACCAGCAACAACTGAAGCTCTGAAAGATGCAATTAGGCGCTGCATGGACGAGATAAGCGAAGCTTTGTTGCAAAATGTGGTTAAAAATTTTGTGAAAAGAGCGGATGTCTGCCGACATGCTAGAAGTGGGCATTTGCCCGTCATCATATTCCATTATTAATTCCCATATTTTTACTGTACATTAGTATCAGTTAAACTGAATTTGTGAGTGAGTTTTTAAGCCAATTTTCTTTCTAACTTAAAATTTGCCCACCATTTATTAGATGAATTCCAAATATGTACTCCCCACTATCCCTTGAATAAAATCTTGTTAATTTTTTTAATACGTTATCAATTCTTAATGTTTTAAGGTACGTTCACACCTGTGCAAACATTTTAACAAAAAAGCGTAACCACGAAATATTTATGAAAGACCTTTGAGTCAGACACTTGTTTAATAAGTCAAACAGTTTCACACATAACCAATTTACAATTCCATAGAACGAAACCTTTTTGGAAACTGTTCAACTGTTTGATACGAACCACCAGAGAGGTCTGTAGAGCCTCATTTGGCAACCACTGCATTATATCAATTCCAAAATCAAATTTTTTTGGTGGCAACACTGATTATAATGGAAGTTGTTGTTATAGTGTACTGTGGAGCGGATTGTAAGTAAAAGTTGCAATTTGAGGAGAAAACGTGATAACTCCATACGAACAAAAAATTCTCGTGCTTACTCAGCCATATTTCTCGGCCAATGATCGTGGCCGTTTAATTAATTTCAAACAACTTTTATTAAGTTTTCACAAAATTTTCTTAGTTTGTCATAAAAAATTAAAATAATTAAAATTTCGGCAAACTCGTTTCATCTCGCCTGACTCGCATTAATCGTTTGTGTAATTGATTGGAATCACTCGCGTGTATCTTCACTGTAAACTTATGTAGACGTTTTAGTATACTCGTATGTCCAAAAGCTTAAAATGCGGAAACACTTTTAAATTTTCTCCAACTAGGTAGCTGGAAAGTATAAATGAAAGGAACTTTTATATTTCAATTAGTCCCACTTAGGATTCAAAAATTCAAAATCGAAAAACGTGGATTTTCGATTTTTTACTTCTTGTTATTTATTTTTTTTTATTTTATCAATCATTGATAATGATTTGAGAGTGGTAAATTATATAATTAATGGATGCATTTGTAAAAACTGATCCATTATAAATTATTGTATCAAGGCTCGCAATGGGTTGATGGATTTTCAATTAGAGGAAAAACACAATCTCAATTTATACGAGTAAGATAATCAGTTGTAGTGAATGACCTTGAGAGCAAGAAACAAATTGTAGCACAACATCTGAGTTATGAAAAATTTAATAATCAGAAATACAGTTTAATAATGGATGAGCGGACTAGTGCTAGAGGTTGGCGATATACATAAACATTCATATTTAAATGTTCATTTGCACAATTCGAATCGCAAATACTCTAGTCATTCGGTTCGGATATTGTGGCTTGTACTGCCAATCGAGCAGCACTGAATAATAAATTTGAACTAGAAAACTCAACAAAACTGTAGTTATGTTTATCTCACAAAATCCATCGTGAAGTGACGGATGTAGTACATATGTACATATGTATACGAGTATGGAAATAATATTCATAAGACAGAGAAAAAGCTTCCGAATCCTGCCTTCCCGGCAGGTTTAAAAACCCATAAACCGATCTTAAACCATCATAAACCGATCTTAAACCGAAATCGCGGTTGTTCATTTTATCGGTTTGTAACAAACTCTAGTCCCACTGTATACTTCACATTTCTGTTCTTTACTCATACATATTGTTAATGAAACGTCCACAACAACTATAGAAAACAAAAACAAAACAAAATTTAAACAATATAAATGTTAGCGGTACAAAGTCTATCTCAACTTACTCTCTCGTCGCGTTCTGGTAAAAATTTTGTTTTATTTATTATTTTACATTTTCCACATGTCAAAGCTGCCAGAAGTGTATTTTTATCACGATACACAGTGATTAATGAAAACTAAGGGTGGTAAATTTTGAGGTTATTTACCAATGTAAAGTAGAAATTCCTAAAGGATTTAGCAATTAAATATAACCTGCAAACGACTACTTTTAATACATGCATGGACTGACACATATCGTCGGCTTAGAGTGTAAACCTGCTAAATCGACTTTTTTATAGCATACGAGGTGTGTTCAAAAAGTATCGCGAATTTTGTGTTTTTTTAAAAATTATTTATTTATTCATGAATATCTATTTTGTCCCCTTCAAAGTAATCACCCTCAGATATAATGCACTCATGATAACGTTTTTTCCAATCTTCGAAGCACTTCAAAAAATCATTTTTTTTATATCTTGTTCAGCTCCTCCTACGATGGAGTCTTTATCACTTTCATGGGCCTCTTCAGTTTCGTGATCAAGAAAAAGTCACAGGGGGCCAGATCTGGGGAATACGGTGGCTGCGGCATCATAAGTGCGTTGTTTTTGACCAAAAAGTGGCGCACAAGCAACGATGTGTGAGCAGGGGCGTTATCGTGGGGCAAAAGCCAATTTTTGTTCTTCCACAAATCCGGCGTTTCTGGCGGATTGCTTCGCGCAAATTGCGCATAACTTGCAGGTAATATTCCTTATTGACCGTTCTACCCTGTGAACCCAAGAACTCATGATGCACCACGCCCCTACAATCGAAGAAAACTATAAGCAAAACTTTCACATTCGACCGAACTTGGCGCGCTTTATTCGATCTTGGTTCGTGCGGCAGCTTCCATTGAGATGATTGAGCTTTGGTTTCCACATCGTAACCATAAACCCAGTTATGACCCTCTGGAGCAAATTTGGTTCGTCGTGGACAGAGTCTAACAGCTTATTAGCAACGTTCATGCGATGCTTTTTGGTCGAAATTGAGCAATTTTGGTACGAATTTCGCGGCGACCCGTCTCATGCCCAAATCATTGATAAAAATCGAATGGCATGAGCCAATCGATATGTCTAGGTCCTCAGCAACTTCTCTAATGGTGATTCGACGATTGACTAATACCATTTTCTTCACTTCATAAATTTTTTCGTCTGTTGTTGAAGTGCTCGGGCGTCCGGCACGCTCTTCGCCGTTCACATCTTCTCGGCCTTCTGAGAACATTTTGTACCACCGACAAACGTTGCTTCGGTCCAAGGTAGCTTCTCCGTATGCCACAGTCAACATTTGGAATGCATCCGCGTACTTAATTTCGTTTTTCACACAAAATTTGATACAGGTTCTTTGTTCCATTTTTTTTAATACGTAAACATCGAAGACGAGCCAAAACACGTGCAAGCAAAGCAACAAAGTCAACAATTAACTGAACATTCAAAATGTCCAAATTGTAGGCATAAGTGAGAGACATGAGTATCAACATAACGCCACAAAAAAATCAAAATTCGAATATACGTAACCCACTAAAATTCAAAATTCGGGATACGTTTTGAACAAATCTCTTATAACAATTAACACCACTAAAAATCTATCCCTCTAAATAAAAATACCTTTTTTATTTAAAGTTAAAAACTCAATACGGCGATTACGAAATCAGCAAAATTGATTTTTATGAAAACAATATTGCACATAGCAAGCAATATCAACAGAAACTATACAAAAATAGCCTATGAAAGCGTAAAACTCTATTATGTTTAACAAACTGCTTGTGCCGTTTATTTGGTTCTTAAGGCACAAAATGAAGGAAAAACTCTAAAGACTCTATTTGTTTACATATTAAGAAGCTTTCAATAAAAATACATATAAGTTCTTTTATGTATCCCCTGGAGGTGAAATTTTCAAAAACTTGCCATCTGGCATCACTAGCAGCCGATAATACACTTCTTAAGTGAATGTTGTGCTTGATTGTTAATGCACTCTTCGCTTGTTTTGTTATTTGCACACACGGTCGTCGGTCGTTGGTTGGTTCAATCTTTTGTTTTGCAATAACTTGCCGTTTAATGTTTTTGTTGTTCTTGACTGGTTGTGAAGTGTCCCAGACCTCATGTTAAATAAAATAACAAGAAAATAAAATTTAATTTTTTTTTCCAAAAACCAATTGGCGCTAATGGCGCTTGTTACTTTGGCAATTGTCCCTGAAGCGGGCAATGGCGTTCAATCGCTTATTTATTTGGTGGTACGCTTATTCTCTGTCCCGCAGTCCACTCGCCTTGGTAGCACCTATTGGTATAGCGTAACAGCACACCACATCACCATCATGATCATGATCATACATCAATATGCCACTTGACAAATCTTATCATTTAATAATGTTATTTTTTCTCATATGGGCTGAATGTCTAGAGATGGAGGATTGGCTGAATGGGAATGGCAAACCACATAATACATACTTACATATGTACATACATACAAGTGATGAACGTGATGTCAATGATGATGATGATGACAATGATGGTGGGAATGAAGAAAGCGAAAATACTGGTATCAAATTTTCTATATATATACCTAGTACATACATATTTCTTTTTTTGTTTGTCTCAGCAGACATGAGACACATTTGCTTTCCAATGGCCTTTCACACACGAGTCTAATTTTTGTGCCGCACAAATTTTGTTCTCTTTAGAACACACGAGACTAATTCATCTGGCATAAAAATGTATACGTGCACACAGCTTTGTGTGTATTAGTGTTTTTTGTATTCATTTTACATTTGCTGTTTTGTATTGGTTTTGTGCTGCTGATGCGGGGTTGTAGCTGGTTTAAAAATTATGCCAAACACAAAACCACTCTCTTTGCCCCTCTCACCAACACACTAGCATTTTATGCCAGCACAATTGTTCTCGTGTGTGACTGGCCAATCGTCACTAGAACGCCAGCAAAAGAACAACAAATGAAACGAAACAAATCTTTATATATACATACATAAATACTTATATATATATATTTATATATATGTATGTATGTATGTACATGTTTCATTAGCAGTACTTTAATTTTTCACTTTAATGTTTGACTTAAAATTTAAATTTTAAATGCTTGTTCATTTCTTCACTGTATTATATATCTGCATCTGTATGTATATACATACATGTGTACGTGTAATAATTTAGGGTGTAGTAAAATTATGGCAAGAACCGTAACTCTCCATTTCCGAAAAGTATTTCAAACCCTCATGAAGCATATATATATGTATATACCTTCCTATCGCATCGTTTCGGTTACAACGAATTAACTCATGCAACAAACAAACTCTCTGGTTCCAAGAGCTTTCTATTGATATATCGTCCCTACCATGTCAAACTATCCAATATGCAAATTTGTACTTCTCAGAAGAGCGCGAATACCCGTCAATTGTGAATATAAAATCGGCTTATTCCTAAAAGTGCCAGGCTTAAAATATTTTTTACTGAGTTATCTATCGTCCATGAGAATTTCAGCATTTTGAAACGAGTACCAAGATAACGAATTTAAAAATCGAATTTTGCATATTGGATAGTTTGACGTGGTAGGGACGATATATGTAATACAAATTAGTTCAGTTGTGGCGTTCTGCAGTTATAGTGAAATTCGGGTATAGTGAATTTTCCTTTATTATATTTGTTCCGTTTGTAAAAAACTCTGCCAAAACCAAGCGAAACTGCCAGGATCCTCTTAGTTCGCTAGAAATTATAGATACATGAGATACCCGTACGGGGAAGAGTGTAACTCTGCCGAACAATTCTCTTATTCTATTGTACCAAAGGTTCCCGTACGGGTATCTCTTTAAGATAAGTGGTGAGACAATGGAACGGACCTTAGTTTGGGAAATCTGGCTTTTTAGGCACTATATTTAGTCCTAATTTACACTATGCAAGTCTTATTGCTACGCTGATTATTTTTTAGGAGAGAGAGAGAGTCGAAGGGAAAAGAAACGTTTCTGTTCCCCTCGTCTCTCTCTCTCTCTCTCCTAACAAACTAATCAGCTTAGCAATAAGACTTGCATAGTGTAAGCTAGGACTTACCTCGTTACCTATAAAACTTATGTTTTATTACTCAATCTCTGCACTAACAGACGAGCACATGTGCATATATTTATTTAAACTGAAATCAGTTCTATAGGTTGCCAGCTGATTCCTTGCACAGACAAAGTAATTGCAAAATATTTTATACAGGAAAGAACGCCACAGAATGACAACGAAAAGTAAAAACTAATGAGACCTTTAGGCTGTTAACATATTACGTAACAACGCAGGTGGGTGGGGCTCAAGGATTTATTACGGTTTAGAAAATTTATACCGAAAATGTTGCAATTCATTCATTTATTTTTATATAAATTAAAAGAACATATTAGGGATGAACATGTGTGCTAAGTAAGTTTTTGAAAAAAAAAAAAAAAAAATTGCCGCAAAAAAATTTACAAAAAATTCGAGAAAAATTTCAATTTTTTTTTTCAAAAAGTTTTCTCAGGACGCAAGTTAATCAGTGCATGTCTTTCCAGTCGATATATATATCGACATAAAGATTAACAAATGGTAGAAAAACTAGGAAAAATTGTGATTTTGAGGTGCTTTTAACCAAGTTTTCGATCTTAATTATTTTTTAAACACGAGCTAACCTAAAAAAATGGTTAAGACCATTGGATTCAGCGTACTTGAATTAGGTTTACCCACTGGGTCCCCGGCTTGTTACAAAAAAAAAAAGTTTCGAATTCGAGCACAGTGTAGTAATTAAAATAACACTTAAAAAAACTTTGCAATGCAAAGAATTTTTTGATGTAACGAATGGGCCTGACATTATATCGTTCATTATACCAGGATTTGCTTGTACATATATACATACATATGTAATTGGACATTTCCACAGGAATGTCAACTTTTTGTAGCGTGCGACATCAAACAAATATATTTGTTTTTTTTTTTCAAAGAAAACGAAAGTTTTTTTTAATTCTTTATAATTTTGTGTAGTCAGTCAGCAGCTCTACATTAGGTTATATTCTGAGAATAATCGAGTCCCATTGTTCCGAAATACAAGCTTAATTGTTTGTTGTCACACGCGACAAAAAAGTGGACTTGCCCGTGTAAATGTCCATATGTATGTATTTTTGTATGTATGTGTACAATAAATTTACTTTAGCGTTTTGTCGCTGTGCCGTTTCTTTTTAAATTTCGGAAGTATAAATTTACTTCAAAACACAATTTAAGTCTTTCTTTATTGTAGGTACATACATATACATATATGTATGTACATATGTACCTAGTTGTCGTTGCTGTTTAAGTATAGAATCTATAATATACGAGTAGATACATATGTACACATGTAGATATGTACATATGTATGTATGTAAGTATCTAGATACATATGTACATAGTATATGTATGTATGTACATATATACAGATGTATATATGTATGTAAGTATGTTGTATGTACAGAGGGAAAACTTGCTTACTGCGTAGTTTTATTTAAAAAAAAGTAGTAGGTAGTTATTGTCTTTTTTTGTTTGCAAAATATAGAAAACATACAATAAAAGTAAAAAAATTTAACTATACACACTTTCGTAATAAAAAACGACATCCATGCCTTGTCTGGCTTAAATGTTATTTAAAAAGAATTACAATTCACAAATTTATTTTGACTTTTATGTGACAATTTTATAGTTTATCAGTTTAATTAGTTGCGGTTTGTTGCTCTATTTCGAAATGAAATTACTACTTTTCCATGTTTTATTTGTTGACACTCTGCCTGCTACTCTATCCAACCAACCACTTTACACTCACAACTTTTTCCCATCACACACTTTCAGACAGTGATGCCAACTATTTGTAAGCCAAACGCGCTATTCCCCTTCGCAAAAAGCGCTAGAACGCGCTAAGTTTGAGCATTGTCAACTATTTATAGCCAAAAACGCGCTATTTTCCAATTGATTTTTTAGTAGCTCTTTTCAGATTTTATAATATTGTTTCTTCGAAACTATATCCTAAACAATTAAAATCATTTAATACAGAATTGTCTTCCAAATAATCGAAATCCTTAGTTTTTATTTTTATTTTATATGTCAAACTTTGTAACAACTTATAGGTATATAAATTGTCGAATAGTTTTGCGATTCAAATGCTTTCTGTACTTCAGCTAGAATAAATGCTTAATAAGTTATATAAATTTTTTTGATCACGAATTTTCATGAAATTTCAAAATATTTGCCATTTACAGTATTAAAATGCGTTTTTAATTCTAACCACAGTCAAGGGAATTTTATTTGCGACAGCTGAATTATTATCCAATTTAAAAAATTTTATGAGTTTTGAATACTAGAAAATTGTTAAATTTATGCAAAAATGATACTGACTATTCAAAACGCGCTAATTTAGCGCTTTTTTTAGTAAACGCGCTAAGACTGAAAAAAGCGCATTTGGCATAGTTAAATCGCGCTAAATTGGCATCGCTGCTTTCAGAAAATGTATTAAATGACAGTCGTTTGTTTTTGTTTGAGTTTCTTTCTTATATTATTTTCTCGCAGTTGTCATTATGACGCATACAGTTCGTTTGCCGTAGTAAGTATGTATGTATGTATGTATGTATGTATGTACATAGCAAACAACTTGATGCTTCGTCCATTATTACCGTTAGTATCAATCCATAATTTTATTTTTATTTTGTTTTAGTAAAATATGTATGTAGCTTTCACAACACTTAATAATACTCGTAATAATAATAATAATTTACAATAAAAAATTGAATAGAAATTTAAGAACAAAAACACACACACAGATAAAGGAGAACGAACGAACGGTCTGTATCAAATGTAAAAAATGTTCTGCATTTGTTCACAGATTTTAAATTTCTGATTTTGCCATAAACGAACGTTACGCGCAAGGTCGGTTGTTCGGCCGTTATATGTGTGTGTGTATGTATGTATGTATAAAGAACCTAGTTTGCTATCATCAACAAAATCATCATCATCACCATCATCATCGTCGTTATTGTTGCCGTCATTATTGTTGTCGCTGTTGTTCGTTCGTCTTCTATTGCGACAAATTCGTATACGACTCTCAGCCACACAAATCAGTACGAGTCTTTTGCAGAACGGATACAAAATAATATGTACCCTCTAGTCAGCCTAGAACCATACGAGTACATATGTACATATGTATGCCTGTATGTCAACACTCTTTTCTCTAGCGACAATTATGCGCGAGTATAGATAGATACGTTGGAGACAACAGTTCTAGAGTATATCTGGTGACATTGTCAACGAACACGTCAATAGTTTGTTTTACCTTCTTTTTATTATTTACGGTCTCCACCTAACATAAAATGACTAACTTTAACATTAACTTCAAGTTAATGTTATGTGTAGGCTGCTCAAGTTAATGCTTTTTTCAAGTTATAACATTATTGTTAGTGCATTTGTTTTATTAACAAATCAGTTATAACTTCAAGTTACAGCAATATTTCATGTCAGGTGGAGACGTAGAGTTATGCTGTGCAATAATATTAAACGAAAATATATGTATGTATGTGTCTAAGTTTGTTGCCCCAACCCTGATAAAATTGTAGACAAGGGTCACTAAAATGTACTAGTAAAACTTTGGTTCAAGTGTCTCCATATGGTCGTAAAACAACTACCTGGTAGATTTTCAATGACAACCCTACGTTATATGTCAATAAGCGATTACATTGGCTGGGCTACACCTGGTCAGTAGTACCATTGACAATGTCACTAGTAAATCACTACAATTTTACTATTGACATCGAGCGAGGAAATATCGATATTGTAGACTAGACCCCCTAAAATTTATTAGTGGATCTTTGGTGCCAATGCCTCCATGTGGTCCCAAAAGAGCTACTTAGTCAGTAGTGCTACATTCTAATGGTGGATTTTCAATGACAAGCTAATGTTAAATGGCAATAGATGGTTACATTGGTTGGGGTACATCTGGTCAGTAGTACTACTGACAATGTCACTAGTAAATCACTGCAAATTCACTATTCGTATTTCCTGTAGGATACTTGCATGCATATGCATGTACATATGCATGCATGTGTGAATGTATCTATGTGTGTACAAAATACTTATTTCCCACAGTACGGCACAAACAACACACATGCATAAGTACAAAACCTGTGGCGTTGGCAGCAATAAGAAATAAAAATATTTCATAGTTTTTTTTTTTATTTCAGAGCAGTAAATATTCAAATCTTGGATGTGTTTTTTATTTAAAGATTTTAAGCATTATTTTGGCACAATTGCGCTAGTCCGCCCCAATATCTTCTTGCGAAGAAACTTTTATGATCCATATCTGTTATATATATATTTTGAACACGCTGTTATTAGATTCACCAGCAAGTATTTTTTTTATTGTAAGAAAATTTAATTCAATTTTAAATAAAATTTTTTTTTTGTGCGATATGATCTGCATGACCATTTGCGCATATGCGACACTAATCAATCAATTCAATAATTTTGTGACAAAATTCCAGGCGAATAAGCAAATCCAGTGCGTTAATTTTGCTTGTAATTTGAACTTTGTACGAAAATCACTTTAAATCATCATCCTTTGTAATGATTGTTTGCAATTTGTGCAAATAAATTTCTAGTCGAATTCCTGAATTGAAAATTCTTCAGCCGCGATTGTGTCTTGAACCCGAACATAAGGATCTCGATGGTAAGGTCGTCGTGCGATACTTCCAGATTCGGCAGACATTCTTACCAGCCTCATAATCGTCATTCTTTTAACGCTCTGAACTGCATGTAACACAAGCGAACCTCATTATTGATGATATTGATGACTATTATCATTATTATCACTAACAACGTTGTCGTTTAGTTTAACACATACACTAATGAGACGCTTAAGCAACAAACACCGGGAGTATGTTGTAAAAAAAAAGTTGAATTTATTTATTTATTTACGAGTAGTACAAAGATTTCGCCCTAAAATTTACTCTTCAGCTTATATTCGTTTTCATACTGAAATATTTTGCATTACGATTAAACAAAGCAGTAACACACTTCTAGATAGTGCTGGAAAATTATTGAGTGGTGGTTGCCGAGTATAGAGTATTTGCATTATTTTCCGAATACTCACTAATCATAAGATTCCCGGGAACAAAGGGCCATTACAAAATGTATCCACTGTACTCTGTCTTCTGCTAGTAGTTTTTTTGATTCTCTCCACGTTATTCTACGTAGCTAGGTTTCAATCTGGCGCCTCCACGTTTTTGCTGATCTTCCTCTGCGTCAGCTGCCTTCGGTATGGTATTCAAGAGTCTTCCTGCTGACTTCGTCATTTTCGTTATAGCGAGATTCGTTATACCGATGTTTGCCTGCATTTAAAGGGTTGCAAATTTAAAAAGCCGTATTAAAAGTATTCAATATCCAAATGAAAAGTATTGAGTATTATCGAGTAATGAAAAGTAGTAGAATTTGCCAGCACTACTCCTAAATTTAAAATTGCCAGAAGAGTTTGTTTTTATCTGTGCAACTGTATGCGTAAGTATCGATGTGATGAGTACTCTTACCTTTTGCTATATACAAATATATTTATTGTTTTTGTTGCTCAAAAAATTATTTATAATTTCATACATATGTACATACATGTGTATATCTCTACCTTAATATAAAAAGGCCCTAACTAATTATTTTTTCTTTTGAAATCGTAATTTTTGCATTTTTCGCTACATGAGATGTTCTTCTACCGAAATATATAAAAAACTCGATTTCAGAAATATAATGAGTTAGGGCCTTTCTATATTAAGGTATCGATATGTGTACATTTTTATTCGTGTTTGCACTTTTTGTCTCACAAATAAATTATCTGTGTTTTTTTTTCTTTTTGGTGCGGCTGTTATTGAATGAATCTGTGTGTCATTATTTGCAATTGTGTTTTTGCTCTTTTTTTGCGGTTGTGTAGGTTAACGCCATCCATACACACGAAGAAAATATGTAGTGTGTTTGTGGGTTCGTGAATGATGTCTTGCCTCATTGATGATAGAAAGTAAAACGGTTTTGTGCTTCCGAAATTGATTACACTCGTCGTATTTAATTTGTACGCCATTTTATTTTTCGATTTAAATTTTTATCTTTGTGTCTTTTCTCTCGTGACAAATACCTATAATAGATAGTTTTGTTTGATAAACGAGACAAGACATCAAATCAATGTTGGCAAAAAAAACCTAAA
Organism: Nowickia ferox; assembly: GCA_936439885.1. Lineage (NCBI taxonomy): Eukaryota > Metazoa > Arthropoda > Insecta > Diptera > Tachinidae > Nowickia > Nowickia ferox. The sequence goes on from OW387024.1 coordinate 81,360,003, forward strand.
TAAAATAAAAAGAAAACAGAAGAAAGTAACAGAAAATTGGTGAGGTGCACAACAACAGTTATTAGTAATTGTAGGTTGTCTGGATTATAACTATAGTTATATAGTATAGTTATAGTATTATGCACATATACATATGTACGAGTATGTATGTATGCGAGAAGCTGATTGATGTTCGCCAATCTGGTGCCAGTTTGGACATGCGTGACGTATGTACACGTGTAGCCTAATTTGAAGGTCTGATCACTTCACGGAAAGTGATGTGATCTAAAGTTGCAGGTCTATGCGAGTAAGATACAAACCACAGCAGCCCTCAAAGTTAATATAACCCATGCCATCGGTAAAATTTCGTCTGATTTATGCGACAGAGTCAGGGAAAATTTAAAATTTGGAATGCGCTCCGCTCAGAAGCCGCTAAGCTCATTTGCTCGATGTTACGTAACATACCTACGAAATGTCATCGATACCCCATGAAAACGAACAAAATATTTCTGTGATATCTCACACACACTTTGTTTTATTTAAATTTAAGGATGGGGAACGCTCTCATGTTATTGAGTCCTATTAACAAATTTTTTATTGATTAAAGGAAAACTTTATTGAAAATCCTAATACTTTTGAAGCGTTTCGAAAAAATTCAGTATGACCTGCCTGCCCGTATTTCCACGCATACTAAAGCTGTTGTCAAAGCCTTAATAAAGGAGGATGTTAAAACCCGGAACTACCTTAAATGCAATAAAAACAAACAAAAAAAATTAAACCGACTTTATGCACTAAAAAGTTAAAAATACCAAACGTATTATATGCGTTAACTATCCAACTATTTGCAGTCGGTGCCAAGAAGGAAGAATCTATCTTATTAGTTAACAACCTAGAAATTAATTTCTGGGTTTAGTTAGTCCTAGTTTACACTATACAAGTCTTATTGCTAAGCTGATTAGTTTGTTAGGAAAGAGAGACGAGGAGAAAAGAAACGTTACTGTTCCCCTCGTCTCCCTCTCCATCAAACTAATCAGCTTAGCAATAGGACTTGCATAGTGTAAATATGGACTTAACAATGTTCTTGGCGCCGACTGCAAATAGTTGAATAGTTAACGTATATAATACTTTTGCTATTTGTAACTTTTTAGTGTTTAGTTTTTGACTTTTTAGTGCATATTTATAAGCATAAGCACTTATACCTTCACCAAATAAATTTATTAAAAAAAAGTTTCCGATGCAACTCCTCATCCCATTTCATCACTGTAACTTAAATTTTATTTAAAAATTTAAATCATAAATATTAATAATTTTTTTTTATCGTTTTATTGATTTTGCACACTGAATTTAATTACTGTGTATGATAGGTAGCCCTTCCCTTGCATCTACACCACGACTTTTATATTAGATTAAGAGTCTTGAATATAAAAGAATTTCCACCAGGTTTGAAGACTATCACTGATATAAAATCCCAAATATGCGATAATTAATGATAACTTTTAATGACAGACAACCCTTCTCCTGCTCCTACAGTGCTAATTTTCTACTGCGTTATGTGCATTGACTATAAAAGAATTCAGAACAAGTTGGATGACTATTATTGATAAAGCATACTAGATATGTTATAATTAGTAAGTACTTTGTGTTGTAGGTATCCATCCCTCAGCTGCTACAGCACCACTTTTCTGCTGGATTGCGTGCATTGATTATAAGGGAATTCTCACCATGTTTAAACACTCTCTCTAATATAGTATTCGAGATAAGCGATAATTAATAATTACTTTGTTTGGGAGGGAGCCTTCCCCTGCTCTCACACCACCAGCTTTCTGCTGGATTTCGGATATTAACTATAAAGTAATTCACACCCAGTTTTTTAAACGCTCACTGATATACTACCATTAATATGCAATAATTAGAGATTAATTTGTATAGGAGAGACCCCTTCCCCTACCCCTACGCCATTATTTTTCCTCTGGATTACGCGCATTAAGTTTGAAGCCTGTCAATGATATAGTATTCCATCTATGCCATAATTAATAATTTATTTGTATGGGAAGCACCCATTCCCCTGCTCTTATCGCGTATTTGTGGAAATAGAAAAAATAATTTTTAAAATCGATTCACAAATGGCGGAGAAATCGGTGAACATATAAAAAAAATACATACCTACATGACGAACATATAACTTCCTCCTTTTTTTAAGTCGGTTAAAAATAAGATAAGCCCATACGCATACTGTACAGATCTGCAGATAATATGGATAGCACGACATCAAGGTAATAACAGGAAACAAACAGACTGTTAGGCATGTCAAGATGGAAGCAGGGTTCGGTAAAATACCACAGTGGGAATAGTAAACCGAATCATTAGGGGGTAATCCGAATCAAAAGAAGTCAAAACAGCAGCATAATAATCGGCCACATGGGCATGAGGTCTCATATAGAGGATACACATGCTGAGCATGCGAGCAGGAGGACGAAATATCAGAATAGACATTGTCTAGAGTTAAGTCAGCTTAGAAGAGAAATTTTCCGGACTTTGGAAGTCAGGGACTCCGATTGAGGGAGACCTAAGAGAATAGTACATGGAACATGGGCGTAAATGTAAATCCCTGTCCAACCTAGCCTAACCTAAATGTCAGTGGTTACTTTAAAGTTAAATACCTTTATAAATCAGGGAGTCTATTCTACGAAAGAAAATGCTTGCGACTTTACAGGTTTTAAGCACACAAATCATTTTCCTACACTTCGAGTTACACAGTAAACCCCCAATTGCCTCTTTCCAAGGGCAATTTCAATTTTTACTACTGAAAAGGTGGTTGGACTAAAACAAGTGGCTGTAGATCTGTGATACTACTTATATGTATGTAATTACAATAGTGTTAGTTCAAGGCAATTTGTTTCAGCAACAAAATATACTTACATAATACATATGAAGGCTCATATTGAACACTAATACCCTGCAGTCGGCGTAGCTAGCGAATGTCTAGCTATTTCGTTAACTACCAATCGTTACCAGGCTAACTACTAGCAATGCACACGACTGACGATTTTTACATGGGGATAACATTGACGGTAGTCAATTGCCACCATCTGCATAACCCTTCGTCAGTGATTTCACTATTATTAACAAAATTTTCAATTAATTGTTCTTTTTTATGCGACAATTACTTTACTTCCGCTGCTCATTTTAACTTTCGAAAAAAAACCCACTTTTTTCACTTAAAATTACACATTCACTGACCACTTAAAATAATTTTTATCTTGTTGATTTTCTAGGGATATCAGCCAGTAATGCCAGCACTTGAATCATCAAAAATATGCACTATGAGCATATAAAAATAGAGTAAAAAAGGGCAAAAATTAAAAAAATTTGCGAGTAAAAAAGTAATAAGCTAAATATTCTCTGTTATTTATGTTTTATATAAATAAGTAATTAATTTTTGTTTGACTATGACATATTAAATAGTGCCGTGAACGCATCTTTTGCTGGTCTAAGCCACCTTTTGAACGCTCGATAATTTTTCAAAGATTTTTCTATATTGTTGCTTTTCTATCTTAAAGCAAGCCACAATAATTTAATAAGATTTAACAAAAAATTAATGCCAAATTTACTTTTAAGAAAATGTTTAATTTCATAAAAACTGAGACACTTTTTTGTTATTTCTTTAATTTGCACAAGTGACAAATCCACGTTGTTTAACTGTATTCACGCATGCGAATTGAAATAGTAAAATCGTTGCTTAACAAACGAATAAAAAAAATTTCTTATAAGGAATTAAAAAAATTGCTAGAGAAAAGTCGAAGCGTTTGCTTCTTGGCTTTGTTTAAGTTTAAAAAATTATGATTATTGAAATAGCACAAAAAAGCACTGCGAGAAATTGTAAAAAGCACTATAAATACCCGTTTTTCTGAAACGGGTATTTAATAAAGTTTAAGATACTTAGAAAGGAAAAAATGCACCAAAATGGCAACGCTGATAACAAAAAATTTTCAGGTTAAAGGATATGTTAATATATCCATGAGTGAGAGAGTCAAAAGGCGAACTCTTGCATTACTTGTGGCAACTGTAGTAGGTAGTCGATTTTACATTAGGGAAATACCTAACGATTTTGAGTAAATTTATACTCTTAAAACTGCAGGGTATGTATCAATACCTATTTACGTACAGACACACATTCACTGTAATACTTCTTCCATCAAACGATAAACGTCGCAAATCGTTAATCATTTTCTATTTTTGTGACACGTGCCGTCGTAACACCAGTTCGTTGGCCTGTCGATACAACACAAAAGCAAATAAACAAAATTTTATAGGTACAATTTTGTCACATCATCACAACTTTGTCACATCTCGCTACCCTACAGCAGGCAGCGCTTATGACAGCTGCAGAGGATATAAAACAATTTAGCAGCTGTTATTCGAAAACTGTAAATGGTTTTTTACCTTTTAAATTCCTATTCAATTTGAGTTTAATTATATTAAAACTAGATACAATTTAGTATATTATAAATAATTTTAACATGCATACATACATATGTACATATGTATATACATACATACATACATATGTAAGTATTGTCTACAATGTATGCACGTATGAAAGCGTTATTAAATTTATTAGGTTTTTTTTCCTCAACTCAGACTTTTGTCGAATTGTAATGTATTAAGTGTGATGTGTCAAATGTAACCATATTATCACTCACATGTTTATAATAAATAATGTAGCATCCCAACAAACATTCGTGATGGAACTCGACTGAAATAGAAATGGAATAAATTAGAATAAAAACAATATAAAGTTTTGGGGTCGTTAGAGATTTTTTTTCAGTGAACTGCCCCCACCCCCCCAATGAAGAGAAAGTATTTTTAATGTCGAACTGGGCTCTGGTGGATATATGATTTAATTCAATTATTGGTGGCGTTGGCTGAAGTAGTTAGCACGTTGACTACAAAACCAAAGGTCCTGGGTTTGAGCCCGCTGTCCAACAGTCATTAAATAACAACACCAGGCATTTTTCTGATGTGCATTAATGTATCTTTATATCAGCTGTTGTAGGAAAGTTCAAATGATGAAGGCATAGACGCTGGTCACTGAACTACACCGGCTTCAGCGGATACTAATCCTTCGTCGGTATTGTGTAGCAGAATCATCGGTGAAGTAAAATAATCAATAAAATGGTTATTAAGCACAGCTTTGAAAATTTAATACGCCTCATTGACACCAGAGGCACTGCAACAGTGCATTATTAAAAAAATTGCAAGAAAAAAGAGAGTTGTAAAAAAAACGAATTTTCACCATCTGTCTTCTTCATCACTATCACTTTCCTAAAGAAGGTAACACCACCTAGTAATACTTAGCAGTAGGTATTCATTGAATGAGTGTTACTTCTCTTTAAAAAAAAAAATGGTTTGGTCCATGTAGTCGCCACGACTGGTGAGTACATGACACAATCCTGAACTCAAATTTTCATTCACTGTTGCTCGCATTTGTGGCTGTATTGATTTCCAGCTGTTCAATTGTCTCTGGTTTAGCGGTGGATACGGGTGACTTTACATAACTGAAAAGAAATTAATCCAAGTGGCCAATTAACAGGGCCATTATGTGAAATTAGTCGTTCATCGAAAGCTTCTTTTGAGTAAATTAACTGCAGTGTGCACTCCAAATGCAAAGTTTTTTTCTCATTTTCCAACCAAAAACTAGCTTAATTGATGAACAAAATTTTTTATGAAAAATCTAAATTAATATCAATTTATTTATTCAAGTTGAATCTAGAATGTTTCCCTATGTTTTGCTAAGTCTAACCAAGTTTCCGTGATGTCGTTCTTAATTTTCGATTTCGTACTCGTATCTCATTTTGTTCGTTATTTTAATTTCGCAACAATGTCAGTAAATGTCACGTACGTACATATGTATGTAATTTTCAATAACATTTTGAGAGTTTCTCTATAAACATGTGAATTTTTTTTAAGCCTTTCCCGGAATTTTTCGGTGGTAGTCTACTTATGAGTTTCTTATGCAGAATCAATAAACAAAATTAATTAAAATTAATTTAAAAAAGTTAAGCATTGATAATATTTATTTCTGCAAATTAAGGTCTCACAGTGGAATGCGATTAATTTTTAATAATAAATTTGTATGCATTGTACTGCATTAAAAAGTATCTAGCTAATGTTTGCTGGGTAACAGCCATATTAGTAGTGGTAATTGTTGCTAGAGATGTGCAAATGTCAATTTATCGTGTTACGCGTGATCATGATCAAATTTATAATTAATCACGCGTGAATGCGTGACCGTGACTTAAAATAAATTACTAGTGCGTGATCGTGCGTGAGTTTTTTTTTAAGAATCACGCACGAATTCTCACGCTTTCACGAGATAACACTCCTGCGTGGGTATATAACTGTATTGAAAATTTTAAATTTTCTTATAATAAATACTACAATCTATGTCTGAGCTGCCCAAAGTAGCGCCAGAGTGACCAACATCAATGGCTTTTTATACACATGAATATAAATACGCGAACACATTACTCTCGTGTTTCTCTCGGTGGCCTGCTCTGATCAATGCAGATACATTTGTATGTATGTATATACATACAAAAAAGCAACAAACAAAAAATTAATTATATATTTTTCGTAAGCGTGCGTTATCGTGATAAGTTGTACACCCCTCGTGGGTGATTAAGAATATTTTATACGTGAGCGTGCGTGACCGTGAAAATTTTCAAAATCATTCATGCGTGAAAGTGCGTAAGTAAAATATTTTTCTGCGTGAGCGTGCGTGTCGTGAGTCAAAAACCGCTCACGTGCACATCTCTAATTGTTGCAGTAGTGTTAGCTGGGGCGTGAACAATACATTTACAATTATTTTGTGAAACAAACTAATATATTCGTTTAAATATAAAAAAATACTCAAGTCAAAATATTGTACACATAAAAAAATTAAATATTGTTTCTCTTTTTTTCTTTATGCAAATGTATTTAAAAGATTTTATTAATTTTCTTCGTTTGTATGTGTGTTAAAATGTATGTATGTATGTATATTTCGTATACAGATTTTTTCTAAGAAATTTGTTTAATTAATAAACACAATTATTCATCATTTATTTAAAGCGCTAATAGAAACAACAAAAATGAAAAAAGTCAAGATTATCTTAATTAGAAAGAAATGAATAAAAATATTTAAGTTATTAAAGCAAGACCATATGTACATACATACATACATACATACATACACATGTATGTATTTTACGTGATTAGATTATTTTTGTATGCTGTAGTGAAATTAAAAAAAAGCAATTTCAATAAATATTCATTCATATACATACATACCTACATATCAGAAATTTTTGTTACCAAAAATTTTAAAGGGAAAATCAGATTACCTTTAGAAGTCAATGAAATGCAGATATTTTGATTCTAAAATAGTAAAAAATCCAAGAATACGCATTATTTCTATAACATAATCATATTATGTTTGTAAAACATGATGAGTTTAATCGAACAAAAATCCTCACAAAATTAATTTTTCCTAAATAGAAATGAAAGCATTTAGGACTTTGCTCAAAAGAAACAAAAATTCTTAATGCATTTAAAACAGAATGAATGTCACTAAATATATATATTTCGGTATTTCTTATATGGAAGAAAATAAAGTTAAATAAAAAAATTAAATAGAAACAAATATAATGAAACAATAGCTAAAGTTTGAAGCGGACTTATAGATTTAATTTTAGTTCGAACTTTTGAAATAAACACTATGTAATGGGTTTTCAAGAAAGGGTACACTCCTATTGAATATGGCTGATACTTATATTAATTTTAAAACCAACCAAGTGAGAGTTATATTATAGATGGCTGCACCCAGCATGTGCAGCACATCACGACGACCAGTCACATTTGTCTGGTTAGAAACGTGACTAATTTAGCTAAAAATAAGTTGACACATTTGCCTACTCCTAAGCAAAATACACATTTTCAAAGATATGTACTTCATGACCTGACACTTTACTCAATTTATATATGCAAGATAGAAAAAAAAAAACAAATATGTATATAAATATTTTTCATTCAATTCAAGTGCCATTTAAAAGCCACAGTTTAACACCCCAGATCCATAATGCATTTCAATTGAGCAGTAGTTGTTGCTTTTTATACCTTAACATGCATACATACATACATATGTACATATGTACATAAATATTTACTAACATTCCAAAACAATGACATGGCCAGTTGACTTCTACTCTGCACACTTCCAATCACAGTTGTTCGACTGTAGATTAATTAATTAAAGTATGTATGTTAATTTAACTACATAAATTGTACTCGTGTGTCAAAGTGGCTGTGGCATTGTTTATTTATGTGTTGTTGTCTACTTTACAACAGTGACATTCAGTGAATGAATTTAATTGCAAACAAAACTCCATCAATTGAGTTCTTATGAATGAATCATTAAAACAAATGCCAGTCGGTCGGTGAAGTACAGGTTTTTCTCTATTTCTATGCAGCACTGAACTAAACAAAAAATAAAATTCATACATAACTTAAGCTTTCTGTATGGATTTGCTTTGTTTTCTTAAGCTTTATACGAATGCATGGGGCAATTTGTTGTAATAATTATTGTAATTTAATTATACATGATTGTTTGGCATAGCAGTCACAGTGATAATATTTATAATTATATAAATTCTATTCTCAATTCTTTTATTTTTTATTTATTTACTAAACATTTAATTGCATTCTTGTGCTGAATTCTTGAAATAGTTAATGAGTTACAGGTGAATAAAACCAGTTGATTTAAGCTTGAACTAATGTAATCGTAAACGGATTTCAATTATAATTATTCATAAGATGCTGTTGAGTAACTATTTTGAAGTATGAATGAAAAAAAATATGTATACTATATATGAAACTTCCTAAGGCATTTAAAGTTATTGGCTGCAGAAAAATTACTTATGTATATGAAAGAAAGGTTCAAAATTAAAAAAAAGAAATAAACTACTTGTAATTGACTAAGCTTCAAGATATTTCTGTTGTTTTAACCCAGAAAAACTTGTTCAAAAAATTTTCTTATGCAAAACTTCATGCATCAAACCCTTCACATACAAATCTCATCTAAGGCTCAATAGTCAGCAGGTGCCTCCCTCTCCCAACAGCCTGGTGTAATTAAACAAAAAAATTTAATATTAAAATCTACAAAAACAAGGTTAATTTAACATTTTTCAGCAATGCTTTTGCTTCATATACATACGTTTCATGTTAATTCAACATGCTTTGCAGTAATCTTCAAATAAAAATTGTCCTTTTGAAATAACTTTATTTCATGTTGATGTAACATTCCAGTACTTTTAAATCAAAATGAGGAATTATGTTGAATCAAAGTTATTTCAAGCCGGCCCAATGTGAGATTTTGATACTAAAATAACACGAAGAACAATCAATGAATCAAAATTATTTCAAGTTGAAACAACATGAATTTAATTTAAGCGTAGTTATTTCATTTTATTAATTATTTAATTTACGTGATTGTGTGTATCGGCACAGGCATCAGGGAAATGCTTTTGTATTGTATTCCCCGTTCAAGATTTGAACTTCAATTCACGGCGTTTACCGCTAAGGCCAGAACAAGCTTAACTATTATTTAGACAATAGTCGGCTAAATTGGCACCAGAGTACCGAACTTCAATCGGCTTCTTATATATACAAATGTATACACATACACGAATACATTTCTCATTTCTATCGTCATGACTTAAATTTTAATTCAACATGAATTAACTCATTAGGAAGTTTCCACTGGCAATCCGAAATTTGTCGCCTATTTACGAACAATAAAACAAACATTAACAAAACAAGAAGAAGTCACAAAACTAAGCACAAAAGTGCATTGCAGTTATGAACAAAGCAAATAAACACCAACACACTTGAACAACATATTAATTCTAGTAAATTTAATATAATTTGAAATCAAAATGTTTGCATGCTGATTTTACATTGGTGGCATTTTGTTCTGTGTGAACAGACAATTGTCACTGTTATCGGATGTGTCTAAGACTTTAATGGGTACCTGTCACGACGGCTGAATTCCACTACGATCTGAACGTTGGGTCAACTTAAGTGTTCAACAACTTCCCAAGAAAGCACTATGTGACTTGCAATATTTGACTTTAAGCAAGCATCTTGTTGAGATGCTTTGAGCCATCTAATCTCTCACTGCTTAAGTGACTTACAGGAGATGGCCCTAGTGCAGAGGATTAAACAAAGGCATCCCTTTATAAGGGTGCCCCTGTGGCTGAGTGTTAGCGATGCTAACCTCTCAGTCCAGAGGTCGTGGGTTCGATTCCCGCCATAGACCCTGGGTGTTTTCTGCAGACAAGCTAATCGCTTTGCGGGTTGTGTTTGTTAAAAAAAAAAAAAAAATTATTTGCCACTATCAGAAGCAGCATCTTTTGAATGGCAAGAGCCATTTGAAAACCAATTTAACAGCTGATAGTTGCTCATTATTTAGTTTGTCATGTTTTAGACACGGCAGTTTTTCTTGAAGCAAGTCTGAGTTTATGATGGAGACAGGATAGAAGAAAGAAGAGGGTTATGGATTTGCTTGTACCTCAAACTCACTTTTTATTTTTCTTAGAGAGAAGTAACACTCATGCTTTCAATGCCTACTACTGCTAATAGGTGCTACCTTCCTTACGCCGTTTTGCAGCGCCTCTGATGTCAATGAGGCGTATTAAATTTCCAAATCTGTACTTAGTAGCCATTTTATTGGTTATTTTACTTAGCCGATGATTTTTCTACACAATACCGACGAAGGAGGGCGCTTTGATGTTACATTAGGATTAGTATCCGCTTAAGCCGGTCTAGTTCAGTGACTACTAAAGCACATCAGACAAATTCATGGTGTTGTTATTTAATGACTGTCGTATACCGGGCTCGAACCCAGTCAACGTGTTAACTACTTCAGCCAAGGCCACCCTCAAAACTCACTTCTATTCTTTTGTGCTATTCCATTCGCTGCATTAAAACAATAGGAAAATTGAACAGACAGAAGAAAAGAGAATTGAAGAGACTTGCTTCAAAAAAACTGATGAGTCTAAAACATGACTTTAGTTTGCAATTTCATCATGGACAAACTTAATTAATTATTGAAATTTTCTATCTCACAGCGAATTTAAGAGGAATCAGTTGGTCTGAAGATTAACGTCGCAAAGGCGAAAACTCTCTCTGTATTAACCCATTAGTGCATGAAGTTCTCCAGGAACTTTAAAACAATTTTATTTGTCAATATATCATTAAAAACGACTATAAAAATATTTTTCAGGAGATTTATTAAAAAAAAAGTATCAAGTAGATTTTAGGAGGTGTCCCCTATAAAGGACATAAATGCAGTATAGACCCTCTTGCAGAGGGCACACCGTACATTTCTAAGTAGGATGTAGCTGTATATCGCCGGAACTGTAACAAGTTAGAGCAATCTGGATCATTTAGGTGCAGGTTTCTTATAAGCAGCCAACCATTTACAACCGAAGCATAGATAAGCAAAAATTGGCCACCAAGTGGCGATCGATAAGCAACAACTAACTGGTCCATTTTGTCAACACCGCCTATGCCTTGATTGTAACGCTCGAATACTTTTGGTTCATCTTTTTCGTAACCTTTACATCTCCCAATTTCGTTGTTATCAAAATCAGTTAGGAGAGATAACAACTTAGTCACCCGTTGTTATCTTTCCATCGTACAACCAGTATATTTCTATTATCAGAGAAACGGTAGTGCGTAGAGCTTCATAGATGTTAAATGATTATCTATAAAAAGTCAACTGGAGTTTTTACCGATTTTGCTTCGATGCTAGGAAAATAAATTCGCACTTGGTTCAGTTTGGCTGTCACCACTTTCAATCCAAGCATCCTCACTATCAACGCGTTGTACTTCGCTCTCAACATTTAACAAATTTGCATCTAGATGATTCCCCTCATGTTGATCATCACTTGCATCTGAATCATGATCTTTACCCACTCAAAGGAGGAATTGCAAATATATGGATATTTTGAAAATTATCGTCAAATTCTTTCAATTGTTCCAATATGTTAGCAACTGTAAGTCTATATAATAATAGCGATGATAACGACCCATAGAGCATAGAGTCCCTTATAAGGGACATTAATATTCACACTCATTTATATTTCAAAACTGGAACATATTAATTACTTAACCATATTTTAATGAACACGTATTAAAAAAATATATAAATATAGTGGCAAAATCTTTTTTTTCCCCTATTAGTTACCCTGCACGTGTGCTGTGAATTTTGTTATTGCCTTTACACATTTTTTGCAAAATACTGCGCACTCAACAGAAGTATTTTAATAAAAGCACTTGTTGTTATGAAGAAGACATGCAATAGAATGAGATTCCAAATATAAGTTACATTTTAAATTCTTTATTTCGCTACGAAGTGGAATAATGGGAGCGTCCCTTTAAATGGACCTTATGCACTAATGGGTTAATGCAACGTCACGGGATTTTTATGTAATTGGCACAAACGAAATATAGAGTATGTTGGCCAACTTTGTTTTCAGAAAACTCGTCAGATATTTGGCCGTCTAACATCCATTTGGAATTCATTCTCGCTATCTCTGATTACGAGAATCTCAATCTTCAAAGCGAATATAAAATCCACCTTTTTGTACGGCTGCGAAACTTAGAACAGCTACTCGAGACATGCGATAGGTGCCCAGTGTCCATGAACCGCTGCATTCGCAGGGTCCTACGTGTATTCCCAACGAGAACGAAGAACAGGACAGGAGCCCGTATTGACTGAAATAAGGAAGCGCAAATGGACAACATAGGCTGGAATTCACAAGAGAACAGAAGAAGGATACGCTCAGCTCACTCATGGAGAAGATAAATTGAGGCAGAAGTGAGCAACAGCGACAAGAGTTTCGAAGAAGTGATGGTCTTGATCTATATTATCCTTGCGGTTGATGTCGAGCCATTTTGAGATTTAAGTATTTTCGCACCTCCTTGACTTGGTTGCAGTATCCTGAAACAAAATTTTCCAAAGTGTACAATAGAACACTTTGCTGTTTTTTCATCATGACCTCTTTCTTTGACTCCAGTCTAGCCAAGTCGTAAAACTTTTGTCATTTTAGAAACTTTTGATCCGTTAGAATTTAAACGCCAAAACAAACCTATAGATACTCGTAGGTACGTGATTTTTTTTTAGAAACATGAATCGATGCCAGTTTTGCTATAAATTTTGCAGTTCTAAGAACTACTTTCTGCATGTACATGAATGAAAACTGTTCTCTAATAGAATCTTAAATGACATGCACACATTATTTATTTTTAAGTATTTTTATTATTTTTTGTGTGTGTTAAGTTCGTGACGTTTTCAAATGAGTGTCACTCATTATAGCGAAAATTAAGAAGCATTAGCATTAAAAAAAAAAAAACGCAAGCACCCAACGAGCAAAGGACCACGCGCTTGAAATATGGAAAAAAAATAAAGATACATATACATATATCTTTCTTATGAGAGCCATTCGTACTGTTCGAAGGTAAAAGAGATGTTGCAACATTTTAGCTAAATAATTTTATTTGAGTGTGGCATTTATGCTGGCTTAACTCCCTGAAATGGTGTGACTTATAAAAGGTCTTCCGACAGTCACTTCCGAACTTTGACAGTTGATAGTAGCCATATTGTTGAAGGAACATCTGTGGAATTGAGTATCATTTAATCAGTATGTTTTACCAAATCAGCAACACGTACAACTGACAAAATTGTTTTATAAAAATGTGTGTTACGTTCGGTCAACATTCCGCGCGCTTCATTCATTTTACGATGAAGACCATTTCTGGAAGAATGGGTACGTTAACAAACAAAATTATCGAATTTGGAAGAGATCCAAGAGCGTACAAAGCAACTCGAAAAAGTTATTGTTTCGTACCGATTTCAGGCTGGCGCTATCATTGGTCCTTACATTTTTAAGAACGACGTTAGCCTGGCGATCACCTTCAACGGCGAGCGACCATTTGACCATTTTCTGGTCAAAACTGAATAATATGGACACCAAAAATATTTGCTTTCAATAAAAATGTGCTACGTTTCACACAGTTCACGCCACATTGAGGGAGGGCATGGTCATCTCATGTGGAGGTGGATGAAAACTGGCCACCGAGATCGTAAGATTTGACCTCGTTAGACTTTTTCTTGTGATCACTGACTGACTTGACTGGCTGTTAGCTACAAATTTTGATATATATAGTAGTAAATTCAAGTTCAAGTCAAACTTTGCATGTTTGCTGGGCTCACACGCTTTGGAATAGACTGGTATAAAAATGAACGAACATTCCTGCAATTGTGCCGGTAGCAGTGAGAAATCTGTGTTAATTTTTTTTTATATAAATATGTATATATACATATGTATACAAACATACATACATACATATGTGCATACATAGGTATATTTTTGTGTTAGAAACTTATTTTTCTCTTCGGAATTCATTCATTTATTCAGTCATTCATTCATTTGTGATGAACAAGTCATGATAAAAAAATTCAAGCCAAACAGAGTGCCAGAGAGAGGGAAAAAGAGAAGAAGAAAAAACAAACAACCAACTGAATCGAAATGGTTAATCATTCAATTATAATGCATTCCAAGAAATTTTCACATTTTAGCCATGAGAAACTGGAAAAAAACAAATAATGAAGAACACACACACACACACACACAGCCACTGGCATCTTACATCACGATCTTTAGAAAAGATTTCGAAATCGAATGCAATTATAGGAAAATTAATGTCATACCAATCTTAAGTGACACTGACTGAACAAACATGGAATGTTGTGTGTTGGTTACGACTATATCTTATGTATGTATGTACATATGTATGTATATACAGTTGTGTGTGTGTGTGTGTGTATGTGTTTATGTCTGATTTAAATCTGAAAAATTAGTTTTTAACAACTATAATTAACTAAGATTTATCAATGAAAATCTGAACATAGAGGAATAATCTAATAAATATTAATAATTATGTATGCATGTATGTGTGTGTGTGTGTGTGTGTGTGTGCGTGTGTGTGTGTTTATTCTAAATGGAACACAATGTTGGCATAATGATGGGGAAGTGTTTTGATAAATTATGTGTGTAAAATGTTTACGAAAAAATAAAACATTTATCATGATCTCAAAATGACCTTCGCCGGATTTATAAAACAATGTAAAATTCTTTGTTCTTTTATTTCAGGGCTGCTGGACAATTTCAATTTTTTTTTTTTTTAATATATACTTCTGTTAATTATGCCGTT
Organism: Nowickia ferox; assembly: GCA_936439885.1. NCBI lineage: Eukaryota > Metazoa > Arthropoda > Insecta > Diptera > Tachinidae > Nowickia > Nowickia ferox. Next base: position 81,375,300 of record OW387024.1, read on the forward strand.
AATGTCGTCAAGCCATGTTTTCCAAAATGATCCATGTCAGTGAAAAATAAATTTGGATTACCATGGAATGTTGTAGATAGCCCTTGATTGTATGTATGTATATGCCATTTCTGTAGTTTGTACAAAAAAAAAATCATATACATACATACAAACCTAAAATCATCATCATCAGTATGGTGCCAGAACGGTGGGTTGTTACCAGAGAATGACAATGAGTACCTACAAAAAAAAATATACACAAATTGTAAATAGTTATAGCCTTAGTAACTGCGTATAAAAAAACCAAACATACGTCCACATATTTTCTCTCAAGCAACTAGAAATATAGCCGATTCTAACATATGTTATGTACATAATAGCCTGAGTATGCTTATATTCAGACTATGGATATTTAATCGGACAAAAAAATGTAAGCATGCTACTCGGGATATTTATTCATCATTCGCCACCGTATACCTACATTTGTTTGTGTATCTAAAATGGAATGGAAAATGTGTGGTGCGCATACGTGCGGCTGTAAAAAATGAACATACAAAACATTACACTGGTCTACAAATTGGGAAAAAAATTAACTGCAGAAACGAATCACGAAACGAATTCGAACTAATCTGGGGGCGCCGAATTCGAATCTGGCATATCATCATATTGGGCTATCACGTCTTGTTCATTTTTTATCTCATGCTGGCAATACTGTAAAACAGTCAATACTGACACTCACAATTAAGTTAATTTGACTGAAGCCCACATTCATTCTAAAGGTAGAGGTCCATAGCTCGCTTTTTGCACGTTATACTTTACACGCGCTTCATCCTCTTGTTTCATTATATACTTTGTTCGCGTTGAGTTACATGCACTGCTTTTCATGCGCCATTTTATTTTTGTTTTGATCAGCTGTGTGCGTTTGTTTATAAATACTTATAAAGAAAAAGTGGAGAGTGAAATCGAGTTTTTAAAAGAATTTGTGGAGTTAGTCGAGTTTGTATGTATATTTAATTTTATGTGCAAAAAATGCCTATGAACAATTTCAAAAAAGAAAAGGTTTTGGGTACGGCCGTTGTATTTAGAACGGAATTTAAGTGGGTTTTTTGAAACCACATTTAAAAAATTAAAACTTCTGACCCTCAGCAATTTCGAACCGCGACAAGAATGTCTGCAGATGTCTTTGACTATTTATTCAGCATTTTAAAAGATAGTCTTGAGAAGAACTCGGCCAGGGCTATTCCAGCAGTTTGTCGGCTGTTGTTGACTTTAATGTAAGTAAATTGAAAATTACATATAAATGTATGCACATTATTGGCTTAAGCAATAACTTTTCTAAGCAGCTATTTAATACAGATTTAGCGGAGATGACACTCAGTACGTAAAAGTAATCGATAACTAATATGCAAAATTTGTTACTGAGAAAAGTGTGGTGAAAAGTTAATTAAAATACATCGCATTAATGAAAATATTCACATATTTTATTAAAAAAGTTTTTTTTTACTAAGAAATTTTTTTTATTGAAAAAAAAAATAAAAAAATTATCCACGGCAAAATGATATTTATCGATAACGTAAGAAATAAAGTATTATTTAACATCTTTAGCATTCAAGAACAGCTGACTTTCTTTCATGGTGCTTGTAACGCGTACAAAAGTAGAAAGTAGACCTACTTTTTGCTTTGAACGCGCCTACGCGTTCTGCGCTTTTTGCAATGTAACTTGTCACATACTATTACATTGATTCTACTTTTTTGACAGATGCATAGAAAGCGTAACGCGCAAAAAGCGAGCTATGGACCTCTACCTTAATTCTTCGTAATAGTAGCGTTTAAGCATGTCAGGGAGATCGCTTGTTACTGATTCCAGCTATTTTTGCTTTGTGTGTGGTGAATATTTGGTTGGAAAAAAGGATCATTAAAATATACATATTTACATTAGTTTGGTTCTGCTGTCAGACACTTGAATAAACCATGGACAATAGTTGCAGAACTGTTTTATACAAGTAGTCAAATGGCAAGACGATTTATTTATATTTTTCAATTCCAGTACTTTGGAGAGAGTCAAGTAACCACCAAACGGACTGTTATTTCTGTTTAACACAAAAATTGATGGATTCAATATGAAAAATCGAAAAATCGAAAAAATATTACTTACGAGAATGTGCGAATGTACCATCGATTCCCAAACTAGTTTAACGTGCACCAAAAGATCCATTACCAGTCATTTCCGGAGCGACGAACAAGGGGAGCGTGCTCAACAAGATTTAATGAAAATTTAAGGAAATTATCAAGGATTTTGGTACAAAAGCATGCTTGGAGACTATTGCTGGACTCTAATACGTGAAACCGAACCAACAAAATACAAACGACGTTTAAATAACGCCCTTCACTTTTGAAAATTCATTGATTTTTAAACAAACTAATGATTTTTTATGTAAAAAACGAATAAAAACATTTTTTTGTGTCGTGATGGAGAAAAACCAAGTACAGATTCGAATTCAGCCCACCAAATTACCCAAGGAAAGGTATTTGGTTGCTCCAGTCCAAAACCTTGTTGACTAGTGTTAGTTAGAACATTGATGAACTCAGCTCCTTGCAGTTCAATGAATTTAAACACATGGTTGTTATACAAGAGCTAACCTAAAAAAATTGGTTGGCACCATTTTATTCAGCGTACTCGAAATTTACCGACCGGGTCCGCGTCTTCTTACAAAAAAAAAAAAAGTTTCGAATTTGAGCACAGTGTACTAATTTAAATAACACTTAAAAAAAACTTTTCGATGTAACGAATCTTTTCGGTATAACGAATGGGTCTGACATTATATCGTTCCTACTACCGGGATTCGGCTGTACATGTATTTTGTGCATAAAATTGGGAGTTAGTAAGAGAATGAACTGATGGAACATTTAATGCCGTTAAACGGAAATGGCTCAAGATTCAAATCTAAACAAAAAACCTTTTTTACCCAAAGACGAAAATACACAAAAAACTGTTGATGACACTAATTGAAATTTATCTGACGACTATTTGATGACAGTTATTGATTCTACCTTGTCCCAAAAACAAAACAAACAAAAAACAAATATTTTAATCATTTCGAAAATTTAACTCTAGTTTTTCAAATTATTATAAATCAAAAAAAAAAAAATCTTTCACATTAAAGATTTTCGAACTGATTAAAAACAATTCATTATCGCATCATACTTATTTCAATGTTGCAACACACAAATCGTACAACACTTATTTATTATTATGTATTTAAGAGTTTAAGATTTATTTATTTTTTTTGTTTTGGAAATTTCCCAAGAAATGTAATGTGTATGTATGGGTGTGTGAATTTTTTCTAGGGGAAAATTGTCACAAGGATTAGAAGAAATAAAAACGAAAATATTTCAAGGCAAGATTAAATAAATAAACAAATGTACATATGTATGTACACACACACACACATACATACATACTGTTTAAAAAAAAACTATTGAAATGGAAAAAATACACAAACTTTTCCCACACACACGCTTTCCAAAGGTCAATGGGCTTCTAGGAAATCGTTTGCTTGTAACGTCATCAACACATTCACACTCCTCTGAGGGGCGTCAAAATAGTTTTGTTAACTTTATCTATCAATACGGTTTGTTTTTCTTTTTCAAATTTTTTTTTCTTTCTTTTACTTTTCAACAACAACAATTCTGTAGGGCAAAGAAATCCATTGAGTGATTAAAAAAAAAGAAGACAAAATAATGATAAAATATTAAAGAAGAAAAGAAAGTAACAAGTAAAAGGAATACATACATACATATGTATGTTTGTATGTACATAAAATAAAAATACGAGTAATAAAAAGAAAATACAGTTGGAAAACAAAGAAACTGAAATTCTTTTGAGGTAGTGCCGCACGCCATTCATTATCTATTATTGACCTATTGATGCTTCCCAATTCCTGGAATTTTCTCTCTGTGAGTGTGTGTATCAGTTTACAAGTAAACATTAAAATTATTTTCAAAACTCTTAAAGTAGTTAAGGGAAATAACACAAAACAACTAAACAACCAACCAACCAACCAATCAATGCAACCGCTAAATGATGCAGCCAGCCAAAACGTAATTGAACACCTTACAGCAGGGATGGGAAATGTAATGCTCGCTTAAATCTTAAGCACACTTTGGTTTATTATACCTTGGCGTGATTTTTCTAGCATCAAATACATATGTACCTGTCTTAAGAGGCATTAAAGAGAATTATTTAAAATATATCCAGACTAATTTTCGATTTAATCGTAAATTATGTTAGAGAAGTTTACTCTAATTAAGCTGACTTTTAATTGTTACCCTCTCTCTTAAAAATTTTGTCTGTAGAGCAGATTTTCTACAAATACTCAAATTTTCGGAAGCTTTTTATATAATTGCTTGAAAGTTGTACTAAACTTATTTTTTTTATTTACATATTTTTTTATTTTTTATTTATTAAAACACATATAACAGTTTTTATATGTTTATACAGTTTCCGTGATATATTAAACCGTTTTTTTACGATTTTTCAAATCCAAGAAATAAATGTAAAGAATATACAAATAGCTAATTTTTTAGGTTTTTTCATTCAAATCCCTTATGTATTTTGCAAACTGATCTTAATTCATAAAAAATATAAAATATGTACACTCAACTACCTATTTAACGATATATAACACTTATACATACTTATGTTATTGATTTGAAAAACTTTATAGAACGTCCACAAAACAGACATCTCTGGTGAAATTTGGCAAACGTGACTATTCTGAAGTACATTCCCATACAAAAAAAAAATTATAGGAAAATAAGTTATCCATGTCTGCTTTTTAAATGGTGGTAAAATAAAACTCACACGAAGCATTTGCTAGCTAGCATGAGTATTAGATGTATACGAATTGTTGTATCGATGGAATAGTCGGGTAGATGCACGACATATTCCATCGATTTATATTCAAAATTTTTGATGGATCAATAATAAAGAGAGCAGCAATATTTCTTATAAATAAAAAAAGCTGAAAGTGTATGACAAAGGAATATAACAAAACTAGCTGTATTCCACAAACGAACTAGCAGCATTTAAATATGCACCAATAACTTTTGCTGACATGGAATGTTAATTTTTACAATAAAAAAATTTTTTTTTTTCACAAAAACTAGTCAAAGATTTACCTTTGACAATTTACAAAAAACACTTATTCATTTACGTAAATAAAAGTTCTTCTTAACTTTATTTTGTATTCCAAAATGTATGTTAAGAAAGCAGTGAAGCTGATTTTTTAAAGTTTTTCATGTTATTAAATGTTGAAAATAGTGTTATTAATTATTTTATTTTATTAGTTTTTAATACATATTTTTATATGTTTAACTAGCTGTACCCTGCGCGCGTTGCTACGCGAACAACTAAAATAAATTTGAAGGAAAGACATTACACAAATATTTAATTAATTTTCAGTAATTTGATTGATTTTTAACGTTTCGGAGGGGGAGAAATTTCCCTCTATCGCCCTCTTGATCCTAGTTTTAAAAATGTACATAGCATATGTAACTTTTTAGACGCAGATCTATCTATGTTCTAAATTTCATTAAAGTCGGTGCGAATGTTTCGGAGGGACTGCAATCCCGCCCCCCTCGCCCTACTGGTCCTTGTTCGAAAAATGTACATAGACCATGCGAATTTTTAGATGGAAATCTATCCATGTTCTAGACTTCATTAAAATCGGTTTGAACTTTTTGGAGGGACAGAAATTTCCCCCAATCGCCCTCCTGGTCCTAATTTTAAAAATGTACGTGGCCTATGTGACTTTTTGGACGCAGATCTATATATGTTCTAAATTTCATTAAACTCGGTTTGGACGTTTCAGAGGGGCAGAAATTTCCCCCCTATCGCGGTCCTGGTCCTAGTTTTAAAATTTTCTCTCCGTACTTCAAGAAATATTATAACAAAAGAATTGGCGAAATCGTTCCAGCTGTTCTCAAGATTTGCGCTTAGCAACACATTCAGCGATTCATTTTTATATAGGGTGTTTTTTATTGAGGTATAGAACTTTAAGTTGGCATCACTTTTTTAACTGGCGGCCATTTTGTCAGCTGTCAAGTGATTAATATTTAGTTTGGTTTGCCATTTCATCATGAACAGGTTGACAAAAGAACAACGCTTGCAAATCGTGCAAATTTATTTCGAAAATAATGGTTCAGTTCGCGAAGTTTACCGCAAGCTCCGTCCATTTTATGGTCGACATAATCGTCCATCAGAGCAATTAATTCGGTTAACCATGGATTGGCCACCAAGATCGTGTGATTTGACACCATTGGATTATTTTCTTTGGGGATATGTGAAGTCGCTCGTCTACGCCAACAAACCAGAAACGTTAGGGGACTTGGAAGCCAACATTCGTGGCGTTATTGCCAACATACGGCCCCATATGCTCGAAAAAGTGGTTGAAAATTGGACCTGTAGAATTGGCTTTATTCGAGCCAGCCGCGGCGGCCACATGCCCGAAATCATATTTAAACGTTAATGGCATAAAATTATCCTTCCAATAAAGCCAAATTGATGGACATTAAAACGATTTTCTTGTGTTTTATTTCAATTCGAAGTTCTATACCTCTAAAAAAACACCCTATATTATAGATTAACTTATATTATTAAAATCACTATTTCTGAAAGGGGCGTAGCATTTACCGGGGTAGAATATATATAAAAACATGCGCCGGTCTTTTACAAATATTTTGTGGGGTGGAAGGCGAAAATCTGTTGGGGCATTGAAGAGTTCACCCCTAACAAATAAACGTGTTTTTGATTTTTATATATATTAAGATAAACACATATTTGCATACATACATACAATTATGCAGACAAATTTAATGATTTCGAACTCTAGAGCTAATCCAGCTCTGTAGACTTGTGTCCAACAGCTCTTTTTGAACTACATAGTTTGAGAGCGTTCGAATCAAAAGTTGTTTCAAACCCATTTAATTTACATTGATGTTTTTGACGGGACTTGTGTCCAAAAGCTCTTTTGAACTAAAAAAAACAACTTTACAGCTCTGTATAACTTGTACGGAATTTCGTGGACGCATAGAAGTGCAGATCTACAGAAAAAAACACCATCCCAATATTTCTTTTATTATTATTACGAAAAAGCGATAAAATAAGTTTTATGAACCAGATAATATTATTATACCAGGGCTGCTGTTTATGTTTTGCAAAAATTTTATATCTAGCATTTGGTGACCAAACTATATGCATCTATATTAAAATTTTTTTAGTATACATATGTGCTCTATGGGTCCCATAAATATCAACCCCATACTTAAGTTTTAAATTAAAAAAATAATTCCTTCAAACACGTTCTAACAATCGCACGTACTTATTCCATGTAAAAATGTACCGTTTAAATAGTTTTGTTTTCTTCTTGGGCAGTGGAAAAAAAACCCATAAGATGATCTCATAAAATATTTAAAAAATCGAATGTACACATACATACACACCATTCAAGCAGCAGGGAAGACCACTAAAGACGACAATATTTTGTATGTTGTTTCTCGAACGCTAATTCACACTTGAACGCCAGCAGTTTAGGGTACTCCTCCCACTTGCAAAAGTAGATGACATATCGAAAAACCTGATTGCGACCAACTTCGAACCGCTAAATATCCTAAATGGTCCTTCAGAATAAAAAATCATAAGAGAAACCTTAACATGTTTTTCAAATACCTGTCGAATGAATTTTATTTTGATATAGTTCGCCGATTTGTTATTTTTTTCGTATTTACAAAATGGCGTCTGATGGCCGCCATATTGAATTTTTACTTCTGTCATACCTTTAGTGATCGATTGATGTAAAAATCATCAAAATCGGTCCACGCGTTCGGCTTATATAGTGCCGCAGTCGGGTAAAAAGGTAATCTTTCTTAAAAGACACTTCTTATGAAAGGGCACTCATTGTTCCAAATATTTTATTCTAAAATGTTTCCACTTACATATATATTTTTTGGAAAATTTATTTATACTAAAAAATTATATAATTTTTCTAAGAAGGTACTTTTTCTGAAACGGTTTTTGTAAAAGTACGTTTTAGAGTACTTTTTCTCAAAACTTTTTCTAAAAAGGTACTCTTTCCAAAAACTTACTTTTTCTAAAAAGGAAGTTTATTGAAACTGCACTTTGCCTAAAAGAGTAAATTAAAAAAAAATAATATTTTTGAAACACAGTTTTTATGAAAAAGTACTTTTACTAACCTTCTACTTTGTCTGAAAAAGTACTTTTTTCTCAAGTTATACTTTTTCTGAAAAGGTATTTTTCTAAAAAGTTTTACACTCTAAAAAAGTAGTTATGTTGTTGTATTTTCTAAACACGCAGTTTTTTTTTTAATTAGAGACTTTTTTAAAAAGTTATCCCTCTAAAAAGGTACTTTATTTAAAAGGTTCTTTTTCCAAAAAGGCATTTTATATGATGAGGTACATTTTCTAAACAGCCACTTTATCAAATGTGTTACAATTTCCAGGAAGGTCCCTTTTGAGAAAAAAAAACTTTTTGTGAAAAAGTACTTTTGCTTTATCTGAAAAATTATTTTTCTAAAATATTAGAGAATGTGTATTAAATGCTACTATTTCTATAGAGATATAAAGATATTTTTTTTTAAATGTTAAGCTTTTATAAAAATGTAAATAATTTTTCTAAGAAACGTACTTATTCCGAAATGGTACTTTTTCCAAAAAAGTACTTTTTCCAAAAAGGTAATTTTTCAAAAGGTACTTTTTCCAAAAAGGTACTTTTTATAAAGAGGTACTTTTTACAAAAAAAAAATAATTTTTATAAAGAGGTACTTTTTCGAAAAAGATACGTTTGCTGAAAAGGTTCTTCCCTTAAAAAGAATTTGTATCTAAAGAGGTCTTTTTTTTTAAGAGATACCTTTTCTGAAAAAGTGCTTTTTCTAAAATTATATTTTAGCTGAAGAGGTATGTTTCTAGACTTTCTAAAGCAGTACCTGTACTTTATTAACAAATTTTAATTTTTAACAGGAACTTTATTCTCTTTTGTGTAAAAACCGAAGACTAAAATCGTTATCAAAACTCGTTTCAAAAAGGAATCATCTAGATTCTACTTGAATGGATGTGTGTTGTAGTAGCCAGCCACGTAAACCAACCAACTATATAAAATCGTTATCGGTTCCACTGTACTCCTATGTTGTGTCAGTTAATGCAGACTTATGTATATATATAAAAACTTTTCAGTGGAAATGGAATACGAGAATTCTTTTTTTGATTCATCGTATTAAAATATATTGAGAGATTTATTTTTGTAATGAAAGCTAAAAATTAACATCACTAATATATTTATTAATTTTTTATTTTTTTTCAGTAACTATCACGATGTGTGCGTCAATTATTTATACAATATTTCGTTAGAGCTGATTTTTGTGATATCAAGCAATTTGTCTTACCATGAACCAATTAATAAAAAATAATAATAAATAAGTTTGTCACCAGTGAACGAGTGAATTTTGTGAAGCACCAATTTCGTCGTCAGTGAATTTCGTCGTCAGTAATTGTTGTCGTGACTGAATTTCGTCGTGAGTGAACTGGGTCGTGAGTTAATTTGGTAGTGACTGAATTATATCGCGAGTGTCTTGATTAGAAAGTAACAAAACGTGTTAAAAATAACAAAATCAACTCTTTAATTTACATAATTTCATTCGTGTATATATCCTTCGGATATGAAGATGAGAGTAAAAAAGTTTCGATGCAAAGTGAGTGTACATGAAAAATATTTTCGCGAAATAAATTCATTGCTCACGTGAGGGTTTTGTGAATGTGGCTTTCGGTATAAAAATAAAAAAAAAATTTTCCACGAGTGAGCAGATATGAATAGAATTTTCGCTTGTTGATTAATAGTTATATGTAATCCATGAAGATACTTTTCGGGTGGGTACTTCATATTTTTTACATGAACAACAATTAAAAGGAAACACCTGATGCCACCTATAGCACCTGTAATTTAATTTTTCGGTTATAAATATGATACATAACCAACATTTCAGCCAAATCTTCATTAAATATATTGTTCAGGTAAGTACTTTTCCTCATTTTTGTTTATTTATTTTTTTTTTTAATTATTAATGCGACCATTAAGTTTGTCCATGAAAATTTAAGCTGTTATATACGTACATACATTTGTAGTTCAGAAATAAATTACCTTTATTAAGCCCAAATCGCAATTATATATTCAATGTTAATATAGTCAGAACAATCCAGAAATATTGCCTCACAATCTGTTTTTAAATTAATATAGTCAGAACAATCCAGAAATATTGCCTCAATATTGCGAGTAAAAAAAAGCTGTGATTCTAAGAGCAGATATGGCAGATATGGCGATTTCTCGCCAAGCGTGGCGATTTTTCAACTTGTTTGACGTCTTAATATTTGATTTGGCGACCTGGTGATTTTTCTGGCTATAAATAAATTTGTTGACGATTTTTATGGCTTTTTTTTAAACAAAATTGAACTTCAAAATTTTTGTAATTCAGGAAATTTAAAAATTGGGGATGTCAGTCGAAAGAAATCTGGGAACTCTGCGCAAGCGTTTCCTGCAAAGGCACGCAAAGTTTACTTTGCAAAGTCTTAATTCAGCTGTGTGAAAGACAGAAGGAGGAATACTATCTCTTTCCGTGTCTAAAAGGGGTACTTCTTAGCTTTTGTAATCTTTCAATAGGGGCTTCCGAATTTTGACGGTTGAGAGCGAACATATTGTTGAAGTTGCAATTTGCGCTCAACAACACGTGCAAATGATAAATATGTTTTTTCAAAATGGGTTTTCTGTTCGAAAAGGGTGTTTATCGAAAAATCCTCTTCAGCGAAAAAAGCCATTTCCGAATGAATGGGTAAGTCAGCAAACCAAATTGATTCCATTATGCTAAAGTTTATATCGCTCCGCGAGCTAAATTACTTGTGATAATTTTTAAGGAGCAAATAACACCAAATTTAATTGTTAATATTCTGACAAACACTAGCAGAACGGAACAACATGCTGTTTTCCAAAGCCGCCACACCTTCTTCTTTTTGGTCCTCTGTGTGTGGTATCAATTGATGCAAATTCTCAGCTTTACGTACTCATTTTTCAATGCAAATGTAATATGTGAATTCTTTTGATTCATCGTATTAGAATTTGCTAAAAACTTTTTTTGTAATGAAAGCTCAATTTTGCCATCTCTAAATGTATATACAACAGTCTTGCCATTGTTGTTTGTTCTTTGCTAAAAAAATTTTCGAATTGGGGACGATAGGTACCTATCCACAAGAGATTCAAGAGCTTCCAATGGATCTCGCAAAAGAAACGCATTTCCTTTTTATTTCTATTGCAGTTGGGGGATACCCTAAAGTACAGAACGCAATTTACTTGTAAAAATAAACATTAGCTCATTCATGTATTTACATACTACTTACAATTCATAAAATAAATGCACCACACATTTTTCATCTACCACACATAAGCAAATACTCGTAAATACTTATTCTAACATAAAGAATTGATTAACTGATTTGTATCGCATTCAAAAATAATAAAAAAAGTTCAATGTCCCATTACAATTTAAGCGACAAAGACGTTGTTTTGTGACAAACTTCTAATATATACATATGTATGTATGTATTTATGTATGTGTGTATGTTTGTATGTGCATGGTATCCCAGTTGGCCAACTTGTCGCAGAGGACACTTTCATCAACGACGACAGTACTTAGGGGAATTTCCAACTTTGTCAAGCACGATATTTATCGATTACAGTTTCTTTCAATACAATCTAACAGACACCGTATGCACAGACTCGGCAAGAGAAAAACTATTCAACTTGTCATGCATCAAACTATACATAGTGGATGTTATTCGCAAGCTAGTCTTGCAACGTTTAATGTAAAATTGTGTCTAGTTTCATTAATGAAAATGTTATAGAAATTTTCAGTTCTACAGGGACAAGGAAAATATGGATGAAAATGTCACTCTTATTGTCATGTTTAAACTTAGCTGCCATTTGTTCTAAAATTTCCTCAATGATCTGTTTGGCTGTCGCCAGCAGAGAAACAAGCCGATCGCCTCAGAGCCGCCGCCGACATTCAATGTAACTTCAAGTCACCGCCGATCCATGCAGCTAGCTTCGGCTGAAAATTGCAGCCAGCTAGTGTAAAAATGGCTAAATATTTCGCTATTAAATGTACACAAACAATTGAACTTTTTAATGTTGAACTCTTTTTTTTTTTTTTTTATTGCAAAATTATTATATACTTTCTTTTTATATGCTTTTGAAACACACTTTAAGGTAAAATTTTTCTTTGTACAAAATAAAATGAAACAAAATACGCAAAAATAAACAATTTTTGACAGCACTTCGTCACAGAATACACAGAAGTGCAGAAAGTGACAGGTAAAAAAAGCTTCAATCAGTTGTTTTAAAATTCGTGGAAAGAGGAGAAAAATATAGTGTATTTGATATTGTAGTGTATTAGTACTTACCAATTAACACAGCTAATAAAAACCGTTGTAGTTTTGTTGCACTAGAAAGAAGAATCAAAACAAAAACGCCAACAAAATTTGAGGGAAAACGAGACAAACAGAAAAACACCCTTATCTTCCGTCTCGTGACACTTCTGTATGATCTGTGACTTCGTTTTCTCCAAACGAGAGAAAAATTAATCATCTGACGACTTTCATATACTGTATAATTATACTTTGGACCTTATAAATATAACTTGTTAAGTACAAAACAAAACCAACTTCTGTCAGCCGGCTATGAGCCGTCGCCGTGTATTTTTTTCCTAAACCGCCGCCGCCGACTTCTTAGGGATGGCTTGTTTCTCTGTCGTGCAAACGTCTTGCACGTTGTCCGGAAAGCCATCGTCAACTGGGATGTATAAATATTTTCCTTTCTCTGTTTTTATTGCCTACAAGAATTTTTAATACTAAATAACAATTTACATTTAGAATTTCTTTGACAGAATTCTGAGAATCCATTGTAAAAATGATTGCGTTCGCTTTAAATAACAATAAAGTGAGATTTTTGTTCACTTTATATTAAATGTATTCGGAGGAAATTTTATTTTATTTCAATTCGTTAGAATACAAGTTGAATGAGTTAATGGAATGCATAAATTAAAATGTAATTAAAGATATTTTTTTTTCTTTCATATGTATGTATGTATTTGTTTTTCTTCTGATTTTCTTTTACAGCGATGGACGTCATGAAAACATCTAAATTGAATGATTTGAAGTGGGCGGTAGGGAAAGTAAAGGGGTGTTGGGTGGCTATTGCGATGAATGTTGTTAGCGCCAGTGCCTGCATGTATGCATACATACATACATATGTATGTGTATGTATGTATATGTAACTTAATGTTGCATCTTGGTGAAAATCCTCTTCCTTGATCATCCTCACTGAATTGCCTCTGCTCGACTAAGTACACAGCTTTAAAAGCCTTAGCTAGTATTTTCAATTTGCAGATTTTAAACTACTATTCTACATTAAAATAGTGTTTTCACACTGAGGTGGTTTTAATAAAAGTTGGGTTTAACGCTAAAACCAACTGTTAAAACTTGTGGTCGAATCGTCTCAACCGTGAACGTACAAGTCGTCACGTAAACACACCATTTTCGGATTATGACATACATGCGTGAACGTACTGAAATCCCATTCAGATTATACGATACGATACGTACCACTTAATTTGTTTTCGTACGATTGTCCATACGACCACGGATGTGACGATTTGAGCCCGATTGAAATATTTCGTAATTTCGCTCGATAACGAGTGCCGTAATTCGCCCCCTGGTTTTACCTAGTTGGTTACTGGTTTGCTGCACAGTATTGATGCCAATCGGGACTGGTTTTTACGATCCCGGTATTCGGGATTTAAAAAAATCAAATCCCGGAATTTTGGTATTTTTCGGGATCTCCTTAAATTTTTTGACATTCAGGAATTATTCGGGACTCTGGGGCTTTTGAACATTAAAAGACACATGCTTTTTGTAAGTATTTACCAAAAAGAGGTTCACAAGCAAAAGTTTTTTAATTATTGCATATTACACAGTCAAAAACTATTTGAAAATTCACAAATAATATTTTTGAAAATCACTAAAGAAAAATAAGCGTAGGTAGCAGGCTTAGAAACTTTAACAAACTCCACATTCATATCGGATATAAATTATTTGCTGGGTTTTGTTAAAGTTTCTAATCTTTTTACGCTTATTTTTCTTGTGTGATTTTCAAAAATATTATTATTTGTGAATTCTCAAATAGTTTTTGAAAGTCTGTGCATAAGATAAGAAGTCAACCACATATTTGTTCAAAATATGTGGTTGAAGTCTACTAATAATTTGGCAAAGCATCAATGAAATACATGTATAGACAATACTTAAACACCGGCATGGTTACTATCTTCATATGGAGGAAGGTCATGATGAATTTATTTTTAAATTTAAGAACAAACAAAACTTAGTAAACAATTTCGGGATTGACTGAATCCCGGGATTTCGGGATTGGCATCCCTACTGCACAGATATTAAGAATACATTACTGATGCGGCAAACCAGTAACCACCCGACAATTTTCTGTTTTTTAAGTTGTGGGTGCATTGGTTTTGCGCTGCTAATGCGGGTTTTGTAGCTGATTGAAAAATTATGCCAACCACAAAACCGTTCTCTTCAGCGAATTATGCCCGTTGCAATGCAACCTTGTTGTTGACCGGAAGCAGCTGATATTGTTTATGCCAGTGAATAAGAATAGATATCGATGGAAAAATTTTATACTTATAAATGGATGCAGCCGCAAAAGCAATCGAAAATTTCCTTGTAAAGTAGGGAAATAGTTCATATAAAGTGAACCAAGTACTCTCCAAACTTCTTCACAAAACGGCACAAACAATAGATGTCACAACTGCAAAAATTTTTGCAGTTATACGATACTCGCCAGAATGTATTAGCAATTGCAAATTTATCCATTGCTGATTTCAAAAAATATAAAATAATTTCCATTTTAGAGCGCATTGTAAAATTGCTTAGTTTCTCATACAAAAAAAAAACAGCTGTTGTACAGTTTGTCAAATAAGGGGTTGTTCACATATTACCTAATGCTCAATGTGTTGGTTGGGGGTTCGAGTTTTGTTACGATTTGTTAGGGTGAGCGGGCGAGGGGTCCTTAAAAATCTTAAGTAACAGAAAAAATACTAATTTCCTACAAAAATACATATAAGGGGCTTAACGCACAAGGGCTGCAACCGCCTATTTTTCTAAATCGAGTTTACTCATGAAATTTTCAGGTAAAGTACACAGAAATTCAGAGCATAAGTGGACAAAATGCAATTTCCATCCGGTTGGCGAGATATGGAGAGCAATTTTAGCATTTTTCATTCAAAAACCTGTTGCGCTTGGGGCACAAGGGGTTTAAGTGATCATATACCCGTTGTGCTCCAAACGTAACAAGTATTTGAATTAGAGAAAGGAAACAGAACCAGTACAGGCATATTTTTAACACATGCTTTAACATCAGTTAAAGCACATGTGTTACTTCTGACAAGCTGAAAAATAATATTGAGCATGGTGGATAGGAGGCTGTTAGAAATGCCGCCAAGGAAGAAAAAGAATTGCATTTGCAAAAGGCTGAATCAGCAAAATTGGACAAAGATAATGTTAAAAAGTTTTTAAAAACTTATACATGACATGCTTTCAAGTACATATAGAGCTGAGTCTAACTCGTTCAGTCTGTCGTTTTAAGCACAAACCTATAATCGACTCCATGTAGTTTAAATGGGTTTGATCATAGATTTGCGTCTAAAACGACCGACTGAACGAGTTCGAACGAGTTGGACCCAGCTCGTCAACTGTGGACGTACATCTTTTGTGTCCACAATTCATCAACTGAAGAAGCTAATATGTACATATGTATATGTAGTAGGAGTATATGTAGAATGAAAGCCGAGCATCACGTGGTTGTATGCTGTTCGAAATACTCATATCCAAGAAGTGAGTCACAAGTTTTTACTCTCTGGGCATTCATACATGGAGTGCGACCTAAATTTTGGAATTATAGAAATTATAAAAAAAAAAATCTGCCAAATTTATGTACCTCAAGATTGGGAGAAGCTTGTGGCAAATTCAAGTAAAAAGTGTACTGTAACATCAATGACAAGTGAGGATTTTATAACTCTTGAGCTGATCCAAATTTTCTTCAAAAGTAGTACACCCGGAGTCCGGAAAATGCAATGATTACATTTTGTTCACGATTTTACAATTGCAGGTCGTATTTAGAAGGCATTGTAGGGCATATCATTAGACCGGAGAATGCAATGCCGATTATGCTGGAATCCTTGTATAACTCTACCAGTGTGAGTAATTTTATTAGAACGTCGCAGGTTAAAAAAGCGTCGTAGCAGAATCAATATACTTACATATCATAGATCATACATATGCAAGTATGTACATCACAATTTAATGTCTTAAAAAATGTTTCCTCGCCAAAATACATACATACATACATGGAAGGTGTAAAGATTTTACTAATAAACTAATTAATTATACTTGCAGATCAGTTCCGAGCCTCCTGACTTATTAATGTAATGAGGATGTAGGAATAATTCTGATAAAACTCCACATTCCCGGGGCCACTATTGATAGTGCGCTATCATTACGTCCAACAAACAAATGTACATATTCATGTATGCATATGTATGTTTGTATGTATGTATGTGTGTACATAAATGTGTGCGTACAATCCGTTAGCGGAGGTGGTAAATTTTGGCAGCTTTTAACTGAAAACGAAACACGTGGTCATAAAAACAGCACACCTCTTGTACCGACAACAATTCCAACACCACATGAACACATTTTACGACCAGTACGCATAAGTATGCATATATGCATGTATGTACATACATACTATGTATTTTTGTTTTGTCAATTCGTGGACAAATTCAAAAACCATTTTAGATTTTTCCACCAAAATGAAATTATGGATAACACAGTACAAAAAAAAATACAAAATGAAAGAAAACAAGAACAACAGCGCTGGCATTTATGTATTTACAGCCTTGTTGTTGCTGCTGATGATGATAAAATTTGAGGGGCAACAACAAAAACAACAACAACTGTAATAACACATATCAACGCGTTTACTTGATTATGAAAACAGCGTTCCCAGTTTGTGCGACTTTCTACAAAAACTGGAGAATTTTCATTTTCGCGATTGGGGATACAAATTAAGGGCGACTTTTCTAGTTCAAGATTAAATTAACCTTAATCTTCATTTGAGATTTTTGGATAGTCGATTATATGGTTTTACTCGCTAGTTTAAGCGACCAATCGTGGTGGTTTAATCTTACATTAATATTGAAAACATACACTTGTGAAACATATAACATTTTGCAAAAATTATATGATACAATAATTAAAAAAACACATAAATAAATATATACATTTTATATTATTTATCTATTTCTTGTAAATAATAAAATATGGCAGTTTCTTCTTCTTCCCACAAAATATCAAAGTTTGTTGATCACATATGTATATGACATTTGCAGAGAAAATGTTGCCACCATTTTGCTCCTCAGTATGGTAATACGACACATAATAAGAAGTTTAAACTACCACTCAAAAACATTAAACTCAATTAATGTGAGATTAAGTTAATTTTCGGATCAGATAATTAGAGAAGTAAACTAATCTTAATCTCGAACCCAAAAAGTCGCCCTAATGGGGGAAATTTTTTAGGAAATATATTGCCAAAACTTAGATGGCTGATGGTGAATGAGAAAAGATATTGATTTGGAAAAATACTAATGGTCTAATTCATAAAAAATAATTTAGGTTTATTACAGGTTTATTTGACAAATTTTCCATAGAAATATGTCAAATAAGCGCTTAATAAACTTGAAATATTTTTTATGAATAAGGCAGTAAATGATTAAATTTTAAAATTATGGATTCTGCTTATACCTACTAGGTATCAGCTATAAAAATTAATAATTCAGTTGAGTTAATTTTTAAGGTTCCGTACACTACACTAAAGGTGACAAGGGGCCCTATTGTTTTCTTTCTGTCTGTCTGTCGAGAACCTTAAGAGCTACGGACCTGAAATGTAAAACTTTGGCCGCTACAACAACAAATATATTCAAAATGTATTTTAAAACGAACAAAAAATTTTAAAATCCAATGTAATATACATACACACAAATATACATATATGTAAATATATATAGACACTTGAAATTTTGCAAAGGTAGTGTATTTTGGTACAGACTACACTATTAAATCTAAAATTAAAAAAATCAATATTAAAGGGTATTCCATCAGTTAATGTAATTTTGACAACTTGCTGTATATTGGAAACCGTAACAGGCAAACTCTTGAAATTTTCAAAAACGTTTAAATTAAAAAATTCCAAAATTAAAAAATCGCCAAAAACAAAAAAAAAACGCCAAAAAAACCGAAAAAAATCACCCAAACAAAAAAAAAAGAGTCAAACAAAGAATTGCTAAAACTGAAATAAATCAAAAAACCAAAAAACCGAAAAAAGTTTAACGGGCACTAAATTTTTTTTTAAATGTAGACATATTTTTCAGGTAAGATATTTGTATCAGTTATTGCATGAAAGTTCAAGTGAGGAAGGCATAGTCACGGGTCACTGAACTATACTGACTTCAGCAGATACTAATCCTAATGTAGCGCCCTTCTTCGTTGTGTAGCCGAATCATCGGCGAAATAAAGTAACCAATAAAATGGCTACTAAACACAGCTTCAAAAAAAAAATTTAATATGCCTCATTTAGCACCAGAGGCGCTGCATCACTGCATTATTCAAAGCAGGGTTGTAAACGAATGAAGCTTTCCTCTATCTCTTCCTTCACTACTTGTCTGCTCTATCACTATCACTTTCCTAAAGAAGGTAACACCTAGTAATAGTAGTAGGCATTCATTGCCTGAGTGTTACTTCTCTTTAAAAAAAAACTACTGCTTCGCCGTAAGCAGGTTTGTAAGGGAATGTGAAGCTGCTACTGGCTTACAAACCTGCTTATGTATGGCATGATGTTTGTTGGCGATGTCCCACTTTGGAGCATTTCATTTTAAGTCCTTATTTCAGTTCAATTGCTATGTAGTTTTTGTTCGCGCATTGAATTGGGAGTCGATCCCACGATCTCCGCATGTTAGGCAAGAATACTACCCACTGACCTACCAAAGCTCATATTTATTTTCATAACACAATTCAGTTAAAAATTTGTATCCAGATCGGCGAGAGAGGAGCATGCATTATAAACAAATTTGAGTATTTGAGTATAAACAGCCACCCACAACTTTGTTTTGTGTGTGTAAAATTTCGCCATTCGCTTACGTTAATGCATCCTCGTAAGGCAGGGGCGATGCACTGTTTGCTTTTCAGCGTCTCCGAAGCGCTTCTTATTGTCGTCTTAGTGTTTACTTGTATCACATTTATTTTTGCTGGAATGTGTGTGAGTCACAGTCGCACTTTACTGAATTTATGTATATATTAGGGGCCATCCACATATTACGTAACACCATTTTTTCCGATTTTTGACCCCCCCCCCCCCTCCCCACCAGTAACAGATCGTAACAATTCTTAGACCCCCCTCCCCATCCCCCTCACAATAACGTAACAAGAACTTTAAAAAAATGTAAGTTGTTTTAAGTTTTTATTTAAAAAAAAATTAAATTTAATTCATACACATACATATGTATGTATTTTTAAATAACTTTTTGTTTGAATTGAAGTAAATTTCTTTATTTAGTTATTACAAACTAATATACAAATATTTTTATGGCATTTTCTTAAGTTTCGTTTAGGATTTATGCATTTATTTATTTTATTTATGGGAAAATGCAAGTAATTGAGAATGGACGAATATTCGGGAATTCGAATAGTACTTTTGTTCCTTTATTTTTATTTTCTGTTAGACTAACACAGTGCGTAGACAAAAATCAAATAAGCTTGCAAAATATAAATAATAACAATTATGTATTTATGTACATACATATGTATATGCATATATTTATATCTATTTAACACTCATGATTCTTGATTTATTATGTATTTCTTTGATAAATTAAATACATAAATAAATGAAAAATCGAAGTGTTTTTGTACGAAATTAGTAAAATTTATGTTACGTAACAATTTTACAGACCCACCCCCCTCCCCCCCCCAACAAAACTCGAACCCCCCTCCCCACCCCCAAAGGGCGTTACGTAATATATGGATGGCCCCTTAGTTAAGAAAAATGTTGGTTATTAATTTTAAACTTAAAATGTTGGTTATTGCTGTTAAGTAATCTAAACTTTAGATTCTAAAGAAAGAAAAAAAAAAACAATACTGGAAACTCTGATAAGTAAACAAGCAAAAATAATAAATTTAAGCTAAATAAAATAATATCAAAAATGTCGTCGGACACGACGCATTAACGAAATACGATCGTTAGACCAATTAGATTCAACCAATTTCCCTGCTGAGTGGAGCCAAGAATAATCTTTATCTACAGAACATAAGCAATGAAATAAAATAAAGCAACAACTAAACAAATAAAAAGCTACAAAAATATACATAGGTACATACTTATAAAAAAACAGAACAAAGAAACAACACGATTATAAATACTAAAAAGCTACACACATGCTTTCATTCATACAGACGATGGATGCTTAAGTGGAATTAAATAAAAAAGAGCTGAGAAATCGATCGATCGACACGATACAATACACGATCGTTATTGATTAAATATTTGATCAAACCGACTATGCGAACGATGACTTCTGAAGAGAAATATGTACTACGTACATATACATATGTATGTATGTACATATGTATGTATGTACATATGTATGTATGTATGTACCTACCCGTCTAAATTTTTCTTCTTTGTTTGTTAATTTTTTTGCTCACAAAGTAAAAGTTTTGAGCTTTTCGAGTAGAACGCATGATTCTTATGGATACATGCATACATACCTACATACATCAGTGTTGCCAGTGAAATTTCGAGAAAGATACATTTTAGTTTCCAAAAAGATACATTTGTTCCCAAAAAGATACATTTTGTAAAAAATTTGAAATTCAATTTTTAACGTTTAACATTTATTAACGTTACATTTTTATTTCATAGTTAACGAATATTGTAAAGAAAATGATACCTATCATATTAATTCATTTTTATATTTATTTAAGTCATAAATATTAGGCATGTAATTCTTAAAAATACAGTAAGCAAACTTTAAAATTAATTATATGTACATAATTACCTTTGGATGTTATCAAAACAAATTCATTTTTGTAAAAAATTAATATACGAGTTAATGCGCTTATACTAAGGCGATTATATCAAGAAGTTCATATAAATTTCCTGAAAATAAAAAAGATGTACATATTTCCTCACAAAAAAAAAGGTTCATATTTTCTGTACAGTTTGCGTACAGATTGAAATGATACGAAAAATGTCGGGATTACACATGGTACGTGAAGTCATCAAAAGATACGAAAAATGTATCTTTCGTATCCTAATGGCATCACTGACATACATACACATTTGTTTGGACATATACATACATACGTGTGTATGTGTGTGTGTGTGTTTGTGTATGTACAGATTGTTATAAGCAAGTGTGCAAAATTATGATCGCCATTTTCTAATAATTTATTTATGTTGCTTTTGCTAAAAAAGAAACTTTGAAGTCTTTCTTACTTGGCAACAATCTAGTTTTCGCTAGAATATATCGGATAGAACGCAAATGAAAATTTGTGTTTTTTGATTTTGTTTTTTTTATACGCAATAGATAAGCCTAAATAAAATTTATGTATGTATGTATGTATGTATGTAACTAGATAATTTTTATTTGAAATTTTAAGTTGGAGTGCTAAGACGAGCGGAACTCGCGCAACTAAGGGGAAACATGCGTAATTACGCGTGAGTTCGGGGCATGAGTAATTGATTTTGAATGTTACGTAATTTGAAAAATGTGCTCGTGTACATACATACATATGTATGCATATATGTGTATTTATGTATGTATGTACATAATAGTGATGCGTGAATACGAATTCGAATTCCCGAATATTCGGCCATTTTCAGATATGCGTATTCGTATTCGCCACATTTAGGCGAATATTTTTTTCCCAAAAATAAAATACATATATAAATGCATAAATCCTAAACGAAATTTAAATAAATGGCTAAAAATATTAGTTTGCAAAACGAGGGCGGATCAATAAGTCCGTGACTTTTTGAATGAAACACGGTCTTTTTGCAAAACAAAAATTTATTTTTCAACATAATCTCCTTTTAACTCAATTAGTGTATTGAGTCCAACGTTTCTCCAGTTTTTGTATTCCTTCCAAAAAATAGGATTTTTCGAGGTCCTTAAAATAGGCATTTGTTTGGTCAATAATTTCATCGTTGGAGCTAAATCTCTTTCCACCGAGCCATTTCTTTAGGTTTGGAAATAGGAAGTAGTCATTAGGCGCTAAATCCGGAGAATATGGCGGATGAGTTATCAATTCGTAGCCCAATTCATAGGGTTTTGTCATTGAGACTGCATACGTGTGCACCCGTGCATTATGTTGATGAAAAAGAACTTTTTTCTTGGCCATATGGCCATTTTAAATCCTCATTAAATCGGTCTAATAAGTTGGCATAATATTCGCGTTTTATTGTTTTTCCCTTTTTAAGGTAATCGATGTGGATTATCCCGCGTGCATCCCAAAAAACTGTTGCCATCACCTTGTTGGCCAACAAACTTATGTACCTTGGCCTTCTTCGGAGCAGGTTCACCCGGAGTAACCCATTGTTTAGACTGCTACTGGGTTTCCGGAGTACAGTAATCGATCCATGTTTCAAAAACTCATTCGGATTGCGGTTAAACAACTCCAAACAATCCTTTGAAGTTCTCACACGTTTACGTTTATGGTCAATTGAGAGCAAACGCGGCACCCATCTTGCAGACAACTTTCTTAAACCCAGCTGATCACTTAAAATCGAAACCTCACTGCCATATGAAATGCCTATGGCATCAACAATCTCACGCACTTTTACTCTTCGATCGGCCAACACCATATCGTGGATTTTTGCGACATCTTCTGGTGTACTGACCTCAATTGACCGTCCAGAACGTTCAGCGTCATTTGTACTTGTGCGACCACAACGAAAGCCAGTAAACCACTTTTTTAACAATGAAATCGATGGTGCAGAGTCCTCATAGTATTTAATGAGCACTCGAAATTCACTTTTTTCCATTTTTAGAAAAATACATGAGGTTGTATGTTTTGAACAGCTGTTAAACGCAAAGAAAATGACGACACTTGCTCAAAATTTGACAGTAGTCTATTAACAGGTGGTACTGATGGAAACCATTTAAACAGTTTTGCTACAATTAGTCTCTTATTTAATGACGTTCATTTAAAAATTTTGGATAGTTTTAATTAACTTTAAATTACGCCAAGAGGAGTATGAAGTTCTTTTTTTTTTCTTAAAATCTTTACAATCGCTCTAATATAAACCGAGTTATGAAGTAACTCTACAAAAAAAAAAATAGAGACGAATTTATAACCTCCTCCTTTTTTTGAAGTCGGTTAAAAATAAGACTAAATTGAATCAGCTATTTTTGTCAAAATCGATTTCGTATCTAAAACAAAAACCATTGACTGCAACTTTTCCTAAACTACAACCAAATAACTACAATATAGCTCATACACACACCATTTGAAGTAGATACATTGATTGATATTTTAGTACAATTTTGAAAAAAAAAAACTATAGGTAGTTGTTTTTCATTGAAAAAAAAGACAAATAAAATAAAATATATATAAATCCACTTTTAAAAATAAATTGATAGTTATTTAAATAGATTTTAAGTAGATTACGACAAAATCTAGTGCCCAAGTAGATTTTGTTTTATGTATATGGGAAATCGATTCGAAATATACTAGATTTTGCTGGAAATCTCGTACGCACTAGATTTTGCTCAGCTGTAACCGCACTGCACATTAATTTACCACCCTCGCAGAACAATGCCAAGGATAACTAAGCTTAAATAAATTTTAACTTGGCCAAAAGGAATCTTATTGCTTTTTTTCCTGCTTTAACAGTTTGTGAAATTGGCAGACAAACTGACAATTGGGTGAGTGAAATAGCCAGTTCATTCGCTCGATCGTTTGGGCATTCATTATTATTAATATGTATTGTTGTTGTAGTTATTGTTTTTTGTCATTTTTATTATGCATTATTCGTTAAGTCGGCGGCATGTTCAGAAGCTAAAAAAAATACTGGTTAAAAGAATGAAATAAAATTGTATAAACACTCACTCATGTGAGTAGTTGCTACTCGGAATAACAACAACAAATGAAAAGCAGAAAATAATAAATACATACACACATATATACATACATCAATACATATGTATGTATGTACTGAATTCCACTGGCACGAAGATACCGAAGTTTGTCTCGTACGTACATATAAATTGAACTGAATGGAATGGAAACAAATAGAGCTGCTTTTTAAGCCGAATCAACTAAACGACCCAGACGGACAAACAGACGAATACAGCAACAACAAGCAGGCGTACGTACAGACAGACATCTTTAATGTATCGCAATTCCAAGAATTTAGGAAGAGGAACGTGAGAAACTTTGTTTTTGTTATTTTCATTTCGAGTTTTTAACACAGACACACACACACACTCACATTTTTTTGTTTTTGTCTTCCTCTTCGTTTCATTCTTGTGATATTGTTGTTGTCGAAATTTCATCTTTAGTTTGGAGATATGGCTGGTTATTGTACGCCGTGTATAACTGACTGCCAGGCCACGCATAAGTCCATGCATGCCCTTTAGTTGTAAAAGTAGAAATTAGCTCAAAATCGTTAGGTATTTCCCTAACGAAAACTCGACTAGTTACGACACTAGCTACAAGTAATGCAAGAGTTCGCCTTTTGACTCGCTCACTCATGGATATGTTAATGCCTTTACCCTTTAAAAAAACTGTACTGTTATTTCAAAGCAAATCAACAAGAAAAAACTTATTTTAAGTACATAATTATTATGATTTTGTGTTGGCGTCAGTTACAATTGTAAGTTCGTGGTCAGTAAACGTGTAATTTTTAGTGAAAGTTAAAATGAGCAGCAGAAGTCAATTAAAACGTTGCATAAAAAAAGAAGAAGAAGAAATAATTGAAAAATGTAGTAATCACCTTTAGCGAAATCACTGACGAAGTGTTATGCAGATGGTGGCAACTGGCTACATCCCCGTGTCAAAATCGTCAGTCGTGTGCACTGCTAGCAGTTAGGCTGGTAGTTAATGCTAATGATTGGTAGTTAACGAAATAGCTAGACATTCGCCAGCTACGCCGACTGCAGGGTGGGCTTACACATATCATTAGGTTTGTAAATGTGTGAATGCGTATGTGTGTACTTGCGGGTATGAAAACCTGAGCGTTCATGTATGTATATGTGGTGCAATTGACATCAAGGATTGCGGAAAGTAATAGTAATAGGTATAGTCTTATATTTACTTTAAGGATCCCGGTCCTTAAAATTAAGTTTGTTAAGAAAGCGAAGGAAGTTGGAAATTCTACTAAGGAGGGAGGAATTCTTTAAACGTACATGGACACATGGCGAACTCCTTTCACACGCTGATGTATGTGCTACCTGTGAGTTAAAGAGATTATATATAGAGTGAGGTGGAGGGTGGAAGGAAGGGTGAGAAAGACAGACGCAGAAAAAAGATAATTAGTTGTTATAGAGAAGGTGAGAGGATAGGGGGAGTTAGCGGCTATACCAGCCACTGCTTCTAATATAAATGCTAAAAATTTTTAGTCCTATTTCCGATAACTCGGATAGGCTACCGAAGAATATTCTGCCAAGGAAGTGCAGAGGGAGATCTTCTAGAGCGGGACAAAAGCAGAGGAGATGCAGGATACTTTCTTCCTCCGCGTCATCATTGCACCTGAAGCAGTAGTCATTATAAGGGAGACCCATACGTTTAGCATGGGTTCCGAAAGCGCGGTGGTCACGACATTCCTCAAGAGCTTCCTAGTGAAGTTCATGAGGTTTTTCTTTCGGTGGGAATTTAGGTGAGGCGAGAGGGTTCTCGCTTTTGCGCAGGTGGGCTCATTGCACCATCTGTCTTGAATTAATTCAACAAAGGCAGCATCGAAGCGTCTCCAGTCGATATCGACTTCTCTTAGTGGGGTTCCTACCTTTGCCAGTACATACGCAACTATTACTACGTTTATACGCACGTCTTTTTTGCAAATAAAACTGTAAATTTTAACCATATTATTGTTTTTATTGCGACTTACTAATTAAGAAAACTATTCACGATTAACGCACTATTTGCAAATAAAATGATTGAGGTTGCCACACTTACAAATGTTTCCTAATAAATAAAAAAAACTGATAAATATTGCGCAAGAAAACATTGATAGAATAAAATAATGACAATAAAAAAATTAAAATTTGTTATTTTATACATTTACACAATTTTTTTTTGTAATCATAAGTAACATTTTTATAGAAGTGCTACCAAGTTTTTATAAATTTGCAATGCCGTATAAACAGTGGGTTAATTTGAAAATGTTTTTATTTGCAAATAGTGCGCGTATAAACGTAGTATATGTTGCCTGAAATAGTCCCGTATCCATGAACCCAGTTTAATAAGATACGCGAGTGGTGTGCGAGCCTATCAAGGGCTTTGCGACATTCTTGACCAAGAAAAGATGTGGTGTGCCCGCCTATGAGGGACTTATTTGAAAGCCGATAGAACCTTAGCCAGTGTATCGCTCTTGTAATGGCTGATATCGTCCGGCAGTATGAAGGACATTTCAATTCCAAATTCCGGAATGCATACGCCCCCAACAAGTCGCCCCCTTTTTTGAGCCGTCCGTGAAAACCTGTACGGCTCCCTTTTGTGGGCCAAACCCTTCTGTGAATGAAGTTTTAAAAATTCCTATTGAAGTAGGGTTTCGGACTTCAGTAGTCAATAAGATCCGGTATGTTATCCACTGTATTTAAAATGCTAGCTTGACTCCAAGATCGTTGGTTCTACGCGTCTATTGTATTTAGTCTGACGGCGGTACGTAGAGCTAGCTTTGTAGCCGTTAAGTCCACTGTAAGCCAACTCAACATAGCAAAGAATGCTTTTGTCGGTGTAGATCTCCGAGCACTTGTTTACGAAGAATTCCCTCTAGATGGGACTGATTACTCGCTGAGTCGAATGCTTTCCAGCAGACTGAAATTCCGTAAAATAAAATACGAGATATTTCTTCTTCTTTTCCGCTTAACTCCTTAGTTACCAAAGGAGTCCTCAAGAACTTAAGGTTACGAAGTTGAAAAACTCACTGACGTTGGCTGAAGTAGTTAGCACGTTGACTACAAAACCTAAGGTCCTGGGTTCGAGCCCGGTCTCCGACAGTCATTAAAAATAATAACACCACGCATTTTTCTGATGTGCATTAGTGTCCTTTGTATCAGTTGTTGTGGGAAAA
Source organism: Nowickia ferox (assembly GCA_936439885.1). Taxonomy (NCBI): domain Eukaryota; kingdom Metazoa; phylum Arthropoda; class Insecta; order Diptera; family Tachinidae; genus Nowickia; species Nowickia ferox. The sequence goes on from OW387024.1 coordinate 81,402,814, forward strand.
GTTGTAGTGATGCAGGCATAAGGCACTGGTCACTAAAAACTACACCGGCATCATCAGTTACTAATCCTAATGTAACATCAGAGCGCCCTCCTTCGTTGTGTAGCAGAAATCATTGGCGAAGTAAAATAACTAATACAATAGCTACTAAAACACAGTTTCAAAATTTAATACGCCTCATTTAACACCAGAAGGCGCTGCAACACTGCATTATCAAAAAAAAAGCGTGCAAAAAAGCAGAGTTGTAAAAGAATGAAGCTCTTTCCTCCATCTTCCTTCACCACTTGTCTTCTCTAGCACTATCCCTTCCCTATCACCCTCTCTGACTATCTTCTCTTCAACTAACAGGTAACACAAAGGGATCATTGTATTGTACCCAAGTGAGCTGGACTCTAAATTTCACATTTCCTTACCAGCAGCCTGCTAACCTAACCTAACCTAACCTAACCTACTTTAATCACATGAATATTTCGTATGCCTGAGATTTACTTACTGTCAAATTAAAATTGTAGAACTAAATCAGTGCAGATTTGAGATGATTTGAGTTGAAAATTTGCAAGCATTGATTTTCATGTTAGAGGTTCCATTTTCTAACAGAAAACGAGAAAATAATAAATTCCATCTTAAGCTATTCTCGAATTACCAAGCGGTTGGTAATTCTTCTTCTTGTTTTTTTTATGCATCACTATTTGAATTCTTCTACCTGAAGTTAATAAAATCTCTCATAAAGATTTCAAAATCTTAAACTTTAGACTTTATGCAAAAACACAGAACACTCCCCCCAACGACGAGCACGGCCGAGCTACGTTCCCAAAATTAATGAATAATAATAAAAAAACTTAAGAATCGTTACGAGGATTTTTGTTGTCGTTCCTCCGAATTGTGAAAATTTATTTCGCAAAATGCAATGCGTTGAACCATGAATGGCTTGCATACCAACAACAGACAAACTTCTCAATAGTGAACTTGTATTAAATGAAACTCTTCCTGTTATGAGTTTATTTAATTTTTCGTTATAATTTTAGTGGATTTTGATGTTCTTACAATGAATTTCCATATAGTGAAGTTTTCTTTACAATGAATAACTTTTGCAAATGTAATTTTGACTCATATTTGTGTGCCCTTACACCCAACAATTTTTTCGGAAAATGAAATTCATGTCAAGCAGTATTAGTTTTTTATTTATAAAAAATATATTGATTTAAAAGAAGTTTTGGAAAAGAAAAAAAAGAACATACAAAAAATCAGATATACTCAACATTATGAAGTAGTTAGCACGTTGACTACGAAAACGAAGGTCCTGGGTTCGAGCCCGTTATCAGACAGTCATCAAATAACAACACCACACATTTTTCTGATGTGCATTAGTGTCCCTTTGTATCTGTTGTTGTAGGAAAGTTAATGTGATGAAGGCAGCAGATACTAATCCTAATGTAACATCAGAGCGCCCTCCTTCGTTGTGTAGCAGAATCATCGGCGAAGTAAAATAAGCAATAAAATGGCTACTTAATTACAGCTTCAAAAATTTAATACGCCTCATTCAACACCAGAGGCGCTGTAACAGTGCATTATTAAAAGCGTGCAAAAAGCAGAGTTGTAAAAGAATGAAGCTCTCCTCTATCTCTTCCTTCACCATCTGTCTTCTCTATCACTATCCCTTTCCTAAAGTAGATAAAACCTAGTAATAGTAGGCATTCATTGCCTGAGTGTTACTTCTCTTTAAAAAAAAAATATGATGGATCAGTGAATGTGAATCCAAAAAAGAGAAATTCTTGCAATGCCAGCCCTGTGCTAAAAATGATTAGATTTGGTCCAAATTCGCACTACTACCGGATCAAAACTTCAGGATCTTATTGGCTTCCTTGAAAGCTCTTTGTTCTACTGGGATATGTATGCTTTGGCTTTCTTAATGATGCGAATGTTAGATCAAATAAATTAAATAAAAATAAATAAAGCAATTATTATTTCCAACTCTTATGAGTTTTATTTAAGTATTTCTAATTCATAACTCATAGTCCGTTTACATTTGAGCAAAATCTAGTACTTACGAGATTTCGTGCAAAATCTAGTAGATTTCCCATACAAAACAAAATCTTCATCGTCGCTGGATTTTGTCAAAATCTATTTAAAATTCTAGTAGAAAGTCAGCCGTTGTCCTTAAAAAGGCGTGTGAATTGACTACATTGCAGTTGTTTGGTTGTAGTTTTAGAAAAATTTCAGTTAATGTGTTTTGTTTTGGATCAAAAATCTTGGTGTAAACGCCATAGATTTTCATAAAGATTTTAATTAAAATCTGCCAGATTTTGTGAAGTTGTAAATGCTCTTCAAACACAGAATTATTTCTAATTCAAAAGTAAAAAAAATAATGTAATTTTTGAAACACCCTGTTTCTTGAAAGAAATTAGTTTAGGAATATTTCATTTGAATAAGTTCGCTTTTAGTTTCTTTGCCTCGTTTGTGCTCGAACATATATTTATATTGGGTGTTTTTTATTGAGGTATAGAACTTTAAGTTGGCATCACTTTTTTAACTGGCGGCCATTTTGTCAGCTGTCAAGTGATTAATATTTAGTTTGGTTTGCCATTTCATCATGAACAGGTTGACAAAAGAACAACGCTTGCAAATCGTGCAAATTTATTTCGAAAATAATGGTTCAGTTCGCGAAGTTTACCGCAAGCTCCGTCCATTTTATGGTCGACATAATCGTCCATCAGAGCATTTAATTCGGTTAACCATGGATCGTTTTCGCACTACGTTTACTCTATGTGATAATACGCATCCGCAGAGACGTCGAACAGTGCGCACCGAAGAAACAATTGCCGCTGTAGAGCAAAGTGTTGAAGAGGACCCGAATGAATCGATTCGCCACCGTGCACAGCAATTGGAGCTTTGTCCATCAACTTTATGGAAGATTTTGCGCAAAGATCTTGGCTTGCGACCTTACAAGATCCAGCTTGTGCAAGAATTAAAGCCGCGAGACCATGCAATGCGTCGTGATTTTGGTGTATGGGCCGAAAATGAGATTGATCTCGATGCTGATTTTCATCGCAAAATTTTGTTCAGTGATGGGCTCATTTTTGGTTGAATGGCTACGTCAACAAGCAAAATTGCCGCATTTGGAGTGAAGAGAATCCACATGAGACCCTTGAGACGCCATTACATCCACAAAAACTGCCTGTTTGGTGTGCTCTATGGGCTGGTGGAGTCATTGGGCCATACTTCTTCCGAAATAATGCTGGAGAGTCAGTTACCGTTAATGGAGACCGGTATAGAGCCATGATAACCGACTATTTTGTTCCCGAATTAGATGGCATGAATGTGGATGAGTTGTGGTTCCAACAAGACGGCGCTACATGCCACACAGCGCACGTCACAATCGATTTATTGAAGGAAACATTCGATGAGCGCATAATTTCGCGGAATGGACCTGTCAATTGGCCACCAAGATCGTGTGATTTGACACCATTGGATTATTTTCTTTGGGGATATGTGAAGTCGCTCGTCTACGCCAACAAACCAGAAACGTTAGGGGACTTGGAACCAACATTCGTGGCGTTATTGCCAACATACGGCCCCATATGCTCGAAAAAGTGGTTGAAAATTGGACCTGTAGAATTGGCTTTATTCGAGCCAGCCGCGGCGGCCACATGCCCGAAATCATATTTAAACGTTAATGGCATAAAATTATCCTTCCAATAAAGCCAAATTGATGGACATTAAAACGATTTTCTTGTGTTTTATTTCAATTCGAAGTTCTATACCTCTAAAAAAAAACACCCGTTATGTATTTACATAACGTGTCATAACCACCAAAAGAGCTTAAGCGACATAATTTTCGATCTTAATTTTTTTATACCAAAATCGCTCCTTTGCGATCGTAAATAATCGATTTTCGTCAAAAAAAAACCAGCTTTAAAAAGTGTGTCGTTTAAGCTTTTTTGGCGGTTATGGCTCGATATGTAAGCTTAATGTGCAGACGTACATAAATAAATGTGCTTGTGTGATTAAAGTACTTTCTTATTTGTACTTGTCTGTATGCAAGTTAACGAGTGAATGTGTACTTCACACACAGATACTCATACACATACATGCATACATCCACCCATGTACATATATGTGTATGTATGTATTCAGTTACTCTAATATAAAGTCTTATACCGATGTCGGTTGTATTGTAGAAGAGAAAGTTAAATTCCATTGTATGCAACATTTGTTGTAAGTTGTTTGGTGTTGTTATTGTTGCTGTTATTGTTGTACAATGGAATTTTCTTAAGTAAACACAAGTACACATCACAATTTTTATTTGAATGGTTTTGCAGTTACAACAAATAAAAGAAGAAAAAAAAAAACATTACTCGCCAGCACTTAAAGTCGAACAATGAAAAAAAAAATAAAAAATAAAACTAAATACTGGCGATCTACCACCACTCGTAAACTATAAAACTATGTACTAAATTCCAGAGAAATTGGGTTAAATATTTTAAAATGTGTACAATATTTGTTTGTCTATGAAAATTCCTGTGTACCTATCACTAAACGATTTATCGCATTAATTATTCTCTGAATTATGCATTAAACACATTCACCACAGCAGGCTACACGAACACACGACTTCAAATGCCGCTAGCAGCATTTGTCGCCTCGTAGCCAGCTACTTAATTATTTTGGAGACGGCAGCAGCACCATCTGCACCTCATATTTAAGTATAAATACATAGTTCGGTACTGCCACCTTCAAATATTTCGCATTTATAAAAATTAAATTATTCCTTCCAAATGTACTTATATGACGTAAAAGTATAAAAATGAATCAATTTATGCTTTACATCAATTTTTGGATATTGTTTCTGTTAAATAATATGAAATAATTGTACGATATCATTCATTCAAAATTTTGTATTATACTGGCAACAGTGAATTTTCTCATTGTAGCCGAAAAAATAGAAATTAGTTTAATTGGACTACATAGACAACAACCTGCCGCCATGTTGCCTTGCTATCTTCAAAAGAATCACTCCCATATAAACATGTGTATTCTATCCTTGACATTTTGTAGTCGGTAGCCTGCTGTGGTGAATGTGTTTAATGCATTAAAATTACACTAATTTTTGGTTTAAAAGATTAATTACATATTTTAATTTTCAAATCATTCGAATTTGTCATAGACATCAATAGAAATAAAAAAATATAAGTCTCAAGGCGCAATGCATCGATTTAAGAAGAGCATATTTCTGGTTTCCCTGGTTATGACCTTATTGCAGTGGGCCGACGAAAATCGGTACATTTCGCCGATAGTGGGATCTCGGCCTTGGGAAGAGTTTTAATTTTCCAAGAGAGGATAAGGTGTCCATTACTATTCATGATAACTTTGGTCTCCCATTTCACATTTAGGGCTTTGGCCCTGCTACATGAGTCATGCGACAGAGCTTAGAAAGCGAGAGGAAGAGAAGAAGAGAGAAGCTTGTGGAATAGGCTTTGTTGCACGAATTGAAAATTGATGTTGTCTGGTAAAGGAGCAGCCTCAGCTTCGAATGCCCTGAGCTTAAAAAACCATAGAAGGCAAGCCTTTCGAGGTCTAAACAGTATCTTACTGCTATCCTTGCAGCCGATCTGCCTCTGGGACATCGTTCATTGATCGAAGGCTGATAGTAGACTTCGTACTATACCTGCTGGGCTTAATAGATGATGCTAACTTAGTAAATGGTAAGTAAATGTAGGATGTTGTCTATGGTGGACTGTATTCCAATCCCTGCAATAGGACTGACGCCGTGTCTGGTGAATAGTGAGGTGTTCTCTTGGGAGACACGTCACAGAAGCTGCTTCTGATGGTGGCGAATGGTCGCGGTATTCGAGGATGACTTTTGGCTTATCTCTCTCCCTAGAGCTGTCTCTCGTAAGTCTCTTAAGCACGGCTAGATTAGATAGCTCGAAGCACCTCAGCAAGATGCTTGTTCATAGTCACGGTTAAAATAAAAGTATCTCGGCTTCCTTCAAAAATTACATCCTATGTGTTCCTTGGAAGTCACAAGGGCCGATGGCGAACGCTGAACTTCACGCGAGGATGACTGTGGGGCAACCTTATACAAATTTGTTAAACCTTTATATACTTCACACTTCCAATTTAGAAACTAATCAAATTAGTTATTTAAATCAGAAAAATATTAGGTTGTTTTTTTTTTTTTTTTTTTTTTTTTTTTTTTTTTTTTGAAGAAACAAACAACCCGCGAAGCGATTAGCTTGATTGAACTTAAAAATTTTTTTTTTGAAGTTTAGGAAGTAGGAAGGAATACTTGTAAAAATAAATCCTACCAAAACTCGTCTGACAAAAATTTAAAAGAAAAACTGAATTTGATAATTTTTCGTTTATTAATTATAGCAATCAATGCGTTTTGAATTTGGATGAAAAAAATTTGCAAGAAATAATTTTTGGTAATTTGGTTTCTACTTTTGGCGATTTTCTGCTAAAATTTTTATACAATTATTTTTTAAAAATTTACATTTAAAAAGTGTTATGTAAATAAAAAGAAATTTATAATAAAAAATATTTTTTTTTTTTTTTATGCATACATATGTTTATTTATTGTATCTTCAAAAATGAACTAACAATAAGTATTCAAATCTTAAATCTAAATATAATTATTAGGCCCGACCAGTGTCGGACAGAAACTTAGTGATAGTAATTCATAATACATAAGAGTTGTGCAAAGCAAAAAATAAAAATAAAAAAATAATTTCAAACAGTTTCATCTGGTGTGGTAAGTAAATATTAGAGTGCACTAAACGACTCCAAGAGTTGCTTGCATCTGAGAAAACTGCATCTCTTAAAAATTATCTGGAAGGTCTTGATGTTACACCAGCATCTAATTATTCTTTGTGGCGAGGAAGCTTAAAACACCCGTTGAGTTTAAACCACCCCTGGGCAAGAAACGATACTGAAAAAGGTAACATATTTGCTAAGCATTTAAAAACCGTATTTACGCCAAACACATGTATGGGTGTTGCTGATTTGCCATGTGTAGTTGCTCTACCCCCTCGTCCCTTAAAGTTTAAGATGCGTGATGTACAAAAACTAATTGCTGAACTCAACCCAAAAAAAGCTCCTTGTATTGATGAAATTAGGTATTGCAATTAGAATTCTGCTATTCATTTTTAATGCCATTTTAAGACTGGAGTATTATCCACACAGCTGGAAGCATGCCAAGGTCAAAATGATTCCAAAGCCGGGCAAAGATCTTACCAAGGCTGAGTCATACAGGCCAATAAGTTTACTGCCAACAATGTCAAAGCTCTTCGAAAAGTTACTCATGATCAAATTGTCCCCAATTCTAACTGATAATGCGTGCATACCGGATCATCAATTTGGTTTTAGAAGTGAGCATAGCACCATTGAACAAACGCATAGATTGGTTCAATTTATAAGAAGAACACTCGAAGAAAAGAAGTATTGTTCTGCCCTCTTTATTGATGTTTCTCAAGCATTTGATAAAGTGTGGCATAGAGGCCTAATTTTAAAATTGAAGACATATCTACCAATAAACATTGTTAATCTTCTGCAAAGTTATATTCTTGCTCGAAAGTTCACTGTTGTGGAAGGAGACTTCATGAGTGCGTCCGAATCAATCTCATCCGGTGTGCCACAGGGGAGCATACTGGGCCCAGTCTTGTATTTGATTTATACTTGTGATATGCCTTTGAGCAGCAATATCCATACATCTACATTTGCTGATGATACAGCCTGCCTTAGTATGCACGAAAACCCTCACGAGGCTTCCCGATATCTACAAGAACATATTACACAGCTGGAATTATGGTTAAACTTATGGAGAATTAAGGTAAACGAACAAAAGTGTGTTCAGGTAACATGTACTCTGCGAAAAGATACCTGTTCACCCATTCGAATCAATAATCAAGTTGTTCCTCAGCATTCACATGTAAAATACCTTGGTATACACCTTGACCGACGGATAACATGGAAACACCATATTGACTCTAAGCTAACACAAATGAAACTAAAATTAACTCAGTTACATTGGCTGATTGGTAGAAATTCAACCCTGAGTCTAGATTGCAAACTTTTGATATACAAGTCGCTTTTGAAACCTATATGGTGCTACGGAATTCAGCTATGGGGCACTGCTTCAGCTTCAAATGTAGAGAAAATCCAACGAAGACAAAACAAAGAAACTCAAATTTACATCGTGATCTAAATATGCCACAAGTGACTGAAGAAATTGCAAAATACTCAGGCAAATATTTAACTAAACTCGAGTCACACCCTAATCCGCTTGCTCGAAATATCTTGAACTTTACCGGACACATCCGCTTAAAAAAGAGGGACACAAGGGCTCTAATACTTACTCTAATAATAAAAAATATGTTAAGGAAAACTATTTAAAATTGTTTTTGGCGGTTTTTAAAATCGGTTTGGCGAAACACGGTTTTGGAAAATCGGTTTGCTTGCAACTAAGTTCTACTAGATTTTAAGTAGATTTCGAACAAAATTAGTGACAAAACAGATTTCGTTTTATATGGAATATCTACTAGATTTTGCCCGAAAACTCGTAAGTCCTAGACTTTGCTCAAATGTAAACGCACTATTTGATTAATCTATGATTTTTTCTGTGTAACAAACTTGTTTTTTTATTGCTTGAACGGGCAAAAATGTGGCCCTTTTTTTCGAGACTAAAACGCCATAAAATATGCAATAAGAAACGGAATTGCTAAAACTTTATTTCCTTACTAAAATCCATTTCTATTTATAAAGATGTGTTATGGCAGACAGAAGTGTAGTTCGAATTATAAAACTTCTCCTAGTTTAAAAGTTTCTTAGAATCCATTTAAATTGATTTTATATTATTTAAAGAGTTTATTCCCTAATTTTCTATAATAACTATAACCATAAAAATTTGTTGCCATACTAGATAGTTAGATGCAACAGCGACCGTTGTTGTACATGTATCCATTCCGTTTACTTTTATCTGATTTGTGGCTTAAGAATTTTTTCTTAGAATTACGATGTGGCGCATGCGCGCACAGTAGGCGCCTCAAATAAATAAAATAAAATATACTCGTATATGTATAAAAAATAAATAAACCTTGCAAAATTAAATTCTTGTGATTTTTTATGCTTTTCTGTTGATTTTATTTTTATTTTAAATATTTTTAGTGGAAAAGTATTTAGTATCTGGCTAAACAGTTTGAATTGTCTGACAATAGCACACAAATAAATACATACGAATACACATACCTAGATTTTGTTGGTTTTTTGTTTTCATGGTAAAGCTTAGACAACAATAAGAGTCAGAGCACTGAAGGATATCAGAGATGTACTCGTACATAGGACAAAATGCTGGTAAAGGCTGGTGCAGTGGCCCTAGATCTGTGCAGTCAGACGCATACTTGACAATTGAAAAGACACACATGGAGCGTCAACACGAAATTACAGCAATGGAAACCTAGTTAATGGATATAGGAAGACATGTTAAATCCTAAGAAAAGCCATTAAGGAGAGCAATAAAAGATGTTGAAAGGAGTTATACAATGAAACAGATACCGAAGCTTGGGGAAAACTGTACCAAATAGTTATGAAGAAACTATACCAATACCTATTAAACGCTATTCCCATTCGATGAAGATGGGCTAAAAATGCTAGCAACGCTTCAAGTCTATATTTTTAACCCCATAAACGTCGCTGATATCAGCTATGCAGGAAATAACCTTAAAGTGGGCCAGACTCCAGGAACAGTTAGTATACCAAATGAAGTAATAAGAAGAAGTTATGTGAACTATGGAACGAATATTTACTTAATGTTTTAAATTGAGGGTGGCTTTGGCTGAAGTAGTTAGCACGTTGACTACAAAACCGAAGGTCCTGGATGCGAGCCCAGTTCTGACGGTCATTAAATAACAACACCACGCATTTTTCTGCTGTGCATTAGTGTCCCTTTGTAACAGTTGTTGAAGGAAAGTTCAAGTGATGAAGGCATAGACACTGGTCACTGAACTGTTCCTACTTCAGCGGATACTAGTTCTAATGTAACATCAGAGCTCCCTCCTTCGTCGGTAGTGTGCAGCAGAATCGTCGGCGAAGTACAATAACCAATAAAACGGCTACTGAGCACATTTAGAAAATTTAATATGTCTCATTGACACCAGAGGCGCTGCAACTGCATTATTAAAAGCGTGCAAAAAGCAGAGTTGTAAAAGAATGAAGCTTTCCTCTATCTCTTCCATCCTTCACCACCTATCTTCTCTATCACTTGTTACTTTTCTATCAAAAAAACAAAAAATAAATAAGAAATATATATATGTATATGCTTAGAGGCAGACATAAGAAATTTTTTACTCGCCTTCCATAAACTGGCCGTTAGTCTTGATGCGAAAAGCAATTAAGCCACTGGATGAAAAAAAGCATATACAGCTCACTGTATATGCTGGAGTCTTAAGGATAATTCTTATTAGAAAGCGTTGTAGCGTATAGGTGAACTTGGAGTTTTATACCCAAAGCAACATGGTTTTCGCACAGGAAAAAGTGCAGTAGGTGCCAATAGCAAAATTTACGAGAGAGCGATACTGCAGAATACTGCGCAATAATAACATTGGATGTGAGAAACACATTTAACACTGTGAAGTGGTAAGTAGTTCTACAAGCATTAAAAGCAAGGGGTGTGGACAATTATCTCTAGAATATAGTAGTAGATTACCTACATAATATAATTTCATTATATGAGAAATAAAATGGTATGAGGGAATACCGAATAACAGTAGGGGCACCGTAAGGATCTGTACTAGGCCCTCCTCTGGAATGTAATGTATGATAGCTCACTGAATCTGAACCTACCACAGGGAACAAAACTAATTGCTTGTGCGGCTGACATTGCTCTTGTTATAAAGGATGGTATTTTTAGCTCAGCTGTTTTCATGCATCATGTTACTGTTAAACATGTTCAGTTTGGTCTTTAATTTAACCAAATTAACAACGCTTGCAGATTATTAAATTTTCGTGTTCGGTTAAGAAAGTGTATCCGTGCACTTCTTCCATTTTAGGGTCAGTTTGGGCTATTCGAAATCTTGTGATTAAATTTCGCACCAAAATTACATTATTGAACATTAAACCACCAACATGCATACGTAGAGTGTGGACAGAGGAAAATATCTCAGCTGTATCCGCCACTGTTGTTGATGACCATTCACAGCAATTGAGCCTCTGTTACTTTTTTTTTTTTTTTTGCTTCAGAAAAAGACGCAGAACACATAAATTTGTTTAACACCTGAAAACGTGCTATATTCAAAAAAAATCTAGTAGATTTCGAGTAGATTTCCCATACCTCGTCGCTAGATTTTGTCGAAATCTACTTAAAATCTAGTAGAAGTTAGTGGTGTTAGTTGTTGTTCTTTTCTTAAAAATTGTACTAAAAAATAAACCAGCGTTCTTAAAAGGCACAATTTCGCTTAAAGGTTTTTATTATGGATATCTTGATAAATGTCCTAATAGGGCATTTTCACCTGCACAAAATCTAGCAGATTTTAATTGAAATCTTTATGAAAATCTATACCGTTTACACCAACTTTTTTTTTGACATTTATCAAACAAAACCCATTAACTGGAAATTTTCTAAAACTACAACCAAACAACAGCAATGTAGCCAATTCACACACCTTTTTAAGCAGACCGTAGCTAATTCACTCATCTTTTATATAAATATGTTGTATAGGGTAGTAAAAAATAAATAAAATTATTAGATTTCCTACAAATCCACTGACGAAATAGATTTCGTTTTGTATGGGAAATCTTGCAAAAGCAGCAAGCTTAAGATGTAGAGGTGTAAATGCACCACTAGTGACGCCACTATGGTGTGTTTTTTCAATAATGTACTAAAAAACAAAGCCATGCAGTACTAAAAAGGTGTGTGAATTAGCTATGTGTATTACAGTTGTTGGGTTGTAGTTTAGGAAAAATTTCAGGCAAAAGTTGGTTGAAAAACTTTCTGGGGTAGTCTGTTGACTGATGAAATTTGTGTTCACATTATCGATGAAGCCTGAGTGTCACTCATGCTCTATAGTGTGTACTCTGCTTTATTGCGCTTGAAATGTAAATGTATTTGAAATATGTCGATGGTATTTGAATGGAATGAATGAATGAATTAATTTTTTATATGCAACGAATTCACTCCTTTAAAGGACTGAATGCAAAGCTATGCACGCTCGCTTAACGAACGAAGACTAAAAGTCTATGAATAGAAATTCTTAAAGAAGGAAACAAAAAAAAAAGATCCTAAAGTGTGGCAACCGCCTAAACTGGCTGAACTGACTGACTGGTTTTCTTGAGTGTTTATATGGCAGGCTGGCAAGCAGGCGGTCACACACATATTTCTTGTGTGAATAGTTGCTGTATTGATAATGAACTTCATTCCAAAGGATTGTTGTTTCTACTTATTATTCTTCTTGTTTATTTTTTTTTTTTTTACTGGTTTATGTTGTTTTTTTCGCATTCAATCTCGCTTGTTTGTTTAATTGTCTGTCTGTTTGCTCTGGCTCTTTAATGCACAACTGGAAATTTCGAAACATGTTTAAAAATGTAAGAAGAGTGTGCAGTGTGTTTTTGCACGCACACACACACACACAAAAACAGAAGAAAATTAAAAAAAAAATTGCGGAAAAAATACTCCCCAAAAGGAATGCAGATTTGCAGGGTAAATCTTCACACTTTTAATGAAATGAAAAGATGAATACTTTTTATGTAGCTCTTGTTCTTGTTGCAGAATATTTCGCATATAACAAGATATTGAATGTAGAATGTTGTATGTAAATTTGTTTAGCAAGACAAAACCAGTAGAACAACATTAACATACTCTCGTAGTAATGAGAAAAGCAAAGCAGTAGAACTGTCAAGGGAAGGATCTTAATGTGGAAAAAGGTATCTACACTGCAGCGCATTTAAGAAGGGGCGTGTCGTTTGCAAACAACAAAATCGATTAAATGCTAATTTTGCATAAATTCTGTTTGAGCGGGGGAAAAAATCTGAAAAATTTTATGACTTTAAAATGGGCAAGCTGGGCAGTAATTTGTTTGATACTTATAATTCTATTTAACTTGAGACTCCAGAAGTATGGAAGGCAGCTGTAAAAGAGCTCTTAAAACATCAAACAAAAACGCCCATAAGACAGACCGAAAGAAATTGGAGATTTTCTAATTGGCATTTACGCCAAAGAAATGACATTCAGTTGAAGAAATTACCTTAGACATCGTATCCCAGATCCATCAGCTAATAGTTGTGTAGTAATTTAAAATTTTAGAGTTATGTAATTTAAAATTAAAAGAAAACAGAGTTAAAGACATGCCCTTGCCATTTTTATAAGAATATGATTTTTTGCATATGAGCGGGAATTGCAGTGGAGAGCATATACATACATGCATATAAGTATGTAATAATGTGATAAATATTGCCTTCTGCAGCTTATTGGCATAGACCAAAGATTTCACACATGGACTATGGGTCCATTAGGTGTTCATATTTATTTATCGAACTTTTCTTCCAATAAAACAATTCTGACAACTCTTCTATATTAAGGGCATTACATTTTGGCATTACATTTGGTCACTCAGCCCTTGAGCTCGATAGCAAGTGAAATTTTTTAGTGCCACAATTGAATGCTCTCAATATGGGCTGTAGCGTTCTGACCGGCATAGTTTTTAAAAAAGTAGGGACCAGGCCTTTTCGACTGGTCTCTAAGTATGACTTTTGTTGAGTAGAATTAATTTCTCTAACGAACGACTATGCCGATTACAAAATACACTAGGGTGCAATAAATTCCTCGAGCTGAAACATATTTATGGCAAAAAGTCTGCACACTTTGCACCCCAAATGACAGTCTGTTCATGATGAAGTACCAAACCAAACTAAATACAAAATGGCGCTCATATTAATATATATTTTCAACAAACAAATTGGTATGAAATAATCATACACAGTGGAAAGCGATCACAAAAATATGGGTAATAAATCTTTACAAGGGCGGGTACATAGTCCGTGACTTTTTGCATTTCCCGCCTCTTAAAGGAAAGCACAACACAGCTCCTGTCAACACGCAACTATCAGGTGAGTGCTCTCAAAATTTGAACAAACCGAAAGGTTTAGTTTGTCCTTGACAGCCATTGATAGCAGACTACCGTGTGATTTGAGAATAGAATGGAAAAAGTGAATTTCCTGTGCTCATTAAGGATTATTTTATTGCGAAAAATCCCATCACCCAAAGCAAGGTGAAACATGATAAATATCATGTGATCTCTTCACCATCAATTTCAATTGTAAAAGAGTGGTTTACTGCGTTTCGTTATGGCCGTACAAGCCGAACGTTCTGGACGCCCAGTTGAGGCCTCCATATCCGAAACAATTGGAAAAAATTCTTGAAATGGTTTTAGACGATCGGAGATTTTAAGAGAGAGAGAGAGAGAGAGAGATTGTAGAAGCCATAGGCATCTCATATGGCTCAGTGATTTCAATTTTGAATCTACAACAAACGCATGTGCAGTTTTCATGGCAAAAATCCTAGAATTGGGCTAAGAATTGCTCCCTCATCCACACTATTCTCCAGATTTTGCGTGACTATTGACTATTTTTTTCTTGTTCCCAAACTTGAAGAAATGGTTCGGTGGAAAGAGATTTGACTCATCTCGCAAAAAATACCCATTTTGATGACCTCAACAAATCATATTTTTCGAAAGGGACACAAAAAATTGGAGAAACGTTGGACTAAGTGTGCAGAACTTAAAGGACGGTATGTTGAAAAATTAAATAACTTTTTTATATAAAAAGCTGTGTTTCTTCAAAAAGTCACTGAGTTAATGATCCATCGTCGCATATAGGGAAAAACTAGACAGTTGTTAGCATCCTCCAAACATCGCAATTGGCAATTACTCTTAATATTAGTTAATGTAGTTTTTAGGTGAAATTGATTACCAGTAAGAAAGTGTGATGTTTTTTGCGTTTAATTTTGGGGTCACAATTTGTCAAGTTACATCTCAATAAGACCATATTGCATAAGAATTCAGCAGATATTTTTAATAAATCAATTGTGTGCAGAGAATTTAGCTTATAATTTGTTAGAAAATAACTGAGAATATTTTTCAAGTCTCAATTTTGGTTGGCAACCGAGCTTTGGTTGCGTTGCCGCTTATCAAAATATTAATACATGTGGCAACTGGCAATTAACAGCTGTTAATGTCGTTATAATTCTCAAGGCGACAACCAATAGAAGAGGTATCGCTTGGGGCTTAACTACACGCCTCGAAGATCTCGATTATGCCGACAACATTTGTCTCCTAGCCCACACATTCAACGATATGGAAACCATACTAAGGGAAATACAATCGACGGCAAGTGATGTAGGTGTGCATATTAACATAGAAAAGAAAATAACTGAGAATATTTTTCAAGTCTCAATTGTGGTTGGCAACCGAGCTTTGGTTGCGTTGCCGCTTATCAAAATATTAATACACGTGGCAACTGGCAATTAACAGCTGTTAATGTCGTTATAATTCTCAAGGCGACAACCAATAGAAGAGGTATCGCTTGGGGCTGAACTACACGCCTCGAAGATCTCGATTATGCCGACAATATTTGTCTCCTAGCCCACACATTCAACGATATGGAAACCATACTAAGGGAAATACAATCGACGGCAAGTGATGTAGGTGTGCATATTAACATAGAAAAGACAAAAGTTCTGCGTTTAAACATCACCAACTGCCAAAAGTTCCAAATAGGCAACGCATATCTTGAAGATGTGGAATCGTTTATATATCTGGGCAGGATATTATAACTCGCATTAAAAAGGCAAACCCAGCATTTGGAGCAACTCAAAAAGTAGGCGAATCACCTCAAACTCAGCTAAGGACCAAACTCCACCTCTTTTCATCTACCGTGCATTCCGTTCTGTTGTATGGCTGTAAATCCGGGAATACCACAGCTAGTGACTTGCAATGCTTGCAAGTATTCATTAATAGCTCGCTACGAAAAATACTCAAGATATTTTGGCCAAATGTTATCTCAAACAGAGACCTGTGGGAAAGAGCAGATGAAACACCAATCCAGAATCCAGATCATCAAACGCAAATGGAATTGAATTGGCCATGTACTAAGACGCACCAACGACAACGTAGACAAGATGGCAATCGAATGGAACCCCCAAGGCAGTAGAAGAGGAAGGCCCGCTAACACCTGGAGAAGTCAAACCGAAAACGAAAGAAACTGAATTCGAAAGTCCTGGGCCGAAGTGAATCGGATAACAGAGAATAGATCGCAATGGAAGAACTTTGTTGGGGCACTTTGTTCCATATAATGTCAGTTGCTTAATATGTAGCAATAATATCAAAAAAACAACAACATATTTTTAGTTTGCTGCATCATAGCATTTGAGGCAAAAAGGTTTTAACACTATTATTATACAATTCTTGATTATGTCAGCACTCAGTGTAGGAGGAAGGAATGCTTACCCTAACCTCTTTGATTGCTAAAAATTTCTATTCAATTATTACGGGAGTAAATGGTAATTTTGCATACCTTAACTAGTCCACGTAGGTATTCGAATGTTTGTGCATATTGGTTGCTAAAATCTTTTCGCAATGGCTCAATCTTCTGCACGCTATTCAACACACGTTCAGGGACGGCACAAATGCACACGGACAATGGAAAATATTTTTCGTTTTCTTGGATGGTGTGTGAACGTTTGCAGCTGAACTGATGTTACGAGTATGTTGTTAGTGCTGGTGATTTCCTTTTTGTAAACTGATAACGAGCAAATTCTCGTTTACTGGTTCGCTTGAGTTGAGATTTTTCATTTCATTTGGCTCGTTCTGCGCCACTTTAATTTGTTCCGCAATTTGTGTGTGTGTGTGTATTTTTTTCATTTATTCTGGTTTGATGATATTTCCCAGAAATTTTAATTATTTAAGAAAAGAAAGCAAACAAAAAACCAGAAAAAGTTAAAAAAAATTATTGTGTACTAAAGAGAAAAAATATCCTGTTTTTAAGGAGTTCCTTTCGATTGCTTTTGTTAGTTGAATGAATAAATAAAAAGAATGAATGAATAAATGAATTGGCTTGAACGCTACAAAACCCAACATAAGTTGGTGTTATAAAGGGTGATTTTTTAAGGGCTTTCGGATTTGATTTATAAAAAAACACATAAAATTTAGGGAAACGTATGAAATCTTTATTTGAGTCGGTAAAACGATCTACGAGGGCGGATCAATAAGTCAGTGACTTTTCGAACTTCCTTCGTAGTTATATGAAATGCAACACGGTTCCCATCAGTACCACCTGATAGGAACAGTGTTGCAGACTTCTGTCAATCAAACCAAGGAAAAACTCGATAAATACTATGGGGACTATGCACCATCGATCTCAATGGTAAAAAAAGTGGTTTACTGGCTTTCGTTGTGGTCGCAAAAGTACAAATGACGCTGAACGTTCTGGACGGTCAATTGAGGTCAGTAAACCAGAAGATGTCGCAAAAATCCACGATATGGTGTTGGCCGATCGAAGAGTAAAATTGCGTGAGATTGTTGATGCCATAGGCATTTCATATGGCAGCTGGGTTTACGAAAGTTGTCTGCAAGATGGATGCCGCGTTTGCTCTCAATTGACCATAAACGTAAACCTGTGAGAACTTCAAAGGATTGTTTGGAGTTGTTTAACTGCAATCCGATTGAGTTTTTGCGGCATTTTGTAACTGTGGATGAAAGATGGATCGATTACTGTACTCCGGAGACAAAGCAGCAGCCTAAAAGATGGGTTTCTCCGGGTGAACCTGCTCCGAATAAGGCCAAGGTAAGTTTGTCGGCCAACAAGGTGATGGCAATAGTTTTTTGGGATGCACGCGGGATAATCCAAATCGATTACCTTAAAAAGGGAAAAACAATAAAAGGCAAAGATTATGCCAACTTATTAGACCGATTTAATGAGGATTTAAAAAGAAAACGACCCCATATGGCAAAGAAAAAAGTTCTTTTTCATCAACATAATGCACGGGTGCACACGTATGCAGTCTCAATGACAAAACTCTATGAATTGGGCTACGAATTGATAACTCATCCGCCATATTCTCCAGATTTAGCGCCTAATGACTACTTCCTATTTCCAAACCTAAAGAAATGGCTCGGTGAAAAGAGATTTAGCTCCAACGATGAAATAATGACCTCGAAAAATCCTATTTTTTTGGAGGGGATACAAAAGCTGGAGAAACGTTTGACTAAGTGTCTAGAACTCAAAGAAGACTAGGTTGAAAAATAAAATAACTTTTTATATAAAAACCTGTGTTTCTTCAAAAAGTTACTGAGTTAATGATCCACCCTCGTATATGTGTAGTTCAATGTTTAAAGATGATTTCATGTACATTTTGACCGCGTATATGTCTGAAATGGTTCATACGCTGGGTCCGATTTTGGCATAATTTCTCCATCATATCGCCCGGTACCTCACGAATCAACTCTTCAATATTGTCTTCCAGTGCATCAACCGTTGTGTGATTTTCCCTATAGACATGAGCCTCAACAAAGCCCCACAAAAAATAGTCTAAAGGCGTTTGCCCGTCCCCAAACGTGAAACAAACACTTCACCGAACTTGCCTCTCAATTGGCCTATTGTTTCGTGTGGCATGTGGTACCGGCTTGCTGAAATTACAGCCCTGGACTTTTGCCAAAAACAAAAAGTAACAGAGGCCCAAGTGCTGCGAATTGCGACGAATCGATAATTCACGGTCATCAATAACACTGGCGGATACAGCTGCTATATTTTCCCCTATCCATACTCTACGTATGCGTGTTGCTAGCTTAAGGATTTAATAATGTAATTTTGGTGCGAAATTTAGTCACAAGATTTCGAATAGCCGCTTCTGAAGCGCACGGATGCACTTTCTTAATCAAGCATGAATTTTGATAATAAAATTTAATAATCTGCAATTCTTGTTCATTTACAAGTCGATTCAATGTTAAATTAAAGACCAAACTGAACGTGTTTAACAGTGACATGATACACGAAAACAGCTGAGTTGCCAAACACAGTGTGGCCAAAAAGAAAGTTGCTAAAAAGCACCCTTTACATCCAAACACAAATGGAAGGCTGTTAATTTTAGTTTTTGAAACTATTTAATGAATTTTACAGTTCTTGAAATATTCTCAGGCCGATTATCAAATATTCTTTTATTTTAAAGGATGCACATGACATACATAAATACATACATACATACATATGTAGAGCAGTTTAAATAAGAAAGAAAAACAAAATATTGTTTGTTATAGTTTTTTAGAAAGAATGAATCTGTTTCTCTTTGATGAAGTGCTTCCATAGTAAAAATCATTTTAAATAGAGCTGAAAACTCGAAGTTAATCATACAATACTTGTAATACCCCACTGAAAAACATTGGAAGTCATTATTCAGGAACTACTTCGATCAGTTGTTTCCTACTGTTGCAGTTACATTCCATTACAGTCGGCTAACTGAGCCTTTAGCAAACAAAACTTACAGCATTTAGCATTCAATATGGCGGCGAACAGACTCCATTTTGGTACTCAAATTTTTTAATATACTACAGAGGTTTTCAATAGGATGCTTAATTTTGGTGGGAAAAAAGAGTACTAACATACATACATACATATGTACATAATTAATTGTAAATACGAGGGTATATGTACTTATGTATAGTAGAAAACAATATCAGCCTACGCTTGTAGGACCAAATTCTTTTTATGAAATTTGTCATCGCCAATTCCCACAATTTCGGCTGAGTGTCCTCAATAACTTAAAGAAATTGCATCTTGAGTTAATTTTTGTTTTGTAAATTTTATATCCTATTTTGAAAAAAATAAATTTTTTAAATTTTTATGAAAGCAAAAACTATTGGATGATCTAAGTATTCAAAAAAAAGTTGATATTTATTACACGTTTGCATCCAAATACTAAATTAAAAACCTACTTACATACATACATATGTATGTACATATGTATCATTTATTTAAATTTTAATTTTTAATGCAAAAATAAATACGCCATTTTGTTTAAACTTTCTTCACTTAATACAATAAAAACACAACAACAACATCCATACATACTCACATACTATACTTTACTAATAATATTGTTGTTGCGTTTTTTTTTTGCGTTGTAGTATATTTAATTTTGCTTTTTTTTTGAGCAAATAATAAACACACACAAGCACCTTTAAATAGAGACGGTAACGTGACTGAGTATTATTTTGCACACATACATACATACATATATAGTAAAATTAAAGAAAAACTAAATAAAATATATAAGTTCGAGTCGTTAAGTGGGGTGGTACACATTACCGAACATGAGTGACAGTCAAAAATTCATCAGTCTCTATCGATCATGTTCGACACTCAAACCTTCATTCAAGAAAAAAGTTAGACACACAAACACAGCAAAAACGCAAATTGTATGCGCATTATTGCTAACAACATTTTTTTATAATGAATTATTTTAATGTTTTCTTATATTTAACAACTCCTCGTACGACTTTGTCTTAATACTTTGTCTTTAACATCACACACAGCCTTGCATTTCATAAAATATGTAAATTCCTTTAAAAAAAATTATTTTCCGCGTCCATCTCGTGTTGTTTATGCTGCAAAAATATCTCTTGACTGGCGCTTTTTGGTACACAGTATCAGTCAAAAACCAATATGGCCGCTGACTGTCTTCACGCTCACTTGCATCTTTCGTATGTTCAGAGTAGCAGCGTTCCAAGTTTCGAAACAGTAAAGAAGGTTGGATTTTATGCTTGCATTTATGATTGAAATGTTCATGCGCAGATGGATCTTTTACAATTTTCCCAAGATAACAAAATTGTCCAACATCCTCTGTTTCGTTTGTGCCAAATACAGACAATTCATGCAATGTTTCGTTAATAGAGAGAGTTTTTGCATTTGCGGTATTAATTTGCGAACCAGCTGATTCCGCTGCTAGCGTTAAGCTTCCCAAATATGTATGCTGTGAGATCTAAGAAGCTATGACCCCAGATATCGTGTGTGTGATCAAGATCACTAAGTCGTCATTGCCGTTCCCACACTAAATTTTTTGAATCGTGGTTTTGTTTTGTACCTGCATTAATTACTTAAGTTCTTACAAGATATAGCAATTATCTACTCATGATTATTTTTTGTCTCATGTGATTCACGTCAATCGCGTGAGAGAAGTCCATCTCAAATTTGAATTAATCACAATGGGCAAATAAATATATGTACATATTTCAATGCCGCCATTACTGAATGTGGACGTGGGCTCCCTCTTTCATTCTGAAACCCCTTTTAAAACAAATAAGACAGCAAAATATCTATCACACATACATACATACATACATATGGACAAAGAGCATCTCTCACACATACAAAGAAACTAAATATTTGTTGCTTTGCACATGCTTTTTGTTTTAAATAAGAGGGAGTGTGAATGCGTGAACTGATTAGTGTTGCCTATCTTGAAAGATTTATAATACACATATCCAAGTTTTTCTAATGCTCATGAGGGCAATGGGGCATTAAATAACCTTATAGTGATGTTATATATGCACATATAAATTTTAATATTGCAGCATAAAATCGGTGACAACAAAAATAGTAGAATAATTTTTAAAGGTAAAAATGCTCTATAGAAAATATTGATCGTTAAAGAAAAATTTCACATTTTTCGCGGCTCACACCTAAAAATTTCAAAAGCTTTCAAACATTTTTACGGCCTGGCCCACGATGCCGACAAGAAAGTTTCTTTCGCTTACATACATTGAAAACAAAAACAAATTCTCTTATTTTATTTAAGCGAAAGAAACTTTCTTGTCGACATCGTGGGCCAGGCCATTAAATTTGTAGGTACATGCATACATACACATATCACTTCCGGATGTAGTTATCAATCAATACCTATGTACTATGTAAAATATATTTTACAGCAAAATTTCATGTGGGTATGAAATTTATCAACAAAAAAAGAAATTGGTAAAATATGTAAATAATTAGACACCATTTTGGAACACAAAATTACCGGGTCTGGTAACTATTTACATATGTGTGTATGTATGTATGTATTTATGTATGGCCACGTAATGGACGCCAGTTGAGTACAAAAGCTAAATAAAAACAAAAATGTGCCAAATTATTGCGATAACAACAATAAAATAACGCGTAATACAATTTGAAAAAAGAGCAAAATTTTTATTAATTTTATTTAAACATAAAAGCAAAAAGATTTCTATTTAAGAGAAACCAAAAAACGTTCTCGTATTCATTGCAAAAGCAGCAAAGAATCAAAGACAAATTCAAAGGCACGAAGCCTGAGGAATAGCCCAGCAAACATAGCTATATGGGCATGATCTCAAACAGGAGAAGATATATCAAAAATCTGAAAGAATAACCTTTAAATGCTCAATGCTTTAAATGGAAATTGAAAATGTGACCATAAAAAGAGGATTTTACTTCTTGAAATGTATATCTTCTGCAATATTTTTGAACTAGGGTCTATAAACATATACCGGCTTACGCATATGTATTAAATAATTTTGTCTATTTTTTACGAATTATACCTATAATATGTTAAGGGGTTCTATTTTTGATAGATGTATAAAATTTTAAGGCGGCAAAACTTATTTAACTTGTGGCCATTTTGTCAGCTGTCAAGTGATTTAGCCTGAACAACGCTTCCAAATTGTGCAAATTTATTTTGAAAATCAAGGTTCTGTTCGAAATACATACGTATTGCGCACTACGTCCATTTTAATAATGAAACAGAATATAGTCTGCAACTTCAGGAAAATCGCTCCCAAATTAATAAAGCCCATAATAACATCGTCGGCAGTAACTTCAAATGCTCTCTAATTTTTGTTTTATTTTCTTTTGTGTTTATTTTTCTTTGTAGTTTTGTTTACACAATGTATGAAATTTATTGAAAGTATGGTAAAGCTTTTGAGAGAATGAGTACTTATATGTGAGAGCATAAGAAAAAACGCTCTCAAAATAAAATAGATTCTATCTCATGACTGCTTTCTGCGGCTGCTTTTTTGTGCCCATTTGTATGGAAAATGTGTTTATGCCGGTATACTGTTTAATAATTTACGGTCAACATAATCGTCCATCAGAGCAATTAATTCGATTGACTATGGAACGTCTTCGCACCACGTTTACCCTAAATGATAATACGCATCCACCGAGACGTCGTACAGTGCGCACAGAAGAAGCCATTGCTGCTGTAGACCGTAGCTTAGAGGAAGACCCGAATCAGTGTGTAGAGTCTATAATCAGACTATAGGGCCATGATTGCTGACTTCTTCGTTCATCAATTGAACAAGCATGATGTGCAGTAGCTGTGGTTTCAACAAGATGGTGCAATATGTTACACAACTCGTGTCACAATTGATTTATTTAAGGAAACGTTTTTTTAACCGCATAGTTTTACGTTTCGGACCCGTGAATTGATCTCCAAGATCGTGCGACTTAACGCCGCAATACTGTTTTCTGTGGGGATAAGTCTACGCCGATAAGTCCGGAAGGATTGAACACTTGGAGGACAACATTCGCCACGTTATTGCCAATATACGGCCACAAATGTTGGAAAAAGTCATCGAAAATTGGACCTTCAGATTAGAATGCGTCCGAGCCAGCCGTGGCGGTCATATGCCAGAAATCATATTTAAATTATAATTCCAGAAGATTATGTCAATTTAAAAAATTCATGTTTGTTTTACTGTATTTCAAAGCTCTATACCTCTATAAAAAAAAACAACCTTTATAACTAAATATGTATACATGTACGTATATTCAAATATCCGCGCTTCGATTTGACATAAACTTTACGAGTTATTAAAATAAAGTTCTTTTCACGTACATATTCCTTCTGGGATTAAAAATAGCCGCAATTGATGTGAACTCAAAACGTTGAGATCTAATGAAGACTGCAGTTTCGAAAATAAGACTGAAATTAGTAACTTCCCTTAGCATTCCATACAGACCTTTTTCATAAGTTCAGACTCGGTTGAGTAGGTTGATGCCTAATAAAATGGAATCTCACGATTCTACTTGATTGTTTGTGGGTAAAAAATAGTTATACCCATTTTGAAACATTTGACCATTTGCTTGTTGGGTAAGCAATTGATTACAATAATTTAAAGTGTGTTGAGTTGAGTTACGTATAAAAAACATACATATGTATAAATATTTCATTGTATGTATGTATGCAGTGTTGCCAGCATTGCAACGAAATGTTGCACAGCTAGTTTGAGGACAAAAATTCTCTAGAACTAGAAGGAATTATGAAAAAATATATTGACTTTCGCCATAAATATATTATTCTTCATAAAAAGTTTTAAGAGTTTTGCCGCTCTCTGTAGATCATTCGCTATATAATCTCGCAACAGCAAATGTGTCAATTATAAAATGAAGGCAAAAATTCAAATAATGGCTGATTTAGAGAGTGATAACTCTTAACTTAAGCTTCATACATATATATGTCCGTCTAAGGCCAGTTGTTGCCTCATGTAACGCCGAGTACACACTATGGCATTTTGTGACATCGCAATAGTGATGTGTGTGGTAGTGGCAACATTTGTCATTTGTGAACGGCGTTGCACACATTTTGAAAATGACACCACAAAATGACAACACAAAAAATGCCAGATGTGTACTCAGCATACATACATAAGTCATTTCATTCACAAATTATTTGTTCTTATCGTGCCATAACCGCCAAAAAAGCTTAACTGACATACATACATAAATTTTGAACCTAATTTTTTGGCCAAAATCGATTATCTGCAATCGTAAATCATCGAATTTCGTCAAAATAACGAGCTCAAAAAAATGTGTCGATTAATCTTTTTTGGCGGTTATGGCTCGATATTTTTGTTATTGTTGTTCTTTGTCTTTCAATTTATACAAAAAACGTATGTATGTATTTAAGTCCAAATTTCCATCCAATGTAAATATGTATGAATGTATGTATGTATGTGTAAAGAAATCGAGCCATAACCGCCAAAAAAGCTTAACCGACACATTTTTTTGAGCTCGTTTTTTTTTGACGAAAATCGATTATTTGTGATCGCAAATAATCGTTTTTGGTCAAAAAATCCAATTCGAAAATTATGTCGCTTAAGCTCTTTTGGAGGTTATGGCACAAAATGATTCTTAGTTATAGATTACAAGGCAACAACTCGTTAAAAGTTAGCTTAGTAACACAAACAATAAAAAATATATTTAAACACATACATACATATGTACATATCTACATACAATGTACGAGGGCGGTTCCAAAATAATTCGACCTAACAAATAAAATAGACTGCAACTAGTCCTCGCTCGGTTGTGCTCATGTATTGGAATACCCTAAATATATTATGTGCTGGCAGGCAAGTATGTACATATGTATATTTTGAGGTCTTGGGATACATGGGGATTGAGGGAAACGAAATGGCCGATACACTGGCCAAAACGGAAAACGGTATTTGTCCGGAAACCAATGAAACCAATTCAACACCTGAAAGCGGAGAAAAGTTGGCTTGCGACGAAAACTTGCAAAACTTCTAAAATCATGTGGAGCTCCTATGATCCCAAATCGACTAAATTCCATTTATCACTAACCGGAAGCAACTGTAGACTTCTAGTGGGGGTATTAACTGGACACTGCTGGACGACTGGACAAATACTTGACGGTACCTGCAGGAAATGTAAGGAACCCTGGGTAATTAATACAGAAGAACATCTACTGTGCCACTGTTCGGCACTAGATATACATAACTGTCTTGGTGATCACACTTTTCGGAGTCTTGAACTTTTATGGGGATTCGAACTTTGTAGATTGCTAAATCTGTGTGAGTTTTGTTAAATCTGTGTGAGAACCATTCGATACAGGCACCACGAGCTAGGCTGCCATATGTACAGGTTTCTTGTCATCTGCTGGTATCGCTAAGCATCAGTCATGGTCTATGCGAGGTCCTTGACCACCCAGAGTAACCTAAGCTAAGACGAGTTCATTAGTGAACTAGATAGTTTATAGTAAGTATATTTTTATCCTTAAGTATAATTTAACTAAAATGAAGCAAATTTTTTTTTTTTTTATAAAATGCAGTTTTGAGAAAAAATCTTTTTCATCTTTGATCTCAAATTTAGTCATTTTACGAAAGTTTTTTTTTACATACATACTCGTATGTATGTATGTACATATGTTCCTTAAATTAAGTAAACTATTTTCCTAAGTTGCGACACTTCAGATGACAGATATATGTACATACTTATAATAGCTGACAGCCTTGCCAGACCGGCAGTTTTGAAAACACTAAATGCATAACCCGTTACAACTCTAAAATAAAATGTTGCATAATATAAAAATATTTATTGATATATTTAAATGTAATCTATTAAATATGTATCTCGAAACAGTAAATAAATAACTTAGACCGCTTTCATAATTACGAGCAAATCTGTATGTAAGTCAACTTTAGTACCAAACTGTTTACATAAGTACATTGATATGAACAAAAAAAAAAAATAAAACAACTACATGTATGTATGTACTTATACATACATATATGTACAAATGTATGTACCATGTTTGTAGGTTATCAAAAATATTTTATTTTATTTAAAAATAGGTATGTTACCAACAAACACACACAAATATGTGCATTTATGTTGGCATGCAATGTACTTATGCAGGTCTGTGCCTCTGTCCATGTTGTTGTTGTTATTCATTCAAAATCATGCCGTCAGAGTCAAACTTTCACATACTGACATTCTTACATTCATACATTATTATTTATATACTGATTGTAAATATTATTTTAAAGTGTTAAAAGTTACAAAAATATGTAAAATGTAAATATTTATTTAGTGGGTAAAAAGATTATTAAACAGTCAAACGGTAGGGCAAATATGGCGGGTGTTTATTTTTAGAGGCGAGTTTTTGTTTTAATTTCTTATAATAGGATGGCAATGCATTGTGCTAGAACCGAGGAACTTGATTTTGCGAAGCAGAATATAGGGATTAGTGTAAACCCGTCCCGTCCCGTTGTCAGCAGCATTATTGGCTTCCAATTAAGTAAAAGTTAGTAGATGTGTCCTTATTAGAGTTTTTCTTTTTCCGGACTTTTTCGTTTCCCGGGAAAGCGGGAACGACTTTTCAGTTTCCCGGGAATTCCCGCCCAGCGCAAAATTATACAAAATATTTTTTAATTTAATTTATTTCGACAAAAAACAAATAATTCATGAGATCGATTAAATAATAACGTTTTATAAACACATTAGTCGAAAAACTAATATAATTTCAGTTCTTTATATAATAGTAATGCATAAATACCAATATTCGGGTATGTTCTGCATTCCACGTGAAATTAAAACGTGTGGAATTGCCATAGAATTGTTGTTGCAAATATGTATTTATAACAACAATGCTATGACAATTCCGAACGATTTAATTTCACGTGGAACACAGAACATACCCGATTATATGTAAATGCAAAGTCAAGCAAAAAACAAATTACATTATTAAAAAAATATTACAAAATCTTGCTTTGAAAATAGGACTTTAGTACAGAATAAGCATTAATAGAATCGTTCGACAGTCTATTTCTAATAAATACGTTCACTTGCTACGGATGTTGGCCTTATAGTCAGAAGAGCATTATATAATCTGTGTACACTTTCAGTTTTTTCACCATATGTGTACATATGAACTAAAGTTGCCATAATAAAATCAAAACAAAAAAAAATCCCGGGAATTCCCGCAAATACATCCCGGGATTTCTTTCCCGGAAATTGTGTGGGATCTCGGGAAAATTTTCCCGGGAAATCCCGTATGAAAAACACTAGTCCTTATACATACACAGAGAAAAAACTGCCTAATAGAATCAAGAAAATTTTATCTATGAAACGTTTTTAGGCTAAGGGATATACCAGCAGAGAGAAGCGAAGATTTTTCCATAGAGATTTCTTATTATTTTTATGTGGTAAATCTTATTAATTTTATCAATAAGAAAACCACTTAAGATCAAGAAGAAATCTTGTTATTCACACTTTTTTTTACTCAATTTTCGTTATTTTTGGCACAAAAAAAAACAATCCATAGAAAAAAAATTCTTGATTCTATCAGGTTTTCTTATAAATTGTAAACTATAGGGATTTCTTATTGATTTTATTAGGTTGCCTTATTGATTTGTTCAAAAAGTTTTTCCTTATTGATTTCATTAGGTTGCCTTATTGATTTTTTCAAAAGGGTATTCTTATTGTTTTCATTATGTTAATATATGATTATGTGTAAAGCATCCTATTAATTTTTTTTAATAAGGAAATCTTCTTGATTTTATTAGGTTTCTTGTTATTTCATATATGTAAATAAACATAGAGGCAATTTTTTTTCATGATCATTATCGTTTTTGTATGATCATGTTTGTACAATAATTTCAATGCGGATTCAAGCTGCCTGTTAGCATATTGGTTAGAGTGCTTGTCTATCAGTCAGAAGGTTGCTGGTTCAATAGTTGTCTGTATGGTGAGTTAATTAAGAATATAATATAATATGTATGCATGTATGTATGTATGTATAAATAAATAACATCTACATATACTACATACATACATATATGGTATAGAATTTAAATGAAACTACATAAGTACAAAGAATAAAGGCATAAACATTTTTGTTATTTTTTATTAGGTCGCCTAGTAAAAACAAGAAGAAACCCTTTTTGAAAAAATCAATAAGATAACCTAATAAAAATTACAAGATTTCTTCTTGATTTTTTCAAAAAGGTTTTCCTTATTAAATTAATAAGATTTCCTTATTGAAAAAAAACCATAGAGATTCTTATGAATTTTGTTTTATTTTATGAGGTATTTATTAGAGCTGTGCCAAATCGTTCATTTAAGTGACCGCTCATTTTCGTTCATTTTGTAAAAAAGAACGAGTTCGTTCATTTCGTTAATCCGCTCTTTTCAAGAAAAAGAACGAAATGAAAAAACAAACAGTTGATTCGGTAAATAAAAAGAGACAATTGCAATGTTTTTGTTATTTTTTGGCAAAATGATCAAAACAAACAAAATAACACAAAGGAAAAATCAGCAAGTAAATTTTTTTTGCAATATTAAAGTATTTTTTTGTGTGACATAAAATAAGGAATTTGGAAAATATTAATAGCATTAAGAAGTGTTCAAGATGTGTTTTTATTTTGCCACAATTAAGTCTCTGCTGGTAAATAAATCTATGGCCAATGAATAAAAGTCAAAAAGCAAGTACAGCAAAATATTTTTTGAAACGAATTTTTTTTATTTTTCATACAAATTTTAAACGCAGTTTTTTACAAAAACTTCCTATTATTATGTTTTAAAAACTTAAGAAATATAAATAACAATTTAATTAATTTCATAATGGTAACACTGTTACTAAAATTAGATAAAAAGGCAAATGAAAACGAGAAAATGACAAAAAAATCCCACATGAACGATGAAAAAGCAAAACAAAACAAAAAAAAAGAGCCAAGTGCGCTCGGTCATCGGTCGTTCATTTCGTTCAATTTATTTTTATGTGTCAGTGCTACTGAACCAAAACAGCTCAGTAAAATGACCGGCTCACTTCGTTCATTTGAGTGATTCGTTCAATTTTACTCGTTCGTTCATGAACGACACAGCCCTAGTATTTATTAGGCACGGTTTTTTCTGTGTAGAGGCCACAACTGTTTTCTTTCATATATGTACGTACTCTAGAACGTACCACCTTACAACCAAAAAAAGAATAATAAAATAATAAATAAAGTGAGCCATATACCTTCGAATATGAAGTATTATTTCAAGACAACTTCAAAAAAAAAAAAAAATTGTTGTGCCGAACGTAGGGTTCTCCTTTTGAAAGTTTTCGTTATAACTCCAGCATTTACAGGCGTATCTTATGTATATAGATGTTTAGCACTATGGGCCATTAACCTCAAGTATCCCACCCCAGTATTGACTTACCAGATCTCAGTTCTCACCATCCTAGTGTGCACCCTAATGCCCGAAAATTATGGCTCGCATGAAACCACTAAACTTTTTCTTATGGCGAAAGAGTAGAGAAAATAATGTTAAATTTTTACAGCAGGTATATATGAAAAAAAGGTTAAAACTGCAAAATTAGGAGTTGAGCTCCTCTAGATATGTATACGGAAATTGTAATTCTCCAACTCCCAAAAAAAACTACCCGCTGTAGATATACTTTAAGCACACATTTCGGTAATACTTAATGTGTGTGGTAATACCAAAAATTAAAAAAAGAACAAAATCAACTTATTAAAAGATATTGAGCTTACAAGTTTTTATGGCATTAATGAATGGAATGAACTAATGAATGAATGAAAGAATGTATGTATTTCCATTAATGTATAAACATACAAACATGTTTAAGTTTGTATACATATGTATGTCCATCGTTATCTTAATATAGAAAGGCCCTAACTCGTTATTATTATTATTTTTATTTTTTTTTTTATATCAAGCTTTTTGAATATTTCGATAGAAGAACCTCTAATGTATCGGAAAATGCAAAAATCTCGATTTCAAAAAAAAAACTAATGACTTAGGACGTTTCTATATTAAGGTAACGATATGTGCATAGGCAGGTCCTAGTTTACACTATGCAAGCCTTATTACTAAGCTGATTAGTTTGAAGAAACGAGTACTCAGCTTCATGTACTGTCAATACGTTTTTCTTTCTCATTCGTAATGTTAAAAAATCACACATGCATACACAAAACTATGCATAAATATATTTATTTATTATAAATATATTATAATATGAGCTGAAAAATAAGACTTGCATTATGTGAACGCCGATGAAAGTTCAAAGAAGAAATAGTGTTAAGCTCAGCAATAAGACTTGACTAGTGTGAACTGCGACTAAACAATTTCTGTAGGTATAAACTTTATAAAAAAGCGTGCATATACATTTGTACATACATACATGCATATGTGGTATGTACATATGTATGTATGTATGTATGTATGCACATACAACACATTTTCATTGACGAAAAGTGTTGCAATGAAATTCCATTGTTAAGAGTATTTTTTATGTTTGTTTCTTTTGTTTGTTATTTATTTTAATTTTGTTTTATTTTTTATTATTATTATTTAACGATAAAAACGATACGAAATTTTTTAATGGTGTATTTGTTGTCAGCTCTGATATAAATTTAATTTTCTCTATAAATTTTTCATTCAATATTTATTCATTCATGACATATGTACATATTTTTGTGTGACTGCAGTTAGAATCAGAAAATAAACTTTTTATTAGTTCTTGGAAATCAACTTCACAATAGTGGTCGTTTCAAATATTTTTAAGAGGTGTTTAACTAGAACGTAGGCAATCTTAACATAGTGTCCACACCTGATGAATTTATATCATGATGAATGTCAAATTGATATCATGATGAAAATTCATCACATATAGACTCAATTTATTAATATTATAGCAGGGTTATGATATAATCATCAGAGCTCACGGCCTGATAAATTCATCTTGATATCAAATGTCATTTTATGTGTTACTGTTCATTTAACGTTCATTTATTCAACAATTTTCGTTTGAAGAAGACGGCACAACAATTATTTGTGACTAAAAAAATTAAAAAACACACAAATTACATATTTTTGGGAAGTATTTTTCAAATATTAGTTTGATTCATCATGATATAAAATCATCAACGTCTACTCCTTTGTGTTGATATTAATGAAAAAATGACAGTTGCTCTGCCGGCGTCATATTACGAGTTATGATATAAAATCATCATGTGTGGACACTATGTAAGGGAAACCCTAAAGGAAAATTTTGCTTAATGAGAGCCCGTTTAGATGAAGGGTAACGTGGCTGCGACAATGCTTACGTTCTCTTTTGTAGTCCCTTCCATGATACAACTATACAAGGTACTTGCACGACTACAACAAAATTGCAACACCAAGAAACACACGCATTTTGTTGGTAGAAACAAACAGAATTTTGTTGTTAAAAATAACAATTACAGGGTAACTAAAGCACAATTGCAGACGCGGCATTCATGAATGATTATAGTCATTCAGTGTTGCCAATATGTGTGTAATATACAGAGTGTGTAATTTCTACTCACATGTGTAGGCCTATAATTAGATTCATGTATAATATGTGTGTAATATACAGAGTGTGTAATTTCTACTCACATGTGTAGGCCTATAATTAGATTCATGTATAATATGTGTGTAATTCTACTTTGACTTCTATTTTTGTTTAATTTTGTTTTAATTTTAACTTACACAAAGGATGTGTAGTGTAATTTTCTTCAATGTGTAATTGGAGACACAGCCATATGCAAATTCATTGGCAACACTGTAATCATTTTATTCACACACATACACTAACATTTTTGCGGCTTGTAAACAAAGTTTGACAAGTTTCTGCATTGTATACATTAACAGGGTGGGCTTGTGCAAGTACCTTGTATAATTGTATCATGGTTCTGATGACAGCTAAGTTGAAATATATGATTTCTTATGAGGTCTGTTACATTCGGTACGTGTCCGTCAACGCAAAGTACAAAAATTGTATGCTCCTTGTAGGAACTATTGGAACTTATATATGTATATAAAATCCACGAAAAATAAGAAATATTCTCAAGCAACTCCCTAATCACCAAACCAAAAATTGTGTGGCCTTTTACCAAAAAAAAAGCTCCCAGATTTTTAGATAAATACCTTAATTAGATAACATTCTGTATAAATCTTAAGTGCCCAGGAGACGATCAAATAAAACCATCAATCACATATGTACATGGCTGTGCTTGTGCAGTCGTATTTTGTCGGCTAAACGTACACGTTGTCATCAGTGATTAATGAGAAGCAAAAAAATTTGATATTTTTATTTTACGGCCGATTGTTTCATCGTCCTTAAGTCTGATTGACAAAAAAAATTTAATTTGCTTGATGCTATTTGATTTGTGACTACATGGAGAATATATATTTTGCATTTTATGGAAATTTATTTATTATTATGTCATGTTTTAGACTTGGCAGTTTTTCTTGAAGCAAGTTTGAGTTTATGGGAGAGAGGGGAAAGAAGAAAGAAGGAAAAGTTACTTCAATTCTCTTTTGTTATTTCATTCGCTGTATTAAAACAACAGTAAAATTGAACAAGAAACCGTCTGAGTGTAAACAAACGAGCAATTTTAAAAGAGAATTGAAGAGAACTGCTTCAAGAAAAACTGCCAAGTCTAAAACAAGACTATTTTTTATAATAAAAAAAAGGGTCAGTTAAACGACACTAATACACATTCACTGATTGACGTATTTATTTCATTGTCTCCAGAGGCCATTATATGCAGTGTTGCCAGTGAAATTTCGAGAAAGATACATTTTAGTTTCCAAAAAGATACATTTGTTCCCAAAAAGATACATTTTATAAAAAATTTTAAAGTCCGTTTTTAACGTTTAACATTTATTAACATAACATTATTTCATATTTGATGAATATTGTAAAGAAAATTATATGATATAAATTCATTTTTATATTTATTTAAGTCATATATAGTGGGAATGTAATTTTTAAAAATACAGTAAGCAATTTGTTATCAAAACAAATTCATTTTTGTAAAAATTAATATACGAGTTAAGGCGATTATATCAAAAAGTTCATATAAATTTCCTGAAAATAAAAACAGATGTTCATATTTCGTAAAAAAAAATTTTTCATATTTTCTGTACATTTTGCGTACAGATTCAAAAGATACGAAAAATCCCGGGATTACACATGGTACCTGAAGTCATAAAAAGATACGAAAAATGTATCTTTCGTATCCTAATGGCATCACTGATTATATGTATTGAAACTAGAGAGAGAGAGAGAGAGAGAGATAGAAAGATAAATGTTTAACTCGAAGTTGGCTGGGTATTCATCATTATACATATTTTCTTTGCTTCAGCCTATAACTCTTGTCAATAAAATTGAGATATCTAATCATAT
Organism: Nowickia ferox; assembly: GCA_936439885.1. NCBI lineage: Eukaryota > Metazoa > Arthropoda > Insecta > Diptera > Tachinidae > Nowickia > Nowickia ferox. Next base: position 81,436,826 of record OW387024.1, read on the forward strand.
ACAGTAGTTTTCCGGTTTAACGAACCAGTACTTTGTCCGGCCTGTTCGTTAAACTGAAAAGTTCGTTATATGCCATACTTATATCTAGTACCCATGTTATGAATAAATAAATAACTAGAGCTGTATTATTTGTCGTTTATTTTGAAATATGTTTAGAGATCTGTATAATATATTAAAAAAATTAAACAAGGTACAATTCATTACACTGGTAGCATAAAACATAAAATAATTTGAATGAAAAAAGATTCAAATTCATCTTGAATTTCCTTGAAAATTTTACATACAAATTTTGTTGAGTAATGTTGGTTTTTTTTTGGAACAAATAAAATTTGTTCTGTGACATCTTCCCGAAGTTCTTTTAAAATCAATTAAGTTGACAAATTAACATTATTTTGTTGTCGTAGAAACCAAGAAAAAAGTTGTTTCTCTATTCTTGGAAATTCACCTTGTTTCACGGCTTTCATATTTTTAAAGTTTGCACTTCCTGCATTTTTATAAGACTTTGTTCTGATTTTAAATTGTACATACGGTCGATTTTCTTAAGCCATATTTTTTGCACAAATCTACAACTCGCAATCCATTTTGGTAATCATGTACAATTTTTAGTTTTTCTTTTCTTGTACTCATTTTTATGTTTACAACACGAAAGAATATGCGTAACTGATCATTGCAGCATAATCAAACAAAAATGCTACATAAACAGAACCTAAAATAGTGGTACTTTTTGCTATTCACTTTGTTTTTAGTTAAAAATTACTTCATATTATGCTTTTTTAAACTAAAATTATGAATCTTATTTGTTCGCTAAATTGAGCACAAAAAATATTTTTTATTCGCTATATAAGGTACTCTATGGAGCGCACTTGTGTGTTCGCTAAATGCGATGTTCGCAGAATCGAAGGTTCGTTAAACAGGAAAACTACTGTCATGTCAAAGCTCTGATGTAAAAATTATGAAAAATTTAGCTCTGTGAAAATGAGGTGATACACATTTTTAGACATGCTGGTGCATGTGATCACGGAATATTCATGTGAAATTTTTTATCCTTTTGATAAAACTCGTTGGTTTTTTGTTAGCAAAAGCAAATAAATAGTTGTAACATATTTCCTTTTCTCACAATTAATAAGCATTTAAAAATAAATACTTACGAGTACATACATATGTATGAATTTGTATGTCCAAACATCACTCTAGATTTAATTTGGTGTTTGACATTGAGATTGAAAAAATTTTTGTTTTAATTCTTGACATTCCACAAAACAACTTACTTACCATATGCATGTATGTATGTATGTAAGTATGTACGCGTATGCCACCATCATTGTAACTGACTGTAAAGTTACGTAAGTATTTTTGTTTCTCGTTTTATTAATAAATTATTTTATTAGACAATAAACTTGATAAATTCTAAATATTTGTTGAAAAACCTTGCATTCTTTAGAGATTACAAATATCTTACTGTTAATATGTAGTATAAAATGTATTTTTTTTTTTTTGTTAGAAAACTAGTTTCGTTAATTATAGTATATTTGTTAGTTTTGTTGTAACATATATGTATGTACATACATATTGTTAGTTTTTATAAATTTTTATCTTTCAAAAGGTTAATCAACTTTTGGATAATGTTTTCATTGACGTACATATGTACATAGATACATGGCACATGTAGTCCATAAGTACGTTTAAAGCTTAAATAAATAAAAAACAGAGACACTTGCACTTACATATGGATGTACATCCAACAGAGAATCGATTTTGAAAGCGAAATAGTCAGGAATGCCAGATAATGGGCATTATTTTGAATAACTTTCGATCTTCGAAAGAGTTTAACGAAGTATTTCTCTATTGTGAATTGCCACTTACACAATAATATAGTTATGTAAGAGGTTGGTCTAAAAATTTACCGACCTAATAAAGAAAACACAATATAATATCCTTTTCGATTACATAAGCCATTTTAGGTCTGTTGTGGGCTCTCATGTGAATTAAAAACGAAAAACGAACCCCACCTTTGTAGGAACTCATTATCAGTACACGTTAGTCCCTCAAAACTTTTTCAATCAATATCTCTAAGGTGGGTAATGTCCGGTAAGATTTCAACGACAAAGGAAGTGCTCCATTGTTTCGATGTCCTCCATGCATGCCCTGCATTCATTGTCATCCGTGTATCCAATGCGGTATATATGCCCTCGGAAATTAGAGTGCCCGTTAAGATGCCGGTCAACTTTCCTAGCTCGGGCCTGTTCAGTTTCAACAGCTTCCTTGTTTTATTTTCTTCCGGGAAGCCCCATAGAACCTTGGTTAGAATACCCACAGTATCATTATTCCATTGTGTCCTGGTTAACATCTTTGTCCAATTTTTAACCGACTGCAAAAAAAGGAGCAGGTTATCAATTCGTCTCTATTTTTTGGGGGTGTTACTTCATAACTCGCTACATTTTAGACCGATTATAAAAATTATTTTTTGATCTGAGAAGGTATAGCTTCCAATTGGTACCATTGTAAAAATAGGTGGGTGGGAACACGCCCACAATTTTTTTTATTTGATTTTATGATATTCTGATTATTTGATTGCTGTGAAACTTAGCAAACACCTTTGATTCTTGCAATTACACAATTTTAAAGTAGAAAAAATGGGCGTGTCTACGCCCATTAAAATCTATTATTATATTTCACGTGCTTCTACTCAACCGATTTTTACGAAACGTGCCACTCACCTTGATCTCAAAAACAGACTCAATCTTCTATTTGAAAAAATGGGCGGAGTCACGCCTATTAAAATTTAATATTTCATTTTAAGTGTTTCTACTGCACCGATTTTTACAAAATTTAACACACACCCTGAGCTCTGAAAAACACAAAACTTGCATTTAAAAAATGGGCGTAGGCACGCCCATTAAAATTTAATTTTATATCCCATAAATTTTTTCGATAATGTTCTATCAAATCTTTGCATTGAAGTCGGTTTTTTTTGCCCGAATTATGTAACTCAATCTCCTTTTGCTTTTCCCAGCAATATTCAATATCTTCGACACACTGTTTATAGTAAAAACTGTCTATCTCCTTAAAATAGTCATTAACCGCAGACTTCATCTCATTATTGTTGGCAAGTCTTTTACCACCGATAAATTTTTTTAAGTTTGGAACTAGAGAATAATCCGATGAATTATTGATGAAGCAATTCGAACTATAATTAATCGATTTCGGCCATCGCAATAGTGGACGTGTGTATTTGTGCATTGTCTTGATGAAACAACACTTTACTTTTCGCCAAATGCGCCCTTTGTTCCTTAATTTCATCACTTAATAGCTGCAATAAGTTAGCATATTACTCTGCGTTGACTGTTTTTCTTTTTTAAGGATAATCAATAATTTTGGAATAGTGCATTCAAAAAAAAACACAGACGCCATAAACTTTTCTCCAAACTGAACTGCCTTCGCCTTTTTTGCACACGATTCCCCCAATCCAGTCTGCTGCTTTGACTGGTCTGTTGTCTCAGTCAGTGAAGTGGTGGACCCATGTCTCACCCATGGTTACGAACCGACTCAAAAACTCGGCTTGTAAGCGCTGAATCATCCTCAAACCCTATTCAAACATCTTCACAACGCACAGTGGGACCAAAGGCCATTTTTTCGCAGATTAATTCATATCTACACAACTACAATAGTAAGGGTGTTACTAAATTTTATATGGATACTTCTTAACACAAACTGCATGTTCCAACAAAATCTTGACGGCATAGGCGGGGGAAACTGGTACCCCCCATTACAAAATTATTTTTATTTTTCCTATATATGCAGAACTAAAATAGTAAGTAAGGCTAAATTTGATGCGAATGACTCTGAAAATAAAGTGCATGTTCCATTAAAAGCCTTAGGGGTATAGGACAGGGGAGACGAGTACCCCTCCCCTCTACAGAGTAATTATTAATTAATTAATAAAAAAAATTTTTGCTATAAGAAATACCGAAGCAAGAAAAAATGCATATAAACCCTGCTTAACCAACAAAATAAGAAAAAATTCATGATATTTCTTATTAACGTACGCTCCTGATGAATTGCAACGATTTGTTGCGTTAATAATGCTCAATTTGGCAAGTTAACAAAAATTTTAGGCTGTTGTGCTTATCGAGCATAAAGAACCAATTTTGTGGCTTTGATTTTAATTCCCATTCGGCATTTCAAACATTTTCAATATTTTAACCCAAGACGAGAAAAGCAACAATAACAAGCTTAAACTTAAACTAGTCTCGAATAACTACACACGCGCACATACACACAAGCATCATAATCAGGATGCACTACCAAGAAGTACACATGGAATACATTTGACCAGGTTAAGCTCCTTTGCCTTTAATCTCACAGAAAAAAGTAATTTATTGAAAAATGGAAAAGCATTAACAAGTAAATGGACTCAAACGATGCGACAAAAGGTCGTTTAGACTGATCGCCACAACCAAAAACAACCTCAGACGGGCAAGAAAAAAGGCAAAAGGAAAATCAGACAAATAGACGGACAAACAATATGAATAAACTGCATATAAATATGTACATAAGTATGTTAGTATGGCTGTGTGCACATACGTACTAAAGGCTTGCATTTGTATACTTATAAGTATAGCCAAAACAAATATACCATGGTATGTACCATATAGGTAACTGTAGTGTGAACGAAAGAACTAGTATAAGGGTTATTGTGTGTGTGTGCTTTTCCAAATTACAGTACAATTAAAACAACAATTGCTTATTGTATTGCTGCTGAGGAACTGTTTGCATATGTTTTTGCTCTAAAACACATGTTGTAATACAGATCCGAGTATATGAAAAAAACCAATGTTGAAACAAATACATGATGAGTAGATGTTCGTGCGCATGTTCGTAAGGTTTTTTTGTGCCGCAGACAAGGATAGAGAGAGAGAGAGAACTTTGCTCTGAATGTAATTACACATACATACTGTCTGTATTTTTTTTGTATTTGCAGCTCATGTGTTTCATGTAACATTTACTTACATATGTATTTATGCATGTGAAATTTTACTTTTATTGATTCATTCATCAGCCATGTATGTACATATATTTTTTCTCAACACATCATAAGGCCGAGTACACACTGTGGCATTTTGTGGCAAATATGGCAAAAATAGCAGTGGGAACTTGTTGCAACGTTTGTTATTTCCGATATTTTTCGTTGTGTGGCATTACCACACAAACTGTTTATGTTCTGATGTAGACAGTTGGAGAATAAGTTGGCAGCACTGCAGACACAAAACTAAAATGTCAGCGTGGTGAAATTTTCTCGCATTAAGTATATACATAATATACACAAAGAATTGTAAATGTATGCGGGTATAAAAATTTAAATGTATGGAAAACGAAAAAGAAAGTGGAAAAGTACAGGACGCATGACATGACATGAACATAGCTTATTCCACTTGAGGAGGTTCGTGAAGCTGTATGGAATCATCTATGTGGCATTTATAAGGACAGAAATGCAAAGGAAACTGCATGGACAGACATTTTGGTGGAATTAGGCTTCATTCATACGAAATTTTTAAACCAACTTGAATCCTGCTTCCGTAAACTGGAATGCAGAGTACAATGAAATCCTTTGGTAGCGCGCATATTAAGCCCTGGTCTTTTCCACCACTTTCTTTGCTGTTTTTTAGATTTTCTTAATTTTTTTTCTTATTATTGATAAACACACGGTGGCACTAGCCAATTAAATAATTTTGCGATTATGCATTTGTATAAATATTAAATAACAAACAATACGAAAAAAAAAGTTTCACAATGATAAAGCAAACGACACTAAATGTCATTATGTAAAAATTAGTTCTTGATGTAGATATACAATGATATCGTATTGCCATTTTTTAGGGATGGGACTTTTTCCTGTCACAATCACACAACAAAATTGTGTGTCATCGAAAAATTTGATGGGAACGGCACTGCACTTATATGAAAATGACACCACAAAATGACAACACATGAAATGCCAGATGTAAATTCGGCTTAAGGTACTTATGGTAAAGGCAGTTTTATGTATCTTATTTGAATTAGCAAAACAAATACAAACAAATGTGTTGTTCCCATTTGCTCATTGCCCAATCATACAATAATTGCTTTAAAAAATCAACATTAAGAACTAGTAACAGAAACGCTGAATATCATATCTGTTCATACCAGAATCAATACACACGCAAACCTGATGCAAACAGGTATATCTGTGCAGGCCTATAACATGTGCATACATACACACATACATATAAAATACGAAAATATTTATGCCAACGAAGAAGACGTAAACAAAAACAAGAACCAAATCACTTTTGACTACAAGTTTACAATTCAGGCGATAAGTCTGCAGCTGCTTTGCTTTTTTCTCATTTCGAGTTTATGATGCCAAATTGTTATATTTAAATGCTTTTTATAAATGTCTAAAAAAAATTTTAAAAAATATGGACCTATAACACATTTTCTTTCTAGCACAACAACACATTTTCTACGTAGTATGTTGACAAGCATTGACTTGCAAAGGAATTATTTTCTTAGAAAGAAACACAGCGCCACTTACGTTGTTTTATCTGAGCACATTTGAAAATAATTGTTTGATATTTATTTATTTAGTTAATAAGAAATCATAATCACATGTGTGTTTGTGTTTTGTCTTTTCTAATCATACATAACTGTACTTTATACAGTGTTTATCCTTATCCCGCCTTTAGGTGCATACACATATTTGAAATTTTAGCATATTTTTCTGTCAAGAACAACTTTTATCGTCTTGAGGGTTGCACTGGCATTATTTGTATTGTCTTCGGCCACAATCACTTACATTGGCATAACTTGTTTTGTCAGAACACAATTTCGATGTTTATAATATTTATTTTCTTCTTAATTTTTCCAGGACCTGATCCTTAAGAAAATGTTTCCTAAAAATTAGTTGGAAAATAACTAGTTTTGGCTCTCCAATAAAATTACATTTTTGGACATACGCTGTTATTAAAGAAAAACACAGAATTGTCTCTTTCAAAAATATTTGCCACGTATCATGAGAGCAATAATTGCCGCATTCTAGCAAACAAATAAAAAATGCATTTTGCAATACGCAGACTAAATCGTCTCATTCGAACAAGTTTCATACAACATTTAATTTAATTTAATGCAAACATTTTTCCTAATGAATTGAAATTTTTCGCAAGCAAAATTTCAAGTGAAAGAATTTTTATCGCTCACGCCAACGTTACAATTGCGCTACTGTCTGTGCAGACAACATTAGCGCAAGGCGGCGCAATCAAGTCGTATTGCCAAAACGATTGACTGCAGACAGCTTCCTCTGCTTGTTTTTCTTCATTATCAACCTCAAGCATATTTTGAAATTCCTGGAAATTCTCTTAATAAAAATAAATTCAAATAAACAAAACTAAAACGAAGTGCAGTGAAGAAAACAACAAGAACTACCAAGCGAATTGAAATGAAAACATTTTTAACGAATCAAGAGATTTAGGAAGCAAAAAATGCCCACATACATACATATATACCAATTTATAAATAGCAACGTCACAGTGTAACGCAAGACAGAAAAATATAGATTAAATTAATGATATCGATTTCGAATATATCTCGAACATTTATCGTGTAAAACTAGAATATATAGAATATGAATCGAAAAAAAGTTTACCTGTCGCTCAATCAATTTTGTTCCAAAAAACATTAGATTTCAAAGGTTCGCTAACAATATAAAAAGTGAGCCAATATCAAACTAATTTCGATATCGCAAAAAGGCAGCAGAAAAGGAAAAAAAATAATTTTAGTTTTTAATTAATTTATTTTATTTGTTTTAATTCTGCAACTTACGCTGCAGGATTTGAACACGGTACCTTCATTCTAACAGGCTACCATACATCCACTAGGCTATGATAACACACTCGAGAAAATAACGAGACATTCGAATTTTTATAGATTTGCGAACAAATGTCGAACAATTTTGTTTCGAAACTTTTTCGCTTTAGTGAGCATCCATTTATATCGAATCTCAGATCAAGTGGTATTCACTAGGCTATCGTTACACACTCGAGAAACTATCGAGAGAAGTTCGCTTTAGGGAACATTCCATTTTCTTAGATTCGCTTCACTGCGTTCCCTAAAGTATAGCCTAATTGGAAGCTTTACCGATGCCTCCATCAATGTTCCTTCTAACATTACATCTAATCTTGCCAATGCGTCAGCTGTCCGATTCTTCCAAGATTGCAGTCGTACGCAATACTTCCTCATTAAAGAATTGAGTAACCGTTAGCAGTGACCAACAAGCTTTGATATGCCAATGTGCCCGTTAAAATTCTATTTGGTTTCGGTGATATATGTATGTATGTCAATCTTCTCGGGTTCAGTAACATTCTCTTCCACCAAGCCTGCCGCCTTCGTAATTGCTACGGTTGTTCGCAAGTCGTAAGGATCTGGAAACATTAGTTGTCTTAATGTAGACACAGTTTACGTCCATGTCAGTAGAGACTATTCGATTAAAAGCAAAAGTCCTTATTGGGTTTCGCCAATGTAAGTTAATCAAAGCAGTCTTAAATCCAGCGTTTGCGGAAGCAGGTCCACCAAGAATAACCTTATTCATTGTTTTCGTTTGACTTGCTAGTAAGATGTCAGAAACGGATTGAGTCAATATGATTAACCCTCTTTTCAACCTAACCTAATGTCTGAGACTTGCCTCGATTTCCTTTACATATTTTTCCATGAGCAGGAAATATACAAGACATCTAAAAATTCTTGAAGAGTGCTCCTTACAGCACCTGTAATGTTAACTGAAACAGACCTTCCTAACATTCCACGTGTATATCCAGGGCAGCACTCTTAGTTGACTGTCAGCCACTTTCTACTGCCTTGCCTAACCCTGCATGCTTAACTAACAGCAGAAAAAAATGTTCTCGATGTCAAAGTTACTGTTTTCCGGCCTCAGTTCTGAAAGATCTCTGGATGTCGATCAATGCAAGTATCCTTAAGATTTTAATAAAACACCAATTTTTTTACAAAGATATTTTCTTTTTTAAAAAGAAGTAACACTCAGGCAATGAATGCCTACTACTATTACTAGCTAGGTGTTACCTTTTTAAGGAAAGGGATATTGACATAGAAGACAGGTATTGAAGGAAGCGATAGAGAAAAGCTTCATTAATTTACAAATCTGCTTTTTTGCACGTTTTTTTTTAATAATGCAGTATTGCAGCGCCTCTGGTGTCAATGAGGTGTATTAAAATTTTGGGAGCTGTGCTTAGTAGCACATAATACCGACGAAGTAGGGCGCCTTTAGGTTACATTAGGATTAGTATCCACTGAAGTGGGTATAGTTCAGTGACCACTGTCTATGCCTTCATCACTTGAACTTTTCGACAACAACTGATATAGAGGGACACATCTGAAAAATGCGTGGTGTTGTTATTTAATGACTGTCGGAAACCGTACTCGAACCCAAAACCTTCGGTTTTACACTCAACATGCTAACTACTTCAGCCAACGCCACCGATTAGTATTGCTTAAGGCCATGATTCACTATCCTACACAATCGCGCGATCTACGAAAAAATACAATCCTGATCTGATGAATTGTTTTTGTCTTTTGAAAATGTTCATAGACTCCATTATACCAGGGCTGTATTTTCTCAAAAATCGCACGATCGTGTAGGCTAGTGTATCACGGCCTTTAAATATGATTTCGGTCATAATTTTCTATAATCGGGTAATGAGTTCACTCTGAAAGTCCAAATTCTGGATAGATTGTCCTAAGTATTCGTGGTCATATCTCGGCGGTAATAGGTCGCTGTTGTTACAAGAATACGACAAAGTTCACCAAACCACGTAGTGAATGCAACTGGATTATTAGCTCGAGAATGCTAATTTGGATCAAACTTATCAACGCACGTGGCACGATGGTATGGTTGATCGAAGACCGCAACCTGTAGAGATTTTTAAACTTTACTCAAAGTCTAGAGTTTGTCATGTCTTCTCGGAGAACATATACTACCCGAGCCATTGAATCCTCAATTGGTCTCTCTCTCTGTGGCAAAGCTTGATTGAAGCAAAGAACATTCAATGAGAGTTCTCTATTCTGGAGAGAACTGTTGGGTCTGCCGAAGGAAGGAGATTCAATTTCATACTTTTTCCAAGGGCTACGTGGGAGAGTTATGATCCCCTTGCGGGCTACAGAAGTATACAATGACTTACGGGCGGATCTGAAACAGTAAAAATGTTTGACGCTGTTGTCTTTGTACCGAACGTTAAGTCTTAAATTCAGAAAATCACTACGTGTGTTATTATCAATTTGAATAACGGTTTCACAGAGACGTGCACATAGCTTCCCTTGCCGGTAGTTCTGAAGTCTCTGCTTTCATGGAAAATCCAATGTGAGATTGTTCTGCACTGTTCTGACACACTACAAAAGCCATAAATAGGTAACAAGGCTTTTAAATAGGGGACATCAGAATAACGAGGAGGCACAATCAGTTTCCAAATAGAGATCTTATATTTTCTTGTATTTTCTTTCATATTTCTGGTAAATGGTCATTGACTTTCTTCTCTATGTATAAGACAAGCTTAAATATTAATGGAACCATTTCGTTTAAAAGCATAAACCGATCATTGGGTTTCTCTCTGGTCATTTTAGACTAAAATATTCTCTATGGAGAAGTAACCTGATTCTCTCAACCTTTTGCCATCTATGCTTGGCAGAACATGAATCATTGGCCTATTTTCTATGTGAAGGCATTGTTTTAATAACTAGTAGATAGCGGGTTTTTAATTTTTGTGTGGAGATGGGCTTCTCCAACCTCTATTCTGCCTCTAGTGATCCAGGGCTATATTAGTTTGAAACCGAGTTTTTCTTAAACCCCTTTTTGCGGGATTGGTTGGTGCTAAATCGAAATTTAGTTTATCAGACTAACCTTCCTGATATTGATGAGCTGGTATGCACAATTTTTTATTTTTTATTTATTTTTTGTTGTCTGTAATATTTCGTTGTTCTTATTGTTTTTCTGTACTTTTGGTTAAGAATTAAGTATATTTGATACTAAAATGGAAAATACGCCAGCAACATCATAATAATGATGTTCATGATCATGTGCTTAGTATGAGTTAAATCACTGTGAACATAACAACAACATCGTCATTATTGTCGGCGTCTGGTCTCACCAATAAAGCTTCTGTTATTGAATTTTGTTGGTAACCCATTCCCTTGACCAGGATTCGTAAAAATTATTTATTAATGTTGTATGAACGTTGCACGTTGTATTCAATTCAACAAAACAGGTTAAATAAAAATATCAACAACAACAACGTAACAAGCATCGGTAGCATCCATAAGTTTTTTTTTTTTGCTTTTTTTTCTTCTTGTTTTAAATGCAATCTTTGAAAGGTGAGTATGTATGTATGTATGTGTGTGGGAAAGACGGTAGAAGGAATGGGGGGGGGGAGGGTAATGAACTACGTTAATGAAAGCTAAAATCCAAAATGTAAGCAATGAAATGGAAAAAGGGTTTAAAAGCAGCAATAGCAACCTCAAAAATCCATTATCAAGAGTGGCAGCGCGCAGCAGAAGGAACAACAACTACTTGCAGAAAAAGAGGCATTCCAAAAAAGACAATGACTTTAGTGAGTTGTTCTTTTTTTCGCAGATTTTTCTTGGAAAAGCACTGTTTTGTTTTGCAAAAAAAAAACAATAACAAGGAGATTGTTTTGTGAGCATACATATGTATGTATGTATGTACATATGTATGTGTGTGTGTGCAAATATTTGTCTGTTGATCATCGTCTCGTTGGGTTAAAACGATGAAAGTTGTTTGCAATTCTGTGGGAGATTTTTTCCATGTGAATGTTTGAATTTTTATTTTTTTAATTTTGATTTTTTTTTTAAATATTTGTAGTATGAAGACATTAAAGAATATTAAATTTTTTCCTTTTGTTTATTTGACAGAGAAGGATTTGGCCTCCACTATCGGTTGATTATTAAAGAAATAGACACACAGATCCATACATATGTACGTACATACAAACAAATGAATGTATATCCTTTAAAAGGATATTTATATATGTGTATATACATACATATAAGGACTAAAATATTTTAGAATCCTTTATTCAATGTTTCCATTATTATTTTATTTTATTTTTTATTTTTTTTATTTTAGTAGACCACTGATTTGGTATAGGGTGTCCTTACGAGGAGCATTTTTGTGGAACATTTTAAAGCTTCGTTGCTTTCAGAAAAATAAAAAAAGAAATAGTCTTCATCAAAGATATCAAAAGCTTAAAATTTCTTTGTATAAATGCAAGGCTCGATATTCAAAATAAACTAAAAAATTGGCTCAAAAAAGTCCTATAAAAAATCTTATTTCAAGGAGTTGGTTTGAGTAAACAAAATCTCTTAAGACATGCATTCGATATTTATTTTGGGAAGTTACTGGCTATAGATCTTTAGAATGGGGCCTTCCAGAAGCGAAGTCACACCGGGTTTTATATAAAGACTTACGGCCTTATGTATAAGCAAAAACTGGCCTGAAGTTAGCATAAATGGCAAAATTGAACATGATCATAAATAGTTTTGCCATACAACTTCACAGTAAAAATTACGCTAGGACTTAGAGGTGGATTAAAATTATATAATGCAAGTATTTTTAATGTCAAATTGTATGGAGGAACTTGTTAACACTTAATTCTATTTCGTCACTTATGCTAAATTCATGCCACAACATTTAGGTCTTAAGGCTCAATCAGACGTGCCATGCCGTAACGTCATAGCCATAACCATAAATACCTTTGCTTTACCTATTAGTGCTGCCATAACCATAAACAGCTGTTTATGTTCTCATTTCTTAATTGGTTTCTATGGTTATGGGTATGGCTATGGTGTTATGGCGAGTCACCTATAATCAAATGCAGTGTTGCCCATAAGTTTGGTTCGAACAGCTGTTTTGTATGGTTAATTGAACCTTGACTTTTATTCCAATCAGATGTTTAATTTTGAATAGCCCACCATTTTCATAGTTATCATGACTCCAGCTGTAACTACTTGTCAGATGATCAGTAAAGATAACGCCATTAATAAAAATGGAATGATATAAGCTTCAAAAACGCATTGGAACTATTAGAACTCATTCAAAAGAATGTGAAAATTTTGAGGTCACAGTTCGCGAAACTAATGCATTGTTAGGTCGTTGTGAAGCACCTTCTCGGTCAGCAATTGTGAAACTGTTCGGACAAGTTAGTGATGTGAAGAATCCAACTCGTGTCCTCCGCTCGAGATTAACTGAGAATATTGCTGCTCTAGCCCACAATACAACGTATTTTGCATAAATACTTGCGTTTTAATATTTCTGTGGCAATAAGGAAAAAGTGCTTAAGTCATATTTTACTGTTTTGCAGTAGCGCTTTCAAGTGGATTTTCAGAAATTCTTTTCTTTTACAGTTAAATTGGGAAATTCGGTATAAACTTAAGTTTTGTTTTAAACATCGTTCTACACACTATAAATAAAGCACTAAATTTTAAATGAACCAAAGTATAAGCTAAATTAAGCTAAAGCGTGTTTTTTTTTGAGTGTCACAACTTTGAGTTGGCATCACTGCTTTGCTTAATGTGCTTTGAAATTTCATTATGAATCGACTTACACCAGAGCAACGCGTGCAAATTGTTAAAATTTTTAATCAAAATAATTATTCTATTCGTCAAATTCATCATTCACTTCTTCCATTGGAAGCAGAATTGTCGCATTAGGAGTGAGGAGAATCCACAAGCTTTTGTCGAAACACAATTACATCCACAGAAAATTACTATTTGGTGCGCTTTATGGGCTGGCGGGGTCATTGGCCCATATGTCTGCGAAAACGATGATGGTCAGAATATTACTGTCTCAAAAAAAAAACACGCTTCATTACTGATGTCATCGATTACGTAATGTATATTTTTATCACTGGGTTATTAAGCATTTCAATAAAGCAAAAGCAATTCAAGCAGATAAACTTTACGTATGATTAAATAGACGAAAAAGAAAATCGCATAAATTAGTGAATAAGACAGGGATGACTACTTTGGTGAAATTTAGTTTATGGCTAAGTGATTTTTGCTAGCAATGGGAATATTTGGAGGAGCTATATATTCGCAAAAAGTCGTTATTATGAAAAAACATCGAATATTTTGCATTGTCGCCCTCACTGTAGCCATGAGGTCCCATTCATCTTCATTCTTGAAAAATTTAGGAGTTACGCTGTTTCACTTTTTTTCTCACTAAGAGGCTGTAATCTCCAACCCCATTCATGAATAAAAAAATAAAGTTAAAGAATATTTTAAATGAAACTTCAAAATATTCCCAGTAGAAGGACGCAAACCAGCTGCATGCAATCTTTCTTAAAGAACTCTTTTAAAATTTCCATCAGAAAAATTTAAATTTTCTAAATAGCAGACACAGCTCTTAACAAAAAATTGCTTTAAAGTGCAATGAAATCTTACATTACCATGTTGTAGTCCTCAAGAAGAAAAAAACGAGTTTTTAACAATTAGATTAACATTTTTAGGAAATTATGGACCACAATTTACCGCAAACAATATTAGACTAAAAAGTGCAGAATTATGCCCAATTTAACCATTTTGCCATACATTCTCGCACACAAATTGCATCTATGGAAGCATCTAATGCGCATTTACTTGAACATTTCTAAGCTGATTGCAAGCAACTACTGCAACGTAAAAATGTTGCAGACAGTCGTGTTTGCAACTTGTTTTTCTGTAAATGAAATATACGAGTACATGCATATTTATATGCATGTATGTATGTATGTGTGTTTATGTGCAAACGCAACGATGCAGCAAAATATCGTGCCATAACCGCCAAAAAAGCTTAAACGACATAATCTTCGAACTTAATTTTTTTTTACCAAAATCGATTATTTGCGATCGTAAGTAATCGATTTTCATTAGCAAAAAAAAAAAATGAGGTCCAAAAAATGTGTCGGTTAAACTTTTTTGGCGGTTATGGCTCGATATAGCAAACTGAAGAAGAAGTATTAGCAATAGAAGAAGAAGAAGAATAAGAAAAGGAAAAAAACTCTATATTTATTCTCAACTTGTGGTTTTTTACATTTCTTTAGAAATTTCCGCATTCCTTAGAAAAGTGACCCCAAAAGGAATTTTTTTATACTACATGAGCATGTTTGTATATGTTTGTGTGTATGTTGATACAGACTACATATTACAACAACGGCTGATGCAACAACAACAGCAACTACTAGTGATGCTGCAACTGGCTGTCTAACTATTTAGTTGCAATGCATCATTACATATTTACATAAATTGTTGCATGAATCTGCCAGTACATTCTGTTCTTTTTTTCGTGTTGTGTGGCACGAGTGTAAGTAAGTTGCAGCTCGTCTGATCAATAGTTGCAAATTAATAAAGGAAACACGAAATTCTTCGTATATGGCAAACATTTTAATAAAAAAAAACATATTTCTGTGAGAGAGGGAATGTTTTTATGTACCAATTTTGTAGTTTATTAAATGGAATTAATAAAATGATTTTTTTTATCTGAAGAGGAAACAAGTGTCAAATGTAAAAATTCTTAGAACTTACGAGAAGAGAGGGAAATAGTAATTTATTTATTTATTTATTTTACAGAAATATTTGTAACACCTGCAGAGTTAATAATTCTTATTTAGGATGATTCATTCAACTGCTGCTTGAGCTTTGCTGAACAAATCTCTGGGATCTTTAGTATTTCTATAGAATAGAATAGGGGACGATCTGGTCCAAAGACCGGCATGGCGACACCTGATGGATCTCTTGAGCCATAGATCTGTAAATTAAATTATATTAATCTATGTATGACTCTCGTTATGAAAGTCAGCACAGAGATTGGAGAAGCCCGCCTAATATCATGCGAACACAGAAACTCAGAATAACAAACACGCCTTCTACTGTTACATAAGACGATACACTCACAAAGAATGTGTGCCGTTGTCTCGTTATCGTCTAAGCATAAACGATACGAGTGTGAAAAAACTTGGTTACTTTTCCACAGAGGATAGTTCAGTCCAAAGTGAACAGAAAGAAAATCAGTAACAAGCCATGAATTATTCCTGTTGAAGTTCAGAATGCCATTATATGTAAATGGCTGCATCAAAGCTTTGGCCTGCCTTAAACCACAAGATGTCAGCCACATGTCCTTAGCGGCCATTCGACTGTAACATCTCCTTTGATCAGAGATGCTACAGTCGACCGACTGTCGCTACAACACGGGTCTGGGCCCATAAACGGAGCAGCGGAGGCCCTTCTGGCCAGTTCATCTGCTTCCTCGTTGCCCGGATGATCGCTGTGGTAGGTATCCAGTAAATAGAAATCATTCCATATGGGTAGCTTTTGTAATGAGTCAAAGCACTCTAAAACCAGCCTGGAACGGAATTCACTTAAAAGAAGGGACTTAAGAGCTGCCTGACTATCGGAAAAGATAGTTATATGCGCGCCTCTAATGCCCCTATTTAAATTAATGTCAACACATTTGGTGATGCTCATGCCCCTGCTGCACCCAGCAAAACTCTTCACCAGATCGCTCCAGTGGCTTTCTGTGTTACGCATTCAACATGGCGGCTGCAAGTTAGCTTTCTATCAAGAGTAACCATGATAAAATTATACAAGGTACATGCACAAGCCCAGCCTGTTAATGTATAGAATGCAGGAAGCTGTCAAACTGTGTTAATAAGCTGCAAAAATGTTAATGTATGTGTATGTATAGTGTTGCCAATGAATTTACACCTAGCTGTGTCTCCAATTACACATTGAAGAAAATTACACTACACACCTTTTGTGTAGGTTAAAATTAAAACAAAAATAAATAAAAATAGAACACAAAGTATAATTACACACACATTATACATGAATCTCATTACATAGCCTACACATGAGGGTAGAAATTACACACATATTGGCAACACTGAATGACTATAATCATGCATGAATGCCGCGTCTGCAATTGTACTTTAGTTACCCTGTGATTGTTATTTTTAAAAACAAAAGACATCTGTTTCTGTTGTAATTTTATTGTAGTCGTGAAAGTTCCTTGTATAACTTTACCATGAGGGTAACCCTCAAGTATTTGACATCGGTTATCAGAGTTGATCGCCAGGCCCTGTCTCCCACACCATGTCGTTACAGTGCACAAAGCATCGTTCATGACGTCTGAGAGAACGTTGCCGAATTTTCCAGTTGCCATCACAACCAGGTCCTTGTTCACTAAGAATGAGGAGAAGTTCATCAATCACCACTGACCCAAAGAGTGGTGATAAAACACCACCTTGGGGGCACACTCTGACTGCCTTAATAGTGACAATATCATTACCCATATAAGCAGTTATGTCCCTGCTCTCAAGCATAAACCTAATTCATTTCACAGATGCGTGATCAAGACCTTTTTCCTAAGGGAGCAATCTATTGAGTCATATTTTGTATTATCAAATGCACCATTAATGTCTAAAAAAAAGCGTCTGTTAGCTGCCATATTGAGTTCTGGCATCAAAATCGGTCCAAGCGTTCGGTTTGTATAGTGTGCCGCAAAGGAACACACATATATATGTACATACATACACACGTAGGCTGATAAACACAATACATTTCTTTGCGTCGCGCAGTCGGGCAAAACTGAGCGTTGGCATCTAAGGGAGTTTTAAATTTCAAGCGGCCAAGACAGTCACTTGTCCTGTTGAGGCCACCTGTACCTGGATTTAGTAACTTATATTACGATAATCGTATCGCTATAATATATATAACGAAAATTTATCGATTTTGCTATCCAGTACATATTTTAACGACCTTCGCTGTCGGTTGAAGTACAAAAAAAGTTAAATTACAAGCTCAAATTCGTTAAGTTTTTTTTTCTTCTTTGTGCTTTTCGCTTATTTTGACTTTTGTATGCAGAGATGCCACTTGAATTTGGGAGTAAAACACACATACATATATACTCTCGTAAAAATTAAATTACAGAATCACATTATCGTTACCGGAAGCTAATAAATGTACGTATCGATAAATATTACGATTTTGGGTTCGCAAAAAGTTACTGAATAAGAGTGATAGTGGGTACTAGAAGTGTGCGCAAGCTATGAAAGAGTGCGCAGTATTGTATTTTTTTTAAGAGCGAATATTGTTTGTAGTGGTGATCGATCGTAATTGAGTGTGAAGCAAAAATAGAGAACAAGGAAACAAAAAACACACAAAACCATTGTACAAAAGTTGAATAGACAGTTGTGTCAAGTGTGTAATATTTTTATTGTATTGTATTTCACAAACTCAAAATTTCATAAAATATTAAGTGATAATAAAACTTTTTACTTTTATATCCATTTTGAAATCAATAAATTATAAAACTTAGAACAGTATCGCATGCGACCTAACACTCTCAAACAATCTACGTTGTTTGTTTTTTCTTTTACACATACACATATTTTTACACTTGTGTGCTCATTTTACAATTGTCATTCGGTGTGCACTAGTGAATATATTTCGAAACTTCGAGTGCAACACTATGCGACCGGACAATGCAACCTGCCTGGTTGTATAAACACGTTGCTAAGTCTGTACCTTAAAAACATATCTTATGAGATATGACTATGTTGCTATAAAGGAGCGATATGTAATTCTGTGTGTGTATCCAAATCTAATGCATCATAGTATTTTTAGAAGTGTTTGTAAATAAATTAAATTAATTTCCTAAAAATTAATTAAAATTTTGTAAGAAAAAAAAAACAATATTCGACAAATTTTAGGGACAGAAACAAAAGAAAAAAGTGAAAATTTCCTTTGTAATGATTCGCCACATAAACGCCGCCAGTATACTTACATACATACGAGTATAGTACATACATACATACATACTTATGAACAGATTAAAGAGGATTATGGGCACAAATGTTAAGACAGAGACTTTCTAGAAATAATTTCTTTGAGGAAAATCAAATCTTGTTGCTTTTTTGTTATTTTTATACAGACGTAGAAATCTCTTTTAAACAATTTAATATATGTACGAGTATACTTTTATTTGGATATGTATATTTTTATTTTATTTTAATTCTATTTATTTTAGTTGCTGGTCGGTCTGGTGTATCTATTTGTTTGTCATTGCTTTTTAGGCATTTAAACTTAATAATATTGATGTTGTTGTTGCTGCCTATTGCTGTTTTTATTTAGTGAATCTTAATAGACGTCCCGCCGTAGTGCGGTGTGGTCGGTGGAGATTTTTCCGACTGGGCTCCCTGTGGCCAGACGATATTTCATTTGAAATGCTCTATAAAAACAAATACTGCATATGTACTCGTACATACATACATACATACAAATGCCGGCAATATTGCCCTGCAGTCGGCGTAGCTAGCGAATGTCTAGCTATTTCCTAAACTACCAATCGCTGCCATTAACTACCTGCCTAACTACTAGCAATGCTCACGGTAGTCAATTGCCACCATCTGCTTAACCCTTCGTCAGTAAGTTCGCTAATTCAATGCAATTAATTTTTGTATTGCTAAAACAATTAATTATTCACCCCTTATCGGGAATAAAAAGCGAACGTGAAATATTTTCCGTGAACAAAAAATTATGAACAAAATTAAAGAATATACTGGCACAAAAACAACGCAAACATTGGCGATCACAATTTTAGGGAAATGGAACACATTTCACGTGAACTTTTATTTCCGATACATTTTTTTAATTGACTCTGCTGCTCACTTTAACTTTCTAAAAGAAAAGCACTTTTTTCACTAAAAATTACACGTTCACTGACCACGAACTTCCAATTGTAATTGACGCCAACACGAAATCAAAATAATTACTTAAAATGATTTTTTTCTTGTTGATTTTCTTTGGAATAACAGCAGTTTTTTTCCACTCGCAGTCGGTAGTCGATTTTTCGTTAGGGAAATAACTAACGAAAAATCGACTGCAGGGTATTAAGAGTGTGTGTGTGTGTGTGTGTTTTGTGTATGTTTGTGTGCAAGTGAGAGTGGATAATTTTCGTACATTTCTATACACTTTCCCATGAAGAATGGCGAACACGTCAACTGAATTAAATCAAGAGTACAGTAGAATCTCGAAAAAGTTAACCGAAATGTCTGTCCCAAGGGTAATTTTTCGAACTACGAAATACACATGAAACTGTGTACACCTCCCCAATCTTCTCACATCTCTCACCTATACTATAAACTCAAGAATTGCTGCAACAAAAAACGGCAAGTCTGGACAGGGACTAAGCGATTTTCAAAGTTGAAAAAGAAAAATACAATATTAAACCGAAATGTTTCTTTCCGCTTGATGAAAGATGATAAAATAGCCCATATTCATTTGCATTACATAGTTGAGCTATTTTTGCTCGTAAATTATTAATGAAAGATGTTAAATGTGACGTTTCGCTTGAAATGATTTCCCCACAAATTCAAAGACGGCGAATTATTCCTTAAAATTCGCCATCCATCCATCACTGGCATTAAATTGTTTTCCAGGGTGCAATATGGCGAATACATGCTTAGTTCTTGGTTTTAAAATCGGACCTGTCATTGCACAATTACATTTTCGTTGCTTCGAGAACCATTTTTACAAACTTGCCTCAACATCTTGTATGCTTTTGCATACGAGTACATATCTGTGGCAATAAATAATAATGGCTTAAGTCGAAATTTCTTGTTTTGAGATATTAAAGATTTTGTCTTTTTTTGTGTTTAGTTTTTACATAAAATGTTTCCATGTTTCCATACAGACCAAACGGCTGGTGACTTGATCGAGAGGGTTTTTAGCTATGTTTTAAGAAAATCGGCCCAACCTTTTAGAAGATATCACAACTTTTCTAGATATATCGGGGGTTTTTTAATATTTTAATTTTTGTTATTAATAATAACATTTTATAATTGAAATTTAGCTGAGTGAGAGATCTTGAAGAAGAGAATAAGAATATGTAATAAAATGAAAAAGCACTCATGTCAACTTAAGCCATTATTATTTATTGCCACAGCCTCGAAAATTTTATGATGTTTTTATACCCTTCACCAAAAATGGTAAAGAGCATATACTTATAGGTTTGTTATTCAGTATGTAATTTCCGCAATATTAATATACGATACATAAAGTATATAGGGAAGACTAATAAGCGACCCAGCAAAAATAAATTTGGTACAGAGTGCATCCCCTCCGCCGCGAAGATGCAATAACGTAAGCGAATGACGAAATTTAACACAAACACTACGAAGTTGGTCGGCTGTTTATACTCAAATTCTCTAGCGCCGCAACTTACAAGTTTAAGCGCTCACGACTGACGAAATCTGTGGTTTGACAACGAAGATGATCGTAGTCTTTGCAGCTCAAAATAGAAAAGAAATTATAGAAAGAAATACAAAATTAGAACAAAGCGTTGTCAAATTTTCACTTCGTGACAAAAAAAAATGGTTGATTTAAAAACTGCTTACGTTCAGAAAATTTTATTGAAAAGTTAACCTTTTAGAGCAGCACAGGAGCATTAAAATTTGGTTAACTTTTACGCGAGTTAACTTTCTCGAGATTCTACTGTAATAGCAATAACAGCAACAAAAACAAAATATCATTGCGACATCAAAAAAAAAAAAAAAAATCAACGACAGCGGTCTGATACTAAAACATTTATCTTAAAAAATGAAAAAAAAAAATAAAAATAAAAAAAATTCAAAATTATAAAACACGAGCAACGAGCAACGAGCAACAGAAACATCACGGTAATGTCTACAACACAAACTATTTATAAATTGTCTCAATTCTAAATCTATTTTCGCCAATTTTCTGTAGTATAAGAAGGAAGTGAAAAATATCTTTAAACATTAGCAACAACAAAAACAAGCTGTTTTTGTTTTATATTAAATAAATATGTATCTAATTCAATTTATTACAATTCCACATTAGAAATTCTTTTGCTTGTAAACTATTATGCGTCTACATACTTCATGTGCCAGACTGTATACTGGGCCAAAATGTTAAAAGATTCATTTTTAAATATTTGCAAGGCAATTTAATTGTTGCTGGTTTCATTGAGACAGAACCAAGAAAATAAGCCAACGGGTCGGGTCGATGGTAAATCTTATTTTCTTTAAATGCAAACATTTGCTAGCACCACTAGCATATTTGTATTAGATTAAGGAACTTTTTATATTTTTAGTACAAAACACTTCGTAGTCGAAGTCGGAGGTTTATAAATATTGAGATTGCTTGGTTGGTGGGTGGTAGGCGTAAGCCACGGCCACTTATGAAATTTAATTTTTACCTTAATTTTGTCAATATAATATTCGGTGCCAAGTTCCAATGATGGAGATTCTAGAACCACTCCTTGTATTTTTTGCACAAAAATGTATGAAGCTATACCACTGTGCGACTTTTACGAGCATCCTGCAAAGTAAAGGCTCAACTATAATATGAATAAGCTGGCTTAAGTTAATGTCAGAATTGAACGATAAGCCTGTCAAATGCTTAAACATTTCAGAAGTGACTTATTGTACTTACATGAACTTAAGCACTCCTTAGCCATAGCTGCACATCTAGGTATTGTTCATAATTTTGCAGTAATTTTGTTTCTTCTCATAACTCCTAAATGAATGCAATTCAATCTAATTAATTTGTTATAATGTGCTTATCTATTAAAAATTCACAAATAATTATATCTATCAATTTATTACATGTTTTATTTGCTTTGCCTACTAAAAAGTACAACAGTGAATATACATAAGCAAACACATGTATGTGTATGTGTGCAAATTAAAGTTTTGCTTTATTATTTTCTGAGTTTCAAATTAAAAATCCATAAAAACAATATTTAAAAGCAATGAATATTTTCTGCTGCTGTTTATTTGAGTTTAAAAAATGCACAAACCGTTGTTTCCGTACGGAACGTGCGTTCAGTTTGGCACTTTACTTAAGCAAATGACATTTGACGAAACTTGACGAAAAGTACATTATAGCTGCACACATACGTATTATATGTAATCGCAGAGTTGCTTAAGTTTGCTTATTCATATTATAGTTGGGCCAAAGTAAATTTATATAAAGTATATGCAAGTACTCAGGTGATTAATTTTTTTATCGTGTAGTGTGAATGCCTGAATGTCAAAAGTTGTTTACAATTTTTGTACGCCATTTTGTTTTGTTTTGCTTTGTTATACACAATTGTGTATACTGACAACGTATGTGAAAAAGTTTAAATAAATTTTTGCTTAAAAAATGTGTTACAAAACATTTAAAAATAATTATATTTAATTATTAAAGTACATATGTATTCTTTATTATACTTATTTCACATATTAAAGGTTTATCAATTAATAAACTTACTTTGGTTTTATCTATCCATACATTTTCTTTTTGTTGTATGCAGATCTGGGACTATTGAATTAAATGCGCAAATGCATTGACCATTTTCCCACAATAAACCAAATCAATGCAAATGCAAATTTATTACATTAGCACTAATTTTAAAAATATTATTGCATTGTTACTTTTAGTGCACTATTTTTTGCACCACTAAACACATTATGAATAGTATTATTGCATTATCAGTGAAACATATAGTGCAAAATATAACGTAAATGTGTACATACATAAAAACATACGTACATACATAAATATGTAAATTTTTTCTTATGTACATATCGTCATCCAAGAGGAAAAATCATATCACTACCTGTTTTATAATTTTTCGAGAGAAAGACAAAACTTGATGAAATTGTTCCAAGCGGTAGTAATTTTCGTTTATAAAATCACTATTTTTTAAGATATAACTTTACAATAAACGAAAACCTAAGTTCTGATCTTTTTTCAATTGCACGGTTTTTCATATAAGCTCGAGATGCAACGTACTTGAAGTATGAAACTTTTGAATTTTTTTCAATTGGTTCTGAAATCTAGTTTGTATTTATATTGACAGTTTTTTTTCGTTAATTTGTATGTACGTACTTATAAAAGTGCCCTCAATGAACTTTAGTGTATTTTATATTTTTTATTTGTGCTATCTCCTAAAAATATTTTCGTTTTATTCAATTTTACTGTGTACAATATGTGATAGTGCAATAATATTGCATCACTTCATGATGTGCTTAGTGGCAACACAAAATTAGTGTATTTTTTGTCATGCGATTAGCTGCTAATGCAATATTAATCCATTACTTTTAAGAGATTTTATTTAAGTGCAAAAAATAGTGCACTACAAGCATCAAATTTAAATTTGCACTAAAATTTTTGTTTTTTAATCAGTGCTTATGCAAAAGTAATGCAAGTTGCCCAGGTCTGGTTGTATCCATCTGTTTTTGACATTCGTCCATTATTCTTACACAAACAAATCGCCTGTTGTTTTTGTACTTTCTTAGTTGTTGTAGACCTGCATATACTTTATATAAATATGCTTTGAGTTGGGCCTTAAAAGTGATACGAAGTAGATTCAGTGTTGCTCGAATTAATTGAATGGCTATGACGTCCACAAAACAGCTGAAGAACGGTATGAGCTTCTAGTAAAAAGTCTTGCACAAGTTGCAAAATTTTTTTTTTTTTTAGATTTCGATCTACCTATTCATGATGAAGTTTCACACCAAACCAAAAAAATACAAAACAAGCACACAACAGCTGTTGAAATGGCGCTCATATGAAGCAGTCTTGCCAACACACAAAAAAACACGCGCTGGATTCTTTGCGATAAAACTTAAAAATTTTCATGCAAACACACATGAAATGAATTTGGGGCGTAGCAGAAATCGAGATGCCGGGTAACCGACCAACTCTCACGGTCCACGGGTAATATTTCTTCCTCTAGTGAAAAAGCACATTATTGAAATCACGTGTTAATGCTTTCAGATTTAAGATGAGAGCAAGTTTAGGCTGAAATCCTAACACAAATCCGCACTAATTCCTGGTTAGAAAAGTTTCCGGGTGGAGCCATTTTTTGTACTGAAATCTTAAATTCTTCTGTTATTTATTTGATAGATATTACGATGAAGTAAATGCAACTATTTGAACTATTGTTTTACAGCAACTGAAATTTAAAAAGCAGCAAATTCCTCTTGAATTTGTAAACCTGACATGGAAAAGAAATAAAATTTTATTTCATTTATGTATGTACATATGTATGTATGTAAATAAATTGTTTAAACTTTACATTTGATTATTCAAATAATATTTGTCTACATACTTACATACATACATATGTATGTCTGTATGTTCCCTCAAATCTAATAAAACTTTTTAAATATATATGTAGGTATTCCTCACATTTTTAATGACGTTGCAACTTCTTTTGCATCTTGAGTAAAGAAAATTAGAATAGATTTGATAATTTAAAAAAAATGCATTTTTTCAATAACCTAAAATACAAACAGACAATATGTGAAAAAAATTTCAAACAAAAAATAACCAAAGCAGACGTCAAACAATAAACATTCCATTCATCAATGCAAACGCCCGTCTACCAAACAATCCAAACTTTTCAGTTACTTCTTCACTTACATACAAACATACAGACACACATACTTACATATATATATACATACATACTTACACTGCATTTTCAAACTTGGAAGTCTACTCAGTTAAGCAAACAATAAACACAAAATATGTACATATGTAAAAAGCAACAACTAATATGCATAAGCAGATCCTTAATGAATGCAGTCTTGAATTTTTTTTAAATTTTAAGTGCCCAAAAGTAGGCGAACTTAATCTTTTACTTGACAGCAGCTATTCCAGATGCCAGTTAATATCAGCTGGGATTGATACTTCCTTTTACCAAACGGAGAGGTTTAAAAGAAAATATTTTGAAGGTCTTATCTGAGATGAAAATGCCTTGAATAATGTATAATTTATGAAAGAGCCGAAAATTGCACTTAATGGAAGCTCAGGGGATTTTATTAAGTCGATTACACTATGCAAACAAATGAAGACTTTAGGAAAAGCACACGGACTGTACGCTATAGGTTCGATAGTACTACCAAAGTGTAATAAAACCCTACACTCAGTGTTTTTATTGGTCTCCAAAGATTTCGAAAATTAATGCGTCCCTAAAAAATGATGTCATCAGTTTTTGGCCAACAGCTTGGTGCCAGCTCTAAACTTTATATGGCAATAATGTAGCTAAAAGTCTACCAAACAAATATTGTTAAAGGCCAATCGCCTGATCTGCCAAATATGGCATGTGTGCTAAAAAGAAGTGTGGTAATGTGGACTAAAAATGCAACTGTGTGACAGATCTTTTTTGGCAAGTCGTACGATTTTAGAAATATTTACAAAAATGATAGATTCCATGCGGTCAGACTGCTGAGAATGTTGTTTTTGCATCATTTTTGTATGATAGCGTGGCAGCTTTCGAAGCGATTTTTTTATGTCGGTCAGACCTCTGCAAGATTTTCTTATATATATTTCAGAACAATGTTTTTCCTAATATAGAGCTGCTGAAAAAAATATGTTTCGTTTTTTTGAAAAACCAAAACGAAAAGTTGACATTCCTGTGGAAATGCCAATATACATACATATCGCTCATTTACTCAAAAAATTTAATTTTTGTGTTAGTGATGCTGCATTAATTCTCATATCGTTCCCTAGATTGTGTAAAAATTTCATACGAATACCTTGTTTACTCAACTCTTGAGAGAAAAATAAAATTTTCTTTTTCCATTAAGTTGTGTGTTAATTGAAAACTTCAAACTCTTTTTCTGGCAAACTAGTTCTTTTGACTTATGATCTTGTTTGAGTAACCAGGCTTCAAAGGGGCGCCGCGACAAAAAAAATTACAAGGGATCCACCCATGAACAGGAATTTAATAGCAACTCCTGTCCTAGAGAACTATGATGGTGTTATTGCTATCATTTGCTATCATTTTTTTTGGAAGTCCAAACGAAAAAAGACTTTATAGTTCCTCCATTAGTTTACATTCAGCTTCCTTCAATAATTTCGAGTTAGTCGACCTAATACACACATTTAACAAAATTCTGTTACACTTCAAAAAACTGCATACTTTTGACTTTATCTTTCATTTATTTTAATTTTAGAATATATAAACTATTATTGCTTAAGCACCCCATACACGTTTCAATTCAATTGTCAATTGAGTCTTTCAATTGAATTGATCCTTGGCCACACACTTACTTTATAACCCGAATTGAAAGATTTTCATTCAACTCCTAAATTACAAATTTAAAAATTTTAAAATTCTATTGCATTCCTTCATTAATTTTTATATATTTTATTTAAAATTCAATGAAATTAAATACAATTTTAAAAATACATAACTTTTTCTATACAAAATAAAGCTACACACATAAATTTTGACAGCTAATCCAGAGACTCGAACACACACATCACAATCGAATTGAAAGATTTACTAGTCAACATGAAAAATAAATAACTCTTGATTTTTCTTCAACCAACTCGACAACTGCCAAACTAATCAATTGACAGAGTCATACACGCTTTGATTTGGACAGCAAGCGACTCGATTGAAAATTTAATTGAATTGTGTATGGGGTGCTTTAAACCTTTACCTGAAATTTACACTGTATTCACTGGATACAGAGACCCTACTTCTTAACTCATTTAGAAACCGCATGGAAAATATATTATAGCGTAACGGTAGAGCAACGCAGCGGAAAATGTACACAGAATATCAAATAATTGTGAATTTTCAATATTCGTTTTTTTTTTTAATTTTGGCCCAAAAAAAGGGAAACATTTCCTATAGTGCGATTTAGTGAGATTAACGAACGCCGATTTATTTTTTGTATATGTATACTACATATGAGTACCTACCTATGTATATGATGTAAGATAAAATAATAAGATGGTAAGAGCTGTAAAAGTTTTCATTCATTTAAGCCTCTGCGCCAACATTCAATAGGTACTAAATGTTCGTTGATCATCGTGGAATGTTCGAAAAAGTTGTTCAAAATCATTGTCGCATAACTTCACAAGACTTTTAATAATTATCGACCAACAAAAAGAAATAATGCAACACGATACGAGGAGTATGTCGATGCCTTTAAAATAAATTTTCAAACAAAAAGTGAAAAAAGTGAAAAAAGCATTGAAAAAAAAGAAGTGTTAAATGATAAAGTATGTTGACTGCAAGTTTGGTTTTATGCCTTGTTAATTTTGTTGTACCGAAAAACCATACTACATACATAAACTTGTGTACCATACGAGTACCATTAATGGAATTAATATTATATACATATGTATGTATGTACCCAGTGGGAAAAGTGGTCATTATTTACATAATAATGGGAGAAATAATGTATTATTCCCTTAAGATAAATTCAACAAAATTTTTGTCTGGAGAGTTTTTTGCAAGACGATTCATCCATTTCGAACATTTTGTATGCAAAATCAAAGCTACCATATGAAATACGTGTGTAAACGATGCGTATTAATTTTACAAATGGCAGCACAGCGGCAAGTGATTGCAATTTGCTGTGTCACACACATCTTTTTAATTTTTTATTGCAATTGTTTCGTCCAACTCCATTTGTATATATATTTTTTTTAATTTTCCTTTATTTCTATCCTAATAAACACATGTGTACTCTGTGCTTATATTATTCATATACCATGATGTGGCAGCTCAGTTCAACTTTGGCTGAAAAATTTAAATAGTTGGCAGCTCAGTTCGTTTTTGTCAGGACAAAAATTAAAATTAAACCAACTCAAGCAGAAAATGTTCGGAACAAAATTTGTTCTCTTCTTCGCTCTCTCCCAAAAAGAGAAGCGTCAAACTCCATATAAAAAAAATTTTCTCCGCACCAAAATTTTCAAGTGCATTACCACATCCGCCGAATAAAGAATGTACGCATTAAAATAATTCATAACTTTCCTAGGACATGTTCGGTATTAACAGTAATAAATTCTGGTATGAAAATAATACCTACATGCTGTGCATTACCTTTTCCCACTGGGTATACACTATATAACCAATGAGAGGTGGAGCGACCGACAAGCCTTGAATGCAGGAGAGTGTGTGTGAATAAATTTGAACTTAATCGAAGTGAAATAAAGTTAACTTTCATTCAGTGGAATCGAGTTGAATTGAATGGAATGGAAATATGTAAAATTATTATGCATGTTTTGTTGTTGTTGTTTTTACGCTGCTTCAAGCAAGTTGGGAATTTACATGCCGGTATGCTAAAGAGTTACGTTCTGACGCCACTTAAACAACAGCCTCAATCTCATCATCATTGCCATCGTCAGCATCATCACATCACATCGCCATCGTCATCATCTTCGACAGCAATAAATGAACGGTGATTTTTTTGTCTTTAGTCTGCTGCTGTTGTTTGTGGTTTGTTTTGTTGTTGGCCTACTCTATTGTCGGCCAGGCCATTCATTACAACCATGACAATTAGTAGTTGCACGCAGCAACAAGTCTCAGTTTTTCTTTTTCATTTTCATAAACGGACGGACGGACGGACGGATATAATATGGTCATGTAATCAGTGGAATTCTCTTGTTATAAGTACTCATAAATAAAATAGAATTATCAATGGATTGACATTTTAGACACCAATATCTCTCATACATATGAAAGTATGTAAGTACAGGCATACTTACTAGTGTTGAGCGAAACTGTGATTTTTTAATAATGTTGCTCCTTGTGAACGTGATTTCTAAATCGCTGTTCTTTTAAACTGTGATTGTGCTCACAGTTTAGCAGTATTTTGTTTGTAGCAGTTCTGTCATTTTGACAAAATCTAATAAGAAGAGCAGTTGTGAAATTAAACAGTGACTGTGATCACGGTTTAACACATTTCAGCTCTTCTGCTTTAAAAGTATGTATTAGTATTGGTATTTTGATAAATGCTAGTAAGAAGAGCGACAAGAACAAACAATTAGCATTAACCCCAACCAAATATTGATAATTGTCGTGTGAGAGTCAGAGAGACAGTAAAATTGCAAATACAAAAATGTGAGGGCTATACATAGTTGCCAGAAAAGACGATTTGACACGATTAGACGATTTTTTCTCGACAAACGGTGAACGTATACAAATAAATTCATGTGGTAGCTTTATTTACTGTAAAGTAAGCATGCAAGAGCATTCACAGTTTGTATGAAGGTAGAGGTCCATAGATCGCTTTTTGCGCGTTATGCTTTACACGCGTTTCATCCTCTTGTTTCATTCTATACTTTGTTCGCGTTGAGTTACATGCACTGCTTTTCATGCGCCATTTTATTTTTGTTTTGATCAGCTGTGTGCGTTTATTTATAAATACTTATAAAGAAAAAATGGAGAGTGAAATACAGTTTTTAAAAGAATTTGTGGAGTTAGTCGAGTTTGTATATTTAATTTTATGTGCAAAAAATGTCTATGAACAATTTCAAAAAAGAAAAGGTTTTGGGTACGGCCGTTGTATTTAGAACGGAATTTAAGTGGGTTTTTGAAACCACATTTAAAAAATTAAAACTTCTGACCCTGAGCAATTTCGAACCGCGACAAGAATGTCTGCAGATGTCTTTGACTATTTATTCAGCATTTTAAAAGATAGTCTTGAGAAGAACTCGGCCAGGGCTATTCCAGCAGATTGTCGGCTGTTGTTGACTTTAATGTAAGTAAATTGAAAATTACATATAAATGTATGCACATTATTGGCTTAAGCAATAACTTTTCTAAGCAGCTATTTAATGCAGATTTAGCGGAGATGACACTCAGTACGTAAAAGTAATCGATAACTAATATGCAAAATTTGTTACTGAGAAAAGTGTGGTGAAAAGTTAATTAAAATACATCGCATTAATGAAAATATTCACATATTTTATTAAAAAAGTTTTTTTTTACTAAGAAATTTTTTTTATTGAAAAAAAATAAAAAAATTATCCACGGCAAAATGATATTTATCGATAACGTAAGAAATAAAGTATTATTTAACATCTTTAGCATTCAAGAACAGCTGACTTTCTTTCATGGTGCTTGTAACGCGTACAAAAGTAGAAAGTAGACCTACTTTTTGCTTTGAACGCGCCTACGCGTTCTGCGCTTTTTGCAATGTAACTTGTCACATACTATTACATTGATTCTACTTTTTTGACAGATGCATAGAAAGCGTAACGCGCAAAAAGCGAGCTATTGACCTCCACCTTGAAAGAACTACATTTGCAAAACCTGTTACTTGATAAATTCAGTCACAGTTGTGATTAGTGATTTTTCAATCGCTGTGAAAAAGTAACAGGTTTCGAAAAATAGCTCATCACTAATACTTACGCATGGGTGAATATATAAATATGTATGTATGTATGTGTGTATGTATGTATGTGGGTTCATATGTCTACTAACTACTGTTGACGATACGATGGGGGATGGATTGTAAGATCAGTGAACAAAGATTTCAAGATAAGATGCTGCTGCTGCTGCTCGCTGTGCATTTATTATTCCATGTGCTATTAGTAAACAGTTTTAATATGCAGATGCCATAGATTTGCATTTTATCTTGATACCCCACTAATGTATAAAAAGTGGGATAGTGTTAAAATCCCTAATTTTAAAAATCCCGAATTTTTAAAAATCCCGAATTTCAGAATCCTGAATCTCAAAATCTCGAACTTTAAAATTCCGAGTTTTGAAATCTTAAATTTAAAAATCCCGTATCAAATACCGAATTTAGATAATACCGAAAATTAAACATTTAAACAATTCAATTGATATCTGAACGGCAAGATTAATTGCTATAGTTTTTAAATACTCTCCTTTATCCATATATTATTTGTTTTTGGGAACTGTGCTCCCCGACAGAGAAACAAGCCGTCGTAAAAAGTCGGCGGCGGCGGCTCATAAGCCGGCTTTAGTCGTTTGTATTATCTCAAACCAGTACCTGGATTCAGTAACTTTTTGCGTACCGATAAACGTAATATTTATCGATTTATTTATTCGTTTGCGGTAACGATAATGAGATTCTGTAATTCTGTATATCATGTGGCATCCCCGAATACAAAATGGCAAAATAAGCGAAAAGCACAAAGAAGAATTAAAGAAAAACTAAATGAATTTCAGGTTGTTATTTTACCTGATTTACTTCAACCGACAGCGAATATCCTTAAAATGTGTTACTGGATAGCAAAGTCGAATAATGTTCATTATATTTATCATAGCGATACGATTATCGTAATAAAAGTTAGTGCATCCAGGTACATATGTAATCCAAAGCCGTGAAGAACAATTCTGAAAGGCTTATAAATTTTTTTTATAGAAAACTTTCGCTCGATTGCTTATTTGAAAACAAAAACAAAAACAAATTTTCTTATTTTATTGATGTTTTCAATAGAAGTTGTCGATCGAAAGTTTTCTGTCGACATCGTGGGGCAGGGCCTTTAAGTCGTCAAGTGCAATATTTATTGTTGTTAAGTGTGTCACTTTGCAGTTGAGGAAAATTGCTGACGCCTCTAAAGGAAACACACTGACTGAACTTACTGGTAAATGTCATGTGAATACTTTTCAAGCTGATCAGCGATATTAATACTTTCACACGTAGCGGACATGCTACGATGCTTTCGATGCTTGAAAAACAAGTGTTTTGTTAAGTTTAACTGATAGTACACACACGTAGCATGTGATTAAACATCGATTTGTGTACGATTACGTACTAGATATGAACGTAAAAGATACAAATACATATACGAGTATGTATGTGTGTACGTGTAGCTAATGGAATGCAATCGATAAGACAAGAGGAAGTGCAAAATTCCTTAAGAGTGTGAAAGCAGTGAATAAGATAAACACACACACACACACACACACACTGTCGGTCAAACATACACTCGTTCCCCTACATGTATGTAACACTCCACACACAACAAAAACAGTGAAATTTGTTTGTTTGTTTGTTTTGTTCAAACGATGGGAATTTGAGTTTCTCATTTTGCCATTAATTATCTGCTAAATACCACGTATCCACTTATCCACGTTACTAGACAGCCACTCGTACAAAAAAAAAGGAATAGGAGATTTTAACATTCCCATCAAATTAGCAATTTTATGACTTTTTACGATTATTTGGTTAATCTCACTTTTGCACCGCATTGTTCTCACCGTTGCCAAAGGTTTTCTTTCCTACAACTATTTGTTTTATTTTTTATTTCTTTTATTATTATTGAGGATTTCACAGTAGGTAAAGCCAAACAAACATGCAGAGAAGGGGATTTCCATTTATTCAGTTGTACTAAAACTCGTTTGTGCGGGAGTGTCGGCATAATCTTCAATTAAATTTCCCAGAAATGTGCTCATAACCGAACAAACAAACACCAATTTAAATGGAATTTTAAATTTATTTTTGCTGTTACTATTGCAATTTGATAAAAAAAAAGTGTTGACGCTTAAAACCCAGACACAGTTGTGTGTGTGCAGACACAATAACCAACGCCACTGGCTGTTTGGCCACATCCTCTTTGTTTTCTTCAATTGCCTTCAACTGTTTGTGTGTGTGTGTGTGTGTTTCGAAATCCTAAGTGCTTTCGTTTTATTGTTAATTATCTATCGATGTTGGATATTTTCGAAATAAAATTGCACTTCTCTATTACACGAATCCAGTTATTTGTTGTCTCACGAAAAGATCAAAGCGCCGGAAATGAGCGCAATAAAATCCAGGGACTATTTTCAAAAATGAAAAATTTCAAGATTTGCTGTAATTCTGAAAAAGTGTACATTTACTTTCTAAGTGAGCCGTTTTCCAGGAAAACTTTTTTCCCAATGGGCAATAAACATGTATCTATACCACTTTTGTTGCTTCGGAAACCCATGAAACTTTCATAAGAAGTGAAAATTCCGCACGCCTGCCATGTTGCAATCTGAACATGAAAATTAAAATAACACACTTTAGTTGCACCAAATATAATAAGAAATTAACCACATCCGATGGACTTTAGCTATACATCCATCGTCATAATATATGGTGGTGCTCATGTTCCTGCACCTACCGCCCCAAAAAGATGTAATCTAACCAACCAAGATTGATTGACGACACTTGCTATAACATTTCTCAATGATAAGATTTTCCAACAGGAAAAAATTAACAAAAT
Organism: Nowickia ferox; assembly: GCA_936439885.1. Lineage (NCBI taxonomy): Eukaryota > Metazoa > Arthropoda > Insecta > Diptera > Tachinidae > Nowickia > Nowickia ferox. The sequence goes on from OW387024.1 coordinate 81,470,900, forward strand.
TCTAGACACCCATAAATTGTATCTTTTAGCATTTTGAAAGTGTACGACGTTGTACGTTGAAGTTTCGCTCTATTGCAACTCTTGTGTTGAATGAGCATCGAAAACCATGATATACTTGCGTAGTCGGTATATGAAGTGTACAGTATTTTTGCACTAAATTTTGTATCTTCATATATATATATATATATATATATATATATATATATTAAATCCTTTAGTTCCTATAAGGAGCATATGGCCTCATGAGGTTTCGGTAATCAGATGGTTTAAGATGAGCAGCTGATTGGGCTACCGCATCCGATCCTGGCACTGGGGCTGCCAGCATGGCCTCCAGGCGTGTTGGCTTAGAAGCCTTATATCACGTTTGTATAGCGAGACGCTTGTTACAAGATTCCAGCCGCCTCTAACATGAGAAACAGCCGCTGGCATTAGGTGGCTATTGGTTATTTGAAGTCGCCAATTACTCGCCTTGTCGTTCCAAGTATCGTAGGCACTCAGAATTCATTAGGAGAATAGCGCCACCCGGAAACCCTCTGAGACTCTCCACTCAGAACCGCTGATTGCCCGCGACTGCTTCGCATATCTACGGAGCTTTACACTATCCGCAAGCTGTTGACGCGCCCGGTAGCATTCAGCTACCTTTCGGCTGTGTTTACATACAACATTTTGATCCTCCAACTATTCTCCGTATATATATTTTCCGGCACTTTGGGAAAAGCAATCAAAACAGTAAAACCTTAAACCGGGATATGACGGCTTAAAAATATATTCCTCACAAATAGAGATATCCATATTATAACTGACAGTAAATCTACAATTAAGTCCCTCATAGGTGTGTACACCACATCTTTTCTTGTCCAAGAATGTCGCAAAGACCTGCATGGACTACTTCAGGCAACATAGTTGCGGATGACATGGCAAAGAGCTGAACCCTACTCAGAGAAGTCGATATCGATAATCTCTGTGGTGTCCCACTCTCATCTTGCTGGAGATGCTTCGATGTTGCCTTTCTTGAATTAGTTCAAGACAGATGGCGCAATAGCGAGAACCCTCTGGCCTCGCCTAAACTCCCATAGAACGAAAAACCTCATGAACTTCACTAGGAAGCACTTGAGGAATGTCTTGGCCACTGCGCTTTCGGAACCCATGCTAAACGTATGGGTCTCCCTTATAATGACTACTGCTTCAGTTGCAATGATGACGAAGAAGAGGAAAGTATCTTGCATCTCCTCTGCTTTTGTGTGGCTATTGATTATCGTATTTCGTAATTCGTATGAAATATTAATGCAAAGCTGTTGGGACCGGAGAAGTTTATCGCTTTACGCAATAATTCCTTATAACCGGTGTGCGGCATAACCAAGCTCCACTGTTTACTCCATGCGAAATTAAATAGTTCGGCATTGCTACTGCATTGTTGTTATAAATTCATATTTCCAACAACATTTCTCTGGCAATTCCGCACTTTTTAATTTCACATTTTATACAGAACATACCCCATAAACAAATTTGTGTACAATAAAAAGTAATGCTCTATAAAAAAAAAATTCAAAACTGAAATTCAGCCAGAGCTGTGTACGGGGCTTTTATAGTTGCTTATACATACATATATTATCCCTACAATGTCAAACTATCATCAAATATGCAAAATTTGTTTTTTAGATTCGTTACCTTTGTATGCTAATTTCTAGAATACGAGGTTTGTTCAAAACGTATCGCGAATTTTTAATTTTCGCGGGTTACGTATATTCGAATTTTTTGATTTTTTTGTGGCGTTATGTTGGTACTCATGTCTCTCTCAGTTATGGCGACAATTTCGGCCATTTTGAATGTTCAGTTAATTGTTGACAGCTGCTTTGCTTGCACGTGTTTTGGCTCGTCTTCGATTTTTAGCTTGGTTCGTGCGGCAGCATCCATTGAGATGATTGAGCTTTGGTTTCCACGTCATAACCATAAACCCACGATTCGTCACCAGTTATGACCCTCTGGAGCAAATTTGGTTCGTCGTGGACAGAGTCCAACAGCTCATTAGCAATGTTCATGCGTTGCCGGTTTTGGTCGAAATTGATCAATTTTGGTACTAATTTCGCGGCGACCCGTCTCATGCCCAAATTATTGATAAAAATCGAATGGCACGAGCCAATCGATATTTCTAGGTCCTCAGCAACTTCTCTAATGGTGATTCGACGATTGGCCAATACCATTTTCTTCACTTCATCAATTTTTTCGTCTGTTGTTGAAGTGCTCGGGCGTCCGGCACGCTCTTCGTCGTTCACATCCTCTCGGCCTTCTGAGAACATTTTGTACCACCGATAAGGTAGCTTTTCCGTATGCCACAGTCAACATTTGGAATGCATCCGCGCACTTAATTTCGTTTTTCACACAAAATTTGATACAGGTTCTTTGTTCTATTTTTTTTAATACGTAAAAATCGAAGACGAGCCAAAACATTTGCAAGCAAAGCAGCTGTCAACAATTAACTGAACATTCAAAATGTCCGAAATTGTCGCCACAACTGAGAGAGACATGAGTATCAACATAACGCCACAAAAAAAATCAAAATTCGAATACACGTAACCCGCGAAAATTAAAAATTCGGGATACGTTTTGAACAAACCTCGTATGCCTCGTTTCAAAATGCTGAAATTTTCATAGACTTACTGGAAACTCAATAAGAAATATTTTAAGCCTGACATTTTTAGGAATACGCCGACTTTAAATTCACATATGAGGACTCTTTGCGCTCTTCTAAAAAGGGCAAATTTGCATATTGGATAGTTTGATAGGGACGATATGTAAGTATTTTACAGTTGGAAATATGTATATATCGCAATTCAAAATTTAAAACTTTTCAGTCTTTTTTTTTTTTTTTTTTTTTTTTTTTTGCCAAAGAGTAGAGAAAATTATGTAAAATTCTTATAGTGGTTCTAGTGGTTTGATTTAACCACTATATAAGCCGGTTTCTTGCAACAACTGGAAATTGCAAAATTTTGAGTAGACCCCCTTTAGACGAACAAGTGCGACATGTACAATAATGCTGATACTTTTTCAGCAACACAAATAAAATTCTTTAGATCTTGATCTCAACTCAATTGATTTTAATTACTGCCCAGCCTTTTTTTAATGTCTTTTCGAAGTGGGAAAAAAAGAAACTGTTAACCAAATCTGGTCACTCTACGGAATACAAAAAATATATTTACTCTTTTTGTCTTTTGTTTTTCTTTTGCTGCTACTGCTGTGGCTGCCGCCGTTTCAGCCACATTTGCCAGTTAATGATTCTTGGTAAAGGAAAGGGTTTGGTTTTGATTTGGTCATATAATATTATTATTGTTATTGCTGCTGTTGTTATTTCTCTTTCGATTTAACAAAAGTTAAAAGCAAGAAGAGGGAACGTGCTTTGTGCGTGCGTTTAGTCGCAAGTCGCATTCCCTTCCCACGATCATTAATAAAACTGACACGTACCTATATGTGGATTGACTTTTAGTAAACGAGTTACCGAAATATGTATCGTATAATATGAGAAATATGTAGTATGTCCGAAATATACACAGACACAGCAAACAAATAACCAAGCAGCCAAACAACCAACCAACCAACCATCCAGCCAGCCATTCAGCCAACAACTAACTATACAGACATAAACTTTCAACTTTTGTTATCACAGCATATTTTCTTTTCTTCCACTTTATTTTTAGCCGATTTTTGTTGCTTTTGGTAATATGTTCATATAATACTGGAATGTGGCAGATAGTTAAAGGTATTAATTCAGTGCAATTAAAATCAAACCGCAGTAAAATTTTCTAAAAGAAGAAAAACTTGAAAAAAGTGCAAATAATTCTGCAGTTTGCAATTTGAAAACAAAAATACATTGCAAATAAAATTTGCATGGCATTTGAATAGCTTAAGTTTGGATTTTATATCTTTAAAAAGAGTAAGCAGCCACAAGACCCCAAAGTGGACCATCTCGAGTTAATCCTGGTTATCGTGGTTGGTGTGTTTCGAATCTGACTACGACGTCTTTGTAATAGATTAAAGAACACTGCAACATTTGTTCCTTAATCTAGGAACAAAATTTCGTAGGCGAAGTCGAAATACGCCAACCACGATGAGGGGGAATAAAAAAAATTCAAAACTATGCCAAGCTGATATTTTTAACTGGTAACAAATAGAGAGCTAAAAAAGTAAGGGGGCATACTAGCGGAGTCGCAATTCGGATTCGACCTCACATGCTCTTATAGTTCTCACGGACTACGTAACTCGAAGACTTAACGCTTAACGCTCAACGATCGCGGTAAGTTTCGACTTTTCTAGGGCCAGGCGGTATCAAAGCCTGGCAGGACGATATTATTTTTAAGATGATTGACATGAACATTTAGCGTAAGGATGGGCGAAACGGGTTCGAGTGAAAGCTGTATACTTGCCGCTGTTCCCCAGAGATTCCTTTTTGGGGCCAGTGCTGTACAACATCTTTATGTCCGATATTTCTCCTCCTCCGGAGGGCGATGATGTCCTTGTTACGGCTTCAGGACCCCTGGCCAGGGCTGTCAACTCTTGTCTTAATGACTATCTTTAAATACTGGGGGAGTACTTTGAAAAATGGCGACTCAGACTGAACATGGACAAGACGACTGTGTTGTCATGTTTACATACATACATACACACATACATACATATTTATGTATGTATGTATGTACATATGCACTCGTATGTATGTAATTATTTTATAGAAAAACAAATTGTTGCACTTTCTTAAACTTTTTGAAAGAAGTGGTTAAGAAAATATGGATATTGCCGCATCCATTCATTATATGTGCAGAAGTGACAATAATTACATGAGGAACAAACTGCTAGACACAGTGCAATCCAAGGTTGTCACATTTGTACGACCTATTTCGCCAAATTGACTTTAAAAATCGCCAAAAATTTTCGTCAAAATCAATTTTATGTAGTTTTTCTAAATATACGAGTATATTTGTTAATAATTTTTTTTTTTTTTTGATATTACACTTTTTTTAATATGAATTTTTAGAAAATAATCGTACAAAGATTTAGCAGAAAATCGCCAAAACATAGAATTAAAAAAAATCGCAAAAGACTATTTCTTGTAAATTTTTCTCGCATAAATTACTTATAATTAATATAAGAAAAAATCATTAAAATCAAATTATTTTAATTACTTGCAGACGAGTTTTGGTAGGATTTATTTTTGAAACTACTCCTAGAACAATCAGTTTATTTTCCTGAATTACAAAAATTTTGAAGTTCAATTTTGTTAAAAAAAAATAGCCATAAAAATCATAAATAAATTTATTTATTGCCGGGAAAATCGCCATGTCGTCAAATCAAAAATTTTGATGCCAAACAAGTTGGCGAGAAATCGCCATATCTGACAGCCCTGTTGTGATCCACTTTTTCACATTGTACATTGTCGGTACCATAGTGTGTAGTCTTGTTTATGATGTTAAAAAAATATCAAAATGTTTTGATGTTTATAGGTTGCAGTGTCTGTGTCAAAATATGCAACATGTTTATATTAAACGACATGCCAAAATATTTTATGCATAAACTTTTTAACAAGCTGCTATTTTTGTGGTAGAAAAGAAAACTGAGCGCATTTGTTTCAGCAAGTATGCATATGTACTCGTACATACGCCGAAATATACTTTTCTTTGCTGGGCATGACTAATAATTATAATCGGCAATAAATTCAAGGCAGTTAAATAAAAAATTTAATATGTAGCTCTTTTTATTTAAATCTACAATATCCCCTCCCAAAACCACCTTTGACATTATGTTATTCTTTTTCTTTTTTTTCAAAATAATTCTCTAATCCAAATTAAGAAAATAAAATTTATTACCTTTTCACATCGAATTTTCCATCCACAATAATTTTTATTTATTTAAAATAAAAAAAACAACAATATTATTCCACTCCAAATTTTCGGGTGACATTGAGGGGAAAAAAGCCATAATTTTAGCTTTTGTTACCAACACACATTTTTTTCAGAAATAAAAATTTTTATTCTTTCATTTCCACAAGGTAAAATTACACCGTGTGACAAAAAAAAATAACTGTGACGTGTTACTATTTTTCTGGTAGGTATTGTCGAGTATAATAACAATCTGTGCTTGAAATTTTCCCAACACCCTCAAAATCTTGAGTTACGGGTAAAAAACCGGTTTCTCGTACTCGCAGGCACTTATCAACCTCTAACTAACTTAAATATGAACCGATTTTAAATTTATAAATGGATTTAGAAAGAAGAGACTAAGACCTTTTGAACCATACATATAGAATTTGTTTCAGTAAATTTCAGACATACACATGTATGTGTGTAATTTTTCACCAAATATAATTTTTTCGAAGTTTTTCTTCACCTTTCTACTTTGGATTCGTTCTTAGGCAATATTTTTGTACTGGAACGTATACTATTTATGACCGACCTTATTTATCAAATATAATTGATGAAGTGTAATTCCCAAGTTTGTGTTAAAAAATTCCTTTGAAATTTACTGAGTTATTCAGCCCAATTATGAATATTCTCGGGGAGTTTTTTCTCTTCGCTATCATTTGTTCTAAATAGCCGGGGAATAAGCAAATACGAGAGAGAGAGAGAGAGAGAGAGAGTAAAATCTGGATCAGCTGTTTAATGTTTGACGTTGAGTTCAGCAATAGAAATTGCATAAAAATTGTATGTTTTCATTGATAATAAGATTGTGTGTTAATATAAATATATTTTTTGCTTAAATAAAAAATAAAATAAACAGCGTAACCATATACAATCATGCGGAATAACTTTATGCTGAGAAAATGGAGCTAAAACTGCACAGGTGCAGATGCCAATGGATTAAATTTCCAATGACTGTATGTACAGAGGAAATTGTAAATTTTATAGTCTTTCTTATCGGTTTTGATAACAGAGGGAAACAAATTTTCTATTTACCTGCTAAAGGAGGCGTGCAATTTTTAGTATTTTAGTATTTTTTCTAAAGGCAGAAGTAGTTCATGTTTTTGAAGTCGATGTGCCTAAAACAAGAGGGAAATATAACATTCTGGTGCTTATTTAAACTTTTTGTTGTAAATAAATGCTTATACCGATGTTTTACAACATTTACTCGTGTTAATTTGATTTTAAAATTTTTGCATTAGTTCCCTTCAAAATGTTTGGGGAGGAAATTCTCAAAAAATTCTCCCTCTCCCTCATGTTCAGAATACCTACTTTATTCCTGGGGAGTTTTTTCCCGGCGAACTTTTAACTGATAATAGGAGGAATGGGAAAAGGGAAAAGCTCGTGGGGAATCGCTATTCATAATTGGGCTGATTAAATATTTTATTAGAAGACTTTTTGTTAAAAAAAAACTACCGACATGATGTTTTTCGCGTTCTATTTATGCGCTTTATGTGTATTTTAGCTTCCAGCATGATCGAAGTACAATTTAACACGCGTGGATCAACACAAAGTATAAAATTGGTACACCAGTGGTCGCCAAACTTTTTTCATTGAGAGCCAAATGTTTCACATACGAATATACCAGCCATACATTTCGCTAAATTACGCCAAATTAAACTTTATTTCGGTGTGAGTATCGTTGTTTGAAATGCTGCAATGGAAAATAACTGGTATTTTATTTGCATTGTATGTTAATATCCAGTTAGTAGCCTATACTAATTTTGCGGAATATTAAGGTTGGTGTATGTGAAAAATATGGCTCTCAAAGAAAAAAGTTTGGCGAACACTGTTGCATCAATTTTATACTTTGTGTTGATCTACGTTTGTTAGATTGTACTTTAATCATGTTGAAAGCTTAAATACACAGAAAGCGCATAAATAGAAAGCGAAAACCATCCTACCGGTAGTTTTTTTTTAACATAAAGTCTTCTAATAAAATATTTAATAAATCAGTCAATTTCTAAGGAATTTTTTAATACAAACCTGCGAATTGCTCTTAATCAATAATATTTTATAAGTAAAGCCATAAATAGTATGGTTCCAGTGCAAAAATACTGCCTAAGAATAAATCCAAAGTAGAAAAGTGAAGAAAAAATTCGAAAAAATTCGAAAAAATTATATTTGGTGAAAAATTACACACATACATGTGTATGTCTGAAATTTACTGAAACAAATTCTATATGTATGGTTCAAAAGGTCTTAGTCTCTTCTTTCTAAATCCATTTATAAATTTAAAATCGGTTCATATTCAACTTAGTTAGAGGTTGATAAGTGCCTGCGAGTACGAGAAACCGATTTTGTACCCGTAACTCAAGATTTTGAGGGTGTTGGGAAAATTTCAAGCACAGATTGTTATTATACTCGACAATACCTACCAGAAAAATAGTGACACGTCCCAGGTATTTCGATTTCATTAATTTTTGTCGCACAGTGTTACTCATCTCATTTAAATAAGCATGGACATAAATTACGTAGATATCTATTTATAAGACGATATTTTTATTTTTTATTTTTTTCAATGCGAGTATGTACCCACACACTTTGTTTCTTATTCGCCACCATCCCCTCTTAAAAATGCCCTTAACAATTGTCATAGGAAATCTAGAAAGTATTCAGCGCCACCTTGATGGATCCACGTCAACAAGAAAAACACATACACATGTGTGTACATACACATACTCGTATATACATATTTCTGTTATTGATTTTGTTGTGTGTTTCTGATCGTCGAAATGTGTTATTAATGAGTGTTTGGGGGCGGGCAGGTCATATTCCTAAACGTTTGATAAGTTTGTAACACATTGAAAGAAAAAAAAAACGAGAATTTATGATGGAAAAGAAAAATGTTGAAAAATTTTTGCTAAAAGATGCGAAATTGCAGGAAACTGTCCATAAAGAAATAATAAAAATAATAAAAAAATTGATTTGGCCAGTTTTTCCTGTAAAAGAAACAATTGGGAAACATTGGATGTGTTTTCTATTTCACATCCAAAATTTCACTTGAAATGTTGACATAATCCATATAAAAGAAAATGTTAAACGAAATATTCATGAAAAAATGTTGCAAAACTTGTACTCTGTTCGACTCGTGAAAAATGTATGAAATGTGTCTGGCAACATTTTCTTGCAATCTGCGAAATAATGTGACGCTGCAGTCACACTATCAAGTTTTTTTTTCAATTCTCTTTCAAGATTTTTACACATACTGCTTGTCAGAATTCACAAAAATTGAAAGCGTAGCGTGACGTAGGCTGCACGTCACAAACATGTTTCCTTTGTTTGTAATGGCACTTTTATTATTTATTTTATTAATTTCAAAGAAATAAAACAACACTGGCAGCAGAATATTATTAAATAAGAATGCAAATTTGGAGGAAAAAACTGCAATCAGCTGTTTTCTTGCCTGTAACTTGAAACACTCAATGGAACGAAAATTTTAAAGCAAATTCTCAGCAAGTGTGAAAGTGTGAGTGCATTGGTAAAAAAAATGAGAGAAATTTAAAAATTTGAATGAAAACTTGATCGTGTGCATTTATTTCGCGTTTACAAAAGTCGATCAATGTTGGATACTTCCTTCTAACCAATAAAAACGATAATATTTTTGGAAAAAGTAATATGGGCATCACTTGTTACGTGTCAAATTTTTCACGCTGAAAAATTTTCACAACTTCGAACAGAGTACTAGGCTTAAAGCTAAACAATTAGGATTTTGAAGTATTATTATTTTGAACTGTTTGTGCGAAGCAGAGGCCACACACTTTGCAATCGTTGCTGTCTCGTAATAAAATTTAGTTTTTAGCCCACAAACGCTTCAATTTATGTACAACCTCACTGTGAAACTTACTTATTCCAGACCTCTTTTACCTCTCAGTGTAAAGGTTCTCTCCAAAGATTTCTCCAACTCGTTCACAGCAAACAGTATTCACCAATTAAAGTTTTCAATTAACAATTTAATTGATTTAAATAAATTTTTAATTGTATTAATTAATCTGAGTGTGAAAAACTTAATTGATATTATCAAATTGTTTATAGGTGAAAATTTAATTAATTTTTTAATTGATATTACAAATATTTTAATCGATATTACAAAATTACTCGTTTTATTTTATTTTTTGTGTTTTCTGTATTGGGCCCTAGTTTTATGTAAATGATCTAGTATATATTCCTTTATCTTCCTGCCATGTAGTTCGTCCTCGCGGGTTTGCCTGCCACTCATCTTAAGTACTTTTTCCTATTTCCACCGCATGCACCCTACTTTTTCCCTTCGTTGTTAAATGCCACGATTCACATGCGTGATGTTTTGCTAGGAACACAACTGGGGCGAACGACAAATTCGTCGCTGCCATACTTATAGGGCTCTTGTCATCTGCTGGTATCGCTAAGAACCAATCCCGGTCAACGAGATACCTAAACTAATCTAACGAAAAAGGCAAAAAAATAAGAAGAGGGATAAAACGCTGAAAAAAATTTGTGTTGTATGATTTTGCTGAACACATGGTTTCCCTATGCCGATTCACCAGAACAACATGCAAAAGAGGTGTCTCAAAGTGCGAACATAGTAAAAGTTCTACTCGATGTAAAACAGATTTCGACAAAATTTACGACCTGGCCCACGATGTCGACAAGAAAGTTTGTTTCGCTTACTTACATTGAAAACAAAAACAGAATGAGAGAATTTGTTTTTGTTTGCAATGTAAGTAAGCGAAAGAAACTTTCTTGACGACATCGTGGGCCAGGCCGTTAGTAACGAAGTTTATTTTGTTTTGTATGGAAAATCTACTCGAAATCTAATAGATTTTGCTCAAATATAAACTCACTATAAGATACATAATTGATTTTTACTGCTCCGATTTATTTTAAATACATAAATAAATGAAGCCATGAACTCTGATCAACTGTGTTGTATCTGTTCGTCCGCCTCAAAATCTAAATCTAAAATCGCAACAAAAATTTAAATTTTTTTTTATGCCAGAGCAAACCTACTGCACATTAACGTCGTTATAGTAGTTTTAAACTTCGTTACAACCACACACCTTTTATTTCCCCTCGAATTTATTTATTCCTCTTGGTATTTAATAGTTTCATTTTGTCCAGACAAAAATACTCGATAGGTATCTTTAAGATCTCAGCACAACATTTTCAAACACCAAACACAGCAAAAAAAATCACACATATTGTGAAAACATCATGCAGACACAAGCACAACAAAAAATTCTTGTTCAAATGATTTTATGCTGAAGTTGTGTGGTTTTAAAATTTATTTCTTTGGTTTTTTTTGTTTTGTTCTTAATGTATTTATTAGTTTTAAATTAGAAATCAGAAAACGTTCACAACGAATACATAAAAAACAAAAAAAAACAAGATAATTTTCCTTGTGAAAAAGATACGAGTATATATCAGGCTATTAAATGTCACTCAAGAAATTAACAACTTGTCTGAAGAAGTCCTTTCAAAATATAAATATCGTTTTTATTTTTTTATTCCTTTTTGTGTACATACATACATACATACATACATATGCATGTGTGTATAAGTGTGAGAATTTTTTTTCATGCTGCACCATAGAAATTCCAGGAAAAGCTTTTTTATCGAATGCAGGTTTTAGGAATTTCATAAATTACATTTAAATTTATGATTTTGGCAGACAGAAAGAATTTGAATAATTTTTATATGGATTGCAATAAAATCGAAGTTTCTCTCTCTCTTATTTTCAATTTTGATTATATTTAATTTTTTCTTTTCAGAATACATTACACAGAATGCAGATCAGTTCAGCCACCGAAAATAATCTAAGTAAGTACCCGCCAAGTTTTAATATTTGAAATTTTTATTATTTTTAAGTAAATGCAACGAAAATTTTTAAAAATACTTTTCTATGTAAGCAGAATTTTGTATCAGATTTGATACAAACACTTTCTAGAATAACAAAATCATTTCTTTGATTACTTCGTCATATTCGAAATCGTATTTAAATATAAAAGGGTCTGACGAAAAATTTCAGTGTTTGTCGAAACTGTATTGCATTTTCTAGAAAATATTAACCCATAATACCGGCAATGTTGTCAACTATTTATAACCAAAATGCGCTATTCCCCTTCTCATAACAGCAGAAAACTTGTTTTGCTCAAAACCAATGTTTTGCTACATGTTTTCCCATACAGTTTTCATATCAGCAAAGCACCTCAAATAGATTGTTTTCCTCCAAAAGATGATAAAATTTGTCAGTGCAACACTGCGTTGCTGACTGAAACTTCGAAAAAAGCCGCAATATGCTAATAAAAGATGGCACTAATACAGAATATTCAATTTTTTAAACAATCCTTGCAGTCGGCGTAGCAAGGTAATGTCTAGCTATTTCGTTAACTACCAATCGTTACCATTAACTACCAGCCTAAGTACTATGACATTGACGGTAGTCAATTGCCACCATCTGCATAACCCTTCGTCAGTAATTTCGCTAATCAATACAATTAATTTTGCTATTGATAAAACAATTAATTATTTATTATTATTTATCGGGAATAAAAGGCGAACATTTTGTACACGTGAAATATTTTCCGTGAACAAAAAATGGTTAACAAAATTAAAGAATAGCACAACAACAACGCAGACATTGGCATTCACAATTTTAGGGAAAGGGAACAAATTTCACATGAACTTTTACTCCCGATAAGAGTGACTAATACATTTTGCAGATTTCTATAATGCATTTTCATTTATTTCGTCGAATAGTTAGTTTCCCTTCATGATCACGTCTTCACATACGCGATTAAAATTATATTTTCAAACGTCTAGTTTTGAAATGAAAAAAAAACGACTGATAAAGGCAAATCAATGTCAAAATTTTCATCTGGCAATACTACAATGCAGAAAAGCATTTTATAATCGAATAGTGTAGCATATCTTAGGGATGTTATAAAAAGCTACCCAGCAAATAATTCATAAGGGATCCAAAGCTCATGCATGCTCGTTTCGCAAACAAGAATTTTTTTTAGCAAAAACTGTTAAAATTTATAGTTTAAAATATCAATCAGTTTTATTATTTTTAGTAATAAATGCATCTGTGTTCCATGTGAAAACAAAATGGGTATAACAAGTATTTTCTTCTTAATTTCACTTGAAATACATAACGCTCATGTACTCAAAGAACGTCATAACTCAAAAAATGGATGCAGAATTAATCCTCATATCGTTCATATTGTGTAACAATTTTCTCTTGAGAGAAAAGTCAAATTTTCTTTTTCCATTAAGTTGGGTGTAAATTGAAAACTTTAAACTCGTTTTCTGGCAAACTGGTTTTTTTTAGTTATGACGTTCTTTGAGTAAATGAGCGATATGTACATAACAGGAATATACATATATATGTATGTATATGAATCTAAGTTAGTCTGTGGCACATTTAAAACCCATTATTACATCCTACTTTTACTGATAAAATATTTAAAAGAATACATTTTTTTAATTCTCTTTTACACTTGTCTAAACCTTTTAACACTTTGAAAATTGGCACATCGACAGATTCTTGGACAGAGAGAAATAATCGCCAAAACTGGAAGAAGTATAAATATCTACTATAGATACTCCTGTAATGCACTTTTTACGCTTCCGTTCCCTCGCGAACATCTTTCATCAATTGCCTTAAAGTAAAGCTGAGTGTGCACTAGCAAGTTTTCTTGCGCAAGTTGCTTCCAGAAGTGAACACGTATTAGAAGTCGACTTCCAGAAGTTACGGCTTGCAGAATTTACTTGCTGCAATTATGTGGAAACACGTGTTTGTTGCTTGCTGGAAGTAACTTGAACGACTTGCTATGAACTGCAAGTGTTTTGAAGACTTGCAGAAGAAGTCGGTTAACCGGTTTGTGGTATTCTCTTCTGTTTTCAGTTTTTTTTTTGAGTTCTTTTCCAAATTTATAAAAATGGACAAAAATAAATTTGTTTGGAGTACATTTGGTGACGGAAAAACAAGAGAGTTATCCTGGTGGTATACTCCGTAATTCGAAACGAACGAAAATCTTTTCGAACTTGTATGTTAAATACATGCAAATTCGTTTCGAAGTACAGAGTAGACCCTCTGAATTATGGGATACTTATTACATATGCTTATATGGCCACTCCACTTCTCCTTTTGGTGAAATAAAATATTCAGCAAATTCGTTACGAATATTTTTCGCTTCTTGCGCTTGACTGCAAGCTATAACCACATTGCAATTTTTTGCAGCAAGTTCGTCGTTATAACTTCTACAAAGTACTTCTGGAAGCAGATTTCCTCAGTTTTCGGTTTGAGTGAAAACACTTCAGCAAATACTTGCATAAGTTCTTCCCCAAGTGACTTGCTAGTGGTCACTCGGCTTAAAAGAGGACTAACTCAAAATTTACTATTATAACTGCTCAATTCTCAGTTAGTTCAAGTAATAAACACCACATAGAATTGTTTTTTTATTAGTGCATCATGCGTGCAAGTAAAGAATTGCATGCATTTGATTAAATTTATTAAACAATTCTCTTCAAAATACACAGAAGCTTAGCGAATTTAATAACTAATGTCATGGCATTCACTGTCAGTCAACTAATTCATTATAATAGTGCAATTAAAAGAAAATGATTTTTCATTATTCCTCTTATTGATCTATCGTTAAATTTGAATATGTAGTGGCTTTAAAAGACAAGCTATTGAATTTACTAGCTGATATATGCATGTAAAGGGTGATTTTTAAGGTCTTTCGGAGTTTAGAGAAATGTATGAAATCTTTATTTTTTTTTTCTTTTTTTTTTTTTTTTTTTGATAAAGAAAAGTAACATTCAGGCAAAGAATGCCTACTACTATTACTAGGTGTAGCCTTCTTTAAGAAAGGGATAGTGATAGAGAAGACAGATGGTGAAGGAAGAGATAAAGGAAAGCTTCATTCTTTTACAATACAATGCAGTGTTGCAGCGCCTCTGGTGTTAAATGAGGCGTATTGAATTTTTTTGAAGCTGTGTTTAGTAGCCATTTTATTATTTTACTTCGCCGATGATTCTGCTACACAACGAAGGAGGGCGCTCTGATATTACATTATGAATAGTATCTGCTGAAGTCGGTGACCAGTGACTTTTTTTTTATAGGACCAGCACTCAGGGGATAACCCCTACTCATGCAATGCATTGTGCTAGAACTAGGAAAATAGGTTGTACGGAAGGAGGATAGAGGGAGTAGTGTCTCTGTGAACATTTGATTTAAACTTTCTCACGCTGGTAGTGACAGGAAAGACCTCCGTACGTAATTGGTTCCACATACGAACAGTGCGGCTAAAAAAGGAATTCTCTCTGTAATGCGTAGTGCGATTCGTTGGCCAATCGACCACAAAGGGATGTGCTCTGAATGAGACACGTGTTGTGCGTATAAATGTGCGGGTTTCAGGAATAAGTTCCCTAATTTCATTAGAACACATTCCGTTGTAGTAACGATAGAACAAGGAAATGCACCCCACATTGCGTCGATGCTCCAATGAATCAATAGAGCTGGATACCCTACTGTCACCGATGAGCTTCTTCGCTCTCTCCTGTACGCAGTCGAGCAGCCCCAAAATAGACTTTGAAGCGCCGGCCCATACATGAGATTTGTATTCCATTTTTGGTCGGATATAAGTGGACTTTGCCTTTATCACTTGAACTTTCCTACAACAACTGATACAAAGGGCCTCTATGCACATCAAAAAAATGCGTGGTGTTGTTATTTAATGACTGTCGGACTCGAACCCAGAACCTTCGGTTTTGTAGTCAAAGTGCTAACTACTTTAGCTAACGCTATCGGGTAACAATTTTATACAAATATCTTGTACATATATTATTCAACACTTGAGATAAAAATAAAATTTTCTTTTTTTCCCAGTTGTGTATTAATTTAAAACTTTAGTTCCAGTTTATGGAAGAAGGTCGAAAATTCTCGTCTGCCTATTTAAACGTCACGTCTTGGCTCGAGAACAGTTTTGTGACGGATTACTTCTCTTCAATAGCAGCAATCAGTTATTTTCGTCAACGGGTAGATAAGCCCCAATTTTTTTGTTATTTTATGAAGTGACAGAAACAAATTTGAATGCTTTGCAGACGAGAATTTTTTATTGTCTTCGATAAACTTGCAGTTAAACTAGTTTTCTGTAAAACTGGATTTTCGAGTTATGACGTTGTTCAACTAAATGAGCGATAAAGTAATAACAGCATAACTCGATTTGAGACAAAACCGAGTTAAATATGCTACAAACGAAATTTCATGTTTACGTGAAATCCCCATTGCTCTAATCAAATTCACTATAAAAATTTAAACAAAACATATTGATCTAAGTTCTAAAAAAAAGTCCAATGAAATTTATATAAACTACATTTTCAAAAAATCTTGTGTGTATTCGTTTACTGTATTAACGAAACAATTATTTTAATTTGCCCATTTTGTTTATGTACATATGTATGTATGTATTTCAAGAAAAAAAAACAGTCATACGTTCAAAGTGGTTTTTCTCTAAACTATGTTTGTCGACTTACGCTGTTATCACTTGTGGCCACTGAAGTATATACTACATTCTGTACCCATTAAATTATTAAGATCGTGTTGTTATTTTTTTATATTACTTTTTTTATAATTCTTATCCAAAAAATTAACGTTAACTTTAACGTCTACTGATAAAAAATGTGTATTTTTATTAGCAAAATGTATTTATGAACGTATGTATGAATTACTTTGCCAGAGCATAACAAATTGTAGGTGTCACATTTTCTCAATAAGTTTTCAGCTCCTTTTAAATCCTAAAATCGTTTAACGCACTCCCACACCAAGAATGCCCACATGACTGGAAAAATACTCAACCCGACCACAACCGGTCGTAGGGGGCGTGACACTTTACAAAATTTTCAGTATAAATTATCTCATCCGTAACAATTAGAGCGTTACGTAATATGTGGATAGCCCCTAAATTACGACATTCCATATCGATCCAAATTTCCGCACAAACACAATTAAAATTGTATGAACATTTTCAATGCGATATCGAATGCCGTAATTCTTCTGAGAACTTGTCCATCTCTAGTTTTAATTTAAAATTTTCTGAGCTTTTTTCGGTACCTCCTTAGTACACACAAATGAGAAGTGCATAACGTTCGTTTTTTATGGTTGGGCCGATTTAAACAATGAAGAGAAGATGACGGCAAAAAAGTCGGCTTATCATATACCGGTAGCAACAACAACAACAACAACAATAAAATAAAATAAAAGAAGTATGTATAAAACACAACAGAAGATAGAAAAAAACTTATAGACAGAAAATCCAACCAGACGGAAGGAAGGGCGGAAGAAAGTCGCAAAATATTAGCAATCGGTTTCATTTTCAGTTGAGTTTATTTTAATATTATTTATTAATGTACATAGGTATGTACATATTTATGTGTGTATGTACATATGTATGTACATAAACCAATTTAGATTATTGTAGGTACGACGAATAAATATTTAATTTGTCTGTTTTGCTTTGTTGTTGCCATAATACGTACATATGTATGTATGTATGTATGTATGTAATTTTGTTATTTAAAATTTTCTACAAGACAAGTTATACATACATATGTACATACACACACACATACATATCACCAGCAGCTCCAGCGGTTTATGCTGTCGGCCGGCAATTCAATCAGTTATTGGGTGCAGTTGAACATCAACCAACTGAAAATACTCTCACACGGACACATTACAAAAATAATAATAAAAGTTAAATCTTTTTTCCAATTTTTTTTTTTTTTTTTGAAAACTATTAGATAGACTTTTTAGTTCATTTAAGTATGACCAGCAGCTTGGCACGTTTACGTTTAATAACCTTTGATGTCACCAATACTCTGTTAAAATTTCGCACAACTCCTGGCAAACAGTATGGAGAAATTGGTGCTCTTTTCGGTGTACGTTGCGATAATGATGATTTGGCCAAAAGTTTCAAATCCAATTGGTTTGTATTAAACAACAAACAGTGAAATGAATATACATAATTGAATTATATTATTAATTGAAAATACATATGTATGTATGTATATAATGTGATTTTAGGCACAAAATGAATCGCTTGTATCCAAATTTTGGCCGAACATCAGCTTTAATGGACTGGCAGCAATGGTGGCGTGAGCTTATATCACGTAAGTGTGCAATGAGTATGAAATCGTAAGAAATATTTTAAATCTAAAAAAAATTAAATGAATAATTAATTCATAATTATGAAGAATACACACAGCTAGCACTACATCTAAAGAGTTTTGTGGGTAAAATGTAAAAAAAAAATATGAATGAATTGAGTATTTTATTTATGTACCCAGCTGGAAAAGGCACAAGGCGAATTCACATCAGGTGATCCTAATTCACCAGCACACATAATTTCTCTGCTGTCAATCAATGCAAAACGCCAGAAAATATTCTGACAGCAGGAAATTTTACACTAACAAATATACAAGGCGAATACGCAGAGTTGCAAATTAAGACCACCTGGTATCAATTCGCCTTGAGTAGGCACTAATTACATAAATAATGTATTATTTTCCACAGCAAGACAATGCATTTCCTTAGAAACGAGGGGGTAATTTGATGAAACACAATAATTACACATTGATTACCACGTGCACTACCACATCTGATTGTGACGAGTGTTATGAATCATAGAATTCATTCCTCGGACGTATTAAAATAATTCATTACTTTCCTAGGACATGTTCTGTCTTAATAGTAATGAATTCTGGGATGAAAAATTATACATGCTGTGCATTATTATACTATTCATTGCCTTTTCCCACTGGGTATGTACTTATGTATGTGTATAATATTGCCAAATTTTTTTACAACGCATAAGAATTTTCTTGGATTTATAAACAAAGATTTTTAATGTCAAACACATTTTTGGTTTTTTTTTTTTTAAAAAAAGCAACTAAAACAGCGAACAAACAAAACTTAAAAAAAACTAAACTCACTTCCAAAATAAGCACTAAAAATCTAAAAATAATTTATGCAGTTTTCTTTTCTAGAAAAAGTGCAACATTTACTAACTTTTTATGAGGAAAATACTAAGTAGTTTTTCGTTATTGAAAATCAATGATTAAATATTGGCAAAAATTCTTAAATTTCTTTGTTCTCTATTTGGTTTTCAATACACTTAAATCTAAATCGCAGGAAAGCAAAAATTTTCAAGTTAAGAACTGATATTGAGCTGGCCAGTCAGTACCTTATCCTCTTGCGAGCTGAACTATAAATGGTGAAATCCACTTTTAGAAAATATATGTAATGTTGTCTACATAACCCTGCTCTTCAGCTTCCCATTCATGATTTTAAAAGGCCATCGACTATCGGATTAGTGTTTTCGGCTTATTTATTGGCTTTATAAATAATATCAATATGGATTTGATTACCGAACTCTAATCTAAGGGCACTTTAAAAATTCTTCCCAACGCTTATTATACATATTAGTCGCTTCATTAAATCGCATTTAAAATCTTATCAGTCATATGTATGAATGTGTAAAATATTCCTTTATACATATGTATATATATAGTATATATTTATGTATGTTATATGTATATATATACATAAATATACATACATATGTATGTGTCTACATATATACGAGTACATACTACCTATTTGCGCATGTTGACTTCAAACATTATCAGATATTTTTTTAACGTTAGCAATATAAGATATTCAGCAATATGATTGAAAAATTTAATGAATTTAAGCCGACTCGTTTTGGGGGTATGTGATATAGAGATGAGCGATTTTTCGAAACCTGTTACTTTTTCACAGCGATTGAAAAATCACCAATCACAACTGTGACTGAATTTATAAAATAAAATCTTTACAGTAAATAAAGCTACCACATGAATTATTTTATACCTTCACCGATTGTCGAGAAAAGATCGTCAAATCGTGTCAAATTGTCTCTTCTAGCAACTATGTATAGCACTCACATTTTTGTATTTGCAATTTTACTGTCTCTCTGCCTTTTATACCACAATTCACAATATTTGGATGGGGCTGATTGCTAATTGTTTGTTCTTGTCGCTCTTCTTATTAGTATATATCAAAATACCAATACTAACAAATATTTCTAAAGCAAAAGAGCTGAATTGCGTGAAGCCGTGATCACAGCCACTGTTTAATTTCATTGATGCTCTGCTACAAACAAAATACTGCTAAACTGTGATCACAGTTTAAAAGAACAGCGATTTAGAAATCACGTTCACAAGGGGCAACATTATTAAAAAAATCACAGTATCGCTCAACACTAATGTATGATGTAAGGCCTGATTACCACGGCCCACTACTTACATAAATTAAGTTTTAATTCAGAATTAATCCTAATGCTTTAAATAAATTAAATAAATCTACATAAATAAATTTGCTTGTATCCACACTATATTTAAAAATTATAAACTTTCTAATTTAGGTTTCTTTCCATAAATATTTTCCGAATTTAAAAAAATATTTTTTAATTTTGGCCAACATTCTTCAGTTGTAATGTGCTTAAAAATAGTTAAATTATTCCGTGAAATGTGCTTAAAATCATTAAGAACTTGCATAGCTGATTACCAGTAAAAATATTCATAAATTCATACGTTATTGCAACATAGGCATAACTCAAAAAAGCTAAAAGATAAAAGTTTAAGAAATTTATTATTCGACATATTGTCATAAGTTTATTTTAATTGAAATTTATTTGCTGATGGTTAAGCATTGTCTATATATGAGTATTTCAATTAAAATAAACTTATGACAATATGTCGAATAATAAATTTCTTAAATGTTAAATTTAGATTTTATTTTTCATTTTGCCTTATAAATACTTTTGTTGTTATCCAATGGATTTCTAATTATACAAAGGAATATAAATTATTTGCTGGATTTTGTTGGGGTTTCTGGGCCTTCTACGCTTCTGTTTCATAAGTCTGTGCATAAGAGAAGAGGTTTGTGACTGTCCAAAATGTGGTTGAAGTCTACTGATGATTTGGCTAAGCACCAATGAAATATATAGACAATGCTTAACCACCAGCAAATAAATTTCAATTAAGATAAAAATTTATAAATGTACACTTTTCTTTCTCAAAAGAAAATTTTTACATAAAAATTAAATACAACCATATAACGAATTTTCTAAATTATTAACTACAAAAATACATATTTTGAGATATGACTATGTTGTACATAATGGAGCGATACGTGCATGCTTGGATAGATTCATACAGATGTATATTTTTATCTTTAGACACCTTTGATGAATGTGGTGCAAGAATACCACCCGAAAAAATTGGGGATTTCAGTACTAATCTATTGGACTTATACAAATCGACATCGGTTTGGGAACATTGCAATGGCGGCATTGATTTACTGAATTACTTGCGTATGCAACAGCAACTGGGCATGAGCGAGTCACCAACTCGGCAACCACCGTTCACCATGGGTGTCATATCCAATTTCGATCCACGTCTAGTTATTTTATTGAAAAATTTAAAAATCGATCATTATTTTGATTTTATACTCAATTCATACGATTGCAAAGTGGAAAAGCCAAATAAGGAAATATTTGAATTTGCCTTAAAGGTTGCAGATATCAAGGATCTCAAACCAGAACAGTGCTTACACATAGGAGATGGTCCTACCACCGATTATATGGCCGCCAGGTCTTGTGGTTGGAATGCGGTACTGATACATGAACGAAATGCACAATATTTAATGAAAAAATATAGTGAAGAGAAAATTGATAAAAATTTTGTATTCCCCAGTCTGTTTGACTTCCATAAAAAATTAGCAAATAATTGTATATATTGGTAGATTAGAATAAGTTATGATTTCATTATTTTGTGTTCATATCATTTTACAATTTGTATTGTATTTGAATAAAAGTATCAATAAAACTGAAAAAAAACATTATTTTGGAGGTTTTATGTTGGCCAGTAAAGTTGAATGTTTTTCGAAAAGTTCAACTAAAGGATCTTGAGGTTTATTATACTCTCTGTCATATTCAACACCTACAGACCACAGTGATTCTAAATCATAAGATTCTCGTGTGGTGGGAGAAAATATATGCAGCGCTATATTACCCAAATCCATAGCCATCCAATCACGACTTTTTTCTCCCTCAATTCGGGGCAAAATATCCCCTTTTTTAGATTTGATTTTAAAAACACGTCTTACAAACTCAGCCATGGACAGCATATGACGATAACTGCGTCCACTACAAACTACCATATAATCTGTGTATTTCAGTTCTTTGGGAACGGAACATACAAATATATCCTCAGCATTTTCTTTGCGCAAAACATCTACTAGATCCTCAATATCGAAAACACCTGCAACTCCTCCTGAAATCACGATTAAGAGAACATACATACATACATAAATACATTTCTAAAACTGGGAACAGCCACAACTTACGTTTTAAATTCAAACTCATATAAATATCATCCATCACTTCCTCTGGCTTATCCTGCGACTGATAACGTTCACGTTCTTCATATATATCCAGAATCTCGGGAGATTCTTCTTCTCGAAATATTTTGTACTTTTGGCTTAAAGCTCCCGTTAGATTTTCTGTTTGTGGATTGGTAGTAGAACATTTTGCATCCGTTGTACGCGTTCCTGAATTTTCATTCTGCATTTTCTTTGTTTCTGGCTGGGAAAACTCATGATGGAAACATCTTATTATGGGTACACTCAATCGTTTATCACGTATTAAGCGAAATATACGGCAATTTAGCATCTTTTTTTTCCCCACTAAAGAATGTTATGCACTTTTTATTTTACTATTTTTCTTTGTCTTATCACAGAACATTCTGTGGTCTTATTGTGTTACAACAAATGTCAAACACATGTTTATTTTGATTGTGTAGAGAAAAAAGTTGGCAAGCCTAAACTTAATAACGGCTGGCAACGCGAAGAAATTTGTTCTCAAATTTAAAAAAATAGCGTTATTTCATACCGAGTTTTTATTGCTACATGAAATGTATGTATGTGCGATTTATTGATTGGCAATGTACATATGTATATATATGAAAATCATTTTGCAGGGGTTTTGATTTGCAAGAGCACAGTTAATAACATAAAATAAATTCGTTATAGCTTTTTTGTCAGCATTACATTTATTATTTTGGCAAAAAAATTCAATTTGATTTTTAAACGGTTCCAGCTACCTGTTCATATTTGAAAAAAAATCAATTCGATTATTTCAAGCACAAAATGATTTCAATCCGTATTAAATTCCATAAACGGACTGATAAATTTTCATCTCATTTTTTGATTAAAAATTAAATTGAATCTTGAAATTGGCATTAATTCTTCCGATCCAATCTGACTATCAGTAAGTAAAAAATATCAGATTATTTGAAGTACTTCAGAGTATGGGCGTTCTTAATATTCGGTTTTTTGTTGAGTAAAGAACCGTTTTTATTAAAATTGGTCCTTTTTTATGGAAAACAAAATGTTACGAATAACAATGAAAGCTCTCTGCTTGAATTAAGTTTTATCGCAACTGAAGGAATGAACACAAGAATTGATTAAGGCACTTTTAAGGTTAAATTTCAGGATAAAATTGCTGCCTTTGAGTTGATTTAGGTTAAAATTACCATTAAATGTTAAATATGTATTATGAATATTTATTTTTGAAAAAAAGGAAACAAATGTTTCCTATAAATGAACTTTTTAATACATGCATATACATATGTATGTATGTTTATAACTGAAATACTTTTTTTTTAAACTTAAAACTTAAAAAAATTGTAATGCATAAACAATAAATAAAACAGTATTGATAAATGTTATATAACTTGAATATCCTCAAGAGAGTCAGAATATTTTGTAAATACAATTGGTGGAATAATATACATACGTAATTGAAAAGTATTTTAATAATTAAAAATATTAACAACAAATCTTAAAATTTAAATACATTTATAATAATACTAAACCAAATTGAAAACAAGCAAAAAGACAAAAACAAAATTACAAAAAAAAAGGTTCTTTCGAGTTTGTGTATGATTAAAATTGCAATTCGAAAGCATTGCCTACCGTTTCCAATTACAGGGTAGACTTTACTGATTTTATAAAATACAACGTTTCTAAACATTTGGAATCTGTATGAAATTTTGAATTTTATTGAATTTTGAAATTTCGAATTTCTCATACAAACTTTAAATGTTAAACAACGTTTTTTCGTTTTACAAAAAAGCCTAGTTTAAAAGTTAACAAAAAAAAATCGAGCAAAATTTTACAATAAAAAGAATACATATTTTTAAGATTTTTATACTTTAATATTTAAAACTAGTTGAAAAAGTTAAATAATTTTTAAATTTTTATGAAATGAAATCAATGACATAAATATGGTATTTGAGGAAAATATGAAAAGAGTTATTTATAATGGCTTTTGGTTTGTTTTCATTATTTTAAGGTTTTTTTTCCTCTTTTTATCGCAACAAGATAAAAGGTTAGGGTATTTTCTTTTAATGCGCTCGATAATTATAAAGTTTTGCTGGTTATACAACAGTAAAATTTAAGTAATTTCCATAATTACTCTTATTAGGTTTTATAGCATAAAATCTTAAAATCACTCAATTTTAAGCAAAACCATCAAATCCTATAATTTTGGTGCACACTTTAGACAAGATAAACACTCGTTTTTTTTTATTATTAGTTTTATACCATTAATAATATTAGATTTTTATAGCTGTGATATATATAAATATTATAGAGTTATCGTTTTATCTACTACTTGTATTGTGTTAAGACATTTAGTAAATAAGTAGTTAAAGCCAATATTGTTAATAAATTTTTGGGTAATTTTTCTTTCGTTATGAGGTTTCCCTTCAAAGTGGAATAAAGTAGAAGTTTTAACAACAAATAAAATAAATACTCGCATAAGCTCAAAGTAATAGTAGATCCTCTTCGACTTTTTTCGATTTATTTTTGTCAGCTGATTGCTGATGCTGCTGGGCATTATCTAAATTATTAGTAGCTTGTATAGTGGGAAGATTTTCGGCTGCGGCTGCACGCTCCTCAAGAAATTTATCAAATTCTGAACTGGTAACTGTTTCTTCAATGCCCTCAATTCCTTTCTGCAAACAAATTACAAATAATATAGAAATATTTACAAGCGAAATATTTACACAACTAAATAAAGTTTCTTGCAAACTAAAAACAAACAAAAAAACTAATAAAAGCAAATTATTTATATAAAATATGTTTGTGTTGTGGTATGAAAAATTAAATTGCTTTAAATGAATTGTGAGAAATGAAACTACGCAACAAAATTAGTTTATAATAATTAACTAAATGAAAACTAAACAAAATAATAAATTATACTTTACTTACAGAGCTGCCTAACCATTCTTCCATTTCATCGATCTCATTTTCTTTAGCAGGCTTTTTAAGTTTTCATATTTTTTTTTTTGTATACCAAAATAAAATTATATATTTTTCAAAGGAAAATACATAAAAACCAAATGTAAAGAAAGGGGAGTTTTTTTTTGTTCATTTCAAACGAAAGTTTATAACAAAGCCGTTTAACAAGGATAAAATTAAAAAAAGTAAAAAAAATAATTAAAATTTTTTGTAATATATTTCGCCAATTTATAAATAAATATATAAGTAATATATAAAATCATTTCAAGGAAAAATAATGAAGAGAAATATTAGTTTTTGGGTGGAATGCAGCAATACTCACTTTACTTACCACCGGCATATTGTTGCCGGTACGCTTAAAGGGAGATCCTAAGCTGCCAGCTGTAGCGTCCAATGTGGGAATGTCTTTTAACAAATCACTTTTGCTACAAAAAAAAAAAAAAGAAAGCAAGAGGAGTATATAAAAATATTAAGCAGCTTATATACTTATATTTTTTTTTAACTTTGCAACTAATGGCAAGTCTTATTTGAAATTATTGAGTCAACTCTCAAACTCTTAAATTTAAATTTTCTTTACAAAAAGTTAAACAATTTTGCACTTTTTCCAGAATAGAAAACAGCGTAAATATTATTTAGTTATTTCTTATTTCAACCTTGTCCAATATTTTTAAACCCCTAAATGTTATATTTTTTAGAGATTCTAACGCTTCTCATGAATTATAAAGAATTTTTAGTTGTTGTTGGTTAAGCACCGTTTTTGCTTAGGAAACTCATCTGTAGACTTCATTCATACGTTTATAGAAAAAGTCTCAAAATGTTATTGAGAATTACGTACATACATACATAAATATAATAACTGCCAGTTTATAGAAGACAAGTAAAATATCTCGTCTGCCCATTTACATTGAAAAAAAAATTGTTTTCAATTAATATAGACAGACGAGAATTTTTACTTGTCTTCCATAAACTGGCAGTAAATTAAAAAACCTCGAAACCTTACAAGAAACATTTTTATTTGATTTTCAACCTGACCCTTAAAACTTACAATTTTTGTTTTTACTCTCAAATTGCCGAGTTGTCAGACCAAATTAAAGTTTTAACAAATCCAACGCAAGTTTTTCAATCAAAAAAAAAAAAAAAATAATTATTTTCAAGACAAATTAAATTTTTTTGTAAAATTAAATTTTTACACAAAATTTTTTTCACTTTATATAAGAGGGCCTATTCAAGGATATCGAAAGCATACGTTCCATTTATAATTTACACACATACTCGTACATACATTGAAAATCAAAACAACTTTTTTATTATATTATAAAACGAACGTATTCTTTCGACATCGTTGAACAAGTCTTAACTTTTGTTTAAAAAGAATATGGGAAGCGGTTGACCTTGCGGCATCGACACTAAAATCTAAAATCGATTTGACGAAGACTTTTGAAGTGATTAGAAAAAAAAAATATTTTTTCGAAATTTTCCATCTCTCTCGAACGAATCACACGATTTTAGTCCAATTTAATAACAACATCTGGCATTTCTTGTGTTGTCGTTTTCAAGACAACATAGATGTTGTTCAGAATAAGTTTTTATATATTTTTTCATACTTTACGGCTTAAGTAAAATATTGCCCCCCCCCCCCCTTATCAGAAAAAAAAGTAAAAACAGTTTGTTTGTTGGAAAAAAAACACCTCAAAAGTGAAAATTTAAAAGATTTAAATTAATTTAATTTCTAATGTCGAACTCAAAAACTGATCACTAAAGCTTTCAATTTATTATTTTCTTTACAATGCACATTATAAATAATAGTTATTCTAAATTATCTATCCTCCATATTTATGTAAATAATATTCATATAAAAAAAAAAGTGCAAATAAATAACTTACTTGTTGCCGTTAGTGCGAGATTGTGCCAGCATATCAAACTCATCGGCATCCTTGGCTGTGGGTTTCGTTGTGTTACCGACACCTGCAAATAAATAAAACAAACTGTAATAAAAATTTTAAGTAACACATTCACCATAAATACCTAAACGACTAAAACTATTTAACAAATCATCTTTATTACTATCGGGGAAATCTAATAATTTTGGTGATTCTGATGTGGCACCACCAACAGCCGCAACTCCCACGGTTGCCGCAGAATTAGTGGGTGGTATGCCAATGGCTGCACCCAATACAGCCGAAGGTGAAGTGACACCACCAGTATGACTGCTACGATTTTTCTCATAACGTTGATGACGCAAAAACAAATTATTCAATTCATCATTGATGCGTAACAATTCAGCCGTCAACTCGTCATCGGTAACACGTCCAATTAGGTCAACAATACGTGATTGCATTTCTCTAGTTGAAGGGGGAAAAACATTTTTATTATTATTTTTTGTTGCAATTTGTCTAAAGTAATATATTTCACTCTGTAATTACTTGCAAGTAGCTGTTAAATCATTGATTAATTGATAATCATCTGGCTGCTCTTCACCCGGTTTAAGTTCTGTCAACATTTCGCTCAAAATCGACATGTTAACTGAAACAACTTCCAATTCAGAATGTAATTTAGCGATTTGTTCTGGGGACAATTGTGTGGGACCAGCAGTCTGAAAAAAAATATTGAATTTTAAATATACATATCGCTCATTTACTCAAAAAAAAAACTAGTTTGTCAGAAAACGAGTTTAAAGTTTTCAATTTACACACAACTTAATGGAAAAAGAAAATTGTATTCTACTTTCAAGAGTTGAGTGAACAAGTTTGTTTAGTTGTCTATAAAGTATCGCAATCAGGCTTATCATAAATAAAATTTCACATGGAAATTCACGAACGTGTGAACAATTGATTGATTGCGAAATATTTTGACAATTTATGAAGAAAATTGTTCACATAGATTTGTCTGTTGGAAAAAGTAGGAATTTGTACATACAAACGAGTATGCAAGTTTTAAATTTTAATGGAATTGATGATACGAAATTAAAATCCATGTAAACGAAAAATTTTATTCGGAAATTTTCACATGTGGAATTCATGGTAAGGCTGAATATGTACTCGTACATAGATATATTGTACTCGTATTTATGTTTTTTGATGATTAAAAGATTTTGTTTAAGTGCTTTCCCTTATCGGGAATAAAAGTTCATGTGAAATGTTTTCCCTTTCCTTGAAATTGTCTGCGTTGTTGTACTATTTTCTAACGTTGTTCACTTGAAATATTTTTATGAAATTTTTACACAATATGAAGAACGAGATTCCACTTGTCGACATCGACGTCACTCTAACACAATACCAAAAAAAATGGGGCTTGTTTACTCGCTCTCGAGCACAATTTTGTGCAACTGACAATCTCTTTCCGTTCCCTAAGGTCTAGATAATAACATAAACCTGCGAGCAGGAGTCAGTTGTTTTCGACAACGGGTACAAAAGCCCCAATTTGTTTGTGTTGTGTTAAAGTGACGTCGATGCCGACAACTGGAATAAGCGTGATTAACTTAAAAAATTTAATTTTTGAGTTATGACGTTCTTGTAATAAATGAGCGATATATTCATTATTTTTTTTTTCTTTTTAAAATTTTTACCGGCATGCCAGCCGCTGTCATCATGGGATGTTGTGGAGATACCACAGCTGGTTGATTCAAAACTTGAGGTGGTGGCTGCTCTGGAACGCTCTACAAAGTAATTTAAATATGTATTTATATATTATTAAATATAGTATTAATGTACTTTATGTACTTTACCCTTTGAGGCGTGTATATGGGTGCCATATTTTCTGCATCAGGTTGGGGAAATTCAATTCCCTTGTTTTTCAACTCTGCATACATTAGCGTAACCCCATTTAGATCCGGTTGATTTCTAAAAGCATCTGCCCAGGTCTGTATTAGACTGAGCACCTTTTCTTGCACCACCATGGGCGGGTCATTTTTGGGCCCAATCAATTTAACCAAATCTTGAATGAAGTCCTTTTGTGCCACCAGCACATGAAATGCTTTGCCACAATTTTTAACACATGTCTCCAAGACAGTAAGTGTGAACATAATCACTTGATTATTTTTGCCAGCATTCTGTTGCAAACGTTTACGTATGGCTTTCATGGCATCTCGTGCCGTATCGGAAGATTCATTTATCATGTCACAAATTTCCATATTTAGAGCCCAATTTTCAGAGGCCATAGATGCATCGGTAGCTTGTTCTAAAAACAGCAAAAGGAAAAATTTCTTGAATACATACAACAGACACACATACATACATGCATTTATACATTTGTATGTACTTCAATTAACACTTATTTGAATGTTATATGTAAACATATTTAACAATTAGCACTAGAGAGAGTTTTAATCTTTTTTTTTTTTTTTTTTTTGTAATTAAGCAAAAGATCTTTCAAACAAATTTTAATTTTTTTCAAATTTTATTTCAAATACACATACGAGTACATGCAACTGTCTACAGTACGAGTATATTTCCATGTTTATAACAATATTATAAAAAGCAATAATATAAAATGCAATCGTCGAAATCATTAATACGATTTCGAACATTTTGTTTTTAAAGAATATGTAAAATAGGTTTTTGAATATCTTTCTATAACACGTTCGGACAACCGCTGCAAAGTCAAAAGTCAATCGAAAGAGCGAACTGTAAGAGCTATACATATGTAGTTTGAAAATATTTAACAAGTTTGTCGTTACCATCCATACATCAATCAAAGAATATAAGATTACGCAATCAGCTTTTGGAAAAATTCTTTTTCTGCGCATGTACATATGTAAGTATGTACATCAGTGATCTGCATGATTACGAATCAAACGGCATAATTTTGCATTTTCTAATATGAATATTGAGCTAGCACTTAACATTAAAAAATTAAATATGCTATTGCATGATTCATATCAATCAGACTGTTGTTAATAAATGCATGCCACTGCTTGCAATTGCTATTCATTCATATGATTCACTAAAGCAACGAATCAGTATGATTGTTTTGAAAACTTCTTAAACCCCCTTCTGGCAAATATAGTTTTATTTAATATTACAAAATAAAATAACTAGGCTCATTTTATTTTATAAATTATTTTAATTCGAGAAAAACTATTAATTAATACGCCATGTTTTATTAACATAAGACTTCATCATCTAGTCAACGTGCTTTTGTGAGTTATTTGATTACTATACAAAACAATCAAACAATTTATTTATTTTTACTAACAGCACTCAAAAAAAAGAGAGTGAGTTAATGACAGTCAGCAGCGATGCCAATTTAGCGCGTTTTAACTATGCTAAACGCGCTTTTTTCGTCTTAGCGCGTTTACTAAAAAAAGCGCTAAATTATCGCGTTTTGAACAAAGTTATCATCACTTCAGTTCAATATATTTTTTTACCTTTTTTGCATAAATTTAACAATTTTCTAGTATTCAAAACTCGTAATATTTTCTAAATTGGTTAATGATTCAGCTGTCGCAAATAAAATTCCCTTGACTGTGGTTAGAATTAAAAACGCATTTTAATACTGTAAATGACAAATATTTTGAAATTCTGTATTAAATGATTTTAATTGTTTAGGATATAGTTTCGAAGAAACAATATTATAAAATCTGAAAAGAGCTACTAAAAAAATTAATTGTATTTACTAATGCACATGTACATACATCGAATTTTATTAAAATTTAATTTAGCGCGTAGGAAAATAGCGCGTTTTGGCTATAAATAGTTGACAATGCTGTAACTTAGCGCGTTCTAGCTCGTTTTGCGAAGGGGAACGGCGCGTTTGGGTTATAAATAGTTGGCATCGCTGACAGTCAGTTGTTAGAGAGGTAACTCTGCAAGCAATATCATTAGTACATATTGATGTTAAATAACAAAGCAAAAGCATTGTAAAAGTGAGTGGAGAGCGAAGGTGAATCAACTCATACAGATCTCTGATGTACATCACATCAGCCGATAAACATACACACAATCACACAAACACGTGCATTTTAATTTCTACGTCATTTTCACGTCACACCAGCACACTCAAGCGCAATGCGTAATCTTGTATTCTTTGATTCATGCCATCTATATATAAAGGTATTTTTTAAACTACATATCTCATCTTTGAGTGACAACACGAATTTTAATATCCGAAACTTTTCGCTTGATTTCGAAAACTCTTTCATTATTAATTTAAAATTTAATTTAATATAATTTTTTGGATAATATTTGATAAATTTCTTTAATATTGTTTGTATTTTAGCTTCTTTTATGATTTTTACAAGTTAGTAATTTGATGTTTTTTATTCAAAAATGTTTCTCAAAATCGTTCGAAACTGATCACACCTTTTGAAAACAATCGTTTTGAAATACGAGGTTTATTCAAAACGTATCGCGAATTTTTAATTTTCGCGGTTTACGTATATTCGAATTTGATTTTGTTTGTGCCGTTATGTTGGTACTCATGTCTCTCACTTTTGCCGACAATTTCGGCCATTTTGAATGTTCAGTTAATTGTTGACAGCTGCTTTGCTTGCACGTGTTTTGGCTCTTGGTCTTCGATTTTTAGCCTGGTTCGTGCGGCAGCTTCCACAAGTCAAGTAAAAAAATTAGTGCCTTCCATATAAATTGTATACACAAGAGCCGACCGTCTGGGTTGTGGAAACAGGGGGAAAATCTGTAAAATCAGTTATTCCTCTTCATAATTTTTATCCAAAAATTATTAAAATGTTTTCCTATTTGTAAAATTTAAACTTTAGTTGTTCTAAGAAATTTTTGGAACTGCATTAGCAATAGTGAAATGCGCATAGGATCCAGCTAACCCCTCAATAATCAATTTCAATTTATGTATTTTTTTTTTTCATAAAAAATATTATAAAATAATAATTTAGGATTATTAGTGCGCTCACAAATGTTAAACTTTATATTCATTCGAGCAAAATTAAAAGAAAATTACTCGATTAATCGAATAAATGTTATTCGTTCAACAACATTACGTCGGTTGGTGGTTATTGGTTTGCGGCACAGTAATAACCAACCGCCGATTAGATCTCTTATTTTTTTCAAATTTAAAATAAGTTAAATTTAAACATTCATTAAAATCGTAAGTGAAATTTATTTGCTGGTGGTTAAGCGATGTCTATATGCATTTCATTGTTGCTTTAACAAATCGTCAGTAGACTTCAACCACACATTTTGAACAGTCACAAACCTCTTATCTTATGCACAAACTTCCAAAAACTATTTGAGAATTCACTGACGATTTGTTAAAGCAACAATGAAATGCATATAGTCATCGCTTAACCACCAGCAAATAAATTTCACTTACAATATAATTATGACAATGTCGAATAATAAATTTCTTGAATTCATTAAAATCTTAAAAGATAAAATATTTCGAAACATATGATAACATTGACGCATCTAAAAGTTGTGTTACTAAGTAGTGAATTGCATTGAGAGTAACAGCCTGTGCAGATTCTGTGATTACGAAGATGAACCTCCAGAGCATATTCTGAAGGACTGTGAAGCGTTAAGCCACAGAAGATATATCCAATTGGGCAAGCACCTATTGGAAGATTGGGAACTGCCAACTCTGGACCCACTGGCAATCCTGAGATTCATCAGGGGAGTAGGTCTAGATGAGGTGCTCTAGCACCTGGCAGGGGATACAATAGATCTACTTTGGTCGCAGTGTCCTGTGCTTCCCGCTAGACTTAATTCATTCATTCATTCAAGTAGTGAATGTTCGCAAAGGGTCAACAATCAAATAAGTTGCTTGTATTTGCGACACATTAAAAATTACAAAAAAAAAAATAATAATAATAATCATATAATCACAAATAAATAACTGCATGAAAAGAAAAAAAAAACAAATAAAATTACTTGGGTCAATACATTTTATTGTTGTTATTTATAAAGCAGCAAATAATTTATTAGCAATAGCGAACAACAACAATAACACAAAGTTAACAATTGAAATAAAAAAAATGCATTGAGTTTTTTGAGTTCATTTGACTTAATTCACAAACGTAAATTTTGAGCTTGTGGAAGAGAAACTGAAAAGTTGCTCAACGAACAACTAAAACTGCCGTGTGTGAGGCAAAATTTAATTCAGACTTAAAAACCAAGGCGCTTATTCATCAAATCAAAGCGTACTTTAAGAGTAAACCAGTATTTTGTATGGTAATACTGGTTTTAAATTTTTAAAGCATACTTTGTCCCGACATGTGTGAATTTAAAAAAAAAAACAACTGGGCCTTAAAATGTCATTTTCAATAATTAAAGCTTGTATTCTGCTCAGATGTAAATTTAATATTTGTAGACTACTCGTACAAAATGGGTTTTGCAGACCAAAGTTTATTGCTTTTTGTTGAATTGTTTTATCAATACTTTTTTATATCATACCTAATTACTATTTTTCAAAATAGTATCTACACTTTAAAAAATGAATTCATTAAAATTTAATGCATTTTATAGCAAACTTGGGTTATATTTAATGTGACCAGATGATTTTGAAGGGAATACCGCCAAAAAGCGGGATTTAATAATAATTCTCTTTCAGAAAGCGGAATGTGTAATATGCTCAAACACATTTTTCAACTCAAAAGAAACGCTTTTAAATATACAAAAATATTTATAAACAAAAATATGTGGCTATATAAATAAAAATCAAATGTCGTTAGGTTTTTACGGAAAGCAAAATTGACCACGCCCACTTTTCTAACTTATCTTAAATCGGAGAATGGCTGGAGCGATTTGACTTATTTGGTTTTAATATTCGTAGTAATTTAAAAAAATAGTATTAAGGAGCGGACGAGTGGTTGTGCAACTCCCATATACGAGGTTTGTTCAAAACGTATCGCGAATTTTGAATTTTCGCGGGTTACGTATATTCGAATTTTGATATTTTTGTGGCGTTATGTTGGTGCTCATGTCTCTCACTTATGCCGACAATTTCGGCCATTTTGAATGTTCAGTTAATTGTTGACAGTGTTTTGGCTCGTCTTCGATTTTTAGCTTGGTTCGTGCGGCAGCATCCATTGAGATGATTGAGCTTTGGTTTCCACGTCATATCCATAAACCCACGAGTCGTCACTAGTTGTGACCCTCTGGAGCAAATTTGGGTCGTCGTGTACAGAGTCCAACAGCTTATTAGCAATGTTCATGCGATGCTATTTTTGGTCGAAATTGAGCAAATTTGGTACGAATTTCGCGGCGACCCGTCTCATGCCCAAATCAATAATAAAAATCTAATGACACGAGCCAATCGATATGTCTAGGTCCTCAGCAACTTCTCTAATGGTGATTGGACGATTGGCCAATTCCATTTTGTTCACTTCATCAATTTTTTCGTCTGTTGTTGAAGTGCTCGGGCGTCCGGCACGCTCTTGGTCGTTCACATCTTCTTGGCCTTCTGAGAACATTTTGTACCACCGATAAACATTACAAGCTAGCTTTTCCGTATCCCACAGTCAACATTCGGAATGCATCCGCGCACTTAATTTCGTTTTTCACACAAAATTTGATACAGGTTCTTTGTTCCATTTTTTTAATAGGTAAAAATCGAAGACGAGCCAAAACACTTGCAATTAACTGAACATTAAAAATGAGTACCAACACAACGCCACAAAAAAATTAAATTCGAATATACGTAACACGCGAAAATTCAAAATTCGTGATACGTTTTGAACAAACCTCGTATAGCTAAAAGAAAAAGTCTGACTAAAACCTAAAACAATTTTTTTATATTTTGAAATACATGATTCTAATGCAGTAAGAAACGTGAATTTTTGTGTAACTTACGAGTTTTATAATGCGCGTGGTCTTACAAAACGTTGGAATTGAACATGAGGGTATTTCACCCCCCATAAAGAAAAAAATATTTACTTTGAGATATCTAGAAAACTAATGTAGGGAGAACGTTGAACGTTTTGTAGGGATAACTTTGTGAACAATGTGCATTGTTTCTGGAAACAACTTCAGAATTGAAAAATTAGGCGTGGTGCCTCTCTTAAAGTGCAAACTTTTGTGTGCTGTATACCGATCTTGTAAAATATACATTAATTTTTTAAAAGCTTGGTATCTGCTACAAACACCAACTTGAAATTCCGCTGATGCTGCAGATGATAGAAAAAACAATCGGGATTGTTCAAGTGAGTGTGGCTCCTCTCAAATAGAGAAAATGTTTACTTAAACAAATATCTTGGAAACTAATGCGAACTAATGAGAATTTTGAAACAATTTATGACTATTTTTCTTACGAGTAATAATGAAAATTGTATTCTACAAAATAGTGAAGGTTAAACACCTGGCGTGGCACTTCTAATATAGGGTGTTTTTTATTGAGGTATAGAACTTTAAGTTGGCATCACTTTTTTAACTGGCGGCCATTTTGTCAGCTGTCAAGTGATTAATATTTAGTTTGGTTTGCCATTTCATCATGAACAGGTTGACAAAAGAACAACGCTTGCAAATCGTGCAAATTTATTTCGAAAATAATGGCTCAGTTCGCGAAGTTTACCGCAAGCTCAGTCCATTTTATGGTCGACATAATCGTCCATCAGAGCAATTAATTCGGTTAACCATGGATTGGCCACCAAGATCGTGTGATTTGACACCATTGGATTATTTTCTTTGGGGATATGTGAAGTCGCTCGTCTACGCCAACAAACCAGAAACGTTAGGGGACTTGGAAGCCAATATTCGTGGCGTTATTGCCAACATACGGCCCCATATGCTCGAAAAAGTGGTTGAAAATTGGACCTGTAGAATTGGCTTTATTCGAGCCAGCCGCGGCGGCCACATGCCCGAAATCATATTTAAACGTTAATGGCATAAAATTATCCTTCCAATAAAGCCAAATTGATGGACATTAAAACGATTTTCATGTGTTTTATTTCAATTCGAAGTTCTATACCTCTAAAAAACACCCTATATAAAAAAAATCGTTTTCATCTCAAAACGTATTGTAGGGTAGGTAATATTCTGGGGTTGCGCTGTCAGTGAACTTCCTTAATGTTTGTCTTCTTTACGTTACACGCGTTTTTATTTCTTGCATAGGGATGTATATGTATTTATTTAAAACTAATGTATAAGTATTTGTGATATGTAATTCTGAAGTATTGTTTATATGCATATGTACATAATGCAGATGCTATTATATATTTGTCCTTTTCCTTCTTGCTTGTTCGCATTGGGATAGCGTACATAATGCACCAATACAAAGACAAATAAATTATAGTCGTTAAGTTATCTTTTGCTAGTTGCTAAGTTTCCTTTTGTGAAAATAGAAGGCATTATTAAATTGACTTTTGATCGAGCAAGATCGTGTTTGATTTAAGAAAGCAAGTAGAAGCTTAAAATCTCAGAAGTGGGATTGTGAATCCAAAAAGAAAATTTTTTTTAAATAAAGACAATTAATTAAAAGTATTATCAAAAACAATAATAAACAGAACATGGAAGCTAATAGTGTTTGTGGAAGCGACTACACTTCAGCGCAATTGCGTCTTTGGTTGCAACATCTAGGACTGACATCGACCGGTACAAAAAGTGCACTGGTTGTTCGCCTGAGTGCAATGGCAGCCGGCGGTCAGTCTGATGTAGTTATTGTGGAAAATTCTGAGAAAAATTTTAATAGTGATTGCCAAGAAAAAGAAAATGAGTGTTGCAATGAAGAAGAAAATGAGTGTTGCCAAGAAGAAGAAAATGAGTGTTGCCAAGAAAAAGAATGTCGTCAAATAAAAAAAAGAATGGTACAGTCAAATGATCGTGCTGAAAATCAAAAAGTGGCAGAAAAAAGCATTGGACATAATTTCGTGAGTGTTTTAGAAAAAGAGTTGGAGTTGATACAACGAGAAAAGGAGTTACTAAAAAAAGAAAATGATATTCTGAAAATGATAGCTGAGACCGAAAAAAGACGAGAAGTGGCTGCAGTTAGTGAAGAGAAAGACGATGAACAGAGTCTACAAGTTGATTTACCGCAAAGCTCAAACAAGATGAAAATAGAGTTTAACGTTTTGAAAGACATGATCCCCGAGTACGAAGGTGAGAAACTTCCAGAGTTGTGGGTTGGCCAACTTAAAAATGTAAACAAAGTATACGACGTAGACGAGAACACGATGAAAACGTTGATAATGTGTAAGCTAAAGGGCAAAGCCCAAGTGTGGCTGCACTCAAAATATAACTTTATAGAGGCCACAACAGAAATTATACTAGGTGAATTGGAAGAAAATTTTTCTAAGAAAGAAAATAGGCTGACAATGAGAAGAAATTTTGAAGCCCGCAAGTGGAAATATGTTGAATCATTTTCTGAGTATTATAATGAGAAGATACTTTTGTCCAAAAAACTTGGCATCGAGGAAGAAGAGCTCATCGAGCATATTATCGAGGGTATTCCTGATGCTCAGCTTCGACTTCAAGCAAGTTTTCAGTGCTTCAGCAGTAAAACAAAACTCCTTCAGGCATTTTCAAAAATCGAGCTGAAAAGCAGTGGTCGTCTTCACGTAAAAAGTGACCGAGTAAACACAGAAAAAGTAAACTCATTTCGCTGTTTCAATTGCAACTCATTTGGGCATTTTGCTGCAGATTGCCAAAAGCCAAAGAGGCAGATGGGAGCATGTTACGGTTGCGGAAGCATTGAACATCGGGTTG
The DNA here is from genome assembly GCA_936439885.1 of Nowickia ferox. Taxonomy (NCBI): domain Eukaryota; kingdom Metazoa; phylum Arthropoda; class Insecta; order Diptera; family Tachinidae; genus Nowickia; species Nowickia ferox. The sequence goes on from OW387024.1 coordinate 81,508,840, forward strand.
CCAATTGCCCAGAAAGAAGAACAGCTGTACAACTTCTCGAAAGCAACGAATATGTAAGGTATCATAAGTTTTCTTTAAATATAAGTTTAAAAAATAGATTTTCTTTAGAGTGCTTGATGGATTCTGGCAGCGCTGTTAGTTTCGTGCGGAAGACAAACATTTTGAAGTATATTGATTTGAATTCTCTTTCACGTTGTAAAAGCATTTTTTTCGGAATAAATGGATCTGTATTGGATGCTTATGGTAAATTCAGATGTTTTGTTGGGATTGGGGGCAGGGTTATAGATTTGGATATGCTTGTCGTCTCTGATGAGACGACGTCATACGAGTGTGTTCTGGGGAGGGATTTTTTGAGCAAGGCTGGCTTTAAGCTGGTGTCGTGTGATAAGGAAAAGGATGGGTTTTGTGGAGGGGCGACCTGTATGGGCTGTGATGAGGATTTTGATAGTACGATTTTTTCGATTGACATAGGGGTTTCAAATGGGTTTGATTTGGTTATTGGCGAGGGTATTGCGCATGACGGTGTGTCTAGGCTAAATTGCATGTATAATGATTATTATTTGAAACCTGAACGCCCATACAAGCCAGCTGTGTATGGTGAGATTAAATTAAGTTTGAGCGACGATAAATGTTTTAATTGTAGACCTAGAAGGTTGTCATATTCGGAGAGAACGGAATTGACAAAACTGTTGGATGAATATTTGGAAAAGGGCTATATAAGGCCAAGCGAGTCGGAATATGCTTCGCCCATAGTTTTAGTGAGGAAAAAGACAGGAGACCTACGGATGTGTGTAGATTATAGGACATTGAACAAGGTGACGTTGAAGGACAACTTTCCGATTCCATTGATAGATGACCTATTGGACAGACTTTCAGGAAAAAAATACTTTACGAAGTTGGATTTGAAGAATGGTTTTTTTCATGTATTTGTTCATCCTGATTCGGTGAAATTTACGTCCTTTGTTACGCCCGTGGGACAATTTGAGTTTTTAAGGATGCCTTTTGGCTTGAAGAATGCTCCGTCTGTTTTTCAGAGATTTGTTGGTAGAATTTTTGCCGATATGATCAGGGATGACAGGGTGATTATATACTTGGATGATATTATGATTGCGACAGTTGGTATAGAGGAACATTTTGAAATTTTAAGGGAAATTTTCATTACGTTGTCTGGTAATAACTTGGAACTCAGGAATGATAAGTGTGAATTTTTCCAGACTTCCATTAAGTATTTGGGTTACACCATAAATGGGGATGGTATAAGGGCTGATGACAGAGGCCTGAGGGCAATAAGGGATTTTCCAGTGCCGGATAGGGTGCACTCGGTGCAAAGTTTTCTTGGGCTGTGCTCCTATTTTAGGAGATTTGTTAAGGATTTTTCAATGTTGGCGAAACCTCTGTACGACTTAACTAAAAAGGACAGAAAGTTTGTGTTTGGAGAGGATGAGCTGAAGTCTTTCGAGTTACTTAAAAGGAATCTTATTGAATCACCAGTGCTTGCGCTTTATGATCCGAAGGATGACACTGAGCTCCACTGCGATGCAAGCTCCATTGGTTTCGGGGCTGTTTTATTGCAGAAGAAGGGCGATGGTAAATTTCACCCCATTTTTTACTTTTCAAAGAGGACTACGGATACAGAGTCAAAGTACCACAGCTTTGAACTTGAAACTTTGGCAATAATCTACGCACTGAGGCGCTTTAGAATTTACCTTCAGGGTAAAAAATTTAGGATTGTGACGGATTGTAATTCTCTGACTTTGACGCTGAACAAGAGAGAAATAAATCCAAGGATTGCAAGATGGGCCTTGGAGCTTCAGAATTTTGACTATGGACTGGAGCACCGACCTAGTAGCCGGATGAGACATGTTGATGCCCTGAGTAGATGTACTGGTGTATTGGTGGTTGAGTCAAACACATTCGAGGAAAATCTAATAATATGTCAGAATAGGGACCATAAGTTAAAGGAACTGAAACAAAAACTCCAAAGATCAGAGCACTGTCTGTATGAAATGCGGAATGGGGTGTTGTATCGAAAAGGTACGGAGGGGGGTTTACTGTTCTATGTTCCGGAGGAGATGGAGGATCACATTTTATACAGATTTCATGATGAAATGGGGCACGTGGGAATGGACAAGATGTCTGACCTCATTCTTAAGAGTTATTGGTTTCCTAAGGTTAGGGCTAAAGCTGGTAGGCATGTGAACAATTGCATTGACTGCATAGTGTACTCTTCAAAGAGTGGCAAGGGTGAGGGTTTTCTGCATAACATTCCTAAGCCGAAGGATCCATTTGACACGATTCACATAGATCACTTTGGACCGGTGGACAACGGCAGGACGCTGAAGCACATATTGGTGATAGTAGATGCTTGTTCTAAATTTGTAAGACTATATCCGACAAGGACAACTAGCACTAAGGAGGCTATATCGGCATTGGAGGATTACTTTAGGGCTTACAGCCGACCTAGGTGCATTGTTAGTGACCGCGGGACATGTTTTACTTCGAATGACTTTAGGAATTTTTTAGCGGGACATAATGTTAAGCACGTTTTGGTGGCCACTGGCTCGCCACAGGCGAATGGGCAGGTGGAGAGAGTCAACAGGTCGATTAGACCCATGCTGGCAAAACTAGTGGATCCGGATAAGGGACTTTTTTGGGACAAACTGCTTGGGAAAGTTGAGTATGCATTGAACAACACAGTGCATAAATCTATAGGTCAGCACCCGAGTGTGATGCTATTTGGCGTCGGCCAACGCGGTAAGACATCGGATCCTTTGAGGGAGTGTCTTGGGAGGGTTAGTGGTGTGAAGCGACAGGATCTCGGCGCGATAAGACTTGAGGCGGCCGAAAGACAGAAGAAGCTACAGGATTATAATGAGAAATATGTTGACAAACGTAGAAAGGCTCCTACATCGTATTTAGATGGTGAATATGTAATGGTGAGAAATTTCGACTCGACGGCTGGAGTAACCCGAAAATTAATCCCGAAATTTAAAGGTCCTTATCGAATATCGAAGGTTTTGAGAAATGATCGATATTTGGTTGAGGATGTCGAGGGATTCCAACAGTCACGTACACCGTACAAAGGCGTTTGGGCTGCATCCAATATGCGACCATGGTTTGGTGGGCCTTCAGGTTCAAAGGGAAGTGGTGAAATCAGGTGATTTCGAGGTCAGGATGGTCGAGTTGTAGGGTAGGTAATATTCTGGGGTTGCGCTGTCAGTGAACTTCCTTAATGTTTGTCTTCTTTACGTTACACGCGTTTTTATTTCTTGCATAGGGATGTATATGTATTTATTTAAAACTAATGTATAAGTATTTGTGATATGTAATTCTGAAGTATTGTTTATATGCATATGTACATAATGCAGATGCTATTATATATTTGTCCTTTTCCTTCTTGCTTGTTCGCATTGGGATAGCGTACATAATGCACCAATACAAAGACAAATAAATTATAGTCGTTAAGTTATCTTTTGCTAGTTGCTAAGTTTCCTTTTGTGAAAATAGAAGGCATTATTAAATTGACTTTTGATCGAGCAAGATCGTGTTTGATTTAAGAAAGCAAGTAGAAGCTTAAAGTATATGAGCTGAAGCAAAGCACACAGGCTTTCGGATAGTTAAGCAATAACTACACTTAAAAAATATTTATTAAAAATCGAATAAGAGATTGAAAATTTCAAAACTCTGAAAAGCGGGATAAAGCGGGGTGTCTGGTCAGTTTAGTTATATAAGAAATACACATGTCTACATATGGACGTACATATCGTCACCTTAATATAGAAAGGTGCTAACTCATTATTTGTTTAAATAGAGTTGTGTGTATACATATTTCAACAAAGGAACATCTAATGTAAAATGCGAACATCTCGATTTAAGAAAAATAATGAGTTAAGGTCTTTCGATATTAAGGTAACGATGTGTATTTATTTATTGTAAAGCTTAATATAAAAATCCTGAATCAAATACCCTCAAGTTTTAGAATTTCCTTTGGATATTAATTTTTCTCCGTGTACCCAATTATTTCTCTCACTCTCTCTCTCTGTATTGAACCATATTGAAGAAATTATTTCATTTCCCAACAGTGTTAGTTAGTCATCATTATTAGTAGTAAGTTGTAGTTGTTGTTGTTGTTGTTGTGACTGTTTTTTTTTTTTGTTGTAGTATTTGTAGCTCAGCGTTTTAATGTTTGATGATTACAAAAAAGAAAAAACAATAGTCTACCCAAACACTTAATTAACAGTTTTAATTGCTGCGCTTGGCTAAAATCTTTGTCTGATTTAAATATTAATTAATAGAGGTTATTATTTCGTATATGGGCATTTCCATACAAATTTATACTTGTGTCACATGACAATAAAAAATATTTTGAATTGATTACACTTTAGAGTCACGCTGCTCAATTGATTTTTTCATCAAATATGCGAATAATTATGTTCTGTTTAAAAAGACATTAATTTAAAATCGGTAAAATAAAAAGCCAGCCATACCAGTTAACTGGCCAAATTAATTTGTTTGTGATTTTTTATGTACAAAGTTTTCAACTTCTACATAAAAAACTACCAATTTTTTTTTAAGTAACTAAAATTTTGTCATACTTTTTTATTTTTGTTTAAAATTAAATAGTTATTATATATAAAAAAAAGATTAGATTACATTCATGATCAATTTTTTAAGACTTTTTTTAATTTGTACAAATTTAAAAGGAAACAAAGAATTTTACGTCAATAATAAAAACCAGGGACCGCACGCAAATAGCGATTATTTTCCAAATTTAAACTAAATGAAAAGAGGAATACACCAATACACTATTTGTTACATGGACTACCTTTAGATGCATAAATTTTTATTTGTTTAATTTTTATTAAAAAACTCAACTCTTCCGATTATTTATTGATTTTTATTTATTCCTCAGAAAATAAAAGTTATTTTTTGAGTCTTAAAAAATGTAATTTTGAATCTGTTTAAAGCACATTTTCTGCTTTCTAAAAATAATATTAAGTGATTTAAAATTGTATTTATCGTCAGAGTCTGTAAAAAACTCTTTTAAGTCAAATTAGAATTATGGAGAACTTCGAGTTATGGAAGTTCGAGTTACGGAATTCATATTATTTATATTATATAAACGCTACTGCCAATCTAAATAGTTCGAGTTAGAGGAAATTCGAGTTTGAGAAGTTCGAATTGTGGAAGTTCGAATATATTTAGTTACCTGAAACGCAAAACGCCCTAACACACCACAACTTTTTTCAGAGTCGTTAAGCAGCTCTGGGCTGAAGAACAGCTTTTGCGTCATCGTAATTATTTCTTAAGTGCGGTCAGGCTTGGGTGTGTTGTTAGGCCTTCGAGGGTATGCATAGGTCGGGTATTGTCAGTCACAAAAACATTTTTAAGAATACTGTTAACAACATCCGTCCAAATTTGTGCAACCATATTCTGCAAATTTACTTTGTAGAATATGTACCAAATAAATAAATAAATATCACAATTTTACAGAAAAAGGAAAAAAAACATTTTGAAAATATTGAGCTGTTCAATGCGAATTTTTCCAGTGTAATAAAATAAATGAAGTCGCTATTCTTGTTCGCGTAGATTTCGTTTTTTTTTTGTAGCGATTATTTTTATGAAATACCAAGGAATTTATGTAAAAAGTAGATTTTAAATTTTTGTTAGATAGGGCGTTTTGCGTTTTAGATAATGATTTGCATTTTAATCACAACCTGTTTAGCCCTGTATATTAATATAAAACACCTAAGAAATCAGTTAAGAAAATTATATTTATGATTTACTTTAAAATATACGAGTATGTATAATAACAACAAAAGACAATGCAAACGTTGCACTCAAACATTTTTCAAATGCAGGTTGTGAAAATGTAAATGTGAAGCTCAAGTGAAAATAATTTATTCATTGCGGTTTCTTTTGCTTTATTACAATATTTTCACGAGTAATAAATTTTATTTTTACAATGGTTTTATAAAATGCTTGTGCAAAACTCGTATCTTCGGACACCATTGCAAATTTAAACTTTTTTTTTAATTTCTATTAAATAAGATATCAAAAAAGATTCCCTTATTTTAATAACTGATAATTAAAAAAACATCGCATATTATCAAAAAGGAATCTTCTAGATTCTACTTGAATGCCTGCGTGTAGTGGGCAGCCACGTAAACCAACCAAACCATCGAAAAGAAAATATTGCACATTAAATCATAAGCAGTCACAACTCAAAAAAATCCCATATCGCTGGCTTAATATAAGAAAGGCGTAACTCGAATGACCCTAAATGCCTTATTTTAAACTGTAACGTTCTGATTTCTTGAATCGCTAAAAAACGCAATTTTGAAAAAAAAAACGAGTTACGCCCTTTCTATATTAAGCCATCGATATGTTCAGGAGTGGCAAAAAAACTGTTGTTTCTGCACAAATGAGGCAGGTATGTATAATAAAGACAAGCACAACGGTATTTTATATTCACCCTTATCGGGAATAAAAGGCGAACATTTTGTTCACGTGAAATATTTCCCGTAAACCAAAAAATGGTGAACAAAATTAGAAAATAGTACCTATGCTGACACAACAACAACGCAAACATTGTCGATCACAATTTTAGGGAAAGGGAACCCTTTTCACGTGAACTTTTATTTACGATAAGGGTGATTGTTCAACAAGACTGCGTCGCAAAAGAAATTTTTTGCGATCGTGAAAAAACCAAACCATTTTGATAATTTTGAGTTGTGACTGTTTATGATTATGTGTGCGATATATTAATTGTCTGAAAGATAAAACGAAAAAATTTAATATTTTATTGTGGCTAAACGAACGGGACGAAATCTTGTTGAGTTTTTTTTCAAGTTACAAAATGTTACATGCCAGCTGATAAACTAACGTGATCTGCCCAACATATGGTAGAGATTTCGAAAAATTAAATCAACTTGAAAGAAATTATTTTGAGAGCTGAAGAAAAGTGCCCAAGGGGAGGAAACACTAATATAAATATTTTTGTATGCACCTGAACAAAGAGTGAGTAATTGAAAAATACATGAAAATAAATGGTGAAAATTTAATTTCTCGAACAGGAACTTGTTTTGTTATTGTGAGACAAAACAAAAAAAAGCAATTAGGAAATAAATTTCTGAAAACACCAAATTATTAAAAATGAAAAAACCAACTACGCTTTCCAAATACATACATACATACGTATGTACATAGTATGTATGTAACAACTCACCAATTCTTTGGCCAACAGGCGTAGAAAATGGGTTAGTGCCCACATTAAAAAAAGAAGCCATTTTCGTTTGGTTTTATATCACTGTTTTTGCTTTAAATTATTAAATTGACTGTTTAATTTATTAAACTTCTTGTTTCTTATGTGGTTGAAAACAATAATTTACAACTTTTTCATTTGTTTTCCACTTTAATTTATTTTGTAAAAACCTTTATTTGCTCTATTAAAGTTTTCCGTATTCACTTTTTCCACTTATGTGTTTTTTTATAGAATGACTACACAAAACAAAAACAATAAGAATTGTCACTTTGTAATTTTCACTCAATAGTGCTGCCATATTGGTAATAATAAGATTTTAAGGGTTTGTGCCTGCACTAGTCTGACAGCAGTTGTCAAAAGCAATATTTTTGCATTTACAAGTTGTCAGCACTTCATCAGAAACGAGCTGAAAAGAGAAAAAGTTGTAGACTTTTTCTTCAGTGGTTGAATTTACCGAGGAACACTTTCTTGCAATTAGTTATTTAACATAAAATTAAAATAAATATCGAAATGGCTTGCAATGCTAGCAAAGTTCCCTTGTTGCGTGCTATTGCCGTAAGTATAAAAATATTTGCTTGTTAAATAAAATGGAACCAAGAGAAAAAATATTGGATGAGTGAAAAAAAAGACATGGTTACGTAAATGTTGGAAAAACGTAAAATCAAAAATAATGTTATAATTTTGTTTTGTACTAGAGACGTGGTTATTCTGCCTCTGCTTGTGCCAGACTACTAGGACAAGTGGCCAGTGTGGAATGCAAACAACTTGACAATAAAGTTGTTGTGGCCTCCGCTGAAGCTCAATTGCCAGTAACTCGTGTGTCTATAGTATTCCGGTAAATATTTTCAATAAAAAACTATATATGTATGTAGGTATACAAGCATATAAGGATCAAAAATAATCTTGTTTTAGCGCTGGTTCACGCAATGAATGCTACAATACCCAAGGTGCTACTCACATGTTACGTGTGACTGCTGGTTTATCCAATAAGAACACCTCGGGTTTTGCTGTAACCCGCAATATTCAGCAGAAAGGTGGCGCCTTGACCGTATCCTCTGATCGCGAGGTTGTAGCATACACCATTGAAACTACTGCCAATCATTTGGAAACTGGTTTACGTTATTTGCAAGATGTCATTAATCCCGCTTTCAAGCCCTGGGAATTGAACGACATTATACCATTTGTGAAAACCCAAGTTGCAGCGGTGCCACCTCAAGTAATTTCGCGATATATTTTATTTAAGCTGTAATTTTAATAAGTTTGGCTATTTCTGCTCTTCTAGGTACGTGCCGTTGAATTGTTACATAAAGCTGCCTTCCGCACCGGCTTGGGCAACTCTGTGTACATTCCAAAATTCCAAATTGGTAAATTGTCTTCGGAAAGTTTGCTACACTATGTTGCCAACAACTGTACTGCTGCCCGTTGTGCCGTAGTGGGTGTAGGTGTTGATCAAAGTGCATTGGTTGGATTTGCCCAAAGTTTGGAACTTGCCAGCGGTGGTAAAGCTGGTAGCGAGTCTACCAATTATTATGGTGGTGATGTTCGCAAGGATAAGGGTGGTAATATGGCTCATGTTGCTGTTGCAGGTGTTGGTGGTGGCATCAACAATACAAAGGAAGCTTTGGCTTTTGCCGTGCTTCAACATGCTGTCGGCGCATGTGCCGTTACAAAGTATGGTGCCATCAATGGTCCCTTCGGTAAAGCTCTCAGCACCGCTGTTGGTGATTCCAACGTTTCGTTCGCTGCCTTAAACGCCACCTATTCCGATGCTGGTCTTTTCGGTTTCGTTTTATCTACTGATGCCCAGAAAGCCGGCAAAGCTGTTGAAGCTGTAGCGCGTGTGCTCAAATCGGGTTCAATCTCCTCTGATGATGTTAATCGCGGCAAAGCTCTTCTTAAGTCTGCGGTTTTGGAAGCATATGCTACCGATAGTTCTCTTATCGCAGAAATGGGCTTGCAAGCAGTTCTCACCCAACAAGTTCAAAGTGCTGATGCTTTAGTGTCCGCCATCGATGGTGTATCATTGCAAGATGTTCAACAAGCTGCCAGGAAGGCTGGTTCCTCTAAACTGTCCGTAGCCGCTGTTGGCAATTTGGCTCACGTCCCCTATGCCTCTGATTTGGCTTAAATTTTATAAACTGCGGTGTTGTTTAAAATTTTTACTTTATTTAGTTTAATATTACTATAATTCATGTTGTAAAACAATACAAAACCAAACCAATTGAAATAAGCAAAAAAAAAATAAATAAAATACAAAAATCGATGGATCTTAATTGTTTTTGAATACATCTTGCTTGAAAATGTCAATCCAAAATTTTCAATTATAACGCAAGATTAAAGAAAAAACCATAAATTCATCACAGTTTTGAATGTATCACTGGCCCTTATTATGAGCACGAATCCGACAAAGAATGTCAATGTTGTGAATTTCACTCACCACTGCGACTTTTAAAATTTGTAACACTTTTAAGATTTTTATCTCAAGAATCACACAGAGTAATGTTAATTAAAATACTCTTGATCATGCACAGCAAATCGAGGATTTTTCATCATAAGTGAAACCTTTCGAATTGTTTAGTCTTTACGAGCTTAGATCTACATAAAATCGACAGAAATACTTTGTAATTTGTTTTTGGGTGCCTAAAAGTGAAAAACTCTTTTTAAACTCATAAGAAAATTGTTTTTGTATTTTGTTATATTTGTTGTAATTTATTTACTACCAGTTCATAGAAGCCATGAAAAACTTCTCGTCTGGCTATTTACATTGAAAACAAAAACAAATTTTGAGTGCTTTGTTTTTGTTTTCAATATAAATAGGCAGACGAGAATTTTTACATGGCTTCTATGAACTGGCAGTTAATGTCAGTTATTAATATCATTAATTGTGTAAGGAATTCAATTCCATAGACAAATAAAAAATAAAAAAACACTCAGATTTTTAATAATTTTTCATATCAAAATTTATCAAATTTACTTATTATTGTAAAATAGATTGTAAATAAATACATTGAAAAAAATATCAAAATACTGCATCGAAAGCAAAATTCTGTGCGATAGAAAATTCGTTGCTCAACGAAATTTTCTATGCTCATAATATGAATTTCACATTCGACTTTCGATAGCCAGCGAAGATCGAAATCGAATGCAACTCATAGTAAGGGCCACTGTTGCTTAAAAAAATGGTGCAACCCAAAAAGGTTTTATATTACCCAATATTATATTTTATGATGTGCGTTTAATATTTTTTATAAGCGAGTAAATTAAGGTTGTCATATCTCAATATTTCGGTAAAGCTCTCAGTACATTTTTTTACTAAACACCATTATGAAAAATTTAATTGATTAAAATCAATTTATGTTTTTTCTTCTTTGGATGATAATATATAATCCGGTTAAATCGTGATATTTATTTTAATATTAATAGATACTACAACATCTTTACATACATCGAGCTTTATTTTAAAAATTTAACTTATTATACTATCTGAAGTTCTCTGGAAGCATATAATAAATATATGTACATGCAACATAGTCAGGGCAATCATGAATAAAATTCTGCCTAAAAGTTTTCCCTGGGAACAATTCCAACTAATAGCAAGTAATAGAGAAAACAAAAAATTCTAATTGGAAAAGGGAGAAATTTCAAGAGGAATTTTATTCATAATTGCCCTGAGTATAGTTTAACAGTATTACTTATAGATATCTACATACGTACGTGGTATAAAAAATAAGACACATGAAATAATTCATAGATATAAAAACTAATAACAATAAGTAGAGTTATAATACAATTACAAATTACAAAACTGCAACAATTAAAATAGCTATCATTAAAATGATGATAATCACCCAGTAGCCTAGATATAAAACAAGATATATGAGTAGGTAAAAGATCTAAAACAAAATTCAATAAAAAATTTACCCCAAGTGCTATCTCTTCTGTTAATAATTCCAACATTTCTGGTCTCAATTGTTACGCCCGTTTCCACTCTCTCAATTGTATTGGCCAAATTATCCAAAATATCTGTAGAATATAAAGTTAACTTTTTTTTCATACCCGCTATAAAAAAACCGCTTTACCGTTTTGTTCTTCCACTTCTTGACCCAACTGCGTGGCCAGTTGTTTTTGCCTGGATAAAGTTTGCGATAATGTCTCTAAGCCTTGATTCTGTTGTTCAAGAATACCAATTTGGTGCTGTTTTAGGGCCTGCACATCATCTATATCAATTATGGGTGCAGCATCACTGTCCTCTTCAGCAAAAGGGTTCGATGAGGAAGACGGTTTTTGCAACAGAGCAGCTCGATCATCGGTGGAAGACTCGTTGTATTTACGTTGCAATTGCAGACGTTGTGTTTGTAGTGTATCGAGCTGCTGTTGCCTTTGTTGATGTTCTCCTATAGATCTAAATATTTTTAACAAAGTAATTTATTAAATGGTCTAAATTTCTGTTAATATCACTTACATTTTTTTGGTTTTATTTGCTTCCCCGAGTTTAAATCTCAACTGCTGCAATTCCCGGTCGTATTGTTTAAGGCCCACTTGTATGGCAGCGGTATAACGATTGTATTCCGGTGACAAATGCTTTTTAGATTTTCTCTGATCAAGCTGCGATAATAAAGTTGCATTCAAGCGATTGCATGATTCAAACTCTGTAAGCCTTTAAATGAGATATATGTACATATGTATAAAGCTGTAACTGACCCCTTTCAAATACTAAGCGGAAACTTACCAAGAGTCTACATCGACTAAAGCCATTTTTACAAATTCAAAAATTTTCAAACACTTTTGGACTTCTGATAAATATAAAACAAATTTGTGGAACAAAATGAAACAAAAGAAAGTATTTGTGAGTAATTAACAGAATAATAACAGCACAGCTGATGAGCCATTTTCATTCCAGGTGGCAGTATCAACTTCAATTGACAAATACATGTCTAACGGGTTTTCGCATAGAGGTTGATAATATTCAAAAAGCAATATAGGCAAAAATCTTATTAACCCTTTCGCGGACACGCCTTTTCACTAAGGGGTTCCCGTGGGTATTTTGCTATATCTACGTCATTTTTCTAGATAGGGAAATTCTGAAAACACCAAATTGCTCGAAATTAGAAATATAATCTATCTAAAGGATAAAAAGGAGATACGATTTTTGATGTTTTTTCCGTCATGACGCTTTTGTACCTCAGTGATGTTGTTGATGTTGAAGATTTGATATGATCTGATATGACTGCAACTTTGTTTATTTATGGACATTCATTGTATGCAAAAGCAATGTATCATATACAAATGCTAATCTATTGTTAAAAAGCTTCAATACTAAAAGTTGCAGAGGCAAATATGTTAATGACGAGTATGAACGTCATGTTCTACCAGAAAAATTTGTTAGTACTCTTTTACATTATTCTCAATTATCTTTTATACAGAGGGTCGTGTACTACACAATCTGTATATTCACCTCCTTCTGTCTGTCTTTCAATTGATCATATGTAAAAGGGCATGATTGAAAAAATAAATACAGCAGGAAAAACACAAATAAGTACAAAAATACATAAAAAATGCCGAAAATGGAAAATTTATATATTTTATAGGTATAATTTATATTAGAGATAACCCTACAAGAAATGAATGACTGAAACTAACACAAACGAAATTGTTTCACTAACACATTTGCAATAATTTTCCATTGAATTTAAGAGTGCCAGTCAATTGACTGGTCATTTGACCGGTAGTGATGACCGACACATTTATAAATTATATTTGTTCCTCTCTAACATGTATATTAGAGTGAAACATCTAATGTGCATATACCAAAACTTTTAAGACATCGCATTTTATTGTAAAATATACAATTCGTTCGGTCTGTGAAATTAAAATTTATACAAGTGCTAAAAGTTTAATGTATTTATAATTAGAGTGGAACATCTAATGTACATACGCCAAAACTTTTAAAACATCGAGTTTTATAAAAAAAAAATACAATTCATTCTTTCCATGAAAATTAAAATTTATAAGTATTAAAAAAGATAAGTAAAAACAATAGTAAATAAAAAATATTTACAAAATTTAATTTAGTACATATTTCTTTTCAAAATTCTAGATATTTGTAAGAAGCAAGATGCGTTGGTGGTGAAAAGGTTTAAAGAGGGCTAGATACAGCCTAGGTTTTATTTACTTTTATATTTTTAAGTGACTTTTTATAATAAAAAAAACAATTAAAGTAATAAAAATTATATTTATTGTCAGTATATTAATTGAGAGTACAAGTCCATTATGATCAGTCAAACTTGACTAATATTTATGCTATCATTAATTAGTAAATAGCAGTAGAGTGAGCAGTGCGACTATATAGCCGTTAGAGTGAGATGCAACAACACACGTACACACCATCAAATTTTTCATTTTGCCCTTAATAATGTGATAGAAACTTTGTTCTACGAAATGATGAATATATTCTGCATGACTTCCGATCAAATGACCGGTCAATTGACTGATACAATACTTGTAGAGAAATTTAAACTATTGTCTGAATTTGAGAAGTATTATTAATATTAATAAAAAAATATTAAGAAGCATGCAAGAAATCATCGTGACACCGTGATACTCTCAAACATTGTATCGACTTTTGCTGAAATTGTGTAAAACACCCTGTGATGTACAAAATCGCTTCATTGACCGCACTAATAGCAATGGCTGATAAGTAACCAGGTATTCTATTCATTCGCAACTCTAGAACGAATTAATGTGAAAAATCTTTATTGAAGAAAAGTTTAGTGCTAAAAGGAAAAATTTTCACTATAAGAATTTTCCCCTTCGCAGAGTGTGTTATAAGCCAGCTTACGCGTGTTACGTTACTAATTTAAAAGTTATAACAGCACAGTTAAAAGAAGTTTCAAATGCTAAAAAATTTAAGAAAGAAGATAGTAAACGAAATTTTAAACCATTAAACTTAATACATGTAACAAGAATACGGCGCCAAAAAAAGTGAAAAAAGTTGTAAGAAACGCGTTAAGAAAAGATTAGTATCTCACCCAAAAAGAAAACACCTTAAAAAACTACACAAATAATAAAAAAAAATATTTTCTTATTAAAAAAACAAGCAACACAAGTTTTTGCGATCTTTCAAAAAGTAAAATAAATTTGTGTATTAAACATATATACATACCTATTAAAAAAAAAAAGGACTGTTCTCCAGAACTCCCACTAAAGCAAATGTTCCAGGCAAATTTTCATTTGCCAGTTGTATAAAGCAAATTTTTACAAAATATTTCTGTGTGAAAAAAGAACTACAGAACTACAACTAAAACAACAACAACAACAACATTATTACAAGGAATTGTGAAACTAATTCTTCCTCTTAACATAAAATAACGGTAAGTTTTGTATTATGGAAAATAATTTGTGTGTACAAGTGTAATATATGATAAATATGTATGTACATACATCTGCACGTGCATGTGCATGTGCATGTATGTACTTGTTTTTGTAAAATAAGCATCGATTTTCTTTTTATTCTCCTTATCTGCCGGAACAGTGTTAGGATTGTGTTAAAAAAACCACAATATCATCTTATTTATTTATAAAGCATCCGTACAAAAGTTGCTTCAGATTATTCCTATTACTATTTAACTCTTCTGACTGGTCATTAGAAAAACCAGAAAATCGAATCTATGAATTGGGTCACTGTGTCACAACAATACCAGTCGCAAAAGCACAATACACAACGTCGTAAAATCTAACACACACACACACACATCCACACCGACGACTAGCACGTCCAGTAACAGGCATTCGCACAATTTTTCTGTATTCTGTTGTAGCTGATTTTTATTTTTGCCATATCTAATGGCACGATAAATCGCGGTAAGCCATTATTTTAACTGTTATTTATTTTGTTTCCAAAACTTGTGTGTTTCTGTTTGAAAGACAATTATTAGGCTTGCTTATTGGAATTGGGATTGGAATTCTCAATTCCATTGCATACATATATGTAGTACATACATATGCATAGGTATGTACATATGTATGTACCTAGATTCATAAACAAATCAAGTGGAATTTAGTTACAAGATTACACGGCGGCGATGTGTGTGTGTGTGTGTGTGCAAAAAAGTCGTCATAACTATAATTGGAAAATACGCAGGCAAATATTTATTAACACTCGGGTCTCATCCTAATCCCCTGGCTCGTAATAAATATTTTCAACTTTAGTGAACACATCTGCTTACAAAAGAGGGACGATAAGGCTCTAATACGCAATACCACAGGTGAATCTTTTTATTTAATTTTTTGTTGAAGATACAATAAATAAATATCTTCGAGTATACAGCAAAAAAAAAAAAAAACTATAATTGAACCTGCGGAAATAGGGATGTATTGGCAATATTTTTTTTCTTTGATAGTTTGTTCCCTCTGACAAAATTCATACTCGTATTGAAATAATTTCGTAAAGATTTCGAGGTAATGTATTGAAACTAAACAGCTTTTTTGTTCCTTCGAATTCAACGTAAAAAACTCAGAAAATAGGCTTACCTAATACATATATGACTGGCCCCTAAATCGGAAAAGTCTCAATAAAAATTATGAAAAAATACTTCAAAGATTCAGGCGCCGTCATATTTTCCATGCCACTATTTTTCCTTAGCGTTGTTATTAGCAAATAAAAAGATTTTGTGCTACAAATTTTATAAAAATCCTAATGTCGTAAACTCGGTAAAACTTGAAGAGAAAAAATAGTGAAATGTATTACAAAATAACGAACGTACTCGTATCTTCATATTTATGTACATACTATGTAAGATGTGCTCTTGTCATGGTCCACATACAGCAATTTTTTTAACAGCTTAAAATTACTGGGTTGTTGTCACGTTGTTTCCAATTCGAATTTTTACAACAATAATTAAAAATTTCAATCATAAAACCGCTAATCTTTAGCCAAGGTCATGAGATAATCTCCCTTATAAGGAATAAAAGTTCACGTGAAATGTGTTCCCTTTCCCTAAAATTGTAATCGTCAATTTTTGCCTTGATGTTGTGTCAGTGTACTATTTTATAATTTTGTTCCCCAAAATATTCGCCTCTTATTCCCGATAATGGTGAATATAATCGGCTTTGTAATTTCACTTCATTAATGCGCGTTTATTAATAAGGATGAATAATGTACATATATTTAGAAGAAAAAGTTTAGAATAATCTGGCTGCAAATCTGAGCCGGCCATCCTATAGCACGAGTATTAGCGCACATTCACTTAAACGGATTTTCTTAAAAGCAATATTTGACATCACCTTTTATTTTTTACATCTATCTTCCTTTTTAATACTCGTAAAAAGTCGCTTAGATTTACAACATAAAAATAACCATTCACGACTTAAAACGGCAACAAACTATCATCAAATCTCCATATTTTTCTTGTTCTCCATACAAGCACTTGTTCTTGTTTTTCTTGTCTTGTCTGTGTCTTGTTCTTGGGTTACACTAACAAAGTGTTCACTTTTTTTTGGTAAGCAAAAGCAAATACTGAGTGTTTGAAATCTAACAAATCTTTATTTAAGTTTTAGTGGCCGGGTCGGGTCGGCTTATTCTCTGCCACCAAGCACCCCTTTTTCAACGAGCCAAAACAACAATCTGCAGTGTTGGTTGAATGTTCCTATATTTCATATGTATGTATGTACATGTCTGTTGCCGTGATTTTTTCTATGCCATTCTAATGGGCAATTTTAACACTTGCAGCAGCAAAATTATATACGATTATCAAGCAATGAAAAAAAAAAAATTGAAAAGAATTAGTAAAAAACTTGTTCTTTAAACTTTTAATTTTCGTAGAGCAGCAGCACAGATTGTTGGAAGTTATTGTAAATTGTTTTTCAAAGTATTTTACAGATACATATTTTATAAAATTTTTAAAGTTATATTTCTTTTCTTTTATTATTTTTGTAAGCACTTTTTCTCTACTTTGTTATGTTTTGCTCTATTTTAGGTTTGTTTTTTTATTATTATTATTTTTTTAATCTATTTTAAGACTATTTACCTTTGTTAGTAGCAACACATGTGACTTTTCTCATGGCCAATTTGTTATGGTAAATGTGTTGGTGATTTTGTGTGTAATTTTGTATGTTGATAATGAGGTTTCATTGGGTATTTAGATGGTGATTTGGCATCAGTGATTTAATAATATGTAACAACACTGTCTGTCAACATCGGCCCGTCCCTACTAAAAAAAAATTCTTTACAACAACGAATCAGTATGCACAGAAATACTTATGCACATACATATTATAGATCGACCGAAGGCGTTTTTTTTTGGCCGAAGCCGAACTTCGGCTAAAATCCTAAACTTCGGCCCAAAACCGAAGCCGAATGTTTTAAATTTTAAAAATGATACTTACGTTTTATATGAATTAAGAAAAAACTGCTTTTTTGAGATCACTGAAATAGCTGTAATATCTATTGGATACATAAAAAGAAAAATAAAAACAAAACAATTCATTAACAAACAAACAGAGTCTCCAAGACTATAAAAATAAAAAGTACTAAAAAAATTTTAATTTTATAATCATTTAATAGTAATTAAGGTTTAATTTTTGAAATGCTGCTCCGTTCACAATATTAAAAGATAACATATCTACAAGAATCAAGTCCATTACAGATTTCTCAATTACTCCTGGCAATGGGACTGTCATCAGACAACTTTGAAATTTTGTCTACCACATTTTTACGCGTAGATTGCTGCAATTTGTTAGCACTAGCTGGTGGGTCTGTTTTCTTCTTTTCATCAATATGTTTTGTCTTTAAGTGATTCTTTATGTTGACCACTGTTTGCTTCTTTGGTATTTTGCTTCCAAGAGATAAAAGTTTGCTACAAGTCTTACACTTAGCCTTGTCTTCACTTCGCTTAAAAAAGGTCCAAATAGGATTAATATGGCCATTCTAAAATGGTATAAATATGTTAATATAAAAATATTGATTAGAAAAACATTACCCACCTTGTTATAATTTTTTTTTCCAAATTGAAGAACAAATATATGGTGGCTATTTTGCAATTTCTAGATTGCTTTTTCATATGATCACTCACAAGAACGTCCAAGTAAAAGAAAATAGAAAGCAACAGGGTTGTATTTCAAAGCAACCCTTTCAAAACGTTAAACACAATAGAAACTGTCGGCGAGCAACGACCAAACATAATTTTATTTTTCAAGCTTGGAATGAAAAATATTCGGCTTCGGCTAATCGGCCGATTTTTGCCATAGGCCGAATGCTGGCCGATTATCAACTTTTGGCTGAAGGCCGAAGCCGATTAATCGGTCGAACTCTAATACATATATACATACATACATACAGTGCTTTTACACTGGATAGGACCTGTCATATATTTGCTTGATATATTGTGTTTTTACTTTTCAATTATATCTCAGCTGGGGAGCTGATAAATAGAACTTCTAATTATAACTCCTTTACTTTATTTTATTTTATAATAGTTTTAAGTTTATTTGATCTCAGGTATTATTAGTACTGTTATATAATATTTTTAGTTGGCTTTATATTACATACATATTTCGTAAATAAATGAAATGAAATGAAATGAATTCACGGTAATGTGAACTTCCACAATAGTTAACTATCCACTAATGTGAACACTTATTTTCTTATATGAACTCTCTAAATTGTGAACAAGGTTTGATGGCTCTAAATAGGGAACAACAGTTTTTTTGCAGAAAACCAACTCGCAACAGTTAAATAAGCTCATGTAACACATGACATGCATTTAAAACCGAACATTTGTGTTGCTATGTGTTAGGCCGAGTTTACACCTGTGTGCAATGTGCCCAAAAGAGTGTAACCACAAATTTCTAATGAAAACCTGTTTGATTCAGACACATATTTATTAAGTTAAACAGTTTCATACATAACTAATAGACAATTTAGTAGAATTAAACATGATTGGAAACTGTTTAAATCAATAAATAAATACATGTCTGAATTAAACAGTTCTTCATTAGTGATTAGTGGTTACGCTTTTTTGGGCACATTTCACACAGATGTAAACTCGGCCTTACTCTAAAATGTTTTAAAAACTCTCCAAGCAATTTTCTTTTAGTTCTTTTGTTTTTTTTATTATTATTTTATTTAAAAGAAAATGTTGATTGTTTAGCATGTCAAGATGCATTTCGTTGAAGCTAAGCAACACTTCAATGACTTCAAACAGAATTCAAAAATGTTACCATTTCTATTTCATTTTTTGTATTAATTAAAAATAATACCTTTTTGGTGATATAAAGGTAGTTACTACACTATCACAAAAATGGTCTCAAATGTGGTTTTCGAGATGAAAGGGTAATCGGAATACGTTGAAATTTTTACAGTAGATAGATATTGGTGTTCTTAGTTGATTTCTTGCAAAAAGTGAAATTTTAAAAATTTTGAGTTAATACCCTCTTGTTGATTGAGTGCGATGTATGGATTTTTTTTTTTTGATTCCTCGTTCTCCAAGTTGTTGAAAGCTTTTATATAATGAAAGGTCAAACGAAACGAGAAATAATTCAAAATATGACTTTTTATGCCATCAATCCTCTATTTTCCTATTCTCATGAAATACTATCATTTAAGAATCAAATATCCAAAAATTCTCTTCCCACACTTACGTATGTATGCATGTAACTGTGTCTTATTCTTCTTATTGAGTTTATAAAACACCAAATACATGAGCAAACACTTAAATGTACATTAGAAGTAAAATAGGTGGGGTAGATGGCGAAGAAGGCAGTGCGAATATCAAGAGCTTTTGTTAGTTTAATGCTGAGTAGGTTTAGTTAGGAAAAAGAAAAAACAGCAGCAAGTATCATCATTCCCTTAAATAAAAATGATTTCGTTAAAACGATATGCAATGCAAACAATAAAGTATACTTACATACATACATGTACACCAGAGACCTGCGCCGAAGGGTTTCATCGGCGGCGGCTGGCTCATAAAAAATCATCGGCGGCGGCTGAAAATCGGCTGTCAACCGGCTGAGACAACTTCAACCACGATGCAAATTCAACCACGATGTATGCGAATAATACATGTAAAAACAATTAGAATATTAAAAGAATTGTGCATAAGGACATGGGCATGATAGGAAGCCTATTTCATGATGATTCTATAAAGAAATTGAAGGGTAACTTGGGTATTGGCCATACATGTTGCTCTACTTCCGCATGGCGTTGGCACAATGGAGTGCTGGTCAACAGCTAATCGTTAAGACGTGAGGTCTTTGGTTGTGCTGTAGGTTTGTCCACACACAGAATCTGTTGCTGCCCCGAAGGTATCTCAGAAGAGGATGGGCCTAGTTGGTCAGCACGTATACGTCATTTCATGCAATTGGCACACCTCTTTTACTCGCTGGTAATTATGCTCACAGGTAAAACCTATGCTGTGCTCGATGTTTACATTAATCGTCGTTTATGTTTATGCAAAATAGTGGCACTCAACTCGGGTACACAAAAGTTGAAGTTGCAGCTGCTGAGGGTTGGTGGTTTAAAGCGAGTCTTGTGGGTTTCTTTCTGTATGCGCCCGCCACGATCAAAATTTTGTATGTATTTTGTTTTTGTAATTTAAATTTATTCCATATAAAATTTGTTAACGCTTGGCGTTGCGTTTTACAAAATTATGCCCTTAGTTTTCTCAATTATTGTTGTCATTTGTGTAAATTTTTAATTAACCTTATACACGGTTTCTTTTCACTATTTTTTGAATTTCCAATTGTAACGTTTTACTGTGGGCGTCAAAAGAAAGTAACCAGTTATTTTATCTATATAAAAGCTTTTGATACCCTACAGTTATTAATAAAAATGAAAAACTATAAAATAAAAAATATAAAATTTAAAATATTAAAAAATGATATTGATCGGCGGCTAATTTTCAGCCGAAAAATTTTAAAAAATTACATCGATCGGCGGCTAATTTTCAGCCGCTTATAAGCCGGAAAAAAATCGGCGGCGGCGGCGGCTAGTCAAAACCATTCGGCGGCTCGGCTTAGCCGGCTCTCAGCCGATCGGCGCATGTCTCTGATGTACACATATGTTTTTAATAAATATACGGTACATATCTAAGTATGTACATACTTACATACATATATAGATGCATATGTACATATGTATGTACCCAGTCATCATGTGGAAGATTGTTTCACCAAACTGAGTATTTTTCGACTACCTTAGATGATCAAAAACTGATTAATCAGTTATGCGCTTAAAATAAGACTCGAAAATGATTCCCAGAAATGCTTCGAAAGCGATTTCTTTAAAAAACAAAATTTACAGAATTTACACATCATAAATTGATCACGCATATGCTCGAAATGTGACTGTTTGAGCGATTGGAAGTGCTACCACAATCTGTCTCAAAAATGAGTCGAAATTGAGCAGAACCACGAGTCATAAAAGGCTCTTTTAGAAGAGTCGCGGCTAGGGTACCATTTTCTCCCGAATGAACAGTAATTTTCAACTCGAAAATTAGCGCATAAATGCTTATTTTGATCGCGCGGAGGGATCGAAAAAGACTAGAATATGATTATTAATTAATGCTGACTGGGTATATTCATAAATACCAAAAGAAACAAGGGAAGGATTTCGGTTGGAATTCATTTGAAGTTCAATATAAATTTTAGTGAAAAATGTAAACATGAAACAGAGAAAATATTTAACATGAAAAGAAAGGTGGGCGTACCAGAGGGGTCATAATATAAGGGGAAAAATAATAATTAAAAATTTTAATAAACATACATACATACATACCTAAGTACGAGGTGTGTTCAAAAAGTATCCCGAATTTTGAATTTTCGCGGGTTACGTATATTCGAATTATAATTTTTTTTGTGGCGTTATGTTGGTACTCATGTCTCTCAATTATGCCGACAATTTCGGCCATTTTGAATGTTCAGTTAATTGTTGACAGCTCCTTTGCTTGCACGTATTTTGGCTCGTCTTCGATTTTTACCTATTAAAAAAAAATAGAACAAAGAACCTGTATCAAATTTTGTGCGAAAAACGAAATTAAGTGCGCGGATGCATTCCGAATGTTGACTGTGGCATACGGAGAAGCTACCTTGGACCGAAGCAACGTTTATCGGTGGTACAAAATGTTCTCAGAAGGCCGAGAAGATGTGAACGACGAAGAGCGTGCCGGACGCCCGAGAACTTCAACAACAGACGAAAAAATTGATGAAGTGAAGAAAATGGTATTGTCCAATCGTCGAATCACCATTAGAGAAGTTGCTGAGGACCTAGACATATCGATTGGCTCGTGCCATTAGATTTTTATCAATGATTTGGGCATGAGACGGGTCGCCGCGAAATTCGTACCAAAATTGCTCAATTTCGACCAAAAACAGCTTCGCATGAACATTGCTAATGAGCTGTGGGTTTATGGTTATGACGTGGAAACCAAAGCTCAATCATATCAATGGAAGCTGCCGCACGAACCAAGGTAAAAATCGAAGACGAGCCAAAACACGTGCTGTCAACAATTAACTGAACACTCAAAATGGCCGAAATTGTCGGCATAAGTGAGAGACATGAGTACCAACATAACGCCACAAAAAAAAATCAAATTCGAATATAAGTAACCCGCGAAAATTAAAAATTCGCGATCCTTTTTGAACACACTTTGGATAAGTAATTCTAGAAAACGGTCCAACCTTGGGTAAATAATAAAGCTTAATGGTTTATAATTTAAAAATGTTAAAGCATTTTTAATTTTTCTATTTTTTTTATCAAAATATGCGACTGTAAAAAAACTATTTTTTTTGCTGAGCCTTTTAGAGATTATTTAAAATAATAGGTATTATTTTTTTTTTGTAATTTAAAAATTTTTTGCTAACAACAACCTTACGCATTAGCACAAAAGAAGGAGAACGGAGTTCTAATACGGGAAGTTTTTGAGTTGGCTTTCACTTATACCTTAATGTGTCATCCGTCGCATAAAATCAATATTTATTAATTTTTTTTTCAGCAGTAAGTAAGCATTTGTTATTGTTTAATTTCTTCTTAATTAAAGTTCAATCAAGATTAGCAAAATTACTGCGTTTAGTTCTCTTGAAAAAAATAATTGTAGCGTCCGCCTTGTCTCGTCCGTATTTGTACTTTTCCCATTGAAAAAAAATAAAAACGAAATTTTCATATATCATAAATCTACACATAAACGGTCTTCTTTCACCTTCATTTCCAAATTCACAAAAAAAAAAAATCTTCATAAAATTTCGCTGTATTATTTACATATATTTCTATAAGTGCACAAAAATAACTTGTATTTTTGTCGCGTCCGTTTCTCGCTGACATTTTATTATTTTTTACTATATTATTGATATTGCCCAACGTTTCCTTTATTACTTTAAAACACTTACGGTCTAATTGATAAAGAATATTTTAGTTTTATTACAGGTTTATTTGACAAATTTCCCATAGAAAGTAAGAAGGAAGTAGTGAGCTGCTTGGACAATCAAATAAGCGCTTAATAAACCTGAATTATTTTTTATGAATAAGGCAGTTAAGATATATATTGGATCTTTCCATTCCTTTCTTGTTTTTTGCTCAACTAAAAGTGTACGAATATCGCGTCCATATGCATATACATACATACATATGTATGCACATATGCACTATGTGCGTATGTATTTCGCCGTAACAATTATTTCCATATAAAGCAGAAGAAAAGGCGTTGATATTCTCAGCATACATGTTTGAACAAATTAATGATTATTTGAAATAGTTTAAATATAAGAAAAACTCTAAAAATATGTTTTATGCTCATTAAACCTGCACTAAAAACTTACAATTTTTAAAGTAGAAATTGACTCAAAATCGTTAGGTATTTCCCTAACGAAAAATCCACTACCTACTACAGTTGCCACAAGAAATGCAAGAGTTCGGAGTTCGCCTTTTGACTCTCTCACTCATGGATATGTTGAGGCGTGTTGAGTAGCTTAAATAGTAAAACAAAATAAACAAATTCCAAATTCGAGGGGATTTTTGATATTTACCTTTGACTTTTTTTGTCGTGAGTGACTTTTCCGAAGGGGGTTTAAAAAAATTGTCACAACAAGGCAGGCTTAAAAGGAATAGTGTGAAATGGCACATAGCTAACTAAAGCCTAGACAACTGCTCATTGACGATGTATTAGATAAATGAAGAATTTTCCTCTTCCTGCCTTCGAAAACAACTAGTTTTTCCGTTCTGCTACTGTTTGTCAGAATATTTAATACTAAATACAAAGTGTACCTACGCCCTTTTTGGATTTTCATTGATGATGTACTAGATAAATGAAAATTTTGCCTCGTCCTGCCTCATAAGTACTATTTTTCCAATAAGCGAGCATGTGCAAAAAGAACGCACTCAATTTTTGCTTAAATTGCTTTGCATCTTTCTGTCGTTTTGCTTTCAACTTTATTGTAACAATTTCGAATGCAAATTTGTTCAACCAACAGCTAAACCAATAACAAAAGAACGCAGCAACAACGATAACTCCAGCAACGATGTTGGTGGTTAAAAACGACGACAACAATACGAACGAGACCATGCTATGCTGTTTGTTTGTTTGTTTCTTCTGCTCTGCAATGAAATGGGGAGAAAAACGGTATATGAACGCGTTTGTATATTTCGAATCTGGATAAGACAATGAATGCTTTAACAAAAATATTTACATGCCAAATCGCCTCATCAACCTGCTTTTCTTCATTACAGGTTGCTGCTGCAGCTTCGTTATTGTATCACTGGGTTGTTTACTGGTTTAGCCTGTAACATGTCTCGTTCGATGTTGGCTTACTTTTAGAGCACATGCATTTTTTTTGTCTATGTTGCATTCTGAACTGGACAACCTTTGACACTATTGAAAGAAATATGTGTCTAAAAATTGAAAAAACTAACTTAATCCATCTGCGATTTTGCTTCGGATTTTGATGAAATTTTGTGGGAATGATGCCTCTGGCACAACTACCATTAGTGCGAAATCTAGCGACTTCAAAATGTGAACTAGAACACATATGGCCTTATGCAAAGGGTGTTTTTTATAGAGTGACACAAGTTTAAATCATAATAAAACAAGGAAATATATTTTTAATATCAATGTAACGGGCTTTATTGGAAAGAAAATTTTATGAAATTAATGTTTAAATATGATTTCTGCCATGTGGCCGCCACGGCTGGTAGAAGGCGCAATCTGGAACACCAATTTTCAACAACTTTTCGCAGCATTTGCGGCCGTATTTCGACGATAACTCTTCGAATGTTGATTTCCAGGTGTTCAATTGTTTGTGGTTTATCGACGCAGACAAGTGACCTAACATAACCCCAAAGAAAATAATTCAATGGGGTTAAATCACACGATTTTGTTTATCAAAAGTTTCTTTGAGTAAGTCAATTGTAGCGCCCGCTGTGTGTCATCTGGCTGTGTCCTGTTTTAACCACATATCAGCAAGATTAATGCCACATAATTGAGGTACGAAAAAATTTCGAATCATGTTGCTATACCGTTCACCATTAGCAGTAACATTCTGACCATCATCGTTTTTGAAGACATATGGGCCAATGACTCCGCCAGCCCATAAAGCGCACCAAACAGTAATTTTCTGAGAATGTAATGGTGTTTCGACAAATGCTTGTGGATTCTCCTCAGCATTCAACCAGAAATGGGCTTCATCGGAAAATAAAATTTTGAACAATTATTTTTATTAAAAATTTCAACAATTTGCACGCGTTGCTCTGGTGTAAGTCGATTCAGCTGTTAAATAGGTGCTCAAATAAAGCAGTGATGCCAACTCAAAGTTGTGACACTCTAAAAAAACACCCTTTATAACCAAAAATTGGCATGAAGTTACCATAAGTGGCAATATTGAATATGGTCTTAACGTGTTTTGCCCATACAATTTTACATTAGAAATCATGCTAGGATGTAATCATGTAATAAAACTACATTATGCATGTCAAATTGTATAGAGGAACTCGTCAACACGTAGTTCAATTTTGTCATTTATACTAACTTTATGCCAATTTCTGATTATACATAAAGGCAGAATTAGTTTGTTCGTGCTGTTCCGTTCTGAATCAGCTGTTTTGTTTCTGTTCAATTGAAAGTCTGTATGTGTGGTTTGTTTTTCCTTTTTCGTTCTGTTCTGTTGCGAACAAATCTGTAGAAAATAGAATTCAATGTTAAGTGACAGCAAAAAGTGTGTATGTATTAGTTTGTTGTGATATTTTGTAGACGACTGAAATCAGTTCTATAGGTTTCCAGCTGATTCATTGCACAAAAAAAGTAATTGCAAAATATTTTATACAGAAAAGAACTGCACAGAACGACAACGAAAAGTAAGAACTAATGAGGCCTTAAGGCCGATAATGTTTTGAAATAATTTTAATGACATGTGATTTTTAGAATATGCCTGATATTTTTTTTTAACTGGGTAAACTTACAATGGACAAATTTAATAAATACATATGTACATACCTGAAAAAAGTGTGGTAATCTAGTAAATATTATAAATATGATTTAAATTCTTTAAAAAATGGCTTCAAAATATTTGCTTTCATGAAATTATTTATTATAATTTTGAATCAGCATTTCAAACGATCAAATGAATAGTTTTCATAACAATATTCTTTTATGATTTTTTATTTTGCATTTTTCTTATATAAAATGTAATTATTGTAATAATAACACCAAATTAAGCAAGCGATTAGAATATCAAAATTCAAAGCTCACGTGCCGAGTAAATATGTACGAATATGTATGTACTCGTATATACCATCGCTGTTTTTTTTTTTAAAGTAAAACAACTGCTATTATTGTTTGTTGTTGTATGCACATGGATACATACATACATACATACACACATATGCATATAGTATGTATTTTGTTGTTGTTTTGATGTTTGTTGCTTTAGCAGCCGTGGAGAAGATTATGATGGGTGGCGTTGCTTTGTTAGGTGGGTGTTAAGTGGGGTGGACACAGTGTTGCCATATTTGATTTTCAAAAATCTTCAAGTCAAGCAAAAAAAATCTTTATTTTTTTATTAATTTTTTTTCTTATTTTATTGAATGAAAACAAATTAAAATCTATTTTGTTTCCAATGAACTATTAAACTTAAAGCTAGATAACACAAAATATTTACTGTATAGAATGTGTGTAAGATTATTATGAAGCAAATCAGAAAATATGTAAGTAGATTAGTCAAAAGTCCCCTCATTAATATAATAAAAGTACCAAAAAAAAAACTTTTTTAAAAGTCTTATTTTTAGCTAAGAGATCTTTTTGGTCGTTTTAACATGTCTAAGAACTGCAAAAAATAAGATAAATCTTCACATATGGTAACACTGGTTGGACATTTAAATTTACGTACGTAGGTATAAAATGTTTCATATTAGGAGAGTAACTAACGTATCACGTTTTTTCGTTTGTTTTTCCTTTATTTTATTCCACACTCTGTGTGTGCAGTGAGAGCATTTTGACGTTATAGATTTTATTTGCTTTGCTGTTGGCTTAAAATTGACACTGACAGTGGCAGAGAGAAAATCTAACATCATTCAGTCAATAAGTCAGGCGGTGTGTTTCTTTGGGTGTTTTTAGTTCTGCCTGGTATTAATTGGCCAGACGGTTAAGCAGTCAGCCAGCCAGCCAGCCAGCCTTCATACATTGCTGATGGTAATAATTATGATGACGTTATCGTTGAAACGATGATGAGCATAAGCAAAACAAAATGAACAAAATGTAATCGAGATAGAACGAAATGCCTGTAAATATTTCATAGCTTGCTCGTATTATTGCAACCGTAAGAGCTGCACATCTTTTCTTTTGCTGCTGCTGTTGTTGGTGTGTAAAGTGCATTCATTGTCTAATACAAAAGAATCAAATGTTAACAATGTAAATGTATTAATAAAATGTTTTATATGAATTCTAGGCAAAATGCGTGATGGTAGGGGTGGGACAGTCTATCAGGAATTGGCGGAGAAGAATTTTAAAAGATGCTATAACCGTAGATAAATATATAGTTATGTATGTAAGGTAAATTTAATTAATTAAGAATTTATTCTGTGAACCAAAATAAAAAAAGTAAGTTTCATATGAATCGTTGGAAATACTGATTTACCGAAAAATTGTATAATAGCAAAAAAAAAAAAAAAATAGCAGTATGATTTTGCAAAATTTTGCAAGAATCGTTTAAGTCGAAGCATATAAAATTCAAAATAATTTGTATGCGGGATGGTGCTGCCCACCATTATAATTTTAAAATTGGATATATCAGCACAAGTCTAGAGTGCAAGAATTGGGACCGAAAATAATAATTATTCTTGAACTTTTAAGGAAAAAAAGCAAGTACAAGGAAACATCGGACAACGTGATTTTTCGAAAATCGAATGATTTTAAAATTTTTTATCTTATTTTTATAATTCTTATTTTTTAATCTTTATATTTTTTTGAGCAGAAATAATTGCTATTTTCTGATTTTTATTTTTGCGCCAGAAATAATTCTTTTTTTTTGTGATTTTTTTCCTAGCAGATATAAAAATCGATTTCAGATTTCTAATTTTTCTAACACAAATGCAAGTTACATTATGGTAAAAAATATATATCGTTACCTTAATATAGAAAGACCCTAACTTATTATTTTTTTGAAATCGAATTTTTTGTATATGTATTTCGATAGAAGAATAGGTATCTAATGTAGCGAAAAATGCAAAAATCTCGATTTCCAAAAAATTAAGAAGTTAGGGTCTTTCTCTATTAAGGTAACGATATGTACATAAATACAATAAATGTTTAAAGGCTGAGTTCCCTATAAGCGTACTAATCTTTACAAAATTATGCAAAATTAATGGAACCGTATAAGTTATTCGTTATGGGCGATGATTCGTTAAAACCAGGAAAACCACAAATACACATATACTCTAAAAAATATGTTTTATGCGCATTCAACATGCACTAAAAACTAGGGATGCAACCGATACCGATACCGATATATCGGCGATACTGCTGGTTTTCCGATATATCGATATCGGCGATATTTTACTGTCGATACGCCGATACTTCTTATATTTTTCTTTAGAGTTTTTTGAACAACTGAAACTGAAATGTATTGACAATTTTGATGATTTTAGAAAATAAACAGTATGACATTCAGTTTGAATTGACTCATTGACTCATTCAGTTTGAATTGACTCATTCAATCTTACTTACACTGTTATTTTGTGAAAAACAATAATTAATTTTTTGTTAACATGAATTGAAATTCAATTCTTTTTTTTTAAGTCTTATTAATCAATCAATCAATTTTAAATCTTGAGCCAATCTAAACTGAATACCAACGTTTATTTTGTAAAATCATAAATATTGCAGACGTTTTGTAGTTTGAAAATTTGAATTTTAGAAACTGAAATGTACTGAAAATTTTGACGATTTGAATGGCTCATTAATAAACACTGTTATTTTGTATAATAGAAGAATTATTCTACTTGAGTTTTGTTAATTTTTACTTGAGCTCAATTTAAATATGCGTATCGGTATCGGCGATATTTATTTTTGAATATCGGTATCGGTATCGGATCGGCGAAATGGCGTATCGTTACATTCCTACTAAAAACTTGAAAATATGCTCTTAAAAATAATATAAACTGATTTATTTGGAAAAAATACTTATGTATGTATTTAGTCCAACACTTCAATAAAATTTGCATGCAAAATATGTAAAACAGTAAAAAATTTAATAAAGAAATAAAGTCTAACTCCAACTTCAAAATTGATCCCTATATCAGAATAAAAACTTTGCAAATGTATTTTGGATAAATATTCGCTTAGATTTTCAAACGATAATCGTTGCCTCTCACATCTGAATAAACTTTTATACATTGAACATTTTCTTTCAACTTCTGTAACGGCAACGTTCGTCATAAATAGCAAAAACCAAATTTTTATTGAATCGCCAAAATTGGATAATTGTGGAGTTGTTGGTTTTATTTAAAGCAAGTGTGCTAATGTATACACTGCATGCATAGAACATTAGAAATGAGATTTAGACGGGGAGAAATAAAAATAAAAAGTTTGACCAACATATTTGTAAAAAACATATTAAAATAAAAAAATCTATAAATTATCAAAGTATGCCCTAAACGCGTCAAATATGCACTAAAATTTTTAACAAATTTAAAAAATGTGCGTGTAAAACTGAAATATGGAAAAATATGCTTTAAAGGGTAAAATATGCAAAAATATGCACTAAATTCATAAAAAGTTCTGAAAGTTCTTATCTGCGCATTATTACGTCGCGCAATAAAAAACATGTAATGGATATTTGCATTTTTCCTGGTTATAACCGAACTCCACTGTACTTACAAGTAGTGTGTATGTAGGTACATACATACATATGTACATATAATTTAATGGCATCGGAAAATTTTATAAATTTTTTCTTATCGTCTTTTCAATTCATTACTAAAAAATATTATTTTTAATTTAACACCCTCATGCGATTTTATTTTAAAATCTTTATTCATTATCAGAAAGCGATTTTTTGCCTTATTTTACTACTAACACCTTCACTTGTGGCAGTAATATCCGATTGATTCCCTCACATACACAATCAATAACATTTGTTAATCACCAAGTTTACCAGCGGGAACATTTATACCATGGTAAAATTATACAAGGTACTTGCACAACAACAACAAAATTACAACACCAAAAAACACACGCATTTTATTGGTGGAAACAAACGAATAATTGTCAGAAACAGATGTCTTTTGTTTTTAAAAATAACAATCACAGGGTAACTAAAGTACAATTGCAGACGCGGCATTTATGCGCGCTTATAGTCATTCAGTGTTGCCAATATATGTGTAATACACAGTGTATAATTTCTACTCTCATGTGTAGGCCATGTAATGAGATACATGTATAATCTGTTTGTAATTCTACTTTGGGTTCTATTTTTATTTATTTTTCGGCCATGTCACAGAGTTCAATTCCGTTCGGAAACGGAATTGAATCCACCTCCAAATATTTAGTCCCAACCGAAGCATACCCCAAAATACCAGCGCCCCCAACAGTTTGGACTCACCTAACAAATTTCCGTATTTTAGTTTTCTTTTTTAGACACCATGTAGTACAAAAATGGGATGGATTGAATTCCGATTCCGAACGGAATGGAGCTCTGTGACATGGCCGTTTGTTTTAATTTTAACCCACACAAAAGATGTGTAGTGTAATTTTCTTCAATGTGTAGTTGGAGATACAGCCATGTGCAAATTCATTGGCAACACTGTAATCATTTCATTCACACACAGACACGAACATTTTTGCAGCTTGTAAACAACCCTCTAGTCAGCCTAGAACCATATGTCTCTATGTCAACACTCTTTTCTATAGCGACAATTGCACTAGTTGAAATGTCGACAACTTTCCTTTTATGCGCGAGTAGAGATACGTTAGAGACATTGTCAATGAACGCGTCAATAGTTTGGTTTTCTTTTTTATTATGTTGTGCAATACTGTTAAAATACACATGTATGTATGTGTTTAAGTTTGTTGCCCTAACGTTATGAAATTGTAGATGAGGGTCACTAAAATGTACTACTGAATCGTTGGTGCCAATGTCTCCATGTTATCCCAAAAAAACTACTTAGTCAGTAGTGCTACAGTCTAGTGGTGGATTTTCAATGACAAGTTAATGTTAAATGTCAATAGGCGATTAGATTGGCTGAGGTACACCTGATCAGTAGTGCTACTGACAATGTCACTAGTAAATCAATACATTTTCACTATTCGCATTTTCTGCAGGGAAAGTTTGACAACTTTCTGCATTGCATACATTAACAGGCTGGGCTTGTGCATGTACCTTGTATAATTTTACCACGATTTATACTCAACATTTTTTTGTCATTATTGCGATAAAGAGATGCAGAGTAGCTAGCTGGAACGAGCAATACAGCACAGCACATGGCTGTCATATCGATAACAACAATAACATCAGCTATAAAATCTCATTTCAATTGCGCAACATCCCTAGAGACAAAAAAGACAAGGGGCGACTGAAAGGCTGAACGACGTGACTGTCTGTCTACTCCTACATACCAAGTAAAATCACAGCAAAAGTCACAAGCAGAGTAATTTTTTCGAATGTATATTAACAATAATAATAAATTAAAAATAAATATAAATTTTCAATTTTTTTCTGTTTTACCCTGGCTGGATTTTTTATAATTTTCTATAATAAATTTCCCTGCCATGTACATGTGAATGTACTGTATGTATATATGTATTTATTTATTTATGTACATAAGTGTGTATGTACTATATACTTGTGTGTCATTTTTCTCGATTATCTTTGTTTTAAAATCCAAGGAAAACATAAAATGAACATCCATTTAACCTAATTTTAGTCGTCGTTGGTTTTTTCTTTTTTGATTTTTTTCTACACTCTTTGTTCTTTCAGTCCTGCCTTCCATTCATACTCTGATGTTCTTCTATCTCTCTCTCTCTCTCTTTCACACTCTGCCTCTTATTTGAAAAACTATGTAAGTGTATATCGTTACTTTAATATGGAAAGGTCATAACTCCTTATTTTTTTGAAATCGATTTTTTTGTGTATTTCGATAGAAGAACATCTAATGTATCGAAAAATTTAAAAAACTCGATTTAAAAAAAATGAGTTAGGGCCTTTCTATATTAAGGTACTGATATGTATGTATGTATGTAGTGTTTGTGTAATAGATTTTATTAACTCCTTGCGACGGTTCAACAAATAAAAGATATCTACATGCAAATTTCAGAGCATGCTACTCGTATATTTTGTGCTACTAGTACAGGTAACCCATCTATAACACGGTTTTCCTAAAGTTAGAATTATTTAAGTTAGGGCCTTTCTGCTTGAGACCAAGCACAAACGATTGATAATTGACAATTTCTATCAAATGATTTGAGTCTGGCAACGCATAACAACTGATCAGAAAATGTTTGCATATGACAACCGTGTGACCTGGCAATTTTATTGACTGGCGATATTGCCAGATAAATTTATTGTCATACAATCGTCTGGTAATAAATTGAAAGCTTTTCTGGCACATTTGATACAGCATTGCGAACTGAGCTTGTGCTGCTGACAATGTTTGATTGCCAGTACATTGTCAGTCAGCACATTGCTAGATCTTACAATCACCTTTATTCTATTTGAATTCGGCAACATAATACGACGCACTATGGCTCAGAATCAATTTTCATCGCCAAAACTTATATTTTTTCTTGACACAGATTCTAAAAATTTTTACGCCATTAGAAAGGAAACATATCAAAACTAAGGTAGC
Source organism: Nowickia ferox (assembly GCA_936439885.1). Classification (NCBI taxonomy): domain Eukaryota; kingdom Metazoa; phylum Arthropoda; class Insecta; order Diptera; family Tachinidae; genus Nowickia; species Nowickia ferox. The sequence continues at coordinate 81,542,421 of OW387024.1, forward strand.
GAAAAAATTTGGTCAAAATATTTTTAGTAGTGGGCGTGGCATGCTGCCAAAAACAACAAATTTATGTTAATTTGAAAAAAAAAAACAAAAATTTTTTTTCCGTAAAACTTGAAGTTTAGTAGTGTATAACTTTTGAAGATCAAAAGGGATCAAAAAACCGTAACCCTCCGGAGAAAGACGAAAGTGTCTCCTTTAAGCGTATATATACTTTTGCACCCGCCACGACCCGCCTGTGAAACACTTTTTTTATTTTAATGAAAATACTCAAAAATTATAAACAAAAATTTGTACCAAAATTGCTAGAAAATCTACCTTAGAAATCATGTAAATGCCATTCTACTTGAACAAAATAAAAAGAATAATAGCATTAATATAATATTAAATTAAAATAAATATAGCAATTATTATTATATACATAACTGTGAATTAAAAAAAATATAGATTTATATTTAAAATTAAAATAAACAATCATATTATGTTGATTGTTTTGGCTGGCTGGCTGGCTAGACAATAATTGGAAATAATTTGGAAATAAAAATAAGTTTCATTCAAATATTTGATTCTAAAAGATTGATAAATTTTTGCAAGTTTTACTTTATAGCGTTTTAGGAAACACGATACTTCGTCGTTTATTTGTCGTCAGTGTTCTGTTGTGTGTGTATACCTAAACGAATTTGAAAAAAATTTAAACAGGATAAAGTGAAATATAGGAAGTATCAAAGTATACATACATATTTATTTGAAAAAAAAATCCTAAAAATAGTGAAAGACATAATATGGACATAATTAAAATTGCCAACCCCAATCCATTTCAAAATCTGGTGGAAGAGTTGAAAAAAATTCCCCTCTTGCTAGAGGATTCCGCAGGGCAGTGCTTCTAATATTTTCAAAGAACAGTGGTAAAGAGTTGCGACTGCATTCAATGCCCTCGGTCCACCAATTAGAACTAGTGATGGGTGGCTATATGATTAGGATTATTTTTATTGATCTGGCAGGACTTGAGGCATAAATTAAAAAAAAGCTTAGTGCGAAGCAACTGTAGGCGGCATATATGAACAATTAGTACTGAAGGAAGCTCCAATTTCCCATAAACATTGATCTGATCCCTTTTTTTTATTTTGAAATTAGGCTCTATTGTATCCAATGATGTTTTATTCAGCCGCAAATAACTTTCAAATATTAAAACGATGAACATTACTCACTATTTTGCAAAAATATGACTAAATTTATCACTCATGTACTTTTAATCGGGTAACTGAAAAATTCATGACTTCTGTCTGAGAAGTCTTCTTTTCACTATTAAATTTTTTTTTTTATTTTCTTCGTCCCAATTGTAAAGAAGAAACACTTTATTTTAATTTATTTGCAAAGTTTTTAATTATTAAAAAGCACTATTACCAAAAATAGTAAACAAAATGAATCAGATGACTCAAATATTTTGTAATAACTTTATAATAAATAATATACATAATATAATCAAAGTCTTTAACTTAATAAACGTTGCTTCAGTTTTTAACCCACTTCAAAAAAGTATATATGTATACTCGTATGTATATTTTTACCTCACATAACGTGACGTGTTTTTTTTTGTTTGGAACGTATCTACCGCGTTATATAAGGGTTACCTGTACATATAGTAGTGTTCTCTTGTTTTGTTTTATTAAAAATTCCCGGTGGTCTAATTTTATTTTTTTCCTATTTTTTATTTTGAATAACCTGATTTTTCGTTCGTGCGAGTGCTCTTTTTTAAATCAAAAAAAAAAAAAAAACGAGAAAATAATCCTTAATTCGGGCAACTTCTGGAAATAAATAAAACTATTGACAACTTTTCTTTTTTAATGTCTTTCCATTGATTCCGAAGCCACGAAAAATAATTTTTCCATGATATTTTCTTTCATTAGCTTAAATGAGCTGTATTTATTTCGGTGTTAATTAAAAAAAATAAAAGAAAACTTACTGCCTCATTTATTAAAAAATAATTTAGTTTTAAATATAAAGGTTTTCCATAAAATAGAACTTTTATGGAAAACTGTTTTATAAACCTCTTATAAGTCAAAAATATTTCTTATGAATAAGGCCTCTAATATTTCGATCAGCCGAACAAAAATGGAAGTTAATATTTTGTGCTTACAAAGTATCACGGACACGCTACCTCCAGAACTAAGAAAAAGCTCTGTAAAAGCTATGGTACCAAAGACGGACTTTCCTTGAACTCTCAAAAATCTTCTCTTATTCAGAAATCAATAGAAAATGGGAGAAATAGTAAATGATAATCATTTCAAGAGTCTAGACTGGCGGATCAAGAATGATCTGGGGTGTTGGGTCTGGACTTTTCTCAAGTGCTCTCGAAGGGAAAGTTTGTATCGTGTAGTTCACGTGAAATTTTCTTCCCTGGCTATTAGTTCCCAGGGAATGTAATACTACGTTTATACGCACGACTTATTTGAAAATAAAAATGCACATTGTTGCCATATAACTGTTATATTGCGACTTATGCCCGTAATTTCTACATTTTCTACATTTCCACGCTTACAAATGTTTGCCAATAAAAAACAATAAATAGATAAATATTGCACAAAAAATATTGATATAAAAAAATAATGACTATTAAAACAAATAATTATAATATAATATTGCATGTGCAGTGTTGCCCATAGAAAGAATTCTCTTAGAATGACGCCATTGTCAGATGCATAAACTGCGCACATCTGACAATATTAAAATGTCTGACAAATGTCTGGCAATGATTTTACAATGTGTTCACACGATTGTAGAATGTCTGACATTTTGTTGTCAGCTGCTAGTCTTGCAATGGACTGACAATGCTTTTTCTGGCAACGATGTCAGACAAAAATTGCCGGTTCACATGGTTGTAAGAAATTTTTAGCACATTTTACTAACAATATTGTAAGATCTGACAACGGTCTGTACATAGTTTAATAAGAAATTATTAAATCAGTTTGTATTAAATTTTCCGCATGGTGGCAACCCTCGTAATAATTTACAAATAGTTTTTTTATACAGCATTTTGTTGCAGCTATTTCTTCTTGCAGCTATTTCTTCTTCTCTTTCTTTTATGTTTTTATTGTTGAAAGTTGTTTTCTAATTTATTGCCCTAAAAATTACTGTTGTGGGAATTTTCAAGTATGAGGAGTATCTATTTGGAAATTATTGTTAATTACCGAAGAACTTCAGTTTCGTGTTGGTGACTTTTTTGTTTCATTTAATTAGTTGTTAATAGTTGTTAAAAAAAAACTCGTAATTGTTATACAGTTTAATGAAGGGCAATATCCAAATGTTAAATTCAGCTTATAAGGAAAAAATTAAATACATAAAAATGAAGGGGCAAAAATATGGCGAAGCTCCCAGCAAAAAACTTTGCTTGCTAGAATGCAAAAAAGTGTATGTACTCCCCAGTTGTAAGTATACTTACAATTTTACTGAATAACTCATACATATGTACATACATACGTACATATATTTTTTTTTACAAACTCAACTAAAACTCAAAGAAAAACTTCAATTCATGTGCATGACACATATTTAAGGAGGATGTCAAAAAATTACCCATTAGTTATAACGCGAATACATTAAAGTGAGTATTTGTTATACATACCGAGCTTTGACTGTATTTATTTTTGTTGTTTGTGCTGTAATTTCAATTTGTTTTCTTTCATTCTACTGCTGCAGCCTCTGGTGCTGTTGTATGTGAAATTGTTGCTGTAGTTGAATTTAATGTTGAGTATACGCATCAGTGACTACCATTTAATTATCATCATGATAGTCATTATTTTATTCATCGTCGCGTCATCGTCATCATCATCATCATCATCCTTCTACAGTTGTTGGTAGAATTTTCGTGTTATTAGTATTGTATTGATGTATTAAGTACATTCTTAATTTGTTTTTTAATTTATTTATTTTATTTTATTTTTGTTTACTTTTCATTCTATTTCAGCTTTTATAGGTATTTTATTTGTTTATTCTTCCATATTGTTAATAAATTTTAATTTACATTTAAGTATGGCTCGTGTTCTTATACAAATATGAGTGTACATGTACATGTTTAAGGGCCACAAACAACTTGGCTGTAAAGTTCCGGATAATTTAATCCCAAGCTTGAACTTGAACTGAACTTGAATTTTTTTTCGATTAATACAACTGTCCGATAAAATAAATAATAAAAATTTTGTAGTGTGGCAACATTGCTTACCGACTACTTTGTTTTGTTTACAATACTTAGTGGCAACGACTTGCTTTGCTTATTTGCTCAATTACAAACATTCATATAATTTTTGTCTCTTATTTCGTTTATTTTTGGTATTATGTATTTTGTGTTTTGGGTCATATTTTTGTCAAAATAAATAAATTTCAATATGACTGTAATCTATAAAAGTTGCCATACTTATCTTATGAACATATGGCAACTTCAAATGACTAAAGCTTAAAGCTTAAATTAGACGTAACATAACCATAACCATATAAAACAGCTGTTCGAACCAAACTAATGGGTAACTCTGTATTTGATTACAGATGACTCGCTATAACGCTATAGCCATAACCATACAAACCAATTGAATTCAGTATGGCAAGTCTCATTTAAGCAGAACATACCCGTTGTTCTGTATTCTACGTAGAATTAAAACGTGCGGAATTGCCATAGAATTGTTGTTGGAAATATGTATTTATAACAACAATGCTATGGCAATTCCAAACGATTTAATTTTACGTGGAATACAGAACATATCCGTAAGCCTCACGGTAAAAGTTACAAGTGGGGTGAACTTGCCTAAAACTTATCGCTCACTTTTAAGTTAAACTGAAGTTTTAATAATGAAAAAGTGTTAATCCGTCCTATAAACTAACTAACTAAACTAACGCCAAGTTAAAATAATGGCCCTAAGGGCTAATAAATCAGTGAAAGTTTAAACGCTGGTTTAGTTAAACTAAACTCAAATTTATATGTAGTTTAAACTCAACAGGAGTAAATCAGTGAACCATACCTTATGTGTAGTTTAAAAAATAATATTGTGGCAGCACTAGAATAGATGTCAAAAAAAACAGCTGTTTTGCAACAGGCTATCAATTCTTTGCACATTCAAAAATGCAAAGAAGCTAAAAAAATTTTAATTAAAAGTCGCCAAAGTTTACTGAGAAAGGAATTATATTTATACTTGGCGAAGTAGAATAGTATAAAAGAATAATAGAGTGTAAGAAAACAGGTCGAACGAGATCTGAAGAAAAAGTAGAGACTTGGTAAAAAGTTGAGTGCTCTTTTAATGCAAAACATATGGTCTGTAAGTAACAAAACCATATGGCCTATATTGGTAGTTTAAACGGCCAATTTTATGCGTTTACAGATGGTTTAAATACTGTATTGATTTATAGGTTTGCTAGTTTAAACACATTTTAAACCAAAAATAGAGATTAACTTGCACTGATTTATTAGCCCTAAGGCTGTTAATGTTTAAAAATTCGCTATTGACTGCAAAATGCGATGTGTAATTTTGTTTTGTTTTTGCTAGCTAAATTTAAATTTATCTTCACACACTCAACAAGGGGCCTATTTCTCAAAATTTACAAGTGTTGTAACACAAGTAAAATATATGAGTAAGAGGCACCAGTTCTATCCATATATGTACAGACATAGGGTGTTTTTTATAGTGTGTCACAACTTTGAGTTGGCATCACTGCTTTATTTGAGCACCCATTTAACAGCTGATAGTTGCTTTTTGTTTATTTTGCTTTGAAATTTCCTTATGAATCGACTTACACCAGAGCAACGCAAGCAAATTGTTGAAATGTTTAATCAAAATAATTCTTCTATTCGTCAAACTCATCGTGCATCGTTCCGATGAAGCCCATTTCTGGTTGAATGGGTACGTAAATGAGCAGAATTTTGACATTTCGGGTGAGGAGAATCCACAATCTTTTGTCGAAACACCATTAAATCCACAGAAAATTACTGTTTGGTGCGCTTTATGGGCTGGCGGAGTCATTGGCCCATATGTCTTCAAAAACAATGATGGTCGGAATGTTAAGTTGTTGAAAATTGGTGTTTCAGATTGCGGCCACATGGCAGGAATCATATTTAAACATTAATTTTATAAAATTTTCTTTCCAATAAAGCCCGTTTCATTGATACTAAAAATATATTTCCTTGTTTTATGATGATTTAAACTTGTGTCACTCATTTTTAAATTTTTCTTCTATATAAATAAATGTAACGTTTAACTTTTGCCATTCTTTTTTCAACAAAAGTAATTTGATCGGAAATTCTTGTTTGAAAAATCAAAAATTTTGGGTGCGGTTCAATGGAACCCCATTGATATATTATCGCGATTTAACCTTCGAAAGTCTCCCTACTGGGAGATTCGATACTATTAATTTTTTAATCTACTTCTTCATTAATTTTACTTGCATAATAGATATTTCAATGCGTTTTTGTACAACTTCTATCATGCATAACACAAGTATTTGTAAAGAATTTTGTATTAACGTACAACCACATCAGTAAACTGTTAAGACTGCCACAGAGCCATTATCACCACCACCAACAACTTAACTATACATACTCGTATGTATGTATGCCCCTCTTATTTCAATGACATGCCCTAATTTGTTGTTCAAACTTGTAAGCGGATTATATGCCAATTAACAGAATATCAAACAATGTTAAATAGGTAAGAACTAAATTCACTCATTGCTCTTTCAATACATAATTTATTTTTAATTTTTTGTTGTTGGTTACATTTTGCTCTATATGTAACATTCTTGCTCATCCTCATCACATTCTCATCGTTTTGTTTTTACACCTAAATACTCGTATATTGATTTATAAAACTCCCTCGCATCATTTTGGATATCCAGAGTATTTATATGTACATATGTATATACTCGTATATACATATATATAGTGGTATGTTGTATGTCAGGCATGGGAGTTACAGATTTTCAATTGTGGTGCAAAATTTTAGTTTTCTAAAATTTTAAGTTGATTTTTGGCTTGGACTGGTGGTTGGTTCCCTTAGGTATGGTTAAATTTTACGGAGTGTCAGTTCCACGAGAATCGGCTTACTTGGGTCTTGAGTTTGGTCTACTCTATATTTCGAAATGAAAGAAAATGCTTTCGAATTTGTATGCTATTAAAATTCCAATCCCAAAGCTTTTGCTTTCGTTTCGAATTGCAGCGCAGACCCTATGGTAAGACCCGTTGTGCTGCGTGTGCAGGTTCGGCGATTTTTTAATTTTGGGACTTTTTAATTTTAGCGTTTTTGAAAATTTCAAGAGTTTGCCTCTTACGGTTTCCAAGATACAGAAACTTGTCAAAATTACATTAACTGATAGAATACCCTTAAATTTTATTTTCTTAATTTTAGAGTTAAGTATGTAGTCTGTGCAAAAATACACTAACTCTGCAAATTTCAAGTGTCTATATACATATATTTGCATGTATATTACATGGGATTTTAACATTTGTCGCTACTCGTTTTTTAGCACCTTTTAATTTTTAACTCTCATATGTTGTTTTAGCGGCCAAAGTTCTACATATTCTGTCAAAATTTCAGGTTCGTAGCTCTTACGGTTCTCGAGAAAATAGCCTGTGACGGACAGACGGAATGAAGGACATCGTAGCGAAAACAATAGAGGTCCTTTTCACCTTTAGTGCACGGAACACTAAAAAGAAGTTATCACCAGTTTATAAATTACGGTGTTTGAACTGCACTTTTCTAAAAGGTTCCTAAATGAGAAACCTCTATTTTTGCAATAGATACTTCTACTAAAGCTATTGTTTTAAGAGTTACTCTTGATCACAAAAACATTTGTTTTTAAAGATTTTTCTTTTAATTTTATATAGATGATCAAAAAATCATTTTGTTTGCATTATGCTTAAGACCCATTTCATGTAAATTATTTGCAATCTAACTGTGAGCTTGCTGAATAAAGATTTATCACCATGCGCTGATTCCTGCTGCGTGTTGGTGGGTATGATGACTCGTTTGGCAAACTAAAAATTACAATAGTACTGCATTTTCCGTACCTGCTGTTGTGTGCAAATTAGGAATGAACAAAAAACATCGATGATGTAAAAACACTCGATGTATTGTGTGGAAACATCGATATAATCCCATGTTTTTTTGCTCCTAAACAATCGGAAAATATCGATGTTTTCTTTCGAACAAATATATATACATACATGATTGGCATGATTCAAGTTTGTACATGTAAACCCGGTAAATGTTATGTGAACAACTGGCAACACTTTTATAAGCGGCGAATAAGCTCGTGTCTGGCATCTTTAGTGCCCACAAACAGCTTGCTAAACACGCGCAAGGCATATCTAATGCGCTAATGCGATACAAACTTCTGTCAAGAAGTCGAAATAGTGTGTTTTCATAAGGCAAGTTACATAGAGAAGTTCGCGAAGCTCGTAACTGGCAACAAGTTGAACATTCTTTAACTTTCACCTGTTGTTTACAAAATGATAGCTAGTGTTGACAGATTCATATGCAAGACAAAAAAAAAATAGCCGACAAAGGCTCGAAACTTTACAACTAAATAAGCCTCAAAAGCGTGGTGTGTAACTTTTTATTTTTATAGCGTTAAACGTTTAACATGCAAGAAAAGCTTTGCCGCGTAACGCGTGGTATGTACCTTCACCTTAAGGTCGATCCGATCGGCTGATAAGCGGCTGGAAGATTATAAATCGCAGTTTCCACAAACATTGCAAGATCGCTTTTAAATACCTTACAATGTTGAGAACATCAGTTCCGCCTGAAAGATTATGTTCGCAAGCGGTGCAGGTGAAGACTCAACAAAGAAACAGAAACACTTGGTAAACTTTTATTTCTAAACAGTGATGAACAAAAGTAATGGGAGATGTAAAATATACTTAAGATTTTTGGAAAATATAATAATAAATAATTAAAAAAAAAACAATCGATGTATAAAAAACATCGATGTATCTTATGAAATATCGATGCATCGCATCGAAAAAAACATCGATGTTTTTTTACAGTGTCCATCCCTAGTGCAAATACAGTCTTGCAGTTTTTGGTTTTTTTGTTTGCCAAACAAACATGCACTCGCACACCAACAATTTACCATGGAAAATTAAAATTCATTCAATATTAAATAAAGTTTAATATCTACTCGTATCAACTTGATTCTTTTTTAGGTTCTTGTTTCTGTGTTTTTGAGCGAAATATTTAGAAAAGTAGTAACCGAAAAAAAAATTATGTAGGTACATATTATTTTTTTTCTACTAATTGCATTATTATTATTATTTTAATAGAGTTGAATGCAAACTTTGCAGTAATAGCGGATAGACCCTCTACGGTCATCCAATTTATTTTTTAAGATATGATTAACATTTATGAATTAAAAAAAAAGTCCAAAAAAATTGCATAACATGCATTTTGCAGAAGAATTTCTGGCCTTCAAGCTGAGTTTAGATTTTAGGTGTCCTTGAAGACTTGTAGTAGCCCGCCATATCGTCAGTGAAAATTAATTTTTTTACCGTTTTTTTTTAAGTAAGTGATAAAGAGAAATATACAATAAGGAAAAATGTTTCTTGTGGTGGTTTACATAAAAGTCTTGAACACATTTTATACCTTAAACGAATGCATTTCACGAAAAAAATTAATTTTGGTGGTTTAAAATTTATATTATGAAATTTTTCATGAAATTTGTAGTATCAGCACTAGAAAAGAGAGCGCACAGCAAAAAGATCTTCCATTAAAAACTTCAAATGACAAATTGCATTAAAAATTTAATTGAGTCAATTAAACTTTTGTTTAATAATTTAATTGATTAAAAGTTTAATTAAAGATTTTAATTGATGCAATTAAGTTTTTAATTGACGCTATTATTGTTTTTTTTTAATAAACACTAACTGCAAAGCTAATTCTGCTTGCCTGCAGAAACAAGCAGAGTCTCCGGCTGAAATCGGAGCCATTGCAAGTGACGCGATAAAATTTTTAATGAACGCAATTGAATTGATTATATTTATGATATTATTAGGCTAAAGTTTGTATCGTTCTTCAAGCCAAATTACATGTGATAATTATTAATGAACAAATAACACCCAAGTTAGTTGTAAATATTCTGACAAACACGAGTAGAACGGAACAACCAGCTGTTTTCGTAGGTCACTACACCTTCATCATCAGCGTTCTTTGTGTTTGGTCCACTGTGTGTGGTTTCACATGATGCAAATTTTAGCTTTACATACTTACCTTTTTATTGCAAACGGAATATGTGAATTGTTTTGATTCATCGTATTACAATTTGTTGAAAGCTTTTTTGTAATGAAAGCTCAATCTTACCATCTCTGAATTTACAACAGTCTTGCCATTGTCGTTTGTTCTTTACTAATTATTCAAATGTTAGTTAAAAAACAAACACCAACCAACCAGCATGAATATATTATCGTCACCTAAAATCAAAAAGGCCGTAAGTACACTTTTTACTTATTTACTGGAGAAGTAAAAAACCTTACAAACTTAAGACTATTTATTTGTTACTCACATATTATGCTGAGTAAAATTTTAAGGAAAGATAGATGTAATCAATCAAAATTTGAATTGAATTTTTTGGTTGTTACGGTCTTTTGGATTTTATGTTACGATATGAACCTTTTTTTGTGGAACTTTTGTTTTTATCTAATTTCTAGGCCTCCTATTGACAAATAAAAAAACACTTTCATGCAACTAATTTCATGAAAAATTTTTTAATTTAATTCTGTCTATTTGCATATTTTTCGTCTAGAAATAATAAAATGAAGTGGAAGTAAGAGGTGAGCAGCACTCATAGACAAATTAATCTAGGCTTGTGACAAACCACTCACTTGGCTTACGGCAAGCAAACAAACAATCTTGCAAATTCCATTTGTTACGAAAATTTGTAATGTAAAATGTAGTGTGGTTTAATCATAACATTGTCTGTCCGACCGTCTGTTCCACACCAGCAAACATTAAAAATAATAAATTTTTTTTGTCGCTTTGTGGAATGAAAAAAGTTAAAATAACTTAGTTTTTGCTGTGCTGGTTTATAAATTTTTATTCTACATTTTTTTTTGAAAACCAATTAATTCGTTATGGCTCATTGCACAATTTAAAAAAAAAGGTTGCACACACATAGACTTCTTAAAAAAAGAAATAAATACAGGCAGCTTTAAAAAAAAATTATTTGTGCGTGTGTATACGTTCTCTGCGGCTACTACTACTCTGCAGTTTAAAAAGTAGAAATTGAATCCAAATCGTTAGGTATTTCCCTAACGAAAAATCGACTACATACTTCAGTCGCCACAAGTAATGCAAGAATTCGCCTTTTGACTCTCTCACTCATGCCCTTAACCTCAATTTTTTTTCTTGCGAGAGGAAAAAAAACTGCTATTATTCCAAAGAAAATCAACAAGAATAAAATCATTTTAAGTAATTATTTTGATTTCGTGTTGGCGTCAGTTACAATTGGAAGTTCGTGGTCAGTGAACGTGCAATTTTTAGTCAAAAAAGTGTTTTTTTTTAAAGGTAAAATGAGAAGTAGTAGTCAATTAAAACGTCGCATAAAAAAAGAAAAATTAATTGAAAAATGTATTAATAATTAATTGTTTTATCAATAGGAAAATTAATTGTATTGAAGAGCGAAATCACTGACGAAGGGTTATGCAGTTGGTGGCAATTGATTATTGTCAATGTCATCCCCATAGTAAAATTAGTAGTTAGGCTGGTAGTTAATGGTAATGATTTGTAGTTAAGGAAATAGGTAGTCATTCGCTAGCTACTCCGACTGCAGGGTATTACTAGTCGTCTATTAATACACACACACATACATCTCAGCATTAATAACCCAACAAACATAAATTTTAAATATTATTCGACTTCAAGCGAACTCTGAAGGCATGAGACACCGTAATTAGATTTTCCTTATTGGAAATGCTGCTTAGTGCCACAAAAAGAACTCATAATTATGCGTCTAGTTAGTATGAACGATGAAAAGGGGGATCCATTACAATAATCCAAAGCCAAAAGGAATTGTATATTAATAAAGGTAATGCCGCACTGGGCGATACGTCATAATACGGCATAATCCCCTTATTCTGTAACCATATGTCGACGTCACGTCAATATAATACCAACAAGTTGGCGATTGTCTACTCGCTCTCGAGAGTAATACTATACGAACCTTAGCCTACATAATATATAGTTTTGGCGTTTTTTCGGTTTTTGGCGATTTTTTTTAGATCTTGAAAAAGAATTTGAAATTTCCGATGAACAATGCAAGACACATACATTGAAAAAAAAATTACACTCAGATGTAATTCTTAATTGAAATATTACAAATAATTGCAATTGAATTTTTTCAATTACAGAATTAAAAATTTTTTCCAATTGAACTTACATGTAATTGTAATTGAAATTGTCCGTTCGAATTGAAATTACTATCAAAAGCTTATATATTGATTTTAAATCTCACAATATTTACTACACTTATACTTGCACTATTTGCAAATAAAAGTATTTGCAAATAAATTAATTCACTGTTTATACGGCATTGTAAATGTATAAAAACTTGGTAGCACTTCTATAGAAATGTTACTTATGTTTAAATAAAAATTGTGTAAATGTATAAAATAACAAATAATAATTTGTTTTTATTGTCATTATTTTTTTTATCAATGTTTTTTTTGTGCAATATTTATCAATTTATTGTTTTTTATTAGGAAACATTTGTAAGTGTGGCAACCTCAAGCATTTTATTTGCAAATAGTGCGTTAATCGTGAATAGATTTCTGAGTTAGTAAGTCACAATAAAACAATTATGTGGCGTATAAGCGTAGTAATTTTGATGTCTCCTAATAAGTGTTTGCTGGGAACTTGCGTTTTAATATCGCTAACTTTATTTTTTATTTTCAGAGCTTATCATTTAACTCTTATAAACAGTGTAATTACAATTTAAAATGAATTACGTGAACATTAAGTTATCAATTTCAATTCATATGATTGGTTTACATACATGTACATATGAATGTATGTATGCGCTCGTAGTTGAGATATTAGGAAATTGAAAATGCATACATATTCCTTAATGCATTACATATATGCATATGTATATTCATTATAGAATTTTTATCGCGGAAAATTTATCACACAATGTATGTACGCTTAGTTTTGCGCGATTTTGGGTATTTTTCGAGTTAAGCCCTTATTTAAGTTCACCATGGAATATGACACTGTAGGTATAACAAAACCATCCTCACCTCCGTTTCTGTGAAAAGGTAAAAATATTTGATTTAAGAACTTTTAGTTATTATTGGTACTTGAAGAAATATTGGTAGTATTCTAATTTAAGTATGAGTTCTAAGCCTCCGAAATAATATTCTTTTTTAATACCTAAAGATTTTCAAAAGTTATGTAAAGTTCTGTTTTGGAGTTTTTTTTTAAAGCTGGTGACTTTGTTCTACTGAGAGCCAGCAGCATTGACAGACATACAATTTGTCCACAGGGTTGTCAGATATGGCGATTTATCGCCAAATGTGGCAATTTTTCAACTTGTTGGGCGTGCTTACATTTTTGATTTGGCGACATGGCGATTTTAAATTTGGCGATTAATTAATTTGTTGGGGATTTTTATGGCTTTTTTTTAAAACAAAATTGAAGTTCAAAATTTTTGTAATTGAGGAAAATAAGTTTTTTGAAAGAGGTATGTACTCGTAGTTTCAAATATAAATCCTACCGAAACTTGTCTGCAGGAAATTAAAATAATTTACTTTGATTTTTCTTATATTAATTACATTAATTAAATTTACAAGAAATAATTTTTGGCGAGTTTATTTCTACTTATGGCGATTTTCTGCAAAATTTTTATGCGATTATTGTATAGAAATTCATATTAAGAAAAGTGCTATATGCAGACAAATTTATTATAACTTATGCATATGTATAATAGATTTTACCCGCGGCTCCGCTCGCATTGATCTGATATTTTGGAAACTACACTTAAAATGTATGAATGTTTTGTTATTTGTTACTCACTCATAATGTTAAAAAAATCGACATAAACCGACAAAAAAGCGATAAAACAATTAAAAAACCGTATAAAAACCGGTCTTAAAACTGTTTAATTAATCAAACCCGAAGCGAAAATTGCCCTAACCAGCCCAAAAATTGGTTTTTCGGAAAAAATCCTAACTAAATATAAAAAACCGGTTCCGAACCAGATAAAAATACGCGATGTTTGCCGCTGGTAATGCAGTTTTCTATTGGTGAAAAAATTTTTAAAATCGGTTTAGCGGTTTGAAATTCTGTGCTAAATATAAAAAAGCGGTTCCGAGCCGGATAAAAATAGCCTTTGTTTGACGCTGGTAATGTATCTTTCTATTGGTGAAAGAATTTTTAAAATCGGTTTAGCGGTTTGACAGTGCATGCGAAGTATAAAAAAACCGGTTCCGAACCGGATAAAAATAGGCGATGTTCGCCGCTGGTAATGTAGCTCTATATTCGTGAAAGAATTTTCAAAATCGGTTTAGCGGTTTGAAAATCCACGCTAAATATAAAATCCGGTTCCGAACCGGATACAAAAATAGGCGATGTTCGCCGCTGGTAATAAGTGGTTTGGGCTGAAAGCGTAGCAAACAAACTCACTTTCACTTTTATAATATTAGTAAAAGGATGTATTAAGAAAATCTGCATAAAATTGATTTAGGCGAGTTTTGGCGATTTTTAAAATCAATTTGGCGAAATAGGTCGGAAAAAATCTGACAACCCTGTGCGTCCATGTGCTTTTTAGGAAAGCAATGAAAAGGAAATTTATACAAAAAATTAGCAAATTAAAATAAAGATATCTGGGGGATTTTTTTTTTGGTTTTGTTAATGAGAAAGATAATTTCATTTGGAAGTTATTCAGATAATAATAACAAGTAAATATTAATTTTCTGTACTTTTTTTATAAATATCAAGACAAAATTGTCATGATAGAAAGTTATACAATAACATTTAATTTCCGTTTAACTTGTATTTTTGCACATTTTCAAGTCGGCTAGAAAATAATTTTTTTTTCTGGTTAAAAGTTGCAAACTCTGAAATTCTGAAGTTTATGAATTAGAAAACTTTAAATTAAATTTAAAATAAATTTCATGAAATTATGTGCATATTCTCAGAAAAACAAATGAACTGAATTCAATTTCAAAGCTGATCTCTAAAAATTATTTTACGCTTAATTGGAAAAACAATTTCTTGTTAACCAACTAAAGTTGGGTGGGAGTTTTGTTTTGGGAGTGCGAGAGGTAGTAATTGGGATACATTGTAAAAACTCTGGATACTCTGTCTTATATTGTAACTATGTCATGTAAGAGAGTTAAACATTTGCATCATTTTCTCCTGAGAATTAATTCAATTAGACAGAACAGTGTAACCACTTGGGAATTTCTGCAATTTAACTTTTTATTTATGTTATTATGTTTAATGTATATACTTATTGTTATTTTCTTAATAAAATTAAAAATTAATACATGTAACAAGCACTCGAGACTAAACTTTTCGGTGTTTCTTTTGAAAATAACAACTGGTGAAATTTCTCATGCTTACATACAAATGTACGAGTACGTAGTAGATAAGTACATATGTATGTAAGTATATACATGAAACAAGTAGATATGAGCGATATTTCCGTACTTGTTATACCATGGCTGCCAGATAATTTAGAACCGAAATCGTGAAATTTCTGAAAAAAATATCGCCAAAAATGAGCCATATTTTCTCTTTTTTTTTTTAAATAAAATATTTGATTTTATTGGAACAATATAATTTTATTTACTATCAAAATCAATTTATATACTAAACTGCAACAAAACTTACTTTAAGTCTTCAATACTTATCCGGGCTTAATCTTGACAGCTTAGGGCCAAATTTACAGTCATTATTATTATTTATTATTAGTAAACTAAAATGTTAACTATTGTTTCACTAATACTTCATATTCACAGTCTATTGTTTAACTAGAGTTCTTAATATGAGCAAAAAATGGTAACCCTATCAGACTATAGAGTTAAATAAAGTATTGGCAGCTTTGTTATAGCACATGGTTTTTTTTGACATTTGTTATATTATTTCTTAGAAATTAATAAAACAAGTGCTCGCTAGTCTAACTTTACCGTGCAAGATATTGAATTAGTGCTGAAATTGGTTCGGGAAAACCAAAATGTAATAGAACAAAAAAAATATGTTACAGCTAAACACACAGAAGCTGCTTGAGAACGTACTTATGCGTCTAAAATTTTTCACAAAAAACACAACACCAATAAAGTTTACAACGAATCAGCTGTTATCTAACTATTTGTTAACCCATGACATTTGGCGGTTTAACTAATGGTAAACAAAAAGCTGTGAATCAAATATTATTGGTTAAACTATTGCTAGTTAGTTAGCTAAACTAAGGACTGTGCAGAGGGCCTTAATGTTGTATACATATCGCTCCTTAATTGCAACATAAACATATCTCGAAAAATGCGTTTTTGGAGTTAATGAATAATGCAGAAAAAATCATTATATCATATTTAATATTGTGTTAAAATTTCATGTAAAGAGCTTGTTCACCACGAACCTCTTGAGAAAAGAAAAAATATTCTATCTTTGAGTTGTATGCGAATTGAAAATTTAAAACTTTTTTTCTGCAAAACTATTTTTTTCTTTGAGTAATGCGTTTGCAACAGACGCAAGTTGCCCATGTAAAACTATCGAGAATGACACTCAAAATGAAACGAAAAAAGTTTAGCTGTCACTCAGTTTTGTTTCAAAAAACATTGATTTCGAAGGTTCGCTAGTAATATCAAAAGTGAACCAATATCGAACTAATTTCTATATCGCAAAAAGGCAGCAGAAAAATTAATTTTTTTTTGCATTATCTTTATTTTTTTATTTATTTATGTGTTTGAATTTAATTCATTTATTTTTTAATTCTTTGACTTACGTTGCAGGATTCGTACACGGTACCTCTAGGCTAACAATACTAGCACACATCCACTAGGCTATCGTCACACATTCGAGAAACTATCGAGAGAACATTAAATTTTTTTTTTAGATTCGCGAACAAATATCGAACAATTTCTCTTTGAATTTTCTTCGCTTTAGTGAACATTCGTTTATATCGAATCTCAGGTCGAGTGGGAAATGTATGTATGTACATATCGGTCATTTACACAAAGAACGTCATAACTGAAAAAAATTAATCCTTATATCGTTCTTCATATTGTGTAAAAATTTCATACAAATATCTTGTTTACTTAACCCTTGAGAGAAAAATTAAATTGTCTTTTTCCATTATTTTTTTTGGAAATTGAAAACTACAAACTTGTTTTTGGCAACTTTTTTTTTTTTTGAGTTATGACGTTGTTTGAGTAAATGAGCGAAGCGTACATAAGAGCACAAAATAATTGTTCTACTCTGTAATTCGAAACGAAAGAAAAGACTAGAATTTACATATTATTAAGATACCAACTCGAAAGTGTTCCCAAAAGTCCTGATTTCTAGCTATCGCGATACATTTTTGCTGTGGGTGAAAAGCTAATCACGTTGCCATCTCTAACCCTATTCTCTGAAGAGTTGGAACTCCGCACTAATTTATTGTTATCAAATAATTCTTATGTTCATTAACATTGGTTTTATTTTGATTAAGAGAGGAAACGTTATATGCTTCAGGACTACATGTTGTTGTTGCCTGTTTCACAACGCCAAAAGTAAAAAAAAAAAAAAAAATTGGTTGCGTCTTTACTTCACATTAGTAAGCGAAAATATTCGAAACGCAAGTGCGTAGGTGAAATCTAAAAAATCTTGATACCTACGATGATAACATCTTTTTGGCACTTTTCCAAAATCGGCGATTACTTGATAATAAATAGGAACAAGTAAAAATGCCCATAAGCTTTTTTAAACATACATACATACATATGTATATATGTACATATATACATAATCGTACATATGTACGTATGTATATTAAATCGTATTTTTTACATCTCACAGGAACTGCTAAATAAGACCATGAATAATAAATTTTTTTTAATAGATATGTTCATATATCATGGGTTAATAACGCAGAATAATTACGAATTGCGTATATTATCTTGTGCAAAAATTTCACATAAATAGCTTGAGAGAAATATATGTATGTATTTCTTCATGTCTTCTGCAAAACTAGCTTTTTAGAGTTAGTTTTAATTATTATTGTTCGAACTTTATTTCTTTCTATATTTATTATTCGATTAGGCGTTCTTGCGTTTGGTCCACTGTGTGCATCATTGGTAAAGAACAAACGACATTGGCAAGACTGTTGTAAATTTAGAGATGGTAAAATTGAGCTTTCATTAGCAAAAAAGCTTTCAACAAATTGTAATGCGATGAATCAAAGCAATTCACATATTCCATTTGCACTGAAAAATATGTATCTAAAGCTGAAATTTGACACCAAACTTTGGAGTTATTTGTTCCTTAAAAATTATCACATGTAATTTGGCTTACACAGCGACCCAATCATAAATATATCTATCATATATCTATCTTATCTGTCGAGATAAGCACATTTTGAGTTAGTGAATAATCCTCCGTAATCTTCATATTCAAAAGTACCTCTGACAAAAATTTCGCAATAAATTGGTGCTTATCTTTTTTCAACTTATAATCTCATACGGAATAACAGCTTAACTTTGCCTATACTTTGATATTATTTCAAATTGAATTTATTAAATACGCTGTGTAGAACGATGTTTTTCTAAAAAAAAAAAATTCAAGTCAATGCCGAATTTCCAAATTTAATTGCAGATGAAATAAATTTCTGAAAATGGACTTGAAAGCTTAAAACTGCTCTCCTAAAAAACATTAAAATATGACTTAAGCACTTTTGGATTAGGCTATATATATATATAGATAGTTTTTTTTTTAGTTGTGACACTATTGAAGTAAATGAGCGATATGAATGTGCATCACAATTTTCCTTTTAATCTGGTCACACTGAGCATGAAATGGAATAAAAAAAAACAGACATGAAATCTCTTAAGAGTTTTCCTACACTCGTGCTTATGTTCTCTCAGCCATGTTGTTGTTGTTGCCATTGCTGTTGTTGGTCTAGTTCGTATGTTTTTTTCCGTTTAGTTTTTCATGTGGGGGGCCAACTTAACTTAATAGTGCAGGCAGTAGTAAAACACTAAGCGCTGGCAGAACTAAAACGGCAGCCAGAATCGGTCGTAGCAGCAGAAAAACCTCGTTGTTGAAATTGAGTCGTTGTTCTACTGCCGTTGAGATTGCAACACACACTTGTCTGTATCTTGTTGTGCGTTTACAAGCGAAAAAAATATTTCAGCTAAATATAAAATCAAAAAAAATATATAGATATTTTTAATTATAGAAAGGAAAATGTGAAAATAATTGAACAGCAATAAAGTATAATAGTAAATCTCACATTGTTAAAAAAAAAATTCTAAAAAAATGTGGATTTGTTTTTTTTTGGAACAAGTTTAAATACACTTAACTTAACACTTTTGAGATAACTCGAGTTCAGCCAATAAGTTTATAATCGTGAACATTTGCAAAATTGGTAAAGCTTAAAAAAAAAGTTTGTACATATAAATTTGTGTTTTATGCCAAGACCAAAAAATGTGCTCAAAAAAAAAATTATTTTTTGAGGCAAATACCCAAAAATAAAAAGAACGAAAACTGCAAAAAAAAAAAAAAAACACAAATATATAGAGAAGAGAAATTGCACTTAAAATAAAATAAAAAATATGTTGTACCAAAATAAATAAATGAATAAAATAGTACGACACAGTAAATGATTAATGAGTCAGTCTCTCACGTAGTATTTCGTAATCATTTCCATATCAAATGGCACATGAAAAAGTGCAATTTCAATAGTTAAAAGCGAAGGTTTTAAGAAAAGATAATAAAATCTGTGAAAGGGAATTGCGTACCATTTTGTGAATGTGGCTCACTCTGTATGGTTGTATGCGTATGTGCAAAATTGTCCCCCCTCCCCCCCAAATCGGTCCTACAAGGGGAGGCTTATAAAAATGCGGGTGTTAAGTTGTTTTGAAGAATATTCAGGCTTCCACATACAAAACATATTGAAGTTTGTTTGCAGATTTTTTGAAATTGCATTCATATGACACTTTTATTGCATGTTTTATTTAATATTCCAAAAAAACTGACGCAAATATTTACATTTACACAAACATATGTATGTCCCTTTTATTCAAAGAAATTTACTGGAAATATTTTGTTGAAGGAACAAAGTTTCATTTTCAATCCTTTTAATATAATCGGCCATTTCACAGAGTTTAATTCCGTTCGGAAACGTAATTCAATCCACCCCATTTTTATAGGAGATGGTGTCTAACGGCTTGTACCACGATTTCACTAGATATGTTCGATCGAATACTTATATTGAAAACAACAAAAGAAATTTCTAATGTTATTGTTGTTTGCAATACAAGTTGTCGATCGAACGATTTCGAGTGGCATCGTGGGACAGGCCGTAAAAAAGAAAACTTAAATACGGAAATTTGTCAGTTGTGTCCAGACTGTTGGGGGCGCTTGTATGCTGGCGTATGCTCCTGCTAGGACTTAACATCTTGAGGTGAATTGAATTCCGTTTCCGAACGGCCGAATAATAAATTAAAAACTTTTAAGTAACACAATAGCACATATCAACTCGATAAGAAATGGTCTCCTAAATTCTTCATTAAAGAGAATACAGCTGAAAAATATGAGATAACCTCTAAACAGCTACACCGTTTTTCTTCAAACAAAGCTAAGAACACTCTCGATCGAATTAATTTATATAAAAAACGCGCATGCGCTGGAAAACGTAAAATTTTAAAAACACTTGTGAGCTCCAAATCGCAAATCTCATTTTTCCACGTGCTACTGATCGCGAGTTTTACTTAACACAAATATTTGTAAAGTCTGGTAATATTGGTTTTTTGTATGGGAATAATAACAGCTGCTCACTGTCACACCTGCGAAAATTGGTATAAACACTGCGTTACCAGACTCATTTTGTTTTTTTTTATGAGAATAAAAGCAACTGTGGACTCTAAAGTGACAAATTTTAAAGTAAACACATTTTTTTATTAAAACTGATCAAAATAATGTATTTTTTAAAGACAATAAATAAAAACAAATTAAATTTTATTTTATACACTTTCATTTCTAAATTTTGACACTCAGTTATTGCAATATGTACAAGTGCACTTATAAGTCACTTAATTCTATGCTTGCGAGTTGAAATAGTAAAATTTTTTGCGATTGCGCTTTCCAGCACACCAATTTTGTGACTTCAATCGTAATGGCACTTTTTTTTTTTGCCAAATATGAGTTTCAGCACATGGCTGTAAATCAAAATCGGTCTAGCCCTTTTGGATCTACCAGGGAACAGATAGACTAACAAGGGGATCAATGGATCGGAAACAAAATTGCCGCATTCAAAAGATGTTGAGTTCACTTAAATGCCGTGAGATAGTGAATCGATTCAGTTCGGTAGATTTCGAAAAATTTTAACCATAGTTTTCACAGAACTGGCTGTCTGCTCTGTAATTCGAAACGAAAGCAAACGCTTTCGAATTTGTGTGCTTATAACGTGTAAATTCGAAAGCATTTTCTTTCGTTTCGAATTACACAGTTGACCCCCTGTTGTTTTAAACAAATTTTAAACTACTAAGGCCCAAATTCACAGTCATTAGTTAACTAATAGCATTAACTTATCCAATAATATTTGATTCACAGCTCTTTGTTTGCCATTAGTTAAACCGCCAAATGTCATTGGTTAACAAATAGTTAGACAACAGCTGATTCGTAGTAAACTTTATTAGTATTGTTGTTTGTGAAAAATTTTATACACATTTCGCACATACGTTGTCAAGCATATTCTTTGTATTTAGCTGTAACACATTCTTTTTTTTTATTTTCTACTATATTTTGGTTTTTCCGAACCAATTTCGGCACTAATTCAATATCATGTATGGTAAAGTTGGACAAGCGAGCACAGTTTTATTCATTTTTAAGAAAGAATATAACAAATGTAAACAAAAACCATATGCTATACTAGAGCTGCCAATAGTGAAACTTAATAATTTGATAGGGTTACCATTCTTTGCCCATATTAAGTACTTTAGTTAAACAAGGCCCAAATTCGCAGTATATAGTTAACTAACGCCCGTGGTTTAACTAACGATGCTTATCAATTTCGTTCTTATCAATTTCATTGGTTATAAACCACATTCATTAGTTAACTAAAGACTGTGAATTTGAGCCTAAGCCTATCAAGTTCATAATCTAATCAGCTCTTAATCTCAAAAAGGCACGTCAATTACTGCGTAAAATCGGACGAGAGACATCGTTGGCAAAAATTTCGAAAAAATCTTTTTTTCTAATAATTTCAAAAGTCCTTGTAAAATTGATTTTAGTTAATAACTGATTTTAATAGTCTTAAAAGTGTATTATGGGATGCCGCATATTTGATCAAAATCTGTAGCTTGGCGGGAAGTTTCAGCAATGTCCTGCCAAGTCAACCGATTCCCATATTTTTTAGTTTGTGTATAACAAAATCAATTTCTATTTGGTCTGAAGTATGGACGACTACTAGATTGCAATAACAAATGCATCAAAAGAGAACATGAAACAAATAGTTTTGGCTAAAGAAAGTGGCCGAATGTAACACCGCCAAATGGTAGCGCGATGGTAGAAAAATTACGTACAAAAAAAAAAAACAGAAATGTAGGTGAAACGCTGAAAAAAATCTATTTACATATATAAAAATCAATCCTTTTTTTTGGCACGGCATCACGCGTGAATGGCTGTACCGACCGACTTCGAAAAAAGGAGGAGGTTATCAATTCGTCGTCACGTCTATTTTTTTTGGCGGTGTTACTTTACAACTCGGTACATTTTAGACCGATTGTAAAAATTCTTTTTTCGTCTGAGAGGGTATAGCTTCCCATTGGTCCCATTATAAAAAAGTGGCTAGGGACACGCTCACAAATTTTTAAAATTTAATTTTATGATATTCTACATATTGAATTGGTGCGAAACCTATCAAACACCTTTCGTTCTTGTAATTACACAATATGAAAGTTGAAAAAATGGCAGGGTTACGCCCATTAAAGTTGATTGTAATATTACATGCGGTTCTACTTATCCGATTTTTACGAAACTTACCACGCACCCTGAGCTTTGAAAAACACACAATGTTACATTTAAAAAATGGGCGGAAGCACGCCCATTAAAATTTAATTTTATATTTCACGAACTTCTTTTTATTTTCTTCTATCAGATCTTTGCATTGAAGTCGGTTTTTTGGCAGAAAGAATTATTTCGTTTGTTGTTGTCAGGAACGTTGCACGGAACAGGATAAAATATTTTTTCTGTTTTGATAAGACTGGTATAAATACAGTTTAAAATCTACTCATTTTCTTACTGGATGCGAACGAAGTCGCGTGAAAATGCTAGTGCTAAATAAATAATTGATAAATGCTAAATGCTAAATTTGCTGCTAAATCAAAATAAAAAAATGCGTACGTTGTTATTTCACGTGGATTATGATTATGTCTCGTGACCATATTTTATTTATTTCAGCACTAATCCAACCGTAATCAGCAGTTTTAGTAGTACATAAACCTAAGTTATAAATTTAATACCTTTTCATGTTAATGTCCCCTCTCTAATAACACAAAATTTCTACCTGCCCACCTGCTGCTTGTTTTACAATGTAAATTTGCTTTGCATCATTTGTAACGGTTACAATAAATAAAAGCCCTTTAAAAAAGTACTTACTATACTATATGTACATATGTAATTTAATTAGGTTTTTCTTTTCTTTTTTTTTATTGTTATCACTTAAATTCATTGAACCAAACAAACAACAACCATCCATTGTTGCCAGTTTAGCATTTTCTCTACTAGATTTAGCATATATATGCTTTCATAAAAAAGCATTAAATATTTTCCCAAAAACTATTTAAATTTAAAATCAAGCATTTTATTTTTTCTTCTGTAGAACATTTTAGCAGATACTTTGCACCGATTTAGCCATTCTGCCAACATAATTTTCTGGCAACACTGCAACGATCACATCACCTTGACTTTCATTATCATCATCTTTGAAGTGTTTAACAAATTTTGAATCGAAAATTTTATTGTAAATTGCGTGATATGTTTACATACTCGTACATATTATATTAATATTGTAATTAAAAATATTGTTTATATTTTTTTAGTTTTCTTTTGTGTTATATACTTTTTAAGGTGCTAAATTGATTTTCAATAGTTTTGGTGCACAACAATTTCCACGTTTCAATATTATTTGTACTCTTGATAGTAAGTTAAATATAACACATAGAGAATTTTATTAAAACATTTGAAACGAATTAAAATATTTATAAATAAAAAAGTGCTTCTAACATCGATTGGTGCTTCTGTTCTCCCATCTATATACTTCCAGTTTTTAATTATAAAAGTTCATAATACGAAGTACATATAAATAAAACAACAAATAGCAAAAGCAGCAGCAACAACTACAACTACAACTACAACTACAACTACAAACAATACGACAACACCAGCTGTGTTTTATTGACAACAGAATTAATAAAAGAAAAGGTATGTACATACATACTTTTACTTACAAACATATATACATTCATATACATACAAATTTATTGTGTAGCCTCTTTTTATACTTTTCTTTTGTTTTAGTTAAGTATATATTATATAAATTTTACTTTGTTCTTTTCTTTTTTCTTTTCATAAAGTACTTTATTATGTTTTTTAGCAACTTGTAATTTTTTTTAAGCAAATTTCTTAAAAAAGAATTCAATTATAATTTCGACATTAAAGGTTTTATTTTACAAAATGTTCCTTTTCCGACAAGGAAAATCTGTTTCTTATTGTCGCTTACTTACATTCAAATTTTTTTATTTATTATTCAATAATAATTCACTACAAAAAGAAATTCTCGAATTAAAAATAAAATTAAAGAGTAAAAATTAAAAAAATTCAGAAAAGTGCGACTTTGACTTGCACACGAGAGTTCCGTACCAGGGTTCCCAGATTTCTTTCGACTGACATCCCCAATTTTAAAATTTTTATCCCCAAAATTCCCCAAAAGTCAATTTGTACTAATTTTACCACTTCTGGACATGGATCAGAAGAGTCACAACACATTCAATTATTTTTAAAATGTATATTAATTCGTAACAGAGATTTTAGCACTGAATTTTGTTGCTAATTTAATATTTTATTGACTTCATTGCCGAAAAAACTCGTTCAATGCAATCGTTGCTTGTTGATACACAAAGTAAATTTAATATATCCAGCGGCATCTTGATGTGAACAAGCTTCTGTCCAAAACATGTTTAAGTTACTTGTTATTTGTATATAAAATTGTAGGCATCAAATAAGGTAAAGAACTAATTGTCAAATAATTTAAGTTATATAGTACATATGTACGTGTAAACAATAAAATTAGCTGATGAGCAATCTCCAGAATTCGAGTACCTGTTTTTCTTGTAATAAACCTTATTTAAATCTTGCTAACAACAAATGAAATCGTCTTCATTGTTACCATTTATCATTTAATATTATTTATGAACTAAAAAAAGAGCAATTGGAATATGTATTGAAATTAAAATATTCCGAGAAATAAATAAAAAATAAATAAATATTAAGTAAAATACAAATCCCCAAAAAACTTCATAAAATCCCCAAAACATAAAAGTTATCCCCAATTAATTCCTCAATCCCCAAACCAAAATTCTTATCCCCACTTCGAAAAAAAATTCCCGAATTGGGGATAAATCCCCTAATCTGACAACACTGTTCCGTACGGACATTACATGTGGGTAATTTATCGCCGTCAAAATACAACTACAAACAGTCAGTCAGTGGAAGAACTTTGTAAGTAACTAACAAAATCATGCAAACCAAATTGATAAATGTAACAGAGATACAAAAAGAAACTTTAATGCTAATTATCATAATTTTCAAGAGATTTATTATTCGACATATTGTCATAATTATACTATAAGTGAAATTTATTTGCTGTTGGTTAAGCGATGTCTATATGCATTTCATTGTTGCTTTAAAAAATCGTCAGTAGACTTCAACCACACATTTTGAACAGTCACAAACCTCTTATCTTATGCACAGACTTTCATAAACTATTTGAGAATTCACAAATATTATAATATTTTTGAAAATCGCAAAAGAAAAATAAGCATAGTAGGCTTAGTAACTCATACGAAAAAACAATCTTGCTTTAAAGTACGTTTTTTGGATCTCCTGAAAAATTATTATTTTTGTCACTTACAACGTTATTCGCGGCTAACCTTCAATTGTAGATATTATTTTTTTTTTAATTTACAAATTTTCTACTAACAATAACCTTACGCCTTAGCACAAAAAAAAATTAAAGCAGAGTTCCAATAACAGGTTTTTTGAGTTGGCTTTCACTTTTACCTTAATGTCGCATCCGTCGCATAAAATCAATCCCCCTTATTGTGAATGGCGTCGTCGACGTCACATTCATGCTTATTATGAACAGCAACCATCAACTGGTTGAAAAGTGCTGAAATTTGTCAAATATAATTGAAATAGTTATTACGAAATCCAGTCTATAAAGGTGTGAATGATTAAGTAGATATTCGCAATTGTGAATATGCATTTGAAGGGGAAAAATATAACAGCTGACAAATGTCAAAAATAAGATGCAGTGAATGTGCGGAATTCGTTTAAAAATTAGTAGAAAATTTCATTTAAGAGGACTTAAAATATTTAACTCTGTTGTATATTCCTCGCATTTTGTTTTCCATCAACCGCTTTTGAGCAGAGTTCTTTTGCGATGTCCGGGTTTACTTCCATCAAGCTTACAAGCTTTGCATTGCAATACGCGCAGTGTGCCTAAAAGCAATTATGTTGTTTATTTTTAACGATATTTATTTACTTATATATTTCTATTTATGTACTACTTACATTTTTTGTAGTTGCAAAAAAGAGAATAAATTTCCGCTAATAACTATTCACAATAGTGATTTTGTAGTTGATAGTTGAAAAATTGGGGATGATACCTTTTTTCAACCGCTGACATTTCGTAATACATATTTATCAACTTTGTTGTAAAAATTTCTCTTATCAACGTCACGTTGCTGATCATAATAAGCCTGATTAAGACGACAGTAAAAATTGTCAATTTTGTCCACTCTTTGTCGACAACAATTGACTACTATTAACCTGCTCCATTAATTTACAAAGCTTTAGAGATTAGTAAGAGGTTGTCAATAAGAGCCAATTGTTGCCGGTTAAGAGTAGACAAGTGACAATATTTACTGTCGTCTTGATGGGACGTCGACGACGCGATTCACAATAAGGGGGAATATTTATTAATTTTTTGTCAGCAGTAAATAAGCATTTACTGTTATTGTATAATTACTTTTGAATTAAAGTTTAAACAATATTAGCAAAGTTATTGCGTTTAGTTCTCTTGGTAAAAAAAATGTCGCGTCCGCCTTGCCGCGTTCGTATTTGTACTTTAGCCATTTTAAAAAAATTAAATCAACATTTTTATATTTCATAAACCTACACATAAAACGATGTTCTTTCACCTTCATGTCCACATTCACAAAAAAAAAAATCTTCACAAAATTTCGCTGAATTATGTACACGAGTATTTCTATAAGTGCACAAAAATTACTTGTATTACGATTATATCTTTTTACAATGTCATTGATATTGCCCAACGTTGTTTCTTAAATATACTACATCTTCATTGCTTTAAAACACTTAAGATATATATTGGATCTATCCATTCCTTTTTTGATTTTTGCTCAACTAAAAGTGTACTAGGTAATAATAAATCGATTTCGATTCCAATCAAATCGATTTTATGTCGGCGATTTTATACTGAAATCGATTATTGGGCTTTTGAAATTTAATTGAAATTA
Organism: Nowickia ferox; assembly: GCA_936439885.1. Taxonomy (NCBI): domain Eukaryota; kingdom Metazoa; phylum Arthropoda; class Insecta; order Diptera; family Tachinidae; genus Nowickia; species Nowickia ferox. Next base: position 81,570,403 of record OW387024.1, read on the forward strand.
CTGTATTTTGGGTAAGCGAACTTAATCTAGTAAAATGCACTAAGGTTAGGTTAGCAAGCTGCTGGTAAGGAAGGGTGAAATTTAAAGTCCAGCTCACTTGGGTCCAATACAATCACCCTTATTCCAGTTGTCGACATCGACAACTTTAACACTCGCTATTGAGAAAAATTTTATGCTACTGACAATCTATTTCCGTTCCCTAAGGTATAGAAAATAGCATAAAAATGCCAACAGGGGTCATAGTTGTTTTCAACAATGTGACGTCGATGTCGACAACTGGAATAAGGTTGAATGATGCCTTTGTGCTACCTGTGAGTTGAAGATAAGATAGTGAGAGAGGGTGATAGGGAAGGGATAGTGATAGAGAAGACAGATAGATGGTGAAGGAAGAGAGGATGCCCCTGTGGCTGAGTGGTAGCGATGCTAGCCTCTCAGTCCAGAGGTCGTGGGTTCCATAGACCTTGGGTGTTTTCCGCAGACAAGCTAATCGCTTCGCGGGTTATGTTGTGTTTAAAAAAAAAGATAGAGGAAAGCTTCATTCTTTTACAACTCTGCTTTTTTTGTACGTTTTTAATAATGCAGAGTTGCAGCGCCTCTGGTGTCAATGAGGATTATTAAAGCTGTAGCCGTTTTATTGGTTATTGTACTTTGCCGATGATTCTGCTACACAATACCGACGAAGGAGGGCACTCTGATGTTACATTAAGATTAGCATCCGCTGAAGCCGGTGTAGTTTAGTGACCAGTGTCTATGTCTTCATACAACAACTGATACAAAGGGACACTAATGCACATTATTTAATGACTGTCGGAGACCGGGCTCGAACACAGCATCTTCGCTTTTGTAGTCAACGTGCCAACGCCACCCTAACAAATGCAGTAAAGTTCAGTAAAAATTTGTAAAAACTTTTGTATAGCCAGCTAATGTTATTGGAATAAAGATTATTTTGTTTAAAAAATTAGCAAATTTGTCTTAAACGGTTTTAGAATCGATTTTCAGGTGCGATTAATCGATTTCAAAAATCGAAATTAAAAAAGTTTAGAAAAATCGAAAATCGGATATCTACCATTCTCTAAAGTATACGAATGTCGCGTCCGTCGCCTGGGAATTGCCCATATGTATGGTATACGAGTATGCACTTAAGCTGATATAATAGAATATTTTTTTCAGTTTTTTCGTTTATTTTTTGGCGACTCGTTTTTTTTTTAAGAATCGGACTTATACCACTTTCAAAAATAACAGCTCGTATGTACATACATATGTACATCGACTTCGAAATCTTTAGCAGATTTAAACTAATACTCTTTCTGCCCAATTCTCTAAAAGCATTTGTGTTGTACTTAATATACTCCCAGTAACTGAATTTTTCTTACGCATGTTTCGATTTTTTGAATTTAAATTTTTGTTCGTTAATTTCTTTTACAAATTAAAAACCTAGAATTTCAATTAAAACGAATAATTTTTATGCATAATGCTTGTTTCCTCTAATCAAGGTTTGTGAATTTATAGAATTTCGTTTCGCTTTGCATTTTATTCATACTCGAACACCAGCCGTCGTCTTCCTCTTAAATTTATTTTTGTTGTAATTTTCGTGCATATGCACTTTTCACTTTTTTTTCTCTCTGAACGTCGTCGTACTTTGAGTTCTAAAAATCTTTTTATTGCCACCACAAAGAAAGAAAATGCAGTGAAAAATGTGAAGAAACTTTCTGCTTCAGCTGATGCTCATGGGAGCACAAGTTGTGTGAAAACTCCCCGTATTAAACGAGTACAAATGAGTGTGTGTGTGTGTGTGTGTGTTGGTTTGGTTGCATGCATCCAATACTGTGTTATTTCTTCTTTTTCTCCTTGATGTGGTGACAACAGTAAAAATAGCAATCGTTTGGGTGCTTTAGAACTAAAAAACAAAAAATAAAAAAAAAAATTTTCAAAAACCAAATAAAAAAACTGGGTACAAAAATATACATAAAACTCTTACTGCTCTTTACTGTAGACTTGTAGTTTTTCGTTTTTTTTTTCAACTGAAACTCAGGAAAAAATTCCCCAAGAAATCCAGTGCTGCAGAGGAAAAGAAATTAAAGAAAGAACACAATTCGAATTTTTCTTTGTGACAAATCAAAAGTGCATCCACTCACACACACTTGCGTAGTCCTGCACACACATACGCATAAATACGCATACACCAACGGAATTTCATTGAAACTTTTTGTATCGTAGTGGCATGGTTCACATTTTTTATGTACTTTGAAAATAAAGTTTTTATCGAATATATTTTCTTAGTTGCCAATGAATCTTAAACAAAAAATTTAATGGGTATGAGGTTTTAAAGTTTACATAAAAAATTATAAATTCCTCAAATGAAATATTAGACAAATCAGTTTTCAATATCTCAGCAAAAGTTACTGTTTTTCCGTAAGCAGGTTTGTAAGGGAATGTCAAGCAGCTATTGGCTTACGGACCTGCTGGCGTATGGGATGAAACTTGAAACTTCCATAAAAAATAAATTATGGGCCTGGTTCACGATATCGACAAGTAGAACATTGTCGCACACTCACATTGAAAACAACAACTAAATTTTAAAATTTGTTTTTGTTTTGAATGTACGTGTGCGACAAGTCGAACGCTGTCGATATCGTGAACCAGACGCTATGTAAATTAATGTATGTACATTTATCAAATACTTTTTGTTCGCGCACTTAATCAGGAGTCGATCCCACCATCTCCGAATGTTAGGCCGGGTTTACATCTGTGTGCTGTGTGCCACAAATGCGTAAAAATGCGTAACCACTAATTACTAATGAAAAACTGTTTGATTCAGACATGAGAGGCGGGTTCGGTGAACGCTTTATTTCGCCTAGATCGTGCGACTTAACGCCTTATAGAGACAAGCCCGCAACGGTTGACGCACTGGAAGACAATATTGAAGAATTTATGCGTGAGAAACCGGCCGATATTTTGGCGAGAGTATGCCAAAATTGGACCCAGCGTATGAACCATTTCAGGCGTAGCCGCGGTCAACATTTACATGAAATCATCTTTAAAAATTGAATTATAAAGATCCAATAAAGATTTTATGTATATATTTCTCTAAATTTTGTATGTTTTTTTTATAAATAAAATCCGAAAGCTCTTAAAAACCACCCTTTATTTATGTGTATGTGCGTATGTACACATGTCAAATGCTCCCTGTCGTCTTTCCTCTCTTGTAATTTGCTGCCAACATACAAATCAAATATAATATGTCACCAAGTTTTATATAAGTTATTTATCTAAAAGTATCTCTTTTTTTTACAAACTTTTCCTATTTCGCTACATTATGCAAAAGGAGCTTGAGGTTTTTGCATGAGAATGCTACAGATCATATGAACGTGTGTGCATTTGTATTAGTGTTAGTGAGGTGAAAGCGCTACCCAGCAAACAGAAAGTAAAGCGTTTGAAATATAATGCTGTATTATATTTTACGCTATCTTTTGAATATGTAGTCCAAATTTCCTGACTACATTGCTTGACTGAAGAAAAGTAGTGCTGCAGTTTCTAGATATATAAAATACAGAAAAGAAACTAACAACGAAGTAAGCACTAACAATAAATCTAATGCCGTTTTCTTTTCTAGAAAAAGTGCAAATTTTTTTTAACTCTTTGTTATGAAAAATAAAATTTAGCGTTCATTTAAAGTAAAAAATTTACACCAGTAAGGGCTGACACAATAATTTCTAATAAACTCTCTATTTTATTGAAAAGTGCAATAAATGTAGCATTTTTTTTCCTAGAAAAGAAAACGCTGTAAGTATTAATTTTATATTTAGGTTTTTCATGGAATCGTATATTTGAATGCTTTTGTTGCAATATAACAAATAGGAAATTGCGTATTGCCACAAGCATTTACAGTCACGGAGTGCAAAATTTTTCTCATAGAAAAGTGGGACTGTGTCACAGCACACTTTTCTCATAGAAAAGTTTGGTGGGACTGTGTCACAGCACACTTTTCTCATAGAAAAGTTTGAATATGTCACAGCACACTTTTCTCATGGAATAGTTGAACTGTGTCACAGCACACTTTTCTGATAGAAAAGTTGGACTGTGGCACAGCACACTTTCTGATAGAAAAGATGGACTGTGTCACAGCACACTTTCTGATAGAAAAGATGGACTGTGTCACAGCACACTTTCTGATAGAAAAGTTGGACTGTGTCACAGCACACTTTTCTGATAGAAAAGATGGACTGTGTCACAGCACACTTTTCTGATAGAAAAGATGGACTGTGTCACAGCACACTTTTCTGATAGAAAAGATGGACTGTGTCACAGCACACTGTTCTGATAGAAAAGATGGACTGTGTCACAGCACACTGTTCTGATAGAAAAGATGGACTGTGTCACAGCACACTTTTCTGATAGAAAAGATGGACTGTGTCACAGCACACTTTTCTGATAGAAAAGATGGAGTGTGTCACAGCACACTTCTCTCATAGAAAAACTGAATTGTATCACGGCACACCTTTCTTATAGAAAAGTTGCACTGTGTCACAGCACTTTCATACAACAACCACACTTAACAATCGCATACACAACACAATCTCATACGCAAAGTGTGTGGCTAACTTTAAACGTATCACTTTATGTTTGTTGGGTTAGTTTGCCTACAAACATGTAATTTGCTGCGGTAATAATATTGTGAGGCAACATTTTGTTTTGTAAAAATTAAGTATTAAGTGTTGGCGTGGGAACAATAAACAATATATGAGTGTGTGTATGTATGTATGTAGTTTTATTGATAACAAAACAAAAACAAAGCAAAAAAGTGACACGAGTTTGAAATTTAATATTTACTGTAAATGGTTTCTCTTAAGTATAAAAAAATTAGAAAAAAATAAAATATATAAAAAAACAATTCTTTATAAGATTAATTTGTTACGAAGAGTAATGTTATTTTGAAAACTTTTCTGTTTTCGTTGACCAATATATGTATCTTGCATAAATTACGAGTATGAGTGATTTTCCTACAACAACTGACGTCCTTCAGCTTTAAAGTATTTTGGTCGAAATTTTCTTTTGATTTCAAACATCCATTGTGTTGTTAAAAATCATATTGTTTGGAAAAATGTGGGGAATGAAGCCAGTACGAAAATCAGAAGATTACTTGTTAATTCGAATCGGAGAAAAAAGCTTCTGCCGACTTGAAATATACAAATTCGAAAAGTTTTCTTTTCCCACCAGTCGGCCTCTTAGCTTTGAACCAAATTCTTCAGGTGCGTCTTTCTACTTATATTTCTTAATCTCTAATCTAATCTTACTTATTTTTAAAACTTTCAATCACATATTTGGAGATGCACTTATACTTTCTAAAAACACTTTATTTTTTGTCTTTACCATGACCAAATTCTGCGACTTGAAGAATAAAACGTATCATTTGTACACATTAAAAATCGCTTGTACGAGTATTACCACAAAACAGTGACTATTCATTCATTCATTCATACGGTTTGGGTAAAATGAATTTAATTCAAAAATAAAATTAAATTAAAAAAAAGAGAGAAAAACAAACTGTAAAAAAAATCTTTTAGGTCATAATAAACATTTTCATTTAAATGTAAAAAGCACTAAATGAAAAAAAAATAATATAATTCACAATAGCAACTGAAACAAGCAGCAACAACAAACAAAAACGTTTACAATAATCAAAGTTTTAACAAACAACAAAACAAAAAATTGTGTTCTAGGCGAGTTCTCTTTTATTGTTTAAATATACTTACTTGTCTTACTTACTTAGTATTTGTTTCTGTTTCTGCATTATTTTGAAAAAATATGTTTGTAAATATTTTCGTTATTGTTAGTTGTTGGCATATTGACAGCAGCAGGTGGGTTGATGGTGATCATCATCACCATCATCATCATCAACAACATCAGTAGCAGCAGCAGCATTAGTACGAGTATAAAAGCAACAGAAATAATCATCGCCCTCATCATATTAAATATATAAGAGAGTTAAAAATTCATGTTACTAATGGACAGTGGAGCTAGAAGTGAATAATTTGACAAAAATTAAATTAAAAATATTTTTAATTTATTATTTCTTTTTAATAAAAGGGGAATGAATATCGAATATCTGCATCCCTTAGAAAACCAAAAACAAAAAATTTCATCGTAATGAAAACACTTTAAACTTTTAAAGTTAAATAGAAAAACAATTTTAAATACTCGTACCTATAACTAATTTAATTTTTTCTTATTAGTATTTTTTTTTGAAAAAGAGAAATGGTTTTAATTCCGAATTTTGAGTCTTTAGAAAAATTTTTTCGTACTGAAACCTCGTTCATTTTTAAAGGGAAATTTCTATTTTCAAAGATTTAGTAAGCACAAGTTTAAATATTGTATGAAATTATTTTATAGATTTTGTAAAACATTTAGTTAATATTTGTGCATAAATAATTTTAATTTATTAAAGTTGTCTAGGAAAAAAAAACCAAAAAACCAAGCGCTGCCACATTGTTTTTCTGTGTAAACCACTTTGTTTTTTTTTATTCAACAACCGTATGCAATATTTTAAATGAAAAGTTTAGTTTTGAAAATTTTTGGGAATAAGCATAATAGATCGGTATCAAGGCGGATTGATAAAAAATTCAAAAAGCAACATGCAGTGCGTCCATCTGTCAAAAACGCTTGAAGAAAATTAAAATATTTGTAACATTTGTAAAATATTTTACTTATAATATTTTACAATATGTGTAAATTATCGGCCTTATGTATAATCAAAAATTGGCATGAAGTTAGCATAAGTGCGTTTTGCCTTACAATTTTACATTAAAAATCATGATAGGATGTAATCGTGTGTTAAAATTACATTATGCGGCGATTTTGAATGTCAAATTGTATAGCGGAACTCATCAACACGTAAAGGGTCCGCCATCTAACGTTTTTTTTTTCAACTAGTGCTTATTTCGTGAATGGTAACACTTAGCTCATGTCTGATTTGACAGATAATTAGTTTTATCCTTCCGCTGAACGAATATTGTTGTGTATACGCTTGAACAACGCTGGGAAATATTGCCTGCGATCGACTTACACAAGATGCAGATTTTGCCAAAAAAAATCATCTTTTCAGATGAAGCTCATTTTGATCTTGGCGGGTATGTACACAAGCAAAATTGTCGCATTTGGGGCACAGAAAACCCGCACGCATACATTGAAAAGCCGACGCACCTAAAACGAGTCACTGTTTGGTGCGGATTTTGGTCCAGAGGCATAATTGGGCCAATGAGCAAGGAGTGGCCGTTACAGTCAATGGCGATCGTTATCGGGCCATGTTGAACGAATTTTTGTTCACAAAAATTGAAGAGGAGGATATTGACAACATTTGGTTTCAACAGGACGGCGCTACGTGCCACACAGCCGAAGCTACACTCGATGTTTTGCGCCCTGTTTTCAAAAAAAAAAGTTATCTGGCGGACCCTTTAGTTCAATTTTGTCACTTATGCCAGTTTTTGGTTGTACATAATGCCGTATCTCTATAACGAAATAAAACACAATTTCGTTTTTGAGAAAAGCTTTAATTTTTTTTTCACTTAAAGCGTAAAAAAAAACAGATTTTGACAGTCGGGGTCTGACTCAATTCAATTCGGCTTCGAACAGCTGATTATTATCAGGGCTGACGAGATTACCTGTTCCTCAAATCGCCGGAATGATCGGAATCTGAAGAACGTAAATCAAAATCGATCCGAATTGAAAAATACAGAATCAAAACCGTTCCGAGCGGATGGTGTGATAAATTCATAAATTTCTTGCATACAGTAGTGCCTCAAAATAGACCAACAATACTGAGTATTATAATATAGGCCATATTATTATATTGTAAATTCCCTATATTTCTTATCATAAAGTAAATTTCCTTGTCGTCCTTGGCCAACTATTTATTTTAATTTTGTTTTGTCAGAAAAATTGTTATGAAACCCCAAACATCAAGGCAAAGAAGAAAAAAATATATGTATATGAATAAAAGAGAAAATTTATATAGGAAACGCTTTTAAAACTTTAACTTAGATTTATTTTTTCTCTTTTTGTTCTGTTTGTTTGTTTGTTTGTTTCTTTCTTTGTTTGTTTGTTATTCGTTTCGTAACATTTAAATGCTTTCAGTGAGCTTGATGTATTTTTAAAAGGATTTTAAGCAGAACAAATAGTACAGGTTGAAATGTAATTTTTATTTTAATTAAATATATAAAGAAAACAATTACGATTATCCCCGCGAAAAAAAATATTAAAAAAAAATTTAATGCAGGAATGAGTTAAATACTTGTAATTTATTTTATAATTACAGTTGTTGACTACGCTGTGCAACAAAATGATGTTTTTTGGAAAAACACACGGACTGGACAGTATAGTCGATGTAGTACAACCAAATATATAAGTTCCTTTAAATCCCATTGGAGCATAGGGCGCCAAAATTATAGCGATTAGTTGGCAAATTTGGGGTTTCGGGAGACGTGGGTTGCTAGCCCTCGTCCCCTAGATTGGTGATAGGGCTGCTATCTATCTTCGCGTCCAATCCCACGATGCAACCACGCTTCAGCGGTTTATCGCCTACTTTCCTGAGACATCTCAGACACACAGGATACATGGTTGTGGCGCCTTCTAACTAAAATCATTTTAGTTCAAAAGAGCTGTTGGACACAAGTCCCGTCAAAAGCATCAATGTAAATTAAATGGGTTTGAAACAACTTTTGATTCGAACGCTCTCAAACTAGTTCAAAAAGAGCTGTTGGACACAAGTCTACTTCTAACTCTACCTAGCTTTAAAACGGTTGCCTTAAAGCCATTGCGCGGGGGGATACTTGGTCAAATACCGGAAGTAGTTAGCTGCTTAGACAATTCAACAAAGGAATCGTTCTGGCCACTCCAAAGTGAGTAGCAATCAGTGACTTTCTACCTCTGAGAAGAGTCCCATCCCTTTGTACAACCAAAGGGTAGTAAAATCCTATACTCAGTTTCGCGATTTTTTTTTATGGACCTTCAAAGATTTCGAAAGTCAGTGCGCCCTCAAAAAATGGTGTCATCAGTTTTTGGCCAACAGCTAATTCAGACTTTGCGATAGCTCTAAACTATATATGGCATTAATGTAGCCAAGAGTCCACCGAACAAATCTTGTTAACATCTTATGCCAAAAAATTTCTTCGTACACTTTTTCTTTTAAATTAAGGAAAAATTTATTTATTTTTCAATTTTTTCAGAATAACTTACAGGGACTCCTAATTTTTTGCTAACAATATTTGACTAAAGTTGTAGCTACGGTAAAGGTGGACACATTTTGTGAACACACATATCTACATATAAAATCTGAACGTGTGTAAGCACCCTGAATACTTCACTAAGACTACTTTTTACCTACAAATGTTATTAATTATTAATTATCATTTCATTCTCATGAAAAATATATATGAAAAAATATATTAAGTTGCAAAACAAAAACTTCACTGAGTGAACACGAATGCAGTTTCACAAGAGAATCTATAAATGTTTTGCAGCAAATGGTGTTTCATCGTATGAACGGGAAGAACGTGTTGTGTGTTTAAATATACGGGAGGCGGGAACAAGTTCCCTGAAGTCAGCAGAAAACATTCCATGGTTGGTATTGATAGAGCAATAAAAATTATTTGTACTTTGGAAGCAATGAAAATGTTATTGCCTATAAATTATATAGTATGTATTATAAAAAAAATCAGGTTACCAAAACTAATATGTACAAATATTTTATATCTTACTGGTGCTTACTTACTCTATCCCTTAGGGGCCATCCACATATTACGTAACGCCATTTTTTCCGATTTTTGACCCCCCCCCCCCTCCCCCCCAGTAACAGATGGTAACAATTCTTAGACCCCCCCCCCTCACAATAACGTAACAAAAACTTTAAAAAAATTTAAATTGTTTTAAGTTTTTATTTAAAAAAAATTAAATTTAATTCATACACATACATATGTATGGATTTTTAAATAACTTTTTGTTTGAATTGAAGTAAATTTCTTTATTTAGTTATTACAAACTAATATACAAATATTTTTATGGCATTTTCTTAAGTTTCGTTTAGGATTTATTCATTTATTTATTTTATTTATGGGAAAATGCAAGTAATTGAGAATGGACGAATATTCGGGAATTCGAATACTTTATTTTTATTTTCTGTTAGACTAACACAGTGCGTAGACAAAAATCAAATAAGCTTGCAAAATATAAATAATAACAATTATGTATGTATTTATGTACATACATATGTATATGCATATACATATTTATATCTATTTAACACTCATGATTCTTGATTTATTATGTATTTCTTTGATAAATTAAATACATAAATAAATGTTACGTAACAATTTTACAGACCCCCCCCCTACCCCCCGTAACAAATCATAACAAAACTCGAACCCCCCCCCCCCCCCCCCCCCCAAGGGCGTTACGTAATATATGGATGGCCCCTTACACGCTCATTTACTAAAACAACGTCATAACTCAAAAAAAAAAAAAAAAACTACGAGTAGTTTGTCAGAAAACGAGTTTAAAGGTTTCAATTTACACACAACTTAATGCCAAAAAATCTCAAGCGACATAATTTTCGAACATATTTTTTGGACCAAAATCAACTATTTGCGATCGTAACTAATCCATTTTCATTTCTCAATATACACATACCGTCGCCTCAGAATTGGTTTAGCCCATATGCCACAAAGTTGCAGTGGAGAAAAACGACAAAGAAGGTTTACATGAAGTTTTCTCAAAATATACCCGATGGATTTTTTTTGTATTTGCACCACTGCTTTCGACACATGTTTTGAAGAAAAATGTTTGTGAACTTTCATGAATGAAGTTAATATTACTTTATTGTAAAAGTAAAAAAATACGTTTTGTGCCGCATACACCACTTTTCTTTATTTACTTTACTGCTGTGAATTGAGAGTTTTTTGTTTCTTGCTGTCCAAAGGAATAAGTCGATCGTTTAACGCCGACCAAGAAGCCGCCGCCGTAATATTTTTAACTATCGATCCGCTTACATATTTACACAAGAAAAACAAGTAATTGAAGTGTATTTAATATAAAGAATGAAATTAAATGATTTCTTTTATACCCAAACATGTAAAATTAAGGTTTCTTGTATTTTATTTTAGTGTTTTATAAGTTTATATTAAAACATGTATCCTCTGTTATAGAAATGAATAAAAAAATTTTGCAATCGCCAAACAGTGGCGTGTACAGCAAAACAATGCTTATTAAACCTAAAAATAGTGGATATGGAGCACAATGAATGCTTAATATCTCAGGAACCATAACAAATTTCGTGAAACGCGTTTTTGATTCAGAATGAAAATATTCAAAATATTTATATTCCATACCTAACTAATTTTTTTTTTAAGAATGATCGGTGGAGCAAAACTATTCTGGGGCGACGATATAAGATATTTTTATAAAAGTTTTTTACAATATGAATAATAGTATCGAGCCATTACCGCCAAAAAAACTTAAGCGGCATATATTTTGAACTTCGTTTTTTGAAGAAAATTATATCGCTTAAGCTTTTTTTTGCGGTTATATCACGATATGAGCATCTTTAACTGAAAAATCCAATTTTTTTAATTATGCTGTTCTTTTAGCAAATGAGCGATATATTCTCCTTTGATTCCCACTTGCAATATAATTGCACAATTTTTCGTATTGTACAATAATATCGCCAATGTGTAGTGTCATATTCGAAGGTGGCACAATATATTGGCAAATATCAAAAGACTTTTGATTTTTATTGTGCAATCAAGGCAATTGTGTAATGTGGTGGCAACATTGTTCAATGTTGTTTACTTTTTCACTGCCAGGAAAATTGGGCAATATTTTCTTTAAAAATATTGTGCCATTTATTGCATAGTATAGATCAAAATGACTATAATATGTACAACAACATGTGCAATAATATTGTATAATGGATGGGACGGGCCGCTTTAGCGAAAACGCATAAAACTCCAAATAAATGCATTTCAATCTTTTATTTTATTGCATTTGCGGGTGGGAGGGGAAATGTACTAATAAAATCCATTATGTACATATCTGTTGTTCCATTTTTTCGTAGAAATAAAACAAGGAAATATTCGTATATTTCTGTTTAACACATGTGGACGGAAAGTAGTTGTGTGCACGAGAACACACACTAGTAAGCAGCACGTCGTCTGACTTGTCACTAAAGGTAGAGGTCCATAGCTCGCTTTTTGCGCGTTACGCTTTCTATGCATCTGTCAAAAAAGTAGAATTAATGAAATAGTATGTGACAAGTTACATTGCAAAAAGCGCAGAACGCGTAGGCGCGTTCAAAGCAAAAAGTAGGTCTACTTTCTACTCTTGTACGCGTTACAAGCACCATGAAAGAAAGTCAGCTGTTCTTGAATGCTAAAGATGTTAAATAATACTTTATTTCTTACGTTATCGATAAATATTATTTTGCTGTGGATAATTTTTTTCTTTTTTTTCAGTAAAAAAATTTCTTAGTAAAAAAAACTTGTTTAATAAAATATGTGAATATTTTCATTAATGCGATGTATTTTAATTAACTTTTCACATCACACTTTTCTCAGTAACAAATTTTGCATATTAGTTATCGATTACTTTTACGTACTGAGTGTCATCTCCGCTAAATCTGTATTAAATAGCTGCTTAGAAAAGTTATTATATCGACCAACTCCACAAATTCTTTTAAAAACTCGATTTCACTCTCCATTTTTTCTTTATAAGCATTTATAAACAAACGCACACAGCTGATCAAAACAAAAATAAAATGGCGCATGAAAAGCAGTGCATGTAACTCAACGCGAACAAAGTATAGAATGAAACAAGAGGATGAAACGCGTGTAAAGCATAACGCGCAAAAAGCGAGCTATGGACCTCTACCTTAAAATTGTTTAACGCTTTGTGGTTTTCACTGCCACTGCTGTTCCTGCTGCTGGTGCTGCTGCTCATACGTTTTCAGAATTTTGTCACCTATATAAATTAATGTGTTGGTTTAATTTTTTGCTTTTCATATTTATTTTCTTTCGCTACATTTGGATTTTGAAAAAGTAAAAGGAAGAAAAGGTCATAAATTATTTATAAGCATGCGTATGTTTGGTGCGTGCGTGTTTGTAAAAAACTTGTCAAAATTTAAAATTAATGAGAAAATGTCAACAATATAAGTTGGTACGTGAAAAAGGTTGAGAAATATTTTTTACTCCCATAAGAGGAAAATTGTTGGCACTTTATATAGGGTCCGCCAGATAACTTTGTTTTTTTTTTTTAAACAGGGCGCAAAACATCGAGTGTAGCTTCGGCTGTGTGGCACGTAGCGCCGTCCTGTTGAAACCAAATGTTGCCAATATCCTCCTCTTCAATTTTTGTGAACAAAAATTCGTTCAACATGGCCCGATAACGATCGCCATTGACTGTAACGGCCACTCCTTGCTCATTGGCCCAATTATGCCTCTGGACCAAAATCCGCACCAAACAATGACTCATTTTAGGTGCGTCGGCTTTTCAATATATGCGTGCGGTTTTCTGTGCCCCAAATGCGACAATTTTGCTTGTTTACATACCCGCCAAGATCAAAATGAGCTTCATCTGAAAAGATGATTTTTTTTTTGGCAAAATCGGCATCTTTTGTAAGTCGATCGCAGGCAATATTTCCCATCGTTGTTCAAGCGTATACACAACAATATTCGTTCAGCGGAAGGATACAACTAATTATCTGTCAAATCAGACATGAGCTAAGTGTTACCATTCACGAAATAAGCACTAGTTGAAAAAAAACGTTAGATGGCGGACCCTTTAGTTTTTTTTTTTAATTTTTTACATACATAAAGGACGAAATAAATTTACGAATCTGTACGAGAAATTGTTATATGAACAGCAACATATCGTCGCTGTTTTAACTAACTGACATAACTGACATATTTTTGAAAAATTAGTTAAGTCCTTTACTAGACTTTATAAGTCATAATACACCTTGTCTACAATTTTCATGACTGTAAGCATTAATGTTTTGTCTATGTAAGTAAAAAGATTTCAGACGCAGCCATAAGAATGAATGTATAAAACAACCATAAAAGCTGCTCTCCTGTTAAATTGTTAAAATGTTAGTTAGGTCAGTTAGTTAAATCAGCGACGATATGTACATACATATGTATGTGTAATTTAATCAATCAATCAATCAATACTCTTTACGAGTTCAGTGTCCACTGAGAGCTCCTGACAATGACAAATTTACACAATGCAATAGGAGATTGATAAGAATTTGGTCCAAATTTTTATCTCAATACTTTTGATGGCCAAAAATTTGGATTAGGATCTTGTCCTTTTTACCATACTACGCGACGCAAAGAAGGATATTTTGCTTATCACACTATCGTTGGTTTTAAGTGTAGAAAGGCCCTAACTCAAATAATTGTAACTTTACAGGAGATGCTAAAAACAGAATAGTAACTCTACGACTGCTTGTAAAAGCGTAATTTTTTACACTATTGCAATAGATTTTTGTGACGAGGAGTATTTGTGTGAAGTGTATTGGAATCACTGAAAAGCTCAATTTCGTAAAAAATGCGAGTTAGGGCCTTTCTACTTGAGATTATCGCAATGTAAGTATGTACTCGTATACATGTCTCGTATGTTGGTTCCTTTGCCGATTTTGATGATTCGGCGACAGCAATGTTTGCTGGTTACTTTGCAAAGTAACAGCGCACAAATTGTAAGAGCCTTTAAGCAAATATCAGTGTAAGTGTGTTTGAACTCGGCTGCCTTAAGATAAGCTAAATAGGATTTAATTATCCAAAGTTTTTAGCTTTTTACTGCCTATTTTTCTTAGATTTTTTCCACAATGTTTAAGCACTAAAAAATACCCTTACCTATTTGACATTTTTAGCCCAGTGATATAAAAATGTATGCACCTTAAGCAATTACTTTTAGTTTTCATGGTACATACTTAATGTTATTTTTAATTAATCCTTTAAATGAGAGTCTTTGGCCTAAGTCAAGCGTTTGCTGTTAAAACTTTTAAGAAATGTCCACAAATTTAATAAAGCGTAAAGAACAATTTATATTATTTAAATATCTACACAGGAAAAAAAAAAAGATTTGTAATATAATTAATTTATTTGTGAATACAATTAAAATGTTATTTAAGAAGGCACCTACAACGATTTTTGTAAATACAAACACACATTTGTAACATAAGAAAACAAAATCAACTCAATTATTTCCCATTAAAATGATTGCGTTATTTACAATTGAGTTGCTAACAGAAAACAAACATTTTTAATGAATTTGTTTTTCAAATTCTAATGTGTGTTTCTTTGTTTGTTTTATTTTTAAATTTTATTTAGAATTTCGGTTTTTGTTAAATTTTAAAGTTATTTATTTTTCCACACAACCCTTGAAACTGAATGTGTTTGGGATGAGTCGAACCGGCAACCTCTTGACTACTAGACTAACGTACTTACCACTCAGCTAAAGAGCACATCGTTATTGGATACGCAAACAATTAATACACGCAAAATAATTATTTCTGTGTTTCTTCTACATGTGCGCTTTGCGTTATGATATAATTTAACAAATAACCTTGTTGAGTAAAAAAACAAGCCACGCCGTTCTTCGGCTTCTCGTCGGCATTCACACGTATACAACACGAGCAATCAAAATAAACAACAACAATAGCACATCAACGCGTTGGGTCAATCAACAAGCAAGTTAAACACCAACACAAACAAATTAATTTAAATAATATTTTAAAATGCCCCGTATTGTTAAATATTGTATTAAATTTATGACAAATACTATTGAAATTAACTTTTTTTTTTTTTTCAATAACATGGTTTTTTTTGCACATAATTCTTGTCTATTTTTTTCTGTGTAGAAAACAAATTAATCGTTAGATAATAAGCTAAGTATTTCAAAATGTCGTTTCAATTTCTTTTAACTTCCTTTTTTGTTTTCTTACAAATAATTTTCTCACACTTGTAAAATTATTACCTGGTAAACCCTTTTTTCCCAAAATCACCCCAAGAAATAGCAAATAAAAGCTAATTTTTTTCTCTGGTAAATAATTTATGCATGAAGTGATTGTGTGGAGTTTTCACAAGAGGTGGGCGGCATAAAGCTTCATCAAAAGCAGATTAGAAAAGGATTTAAACCCTTGTTTCTTTCCCTCGTCCTATTCTTGCAATAGAAATTATCCTTAAGGCTTGTAGGCCAATATTAAATTTTATTTGCTTTTTTTATTTATATTTAAATTTGTTTTTTTTTTTAAAGTCATACATAATAAAATTGTGATATTTATTTTTTTTTTTACTGAAAAAAACATGAAAGAAATAAATAAACAGCCAACTAACTTTGAAGGCTTAAAAAAATGTGTGTGCCTCTGTGTGTGTGTGTGTGTGTGTGCTTTAAACTGATATAAAAAAATAAATAATGGGTGTTTTTTTAGAGGTATAGAACTTCGAATTGAAATAAAACACAAGAAAATCGTTTTAATGTCCATCAATTTGGCTTTATTGGAAGGATAATTTTATGCCATTAACGTTTAAATATGATTTCGGGCATGTGGCCGCCGCGGCTGGCTCGAATAAAGCCAATTCTACAGGTCCAATTTTCAACCACTTTTTCGAGCATATGGGGCCGTATGTTGGCAATAACGCCACGAATGTTGGCTTCCAAGTCCCCTAACGTTTCTGGTTTGTTGGCGTAGACGAGCGACTTCAGCGGATGCGTATTATCACATAGAGTAAACGTAGTGCGAAAACGATCCATGGTTAACCGAATTAATTGCTCTGTCGACCATAAAATGGACGGAGCTTGCTGTAAACTTCGCGAACTGAACCATTATTTTCGAAATAAATTTGCACGATTTGCAAGCGTTGTTCTTTTGTCAACCTTTTCATGATGAAATGGCAAACCAAACTAAATATTAATCACTTGACAGCTGACAAAATGGCCGCCAGTTAAAAAAGTGATGCCAACTTAAAGTTCTATACCTCAATAAAAAACACCCAATATAAAAGGATCAAGCAATATAAATAAAATTGATTACTCTGTTTTAATTTAATACCAGAAGAGAAAAGCAAAATAAACAAAGCATATTAAAGTGATTGACATTTTAGTTAAATAACGTTTAAGGACAAGAACAAAGGAAAACAAGAAAGCAGCTGAACTTGTTTATTTAATTCCGACAGTTGATAACATTTTCTGTTGCATTGTGGCAAAAGTTTAGCTCAACATACTTTCGTATTTGTATATTATATTCAAAGATTTTCTTATTAATAATAGAGGAAATAATTGAAAGACTAAAGCGACAGCTGTCAGCTTTGATACGCTTAAACATTTCGGCATGTTAGAGTGTTCACATATGTACGAGTATATATGAGTATGTGTTGTGTATCCTGCGAATCTTTTCTAGTTTAAAGAAGAACAATATTACGGTATGTAATTACATACAATCGGCCAGTTACACGAACATTGTGACCTGCAGGTCTGTCGCACCATCTGCTTAGAATTATTTTAATTCTGTAGTTGCAGATACCATAGTTTATTTTAACACTTTACAATTAAATTTATTTTGTGTAAAAGTAGTGTTGTCACATTTGCCTCGTAATATGCAGATCCGCTGCGCTCGCGTTAACCTGTTAAAAAAGAATACATAAAAACCGGTTTAAAACTTGTTAAACAAGCAAACCCTAGCCAGGCCAAAAATGTGTTTTTGGTAAAAAATCCGCACCAAATATAAAAAAAACCGTTTCCGGACCGGATAAAAAATATCTTATATTTTACGCTGGTGATGTAACTTTCTATTGCTCAAAAAGGCGCATGCAACTCCACATTATTAACTCAAAAAGTGCACTTTTTCAGTTATGACATTAATGAAGCAAGTGAGCGATGTGTGTAGACCTTGAATTAGTTATAATCTGTGTTTGAAAAACTTAAGTCGAAGTAGCAAAAGTCGTGTAAAATTTTTACTTTTCGCTGCTTTGGCTTTTTCCAACTGTTTAAAATCAAAAAATACAACAGTGTCAGTCAAAGCTAAATTACAAAACGATTTATGACCAATTGAGCAGTACTTTCAGCAGTCGACGATTTGAAAAGTTTGAATTTGATTTTCTTTTGCTTTTGATTATAATCGCAAGTAAAAGCATAAGCAGTCTGTATGCTTTTGTAAGTATCAAACAGCCACAGTCGCAGGAGCAAAAGCTCTTGCTTTTAGAATCTTTTTGCATGTTCAGTCAACTATTTTTTGTGGTGTTTGTAATAGTTTTGTTGTTGTTCTTTGCACATCAGAAAAGAATCAAAAACAAAACCCACTTTACTGCGATTTTATAAAACTTCTAAAACACAAGAGTTTTTGCTTCTTCGGCTGTGACTGTTTGCGACTTCCAAAAACATATAGGCTGCTTCTGCTCTTACTTGCGATGCTTACCAAAAGCAAAAGCAAATCAAATCCAAACTTTTCAAATCGCCGACTGTTGAAAGTACTGCACAATTGGTCATAAATCGTTTTATGATTTCGCATTGACTGAAACTGTTGTATTTTTCAAAAGCGAAAGCAGAAGCTAAATCAATTGAAATGAAAGTCATTACAGTTTTTTACTCACTGTTGTTTTAGATTTAAATATTTGCAATTCAAATAAAAAAGTCACAAGTGCATAATTTCTATTTAATCAAAACAATTCATTTATCCAACACCGATATGAAGAGCTTTTGAACACACAATGTTAAATAATTTACTGCTAGAATACCATGATGTTAACTATGCTATTCTTTATGCCAGCTACGTCCAAGCCATATGCACAATGTACAAACTTTTATAAAAGAGCTTTTATGCTTTCACACCGACGAGAGCGCAAGAGAGCACAACAGCCAATCAGTTCTCGGCGACAACAATGGAGCAAGCAAAGAAACGAGAAAAAATTTAAGAGCTTTCAAAGCTGTTTACCTCAAATCAGCGTTGCCACTGGTGGAAAAAGAAATTACACAGCTGCAAGTCTAAAATAGTGCAAAACCAAATGAAATAGTGCAGTTTAGTTAATTGAAATTTAAAAGGAGAATGTTTTTTAATTTATAAAGAACGTACAAAAAAATTAAAAATATTACATAAAATTCACTAATTCACAAATATTTACTTCCACGAAGAATAATAATAAAATTTCATAAAATATTATTTAAGCCAGGCGTTTGACAAGAAGGTGCTTTCCATTTTTCTTTTCTTAATTTAAACTCATTTGACTAGAAGCACTGAGCGATACTTATATGTACATTCTTTAGTTTTTTTTTTAAATCATATCATCTTTTCACCATTTTAAGATAAAAATTTGCACCGCAATTTTGAAATCGGTGCTACTGTATTAGCTGATAACTCATTTTTGGGGTATCAGTTTTAATTAAGTTCAGTTTACTAAAAAAAAACTCTTTGAACAGAAGCGTTTAAGAATGGTAATATCACAATTATTAAATTTAGAAACAGAATATCGCCAGCACAGTTTTAACTTTGAAAATTTTAGACTTGTAAATTCAAAACATCCAATTTATCGCATAGATTAAGTTCTTTATGGTCTAGAATACCATATTCACGCCACTCATTTTCCTAAAATCTTTATACATTACAATTTGTTGTGTCTCGGAACAGTATTTTAAGCAGCTAAATAATCATAAATTTCACTTCGCTGTATAACAAGTTCTCCGTTTTTATTGGTCAACCAAAAATAACTCATTTTGTTAAAAAAAAAAATCAGCTTTTATGTAATTAAACAAGAACAAATTTACACAACTTTGATTATTTCAGCTTGTAATTTGTACAAAAGAAGGGATTCGCTTTAAAACATTAAATTAAAATTAGTTTAACGTCCAAGAGAATGTGAAAGGAACTCCAAATAATATCTTGTAGATTTTTCATCTAATGCAGAAAGCATTGATTCAGTTATTTTTGAATGATCTTTAAAAACTTCCAATCTTCAATATAATCTCAATACTTCATATTGTTCCGGAGCACTTTCAATACAACAAGCTGTTAATGATAACAATTGCATTGTAATAGGTGATAAGATTGTATGGCTCTCTAGTGGGAAATATCGTAGAAATTATCAGAGTTTGCTTTACGTTTATTATATAGAGGGTGTTTTTTATTGAGGTATAGAACTTTAAGTTGGCATCACTTTTTTAACTGGCGGCCATTTTGTCAGCTGTCAAGTGATTAATATTTAGCTTGGTTTGCCATTTCATCATGAACAGGTTGACAAAAGAACAACGCTTGCAAATCGTGCAAATTTATTTCGAAAATAATGGTTCAGTTCGCGAAGTTTACCGCCGCAAGCTCCGTCCATTTTATGGTCGACATAATCGTCCATCAGAGCAATTAATTCGGTTAACCATGGATCGTTTTCGCACTACGTTTACTCTATGTGATAATACGCATCCGCTGAAGTCGCTCGTCTACGCCAACAAACCAGAAACGTTAGGGGACTTGGAAGCCAACATTCGTGGCGTTATTGCCAACATACGGCCCCATATGCTCGAAAAAGTGGTTGAAAATTGGACCTGTAGAATTGGCTTTATTCGAGCCAGCCGCGGCGGCCACATGCCCGAAATCATATTTAAACGTTAATGGCATAAAATTATCCTTCCAATAAAGCCAAATTGATGGACATTAAAACGATTTTCTTGTGTTTTATTTCAATTCGAAGTTCTATACCTCTAAAAAAACACCCATATAAAATAGTGCAAAATTACACAAAAAATGTATGGTGCAAAAAACTTTAAATAGTTTAGATTTTGCACTATTACACAGAAGGTGGCAACGCTGCCTCAAATGCAAATGCCAGTGTATGTGTGTTTGTGCGTAGCTACTTAATGTAATACTGACTGACTGCGCTGCTTAGCGGCCGCATCGTTCTTTTTATACTCAACATAAAGCTTCTAGAATAATGTCAGCACATTTAACAGTTTCTCAAAACGAGCCTTCGATCACGTCGTTAGTTCGTGTTAAAATTCATTTTGTTGGTTTTTGTTTATGTATGTACGCTGACGGTAGAACATCATTGTAGATTTTTATAGTTTTTGTTGTTTGTGTCCTTCGTCTGCATTGGCTTTTGTGTTTGTGTGGTTGTACATTTGTTAACAAACAGAAGGTATAACATTAATAGTTGTTGTTTACTTGTAATGAACATCGCCTTGTATGTTTGTGTGCTTATATACTACGTTCATTAGTTAATAATCTCTAGATCAGCTACGTCCAAACACACATACACTGACATTTGCATTTGAGGTAAACAGCTTTGAAAGCTCTTGTTTCTTTGCAAAGTAACCAGCCAATATATTTGTCGCCGAGATCTGTTTGGCTGTTGTGCTCTCGTCGGTGTGGAAGCACAAAGCTTTTTTTTTTTGTAAAATCTCGCACATTGTGCATACGGCTTGGACGTCGCTGATCTAGATCATTCTTATTGTTTACAAATGTTTTTATGGAAAGCATTTGTATTAGGTTTGTTCACGTACATTACAATTTCATACAAATATCTCGTATACTCAAGAAAAATAATTTTTTTTTCCATTTCTGTAGAAATAGTTTTATTTTTGAGTGTTAAGCCTGGTACTCTGTTCACAATTTCGTGCGAAATGCTGTCAAACTACATATAAAAGTATTTGGTGTGAAATATTTGCAAAATAAATTCGCAAAAGTAGTACTCTGTTCTTGTTGTGAAAAACACGTAAAATCATGTCTTTCCATGCAAAATTAGTCTGGCATCATTTTAGTTTAGCTGCGAAACAACATGAGCAGTGCTTTTTTCGCACGAAATTTTAACAGTGTTGCATACTTTCAAGCAATAAAAGCAAGAAATTGGGCTACATTTAGTACATGTCAAATTTTTCACGCGAAATAATCAATCGTGCTGAAAATTTTTCACAACTTTGAACAGAGTACCAGCCTTTATGTATGGCTTTGTAAATGAAATTTTCAAAATTCTTGTTTATTGGGGGTTTTTTTTTTGATAAAGTATTTTACACGACAACAAAAATGTCTGCTTGCTTAGCTTCCACTGCTGTAGAAATGCATATAAAAAATTCATTTTGAATATCAGATGAAAATAAAAGAGCTTCTATTTTAAACTTTTACTCGCACAAACATAAAAATCTTTGTGCTATTTATGCTTATTTCACTTTTAGCAATTCAAATCAGACATATTAAGATTATAAATGTGAATAAGAATGTTAATTATTTCTGTTTTATTTCGTTTCAGAATATTGAACTACTTTGGGTAAGTGATTAAAGAAAATATAAAAAGTTTGCAATTAATTACTTTAGTAAAAGATAAATTAATTTTAATAATGACTTTTCTTATTGAAAATACACTTTTGTATATTTTTATGATATTTTGTGGTATATTGAATACTATGTTGTATTGTAAAAACCGTTTGTTACTCGGTTCACCAAAATGTTTGAAAAGCAAGTTTTCATCTTGATTATTTTAGCGTTGATGTCAATGTATGTACCCTGCCGGAGAATATACAGAAATAGTTAACTTATAATTAACTTTTCTTAGACTGACTAAAAGCTAACTGCAATGTAATCCAGAACAAAGCCAAAATTAATTCTTAAGTTGAGTACGTAAGCGAATTTGGTGAGAGCCAACAAATTTATTCTCAGCTACTTTGAAACTCATTTCAATTTTATATTATTATATTTTGCTGTTATTACTTTAAATGGTACCTCAGTTGGATAGTAGCGAGTTGAGTTCACAACATGTATCATCATGTTCGAACCCCAGAAAGTTTTTTTTTAAATTTACTGACTACCAAGGGATTTAAAAAAAATCAACTTTAAGTTAGTTGAAAATTAATGCAGAGTGAGACAATCGACTACCGCCTAGGACATCGCAATGTTAAAATAGTCAGTTGATTAGATTGAAAAGTAATCCAAGTGTCAGTCAGTACTGGTGGCGAAATAGTTAGCTTAAAGTATGTTTTAAATTTAACGTGTATGTGTGCGTTATGTGTGCTTGGAAATTTCCCGTAACTTAAGAATTGGCATTCAAGTTTTTTTAATAATAAATACAAACTGCGAAAAAAAACCAGAGTTTACAGCAGGAGTCGATCCCCCGACCAGCCGACATTGAACTCATGGAATTGCTCTTCACACAAAACTTGCATAAAATTGAATTCATGATGTGCTTTCGAAAAGTTAAAATCACAACGCAAGACCAAAAAGCGTGTGATTTACAAAACAGCATATTTGAGAGAACATGATTTCTAGAATAGACCTGAATAAATATGTGTGTATATGTATCTATAAAGCTTTTTGTTGTTGTTAAATTTGCGAATCCTAAAGCAATACTTTTCGATTTTGTGCAGTTTTCATTGAAATTATGGGGCAAATAAAATTAACGAGAAAACTTTAAAAGCCCTCAAACTTCTTATTTTATAATTTGTAAGAAATTTAAAACAAAATACAATTCATATATACAATCGTTGGAGTGATATCTTGAAGACTGAAACTATTAGGTTTATTTATCATTGCTAAATAAATATTTGCTATTTACCAAGTTCGATATATGTATGTATATGCAGTAAAAAAAAGTTTAAAGTGCTGCCTTAAATTATGCAAACTTTTATGCAAAAGTTGATAAGTAAAATCAAAACTTTTGCATACTATATAAAATAGAAACTAACCACTTCTTTTCTAGAATTATGTTAATAGATTTATTAAATGTTGTCTCACTTTTAATCCACTCCAGCATTCAACAAAGCTCTGTAGTCTTCTCGTATACATAAATAATTTTAATAACCATTACGCCCTAAGTTATGCATTATAATTTGAAATGTTTGACTTGTAAACATTCGTATACAAAGACTAATTTTATGTACTGTGTGAAACAGTTTCTTTTTTACATCATCATATTGAATTTTGTAGATGTGGTGGGGCGGGCATATTGTGTGTGTGTGTGTTCATTTAATAAAACACTGCGTTTGCTACAAGCCTAAAATTATGCTATAGTACTGGCAGATATTGCCGAATCTTTACGAAATGGCAGCATACGTAGTGCGGGCATTTATTGTTAACAATGAGAGCAATAAAAGTTCTAGTTTTCCTTAGAACTTAAGAACTTAAGTATGTACGTACATATCGTTCATTTACTACAATAACGTCATAACTACAAAAAAAGAGATTTTTGAGTTAATAATGCAGAATTACTCCTCATAGCGTTATTCATATTCAGCTCAATCAGGATTTACCTTCGGAATTTATTTCTCACGGAAAATAATTTGCTGGAGGAAAAATTCTTTCAATCATCATAAATTCCTTGGGAACAAAAAAAAAACGCCTTCTGTTTTGTTTGTTGACACAAACAAAATTATTGAAATTCAACAATTAAAAAATTTTTTTTTAAAAAAGCTTAACAAATGTTGTACATTAGAGTGGTTCGTTCGCCTTCCATACAAAAAAAAACAAAAATTGTGCCAGTCACCCACTAGGATTAAAGATTATGTAAAAACAATTCCAAAAATATTTTTTTGTCACGCCTGCAAATACATCCCTTTTAGTATTTTGTTTGCCATTATAGCTGGCATCGAACCCGCAACCTACCACCACTCAGCCACAGAGGCACCCATGAAGTATAAAATACTACATTACTTATATATATTTTGTTTTAATGGAGTATTAATTATATTTTTGTGTGTTTTGCTCACACACAAGAATTTCATATTAAACAGGCATCTTCTGGAAATCACAAGATTTCAAATCACTTTGTAATTTAAAAATCACAACTGGATTTGATGGTGCTCTGAAAATCATAAAAGTTTTAACTTTTCGGTGTGATTTTACCCTTTCAAAAACACAAGAAAACAGCTGATGTTTTGTTTTGTAAATGCCAAATCACAAATGCAAATCACAAAGCAAATCACAACATTTCTTGCAAAAGAAAGTGTTTACAATTTTTTTCATAATTTTATAAATTCTTTCGTAGAAAATTGCTCATTTTACTATAAAAATCATAAATCTATAAAAAAGATATTAAGCTAGTCATTTAATTAATTTATTGCGAATTTCAAAATAAAGTGATTGAAAAAAT
The DNA here is from genome assembly GCA_936439885.1 of Nowickia ferox. NCBI lineage: Eukaryota > Metazoa > Arthropoda > Insecta > Diptera > Tachinidae > Nowickia > Nowickia ferox. The sequence goes on from OW387024.1 coordinate 81,595,503, forward strand.
AACCAAGTGATTTCAAATAGTCAAGCGTTTAGCTGGACGGTTTAAAATCACAAAAAGTTCAACAAGTTTTGTGTGCAGAACACCTTTCTTGTGATTTCAAATCACTTCACAAAAAAAAATAATATTAATTTTAAAATTTTTGGTAATGGCGTTTCTTCATCTGTGTTTCATGTTAATTCAACATGTTTTACAATAATTTAAAAAAAATTTTTTTACTTGCGCAATAACTATGCATATTTCATGTTCAGTTAATATTAAAGTGCAGTTCAATCAAAATGAAGAATCATGTGGAACCAAAGTTCTTTCTAAATGCAAAAAAAAAGTGAGTTCGCTTTTGAAATAACATGAAGAATCATTTTGAATCAAATTTATTTCAAGTTCAAACAACATGAATTTAAATTTAATGTAGTCCATTTTGCTAATTATTTTACTTAAGTGATACGTATTGGCACAGGCATCAGGAAAATGTGTGCTGTAATATTTTGTATACACAGTAAATAAATACCATCATAAATTAAATTTCAATTCAACATGACTTAGTATGGCGTTTTGTTTTCTAAATAAAAATGTTGCATTTATTGCACTTTTCAATTAAAATGCACAATAAAATGATATTTTCTAAGGGAGATTTTATTAAAAATTTATTTTTTCAACTCTTGCGAGCGTAAATTTTTACTTCAAACGAACGCTCAATTTAATTTTTCTTAATAAAAAGTTACAAAATTTTACACTTTTTAGAAAAGAAACCGGCAGATTAATAATTTTTAGTTTAAACAGCAGCAGGAAGTTTTGATTCGTAATGCGCAGTTTGTCGGCTGTTTATGCAACACGAGCATCAAAACCAACAAGAACTAGTCGCACAACCGAGCGCAGCACACAAGCACACTTAAACAACATATTCAGGGCAATCATGAATAACATTCCGCGAGAAACTTCTCCCTTTTCCAATTAGAAGTTTTTGGTTTCCCCTATTACTTGCTACTGTTTGAAATTGTTACCCGGGAAAATTTTCTCGCTGAATTTTATTCATGATTGTCCTCATTATTTCTAATAAATTTAATAAGATATCCAAACAAAATTGCCACATGTTGATTTAACATTGGTATTTTATTCTGCATGCAATGGAAATACTTTTAGTGAAAAAACAACTGCGTTCATAACACCTACTCTTTTCCCGGGAATCTGTTCCCCTAAATGTGTTAAAAAAAGGGAAAAACAAATTCACAATAAGAGAAAAGTGAAAATACTCGCACGAGACTTTTGAGAGAAAGATAAAAATTGCTTCTTCCATTGAAATTGAAAACTTTCAACTCGTTTTCATACCAAACTAGTTTCTTTTGAGTTATAACGTTGTTGTAGTAAATGAGCGATATGTATATACATGCATTGGAGAAATCTGTTTATATTTGTCCACAGTTTGAGGTTATTGATTATAGGCTTTACGAAATTATTTAGCTGTAAGGGATAATTCAAACTTACAATGTTCTGGCATATTTGTAAAGATTATTGTGTTAGTCATTGTTGCCACCACCGAATACACTGCGCGTATTACTGATGTGCTGCAAAAATTGCAAGAACACAGTAAACATGTAAAGGCTGGAATATAAGTCTTGTGTATCTGGGGTTATATTGAACATTCTTTCGTATTTGTATCTTTATATCATGTAAATTTGAAAGCATTTGCTTTCGTTTCGAATTACAGAGCAGACCCCCTGGGCATACTGTCATTTTCTTATAAATTGGCATCACTGGCATTTGTAATACAAAATGTAGAATGTGCTTTTTATAGAATAAATTTCATTATCTTTTAACTATCAAAATATTGATTGTTTGTGGCATATTTCTAAGGATTTAGACATTCCGGTTTTAAGATTTTCATTGAAAAAAAAAAGAAAAATTATTTTATGTTATATCCATAGAAATATATACATATCATATGTATGTACACATGTAGATAAGAAAAACTAAGGAAACAAAAGGTTTTTATCTGCAAAACTTAATTTAATTTTTTTGTGCTTGGCGTTCCTTTGACTTTCAGCTTAAAAAGTAATCCCTGGTATAAATTATTCTCCTGTAAATTTTTAATTATTTTGCAAACAATACTTTGCTAGTTTTTGTTTGTTTCAGCAGGAGAGCATATCACATGACATATCAATTACATACACACTTTTTCTAGTACAGTCAAACCGCGATAATTCGTACTCTGTTAATTAAAAAATGTAAGTACACAATGATTTTTTTTTTTACAAGTTTGCCTACAATTGCCATTAGTTATCTTTCTGGAAAATTTTGTGTTTCTTAAGATTAGTTTGTTGCTGGTTTTTGTGAAGTGTGTGAGGTAAAAATGTCGTAGGAAAACACACCTGAATAAATTCAAACCTCCTATGAATTGTTTATTTTATTTTATCTTCCGCAAACTCCTTTAATTCGTAAAAAGCAGTCAGTAACTTTAGTTACGAATTATCCGGGTTCTACTGTGTGTGTGCTAATTCTTTTGTTTTGTGTATATTCTTATTATTTGTATAGTAAGTACAGTGTAATGCAGCTTTAACGAACTCTGAGAGACTTGACAAAATTGTTCTTTATACTCGCAGTAAATATTTTCAACAATTGCAAGAATGACGCAAATCATAAAGAGAAGAAAAAAAATGCATTTAATATAAAGAAAAATTATAGATCTTTGTAAAAAATTTGCACTTATTTATTTTCAAGCTGCGAGAACAGCATTCTTAGTGAAAAAGCACCAGCGGACTGTTATGTAATTCGATTTGAATAGGGAAATTTACGAATTCGTGCAAATTAAATTATGTACTTTCAAAAATTTATTTATGAACGTTAGAATTTTTTTTTCAATCAATACATATTTTTCCCGCCATATAAAAAACAATATAAGCGTTATTTATTGCATTATTAAAAAAAAATAAACTAAACAAACTTTCAATCGAAATCTTTGCTATTTTCTTTCTATTTTGTGGCAATTTTTAATAATTGAAATGAATATAAAACACTTGTTAGACTTAAAATTAAAAATTTTGCTGCACACACATTTAAAATTTTTTTAGCCATGATTTTGCTGCATATTCATATGTTTCATATTAATTCAACTTTATTTACAGTAATCTTCAAAGGAAAAAAAAATAAAAAAATAAAAAAAAAAATTAAGAAAAAAAAAAAATAAAAAAAAAATATGAAACAAATAAAAAAATAAAATAAAGAAATAAAATAAAGAACTAAAATAAAAAAATAAAATAAAAAAATAAAATAAATAAATAAAATAAATATATAAAAAAATAAAATAAATAAATAAAAAAAATAAAATAAAAAAATAAAAAAAATACGAAAATAAAAAAAAAAAAAAATTAATAAAAAAAATTAAAAATTAAAAAAAAATAGAAAATAGAAAAATATTAAAAAATAAAGAAAATAAGAAGAAGAAATAAATAAAAAAATGAAAGAAAAATAAAAATAGAAAAAATATATAAAAAAAATAAGAAATAAAAATTAGAAACAACATATTTTACTTCAAATTTAAAACTTTAAAGTATTTTATACTCAACTTATGCTATAAATTTTTCATGCAGTTTTGTTTACGAGCTTTTTTTGTTATATGTAAGTGAGTTCGCTATAAACCTTGTAAAAAATGTTAAGAAGAAGTTGTTCGTTATACGCGAACTCCATTGTATTTTGCAAACAAATGATTTTGCCATATAAAAAGCAAATTCACTTGCACGGTATGCAAAGCAAAAATGGCGTTCACTTTTGTTTGTAGCAAACTTGCCATCAAAATGCCATAAAAAACAAGAGGAAAGCAATTTTCTGTGCAAAAAAAAATTGCTGAAAATGCTCTTCACGAAAGAGGTAAAAATAATAATAATAAAAGATACACACACTGTATTTTTTAACACCTTTTTTTCTGCCCTTTGAGGTATTTAAGCCATTTTCTGTCAATGCATGTGTATGTATGTATGTTTGTGTGAGTTTGGGTAAACATTTATTTTTATGGCACTTTACCAAATATGTAACAAGAGGTATAAATACAGGAAATATAATTTTATCGCTTTAGGCTTTTCCGAACCGCAACTTTTCAAGGTTCATATGATATATATAGGTAGAAATTGTTTATTTTTGTTTGCTTGAGTATGAAAATTGCCTCAAGGCTGTTAACATTGCAGCTTATGCGTTAAAATAATAGAAATTCTACAAGTATATATATTTTTGCTGCCAAATATGTAATAACTTTTCAACCCACTCACGTTATTTAATAACACATACAAATATACTCGTGTATTCCTTGTAAGTAAGTGTGAGTATGTTGTTGCTCTTTTATACTGAAACCGTTAAAATGTACTCTTTTTTTCAGTTTCCTCTCCTTCACATCTACATACATACATATTTAAATAGCTGTGGGTATATATATTTTTTCTTTTTGTTTGCATTGCTCTCTTGCTTGCAAAATTTACAATGTAAATTTTACTTTGACTTTTAACTGTTTTTGTTCTGCTCTCATTTTATTGTGCCTTTGTAGGAGTATCAGTGAGTACTTGAAAGTTTTCGAGTACTTTTGAATGCTTCGCAAGTGGAAAAAGCACATGATTTTACAATATTGGTTCGCAATTTTCAAATCAAAATAATAAAATTCAAATAAAACTACAATGCGACACGGGATGAAAAAGAACTGTAGAGATTAAAATTGGTTAAAAATTACTAATTACATTAAGAGGTAATAACATGTTTAAGAGGTAATAACATGAGTCATGCTCACAGTGCTGCCATATACGGTTCCGGACAAAACTGCCCATAGCCAACAAAAAAAATTTGTTTTCCAGAAGAAAAAGCTGCCGAAAAGTTTTTAACGGTATTATATTTCCTATCAGTCAATAATTCGTAGAGAACTCATCAAACGAAAATTGTGTATAATTAAATATAAATTTTCAAAACTTTTAAATTTTTTATGTGGTTTTCATCAAATTCATCAACGAAGAAACGCATTGAAATTCCTACGAGTACGTTGCTTTGCCTTTCATAATTTTTGAAATTTGTATGAAAAACATAAAGGAATTTTATTTTAAAAACTCTGAATAAGGTTGTCACTGATATGAAGTAAAAAAGTGATTATCAAAAAACTGTACCAACTGACTTTAAAGGAAAACTGATTTTCACATGAAAAAACTGTACGACGCTCAACTGTTTAAAAAACTGCGAAAAAAAACTGATAAATCTGCACATTTGGCAACGCTGCATGTCCATTAAAATTTAATATTATATATCCCATGTTTCTTTTTGACTGATTCTCACGAAACTTGACAAACACCTAAACTATAAAAATTACACGATCTGTAATTTAAAAATGTGGGCGGGACCATGCCCACTAAAACTTAATATTATATTTAACGGCCCATTTTTTTCTTTGCAAGATTGTGTCTTTTTAAAAGGTCGAGGTGTGTGCCAAGTTTCGTTAAAATCGGTTATGTGCAAGACCATAAAATATAATATCAAATTTTAATGGGCGTGGCTCCGCCCACTTTTTTGAATGCAAGATTGTGTCTTTTTTTTAGAGCTTAGGGTGTGTGCAAAGTTTTGTAAAAATAGGTAAAATGGAAGCACGTGAAATATAATACTAAGTTTTAATGGGCGTGAATCCGCCCATATTTTCAACTTTGAGATTGTGTTGCTACGAGAGCCCAATGTGTTGGCAAAGTTTCGAAGCAATCAGATAAGTAAAATATCATTAAAAAAATTAGTGGGTGTATCCAACTCCATTTTTTTTTACAATAGGAACAAATGGAAGATTTACCCTCTCAGGCAAAAAAGAATTTTTATAATCGATCTTAATGGTAAATACCGAGAAATGAAGTAAAAGACGAAAAAAAAAAAATCAGACGAATTGATAAACTCCTTATTTTTTTGTAGTCGGTTAAAAATGGTAACAAAATTGAGATGTTTGGGGAAAAACGTTTTGGATTTAGTTGATTAATTTGCTCCTTATAATTGAGAATGTGGTCCGTCGTCGTTATTGTAACTACACTTTTTAACTCTTCTTACCACAACTACTTGCTTATAAATATACACATGTAGGGAATGTAGGCTGAAATATAATGGTCCGTCTGTCTGTTCGCTTATCTGTCTGACATTGTTATCTATTGTTCATAACGAAAGCAATAGATAGATAAATTTCCAACTGCCACAAGTTTGTCATTATGTCATTATTTCAAGCGTGTCATTCCGAAGCATCACCACTACGTATACAATGTTGGTCATTATTGTATTTATGTTGCAAGTATTGAATTGCATGGCATTGCATAAGGAATGTGCCTACACTCTCGTATATTGACAGTGAGTGCATTTTGACAGTAGTTTGGTGTTTGTTTTGTGGGCGTTTTAGCGGTGGGATGTGGGGTGTACGTTTCAATTGTTTTAAGTAGCGAGAAAATTGCACAGCCATTCAAAATGTTACAGTTTTTCTCTCTCTGCTGTCATTCAACATACATATGTAACTTATGACACACATTGTTGATTGTATATGAGAGACAGAACAACGTTACAGTTTTTGTTTTATAGATTTTTAATGCGTATTTTAAGTCGAAAGGCTTTTGAGAAGGATGCATTTATTTATGTATCTTCTTTTTTTTTTTTTTTTTTGTAATTGGAGTAGTATTTTAATATTAGATTATAAAGATGCATGTATGTGTGGCAAAATCAAAAAGTGCTTAAGTCGACTTTAGCTAAACTTGAGATAAAGAAGGACATTTTCCAAATTTAAAACTAACACTGTGGGAAATTTTAGCTTATTTTGTGAAATTTTGAAGAAAGTCACTGTAAATTTAGTTTTTGATTATATATCAAATTTGTAATATACGAGATGTATGTGTTGGTTTTCCCAGACTAGTCGACCTAACACAGAAAACACAGGATTTGGAAAAACTTTTTCCTCTTAGTTCTATACTAGTACTTTCCCCAGCAATATTCAATAGCTTCGATATATATTATTATAGTAAGAACTGTCTAGCCCCTTAGAAAAGCCATCCAACGCAGACTCCACATTATCATTGTTGCCAAATCTTTTGCCACTGAGCCATTTTTCTAAGTTTGGAAATATAAAATAATCAGAGAGAGCTAAATCTGGCGCATAAGTTGTGTGATGAAGCAATTCGAACGATAACTAATTGATTTTGGGCATCACAAAAGTGAATGTGTGAACTGGTGCATTTTGTTGATGAAAGAACACATTCTTCCTTCGCCTTGTTTGAACACTATTTTCCTCGAAACCAGTCTACCGCTTTGACTGTTCCTTTATGTCAGGTTTGAAGTGGTGGATCAATGCCTCATCCATTAAAAAGTCTAAGATAATTTTTGTAGTCGACTAGTAATGTTTCGACAGCAAAGTTAGTCACATGCGACATCGTCAGTGTAATATTAAAAAAAAAAAATGTTTACGCACTTTTAAATTATTTAAATTTAGAATAGCACAAACAGCGAAAAAAAAGTTGCAAATATTGTAGAGAAAAATTGAAGGAAGTTTAAATATTAAAAAATGGAAAGTGCTGTTTGAAGGAAAAAATTAAGTGATTGGATAGAAAAGGTGGGAATGACTCGCAGAAATGCTTTCTAAGTTTATTTATTTATAATTTGGTAAAAAGACCAAGAGAAACAATTTAAATAATGTCACGTGCGACTGTGACTAAAATTTGATTTAAATACATATATGTATATAATTTTTCGTTAAAATCAAAACCAATTTTAAAATGACATTATTTAGACATTTAGTGCAACATTCTAAAATTAGTCACATTAAAATTTTGCTTCAGGTTTCGTTGAAATCAGCCTTTTGATCGTTAGCTGCAAAAAAACGTCTGCTTTGCAATTATCTTGAGAACAAAAAATTGCTCAAAATCAAAATTAGCGCCAATTATTAGGCTAATTAAGAGCTATAAGTTGAGCTTATTACCGAAATAAAAATCCGTTTTATCTAGACTTTTTTTTTCACTATAAATGTAATCGACGGTCACGTTCGACATCCTGGAAATGCCCATATGTGTAAAATAATGATAAAATTTTATGACGTATCATAAATAAAGTTATAAAAATATTATATGGCAATAAAACTTTGTTAACTGCTTACGTTTTTGCAGACATTCTATTTAATCAGCTGTTTTTTGAAGAATTATATATCTCAGTTTTTACTGGTCATTCATTGTTCTTCTCTAATTATATACTATATATACATATACTACAGACCGTTCGTTCAAAACAGTGATATTTGGACTTAAAAACTACTTCAATATGGAAATATTGGAATATGCAATCTTGTCTCCAAATGCATGACCACCACTGTAGTAAAAGCGTGAAAAAAATTCTTTAATTTAATTTTGTCCTATTCTAAAAGCTTTAAAGTGTTGACGGACTTTTTGATCACTAAAAATTAAAATATTTAAAGAATTTCGAGCAATTATTGTTTTAATGAGCCACTCATTTTTATAATATGCTTTTATATTGCTCTTCTTTTTTTCTAACTACCACAATGTTTAAAACAAACACCTTTCGTTATGCTCTATTACATTACATATATTTTTCCTTAAGCTATGCTTTATTTTTTAATTATTAATTTGTGAGAAAAAAACCTTGCATTTATTTGCTGTGTGTGTGTGTTTGAAATTGTAAGAATGAGAGGGAGAGAGAGAGAAAAGGAGAAAGCGCTTAGTAGTAAATAGAATATTAAATATTAATTGTATTATTAAATTTTAATTCAATCACCCACAAAGTATCCAACAACTCAAGACACATTTACTTTTTCTGCTCCATAGATTTTCCTCGTAAAAAGTAGAAAAAAAAGCAGGCAGCTTAGAAAAAAAAATTTTTATGATTTTTTTTAGTTTTTCTCAAACTTTATTTTTTAAATTAAATTCCACTTTTTTTGTGTGTGATTTCGTTACCCTTTCACTCACACATTATTGTATATCTATAGTTTTGTAAAAGGTCTTGTAATAGGGACTTTCGAACTTTGAAAGTTGAAAGCTGCCACATTGGTGCAGCCACATCGGTCGAATTGGCTAATGATCTCTTGAAAAATTAGACCAAGAAAATCCGCGAAACGTCGTTAAAAACTGTAAATAAATGGATTTGTATTCACATTGAAACATTAGGACCAATTAGCTTAAAAGGCAATCAACTTAATACTGGTCAAATGAGCAAAGAGATGGATGTAGTTTATTCCCTTTTTTTTTTTTTGCCAAATTACGTGCTTTGCTTATTTTACTGTCGCGACAGCTATAGGTCGATGATAAACAACTTCCTTTTTGGCCACAATGAGATGATGTGGACACTAACGGCATGTGATTTCAAACAGGAAAGGCGCTACATACTACACAGCTCATGACACGGACATTCTGCACAAGCGATTTGAGGTGTTGTACCTGGATTCAGTAACTTTTTGCGAACCGAAAGTCGTAATATTTATCGATATATTTATAAAAATTATTAAGACTTGGTATTTCATATCAAGTTATATTAAAGTGTATTAAGGCTTAATAAAGGGTTTATAAAACAGATTTTCATGCAAAATTTTTCTTATCAGGCCTTTCTAAAGCATTAATAATTTTTATAAATAGGGCTTTTAAACACGTTTGCGGTAACGCTAATTTAATTTTTTTTATACGATAGAGCACAGCTGTGTTTTAGTCACCATTTAATTCTATAACATGTGGCAACTCTGCTTGCAAAATGTCAAACTAAGCGAAAAGCACAAAGAAGAATAAAAACGAAACTAAATTAATATGAGTTTGTGATTTAACATATTTTTACTTCAACCGACAGCGAATATCGTTAAAATAAGTTACTGGATAGTAAAGGTGTTAAGTTGTCGTTATATTTATTACAGCGATATGATAATCGTAACAAAATTTACTGAATTCAGGCCCTGGTCATCTCACATCGCGGTGAAGTGAACGAATTTCTATGATATCTCACACACACTTTGTTTTATATAAATTTGCAGGGAAGTCCTCGATGAAAAACCCTTTAAAAGAACGTGCTGTAAGTGGGCACACGAGATGTACTTGCGTGTGGGCTTTAATATATGTATGTATGTATATGACAGCAAAAAGAGGAAGCATTTTTTTTTCTATTTTTACCATTTTGATATTTTGTGGTCCTTCAGCCATTTCGTCGGTTAGTTTGGCATTCTCAAGTGTTCGTTGTTAATTTGGTTATACGAGGCTGATCGCAACATGCACCTGGAAATCAGCGAAATTTTTAGCTTTTAAAATTTTCAATATTTTAATCAGGAATAATTTCTTAATCGGGCTTAAGTTCAGTATTTTCAATTCTTATTGAATGAAATATTTTTTGTTTATTAATTAATGTGATTTTCTACAGAAGAGAATAAAAATTAAACTAGACTTTTTAGCTGGGGGGAAATATGAATTTTTCTGTGCAGCCACCCACTTCATCAGCACCCACGTCCATCTACTTGGGCAGAGATTGTTATTAAGATCAGCTATTTAACGTGAAATGGAATACGAGAAATGATTGTGGTTTATACAATTATTGATTTACCTTTGCTAAATACATTTATAAATACATAAATAGCTGATGTTAATAACAATCTCTGCCCAAGTTGATGGACATGGGTGCTGATGAAGTGCGTGGTGGCAAATTTAATTAACTAAAACATTTTATTGGCACAATTAAAATTTCAATTGATTTTTTTTTTTTTTTTTTTTCAATAAAGTCTTTGATTGGAGAATTTTTTTCTGTGGTTTAGTTAAGGTTGAAAAGAGAAACTAAGCTTTCAGCTCACTTAAGTCCAAATAAGAGAGAGAGTAGGCAAGGAATAGTGCAAGTACAGATGGTGAAGTACTTACTTACTTACTTTTCGTTTCTACAACTTTGCTATTGTGAGTTTTTGTTAATTTCTATAGCATCCTTGCAGTGCACAGAGGAGTATTTGAGCCAAAAAGCTGGCCATTACTTTTTTGTTTAGTTTATAGTGCTCGTGAAAAGTTATTGAGTGCCCCTAGATTAACGAAACTTGGCAGAAAATTGTCTTATAGTAATAGGCTGTTAAAGCTTGAATATAAGAAAAATCGGACAAAGGCGGAAAAAGTTACCCGTAGAGAAAGTAATCCCACCTCTGAAAAAATTAATTTTTTGTTTTCTTAACTTTTCCCATACTTTTGTTTTGCGAATGCAACTTTTAACGTCGGCGAAAGCTCGAAACTATAATGTTGGACCCAGGAAACCGTAAAATGGCATTTTTGTCCCCGCCTTCTTTTGTGAGCGACAACAAAAATATTATTTGCAAAAATAATGCAAATATTAAAAAAATTTACTACTTATGCTTTAATATCAAAAAAAAAAAAAAAAAAAAATGAAACTTTTGAGCATTTATGGGCAGGGGGAAGTATCCGTCCCTGCCATGAAAGTTTCTTACCTGTGCTAAATGAGCAAATATAGAAAAAAAATGATGCAAACTTGCGCAAACTTTTTTCTGGCGTCTAAAATTAGAGATTCCAAATTTTTTTGTGATATAAAACATAATTTTAAATGTAACCACCTTCACTTTTAAAAACCTTCTTCTTATCTTTTTGCTTGCAAAAAAATGTTATAATTTTTTTTTGGAATTTTTAAACGAATGTTCCAACATTAACATTCAAGATAATTTGTTTGTTTTAATTAGAGTTTGCTGTTCGGTTTTAACCGGAATCGAAACCGCGGTTTTTAAGCCAAATATTCGGAACCGAAAACCGACTGTATTTTCACATTTTTTATTTTATCAATCATTAAGAACGATTTGAGAGCGGTACATAATATTAGCGCTTAAGAAAGGCAAAGCTCATGAGGAAATTGTTCAAAGCTCTTTACAGCGTGGACAAAAATTAATGGACGCATTTGTAAAAACTATTGTATCAAAGCTCACAATGGGTTGATGGGTTTTCCATTAGAAGTGTAACACAATCTAAATTTATGAGATAATCAATGGCATTGACGTTAAATGTCTTTGAAAGCAGACAACGTCTGAGTTATAATAAATCGAATGATCAAAAATACAGTTTAACAATGGATGAGTGAACTAGTACTAAAGGTAAGCAAAATTTAATTGAGTTCGACATTTCATTGGGTTCGGATATTGTGGTCAATGGACAGCAGTTAATATTAAATTTGGATTAGAAAACTGAACAAAACTGTAGTTATGTTTGACTCACAAAATCAATCTTGAAGTGATGGATGTGGTTTATGAAAATAGTATTCATAAGCCAGAAAAAAAGCTCGAATTTCTAGGTTGGAAGCATAAAAATTCAAACAGAATGGCTTTCGAATGGAATTACACAATAAACCCCACCCCGGTCACTTTAAGTAAATTTGAAACCGAAATCGCGGTTTTTCATTTTATCGGTTTTTAGCAAACTCTAGTTTTAATACTAAAAATAGCTTTTGATCAAATCCTTTAGCAAAAAAAAAATTAACTTAATACCATTATTCGTTTAGACACAAAAAATATCTCATAAACATATTAAAGCCGAAAAAAAACATTAAAAACTCGTGTAATTTCCTTAACTTGTCTGACTTCATTCAGCAGTACGTATCTCAGAGCTACACATCACAACTTAAAGTCTTAAAAATTTTCAATATAATGTAAAATTTTGTTGCGTATCGAGCTGCGTACATATTTCAAATGTTTTCTTTAAGTTCATTTTTGCTTTTTTGGCCATTTTTTTGGCTCAAATACTTCTCTGCGCAGCGCCTTTGGTGTTAAGTAGGGGCATTACTATTATTATTAGTTATTTTGCTTCATCTACTACGATTCATTGCTACAAGCATCAATGAATCATAATCAATCTATGATGTTGGGGTTTGAACTCGGGTGCTTTCGAATGCCGTCATTCGGCTTTGCAGTCAACGCTTTAACCATCTTGGGCACAATTTCGGCTTCACACTGTAGTTAAAGCAAACATAACAGAATGCTCAAAACCTTAAAATACTTAAATGCCTGAACTCGTACATTTAGTTGTGTGTGTGTGTGTGTATGTGTGTGCACATCATACTGACGTGTGTGTATGTGTGTGTGTGCTGTTTGCCTTTTTTAAGTGCTCTAAATATAAACCAAGTGAAAAAATGGTGTTATTTGTTTTTTATTCTGTTGTGGTGGGTGGGAGGGGCAGAGCGCAGAGAGGTTAGTTTCATTGTTTGTCGTCGTTTATTATTCTTATGATAAAATTTGTAAGTGCCTGGCACATTTTCAATGGTGTAGGTGAGTGAGTGAGTGAGTGAGTGAGCGGCGCTGGTTGTTATATCCTCAATTACGTGAGGCTGTATGCTTGCCAAAGTTTCCTTTCTTTGTTTTTCCGCCGTCGTGAGTGTTTGTTCTTTGCCATTTTCATTTGCAATCATTTCTGATGGCAAAGATGAGGACGGCAATGTTTTTTGTGGTTATTGTTGTTGATTTTTTCGTTCCAACTCAGAAGTGTTGTGTTTGTGTTCCAATTTTCATGCGAGAAATAAGGGTCCTTTTGTTTTATTTTTCATTTGGTTTATATTATTATTACTTTTTATGCTTTTATTTCTTTGTTTTCTAAGGATTTCCTTAAAACAATTTCGTGTTATTATTTTTTTTTCTTTCTTCCTTTTCCTTTTTTTTCGGTGCTACGACGAGCTTTTTGCAGTTTGTCTGTTTTGCAGTTTCCTTCAGAGTAGAGTGCTGCTGGTATTTGGTTGGCATTTGACCTTTGACTTAACTAACTCGTCATATAACCAAACGACACCATCCTGTAAATATTTTAGAAGTTTTTATTTGTGTGTCACTGTGCTGTGTGTGCTGGTGAATTGTTGGATTATTTATTTTCTTATACATATGGATATTGCCACAAAAAAGAAAGAGTTAATTCTCAAGGACTTGTTTTTTTATACTAATTATATGTATGTGACTTGTATATTATTTGGTTATTCTTAACTTTATTTTACATCTAATCTTTCTGTGTTTTCTTTCTCGCTCGTTCTTCTAAATGCTCGTTATGTAAGAATTATTTATTAATCCCCAAAAGTATGCTCTCCCGTACTTTTTTTTACTTTTATATCTTGACTAATTACTTCCGAGAATATTGTGTAGTTGTAAAAGTGTTTCTGAATGGCAGGCGATTTAAATAAACTTGCTTTACTTGTCTATTGCTGTTGTTTTTGTTGTAATAAATTTATAAAATTCCTTTTTGCTTTCACAAAAAGAAATAAGTACCTATTTACAATTTATTTAATGTCTTCATTTAAAATTGTTAATACCTGAAGGTAAAACGACATTTATATGCATATGTATCTTAACAATCATTTCTGTCTTTTGCTCATAATGAGTTTAATTACAAATTGTGTCTGTATGTATGTATGTCAGTTTGCATGTCGAGTGGCTTAGTGAAAATCTAGCAGCAGAAAATGGTACATAATTTTCTGTTTAATCAGGTCTTTTGGGCTTTACTCTCAAAGTTATGCTTTTATTTATAACATTTCGAGTTAATGGTATTTATTTTTTCCATTTTTTTCGTTACTACGCAACAGTAAATTAAGTACAGTGGACTCTGCGCTAGACGAACTTTTTTTATCTGAAGAGCTCTAATAGTTGATTTTACATAATTATTAATTCTCATATTTCTACTTTACATTGGTATCAATAAAACTGGATTTGTCAAAAAAGGTGTGTTTTTAAGCAATAACTGTTGTATTGTTATTGCAAGCATTTGATTTTTATTTTACTTACAAAATAGAATGAAAGAAAATTTTTGGGTTTCTTTATTTGGCACCCTGCCTTAAATTATGACTTCTTGTGCTTTATCATTAAATTTTTTTTATTAAGAAGTTATGTTTCTCTTTATTAATTTAATTGACCTCAAAATTATTAAACTTGTTTCTAATTGTGAATTTCGACTGAATTTAGGGAAATAAGCCCGTACTTCATTTTTCGTCTTCGGCATAATATGCTGCTACGTTTTTGCCCTTTAAAACGCTTTTCTGTGGACTCGAAGATTTTGCAAATGAATAAAAGGCCTTATGGTACTAATTAGGGTTACGAATGACACTTTATTTATGGACTTATATTAATAAAACTAAGAGCCACGACGACTACTCCGCTGTTGTACAGGGTGTTTTTTTAGAGGTATAGAACTTCGAATTGAAATAAAACACAAGAAAATCGTTTTAATGTCCATCAATTTGGCTTTATTGGAAGGATAATTTTATGCCATTAACGTTTAAATATGATTTCGGGCATGTGGCCGCCGCGGCTGGCTCGAATAAAGCCAATTCTACAGGTCCAATTTTCAACCACTTTTTCGAGCATATGGGGCCGTATGTTGGCAATAACGCCACGAATGTTGGCTTCCAAGTCCCCTAACGTTTCTGGTTTGTTGGCGTAGACGAGCGACTTCACATATCCCCAAAAAAAAAAAAATAATCCAATGGTGTCAAATCACACGATCTTGGTGGCCAATTGACAGGTCCATTCCGCGAAATTATGCGCTCATCGAATGTTTCCTTCAATAAATCGATTGTGACGTGCGCTGTGTGGCATGTAGCGCCGTCTTGTTGGAACCACAACTCATCCACATTCATGCCATCCAATTCGGGAACAAAATAGTCGGTTATCATGGCTCTATACCGGTCTCCATTAACGGTAACTGACTCTCCAGCATTATTTCGGAAGAAGTATGGCCCAATGACTCCACCAGCCCATAGAGCACACCAAACAGTCAGTTTTTGTGGATGTAATGGCGTCTCAAGGGTCTCATGTGGATTCTCTTCACTCCAAATGCGGCAATTTTGCTTGTTGACGTAGCCATTCAACCAAAAATGAGCCTCATCACTGAACAAAATTTTGCGATGAAAATCAGCATCGAGATCAATCTCATTTTCGGCCCATACACCAAAATCACGACGCATTGCATGGTCTCGCGGCTTTAATTCTTGCACAAGCTGGATCTTGTAAGGTCGCAAGCCAAGATCTTTGCGCAAAATCTTCCATAAAGTTGATGGACAAAGCTCCAATTGCTGTGCACGGTGGCGAATCGATTCATTCGGGTCCTCTTCAACACTTTGCTCTACAGCGGCAATTGTTTCTTCGGTGCGCACTGTTCGACGTCTCTGCAGATGCGTATTATCACATAGAGTAAACGTAGTGCGAAAACGATCCATGGTTAACCGAATTAATTGCTCTGATGGACGATTATGTCGACCATAAAATGGACGGAGCTTGCGGTAAACTTCGCGAACTGAACCATTATTTTCGAAATAAATTTGCACGATTTGCAAGCGTTGTTCTTTTGTCAACCTGTTCATGATGAAATGGCAAACCAAACTAAATATTAATCACTTGACAGCTGACAAAATGGCCGCCAGTTAAAAAAGTGATGCCAACTTAAAGTTCTATACCTCAATAAAAAACACCCAATATATACACGTCTCCCAAAACTGGCTGCGTTGGTCTTCAAGCAATACCTCCTCTTCTCTGCTGTTCTTCACACAAGACTGACTCTGCCGACGCTCACTGTTTGCACAACAATAAATTACTTTCACACACTTTTGCACGACTATCAACTGCTTTCAACTGAGATTTACTCTTTCTTCACAATAACGCACTGTTCTTCTTAATAGACAACCAGTGTTGTCAGATTTATTTTCAACCTCCTCGCCAAATTACTTGTCGAATATCGCCAAATATCGCCAATTTAATAAAACATTAAATTTTAGCTACAAAAAATATTTTTATTTTGTAATTACATTACAAATATTGATAAATTCAGTAGGTATCGTCTATCGTAAAATATAAAAATTATATTGTTTAAGAAAAATTGAGACGTGTTTATATTATTCCAAAAGATCAATCTAAATAAGATAAATTGAAATTAAACACCAAGATCAACATTAATATTTAAATCTTGTAATAAAACTGAAGTGGTAAGTACCAGCGACATCGTCGTAATCATGCATTTTAGGCAAGATCTCGTGCAGGCTTTTTGGAGATTCATTATCAAAATGTTGGTTCCAATTTATAAAAGGAAGTTTTGCCAACTGTGTTTCATAAACACCAACTGAGATTTTGTGGTCTATTATTTTGTTTAAAACTTCTTCAATTTCAGAATATTTTGTTTGAGATAAAGAGTTTATAATCTTATACTATTTTGCATGTTTGAACATTATTCTATTTTATTGAAATCGTAAAACTATAGCCAAAAATATCGCCAATGATTTCAAATATCGCCAAGTAAATCGCCAATCGCCATTTCAAAGTTTTCATCGCCAAAAACAAATTTTTGTCGCCACGTTTGGCGAGATATCGCCATATATAACAACACTGTAGACAACTCTTTTACAATTAACAACTGAAAAATTCTGACTGACTTTATGATAGACTGAACTGCCAGCAGATGCGTTGCCCTTTTTATATTTCACACAAGGCTTCCAGAACGTGACAGCAATGTCTAGAGAATCTCATCAGCATCTCAAATGCTTGCTTTCGATCGCGTCATTAGTTCATATATTAATTATGTATGTGCGTATATAAGTACATTATTAAAGCAACAATTTAGGGTTTGTTGTTTGCTTTTTATATTTTTATTTTTTTCTGCATTTGTATGTTTGTATGTGCGTTTGTATGTTTGTCTTCTTAACAAGGGGCTTAACAAAATAGCACCTTTTCATGATTGTTGTTGCTATAGTTTTTATGCTTATTTAATCATGCTGGCATGTGCTACGCAGGTGTATTTAGTTCTTTAGCTAAGCAATTCTGGATAATTCTTTTTGTTTACTAAATAATTTTTTTCGGTTTTTGTCAAAAGAAAATGTTTTTATATAAAAATAAATGTTGAAATTCATTAAAGCTAGAACACACTGTATAAATTTAATATATATATTTGTAATGACTTTTCTTTTGCTTTTTCCTTGTAACTTAAGCCGTAATGTATGCTACATTTAATGCCTACATCTACAGCTAATTTAACTTTGGAGGCATAATATTTTTTTATACTCGTTTAATTTTTCGTCTTGTGTGTGTAGAATCATGATTGATATAAAATATTCATGTGAAGTGTATGTTTGTACTTTATTTTTATTCTATAGATTTTTAACAGTCACGTTTTCAATTAAAAACTACAAAACGAAATCATCAAAGAGAGTTGCTTATTTTATTACCAGAAATCGAGGATTAAAAAAAACATGTTGGTACTTTTCTTTTAATCCAATGATGTCCAAAAATTTTTTGCAGCTGTATTGGTGAGAGAATTTGAAGTACAGTGTGGTTATGATAAGTAAGCACAAAGATTTTATTTAAAATTTAATTACAACAAATTATTTTGTTTATCAAAAGGAAAATAGAGTGCAGTTCGCACTGAGATGGCTTTTTTTGCTGTTTCAAAATTTAACTTTTAAAAACAAAATATATTGAAAATTTTCCGACTTTATCAAGTAAAGAAATAGTAGATTTCTTAATAAAAACCCCATCGGTAAGCGGTCTACTTTACCTATCCATATATAAGGACACTACGCTTAAAATTTCATTTTTTAAACTAAAATCCAATTTTCTTTCACTATTTTCTTTCCCACTAACCCACGCTTTTATTTTTCCTCATCATTATACCTAATCATATTGATATTAAAAGAATTATAATGCCTCTAAATAACATTTTATAATGCCTCTTATATGTTTAATAACATAACAACATTGGGCATTATCAAAAACATTATATATCGAAAAGTATTTTCTTAGGTCCATGATATACTTTACGCACTGTATTTGAAAAATCTCAATACAGCCGCTACGCATGTTCACTCGTTGCTGTCTCATGAACGACTAAATTAAAGAGCATAAAATAAAATGAGGTGTAGCTCCTAAACAATTGTTTGGTGAAATGGACAGCCATGTTTTAATCTAAACCAGGTCTCCGCACACACATACTGTCATACTTTATGCTTGTTCTAGCAGTGATGCCAACTATTTATAACCCAAACGCGCTATTCCCTTTCGCAAAACGCGCTAGAACGCGCTAAGTTACAGCATTATCAACTGTTTATAGCCAAAACGCGCTATTTTCCTACGCGCTAAATTAAAATAAAAATAATAATAATAAAAATCGTTGTATGTACATTATTATTATATTATATTAGTAAATACAATTAATTTTTTTAGTAGCTCTTTTCAGATTTTATAATATTGTTTTTTCGAAATTATATTCTAAATAACTAAAATCATTTAATACACAATCAGAATTGCCTTCCAAATAATCGAAATCCTTATTTATTTGTTTATTTTTATTTTATTTGTCAGACTTTTTGACAACTTATATAAATTGTCGAATAGTTTTGCGATTCAAATGCTTTTTGTACTTCAGCTAGAATAGATGTTTAATAAATTGTATTAATTTTTTGGTCACGAGTACGAGTACATATTTTTAGTTGTGAAATTTCAAAATATTTGCCATTTACAGTATTGAAATGCGTTTTTAAGTCTCACCACAGTCAAGGGAATTTTATTTGCGACAGCAGAATCATTAACCAATTTAAAACATTTTATGAGTTTTGAATACTAGAAAATTGTTAAATTTATTCAAAAAAAGTTTAAAAAAATATTGAACTGAAATGATGATGACTGTATTAAAAACGCGCTAATTTAGCGCTTTTTTTACTAAACGCGCTAAGACGAAAAAAAGCGCCTTTGTCATAGTTAAAACGCGCTAAATCTAGCGCGAAACGCGCTAAATTGGCATCGCTGTGTTCTAGTTGACTGTTTTTTTTTTGAGTAGTTATTTATTTCCTCTCTGTGCACTTAAAATGTAAGTCTTAAAAACATTTTTGTGTAATTTTCTTCCAAAACTGAATTAACAGCAGAACGAGTATTTGCTTTTGCGCTCTTCCTTGTGGCTGTAGCAAGCGCACGCGTGAGTTGCTTTGCTAGTTTTGATCTAAAGAGATGTTAAATCCGAAAACGAAAACTTATATAAAGGCAGAGATTTTTTAAAACGAACAATTTAATAATGAATGACTATTCATTATAAAAATAAATAAATTTTAGTAAAAAAAAAAAAATGAATCTTCATATTTTGTTAATAAAATTCATCTAAATGATTCTCCTTTTGAATAATTTCTTTTTACTTTAATTTTACTAAATAAATAGTATGTATCATTGCATTGCAATTTATTGCGATGCATAATTTCGTACAATTTATTTATTTGCCACTAGCATGCAAAATTAATTATCATAAAACATCATTATCAATTTATCGTACTCGTGTATGTATACATAATATGTATACACATGTATGCTTCAACCTTTGCAATATTTTTTAAAAACCTTTGAATTATTCTACTATGAATTTTTAATGTTTAATCGGGCATTTGTTTATTTGTGCAGCCAAATAGTATTTAAGTATATGCAAATCACTTTGAATTGTATAATAATAAAATTTTGTTTTCTAAAAGCCTTTAAGTATGCAATTCATTTGTATTTAATTTATTATAACTAATGGCCAAATAAGTATGCTTGAAATCATTTCATTTAAATGGAATTCTTTATAATGAAAATATTTAATTATTTGCTGCAGTGGGTAAATTATTTTGGTTGAAAATAGATAACAATGCAATTGCTATGGGATGAGTTAGTGTATTTGTGCGTAGGCAGCAAGTATGTCGATATTAGTGTTTTTTAATAACGTTGCTCCTTGTGAAAGTGATTTCTAAATCGCTGTTCTTTTAAACTGTGACTGTGATCACAGTTTAGCAGTATTTTGTTTGTAGCAGTTCTGCTATTTTGAGAAAAACTAATAAGAAGAGTAGCTATGAAATTAAACAGTGAAATTAAATACAGTGCAGATTCGGTTAACGCAACCCTCGATACGCGCAATACCTCGATATTCGCAACACACAAATTCTTAACATTGGTGACTCTGTTAACGCAACTTTTTAAAAAACAAGACCTCAATTAATGCAACTTTGCAAAGAAAGTTAAGATTCTCTTTTTCGTTTTTTTTTTTTGCTTTAGTTTTTTATAAATAAACTCAAAACTATAAACCTTTGCGCATGAAATCTTATGCTAACGTTCAAAAATCATTTTGACTTGCCACTATTCTAAGAATGACATAGAATTTTTGAGTGGAGCTTCTGTTTAAAAAATTCTTTGATTGTGAGCGGTTGTTCTTATAAAATAAACAAAATTCCTGTAGCAACAAAATTTGTTAAACTAACAATAAAGCAAAAGAGCGAAAGTCTGAAGAAACTTGAAAGTGACACCTGTGAAAACGATTTGCAATGAATACAAAATGTATAAATCAATATTACGAGCAACTACTAACGAAGTTCGTGGCTAATGCATTTATTTTAAAAGTTAACCTTTGATTCCTTAATAAACATTTTATTTAGTTTAAAACAAGATTTTTAGTGGAAAACAGGCATATAAATTTTTTACTCGGTTTTCGCAACAACCAGCCAAAATTTCTATTGATTGCGTTAACCGAATTTCCACTGTACTAATAAGAAGAGGGACAGGAACAAACAATTAGCAATCAACCCCATCCAAATATTGAGAATTGTCGTATAAGAGTCAGAGAGATAATAAAATTGCAAATACAAAGATATGAGAGCTGTACATAGTTGCCAGAAAAGACGATTTGACACGATTGGACAATTTTTTCTCGACAAAAGCTGAAGGTATATAAAAAAATTAATGTGGTAGCTTTATTTACTGTAAAGTATGCATACAAGAACAATCACACTTTGTATGAAAGAACTATATTTCCAAAACCTGTTACTTGATGAATTGAGCCACAGTTGTGATTAGTGATTTTTCAATCGCTGTGAAAAAGTAACAGATTTCGAAATATGGCTCATCTCTAGTCGATATACATAGTTAGTTACTATATGGCCGTGGAATTCCTGCCAATCGACTGCCGATCATATCTAAACTATATAGCAGAGCAGCTAAACATTAGCATCATATGTATTGCGGGGCATAAAAGCTTTCAGGGCAACTCTTGGGAATCCCATTTTCGATTTAATCGTAAGCGACAAAATTTACAGTTTTCAGAAGAAGGTTTTTTTTAAATATTCCAATATGTTTTAGTATGTAAATTGTAGCTTAAGATAAAATTTTAGAGTTTGTATCAACAATTTTGACATTTTGATAATTTTAAGCTATGGGTAGGCCCATAAAATTTTAATTTCAATAAAAACGTATATTTTCGATAACATGTCGCTTCCGGTAAAATCGAAAAAAAGGCTCGATACTCTTCTTAAAAGTTATCAATAATTTTGCCATTTTTATCATTCTAAACTATGGGAGACTCACAAAGATTTATTTCCAATAAAAAACTTAAGTTTTTAGCACATTTCGCTTACGATTAAATCGAATATTATAAAAAAGAATTTCTCCTGAAAACTTTAGTTTTTGTCGCTTACGATTAAATCGAAAATAGGGCTCAATATCATACATATACATATCTAAAATGCAAGGTTTGGTTGCTTTCCTGTGGTGCTGTTGGATGGGGGCGGAAAAGGACTCCAACCACTTTATAATAAACTTCATTAATATTTCCTTTATAAACTTTCGAACGTTACACAAATTGAATGAAATTCTTCTAACTGAAATATTAATTAAAATTTAAGCTCTTGCTCTAATGACATTATTGAAAGCATACTTTTAGGCTGTCTCACTTCTACTGAAATCTTGTGTAGCTTCAGCAAATATTAAATACAAATTTTCTTATTTACATATTTGTTTATTTATTTATTTCTCTATATGTTGCAAAATCAAGCAATTTCCATGCTTTATCGTCTCCCCAACCCATTTCAATAAATATGTATATGTATGAGTAAATGTTGTATTAAAATATATTATTTTATGTACTCGTAAAATGTCTTTTCAAACAACATGCATACATATTTTTTTAAATACGTACTTAACACATACATACATGTGTGTGTGTGTGTGTGTGTGTGTGTGTATGTATGTTTAAGTATATATTTTATTTTAATTGAAATAATAGAATATATTTCTTGCCATTATTTAACTTAAGATAGGGGAATGAATAGTAGAGATAAATAAATTTTTAAAATGAAAATGTTTCCGTCTCTAGCATGTACGAGTATGTTGTCTGTCGTCCGTCGGTCTTAGCATTTTGTCTATTCGCCTGAACTTAGTCACCGCACAAATGTCGAAGTAAAAACTTTATATATACATATTTTTAGATTTCTTCATTATTATTTGACTTTCCTTTTGTTGTTGTTGTTGTTGTCTAAAAATCGTATTTTGAAATGGCGCACATTAAAATTATTTGTTGAAATAAAATAAAAAAAAGAAAGAAATTCTATACACATACATATGAACATACATAAACATAGGTATGTACTTATGTATGTATGTATGTATGTATTTATAGAAAATAAAGAAACAACAACTAAACTACGACAAAAGAGTTCTTTAATACAAAAAGAAAAAAAAATATATACCATATAGATTTTATGTTTTACTTTTGCTTTTCTTTCAACCTGCTTTTTATCTTGCTTTGCTGAATTTTTAACACCGTTTCTCTTAAAGCATTTGAAAACATTTAAAAATTTTAAAATAAACAAATTGTTATACGTCATGAACACAGATCTCTAAACATATTGAGAAGTATTAGCATACGATTTTTGTTTTTCTTAGAAATGGTGTAAATACCCATTTCCACCATCTCTTCCATCTTATCGTATATAAACTAAAAAGTTTGTAAAATAATTTCTTTATTTTGCATAAAAATACTTTTTTTTTGTGTGCCAATATTTGCACAAAAAAAACCCTGACTTTATAATTTATTTATCAATTAAAACATTTCATTATTATGTTTATTGTTTGGCTGCCTGATTGTCTGCCTGAAATGTATAAATTTCCTATTTATTTGGTAAATTTATTGAAATTTAATTATTTGCATTAAATTTTAAATGAATCAACATATATTCCATTTAATTTAATAGCATACTTTTAGTTGTTATCGATATACGAATTAAATGAAAGCATATTTTACGTAGTTTTAATTGATAAGAGACATTAAAGGCCTGTCCCAAAATATCGACAACGTTTGACTTGTCGCACTCTTTCATTCAAAACAAAAACAAATTTTAAGATTTTGTTGCTGTTTCAAATGTAAGTGTGTGTAGTCGACATCGTGGGACAGGCCCTAAGTCATAATTATAATGTGATTTAAAATTGTTTTTTGCTGCGTTCTGGATTCTAATGCGGCGACTTGTTGTACCATTTGATTAAGTTGTACAGCCAATCGTTACGTTAGAGTTCTGATTCACCAAAAATTTTGATTTTCATTCAACTGAGGAACAACTTATCTATGAAATTGATGCGTATGATGGCGATTACTTCTTTCGTTTTTCATTTTCATTCCGACGTTTTGTGAGCAACATTGTGCGAAGTGTGAAAAAGAAGAAAAAATGCCAACCCGCAATTTTATTGAAGAATATAAAAACATGTTATTATTTTTCTTTTCTGGATCTTCTTCCATCAAAATTTCATTTATATCCAGTAGAGCTAATAAATCGGAATTCATGTTGACTCTATAAAAATAATTTCTTAATGAAGTTTGATGAAAAATTTGTTGAACAATTGCAGCCTGTGTATGCAGTGAACGACCAATTGGTGTATGCAACTCAATTGTACGACCAGTTGCACGTATAGGGGCCGCATAAAACCCTAATATCAATATATTTCGAATTATAACTATTACTATTACTATATCTCGCGAGTCAACCACGAAATGTGCCAAAAATTTGCATGAATGCTTAATTTCTCGTACAAAATTTTATCAAAATCGAAAGGGGTGAGGTCAAAGCATCAATTGATTTTATAGTATGTTTTAACTCAATATGGAAATGTTTCTGACATTTTTTTAAATCCAAACAATAAAAAGAAAACAAACATTTCAAATTAATTCCAGTAGATAAATAATTAAAATTTCTTCTTTTTTGTTGACTCATGTACATGTTTTTGATTTATTTTTATTGCAAAAATTATTATTTGTATTTACTTTGTCTAATTTATGTGATATAATTTTATTATATTTGCAGATTAAGGACAAGCAGTATTTTAATATAAAATAAAAATACTGAAAGAAGCAATAGCAGGCAGCATTTAGATAAAAGAAAAACTACACAACATCGACAGATTAAATAGAAAGCAAGAAAATAATAAGCAGATAGAAGAAACGTACAAGAAAGTCCAATTTTTGTTGTTCTTTCACAACGTACACTCTTGCCAGCCAGCCGACCAACCAGTCAACCAAACACAAAAAAAAACAAGCAGTCAGCCAACACTTAAATTTTAAATTTCAAAATATTTTTGTACACAAATTTCTTAAACTACGGCAAAAATAACAACACTAACATTTACAAAAATAATTGCAATATAAAAAAAAGGAACAACTGAAAACTGCAGCCAACGAATTCTGAAGAACAAACGGACGAGCGAGCGGACACAGCTAAAGATTCTTCAGCAGTATATCAACGGTACTAGAAATAAAAGCAACAGCCAGAATAAATCGCAATAAAAAAAGCAAATATAAAAAAAAACTGGGTGGCAAAAGTGAAGAAAAAAAGTAAAGAGAGAAGAAAAAGCAAAAACAGCGTTTAAGCACACAATTATTAACACGCGGCAATATACCTCTGCTACATACATATAACAACACACACACACAAACACACACACACAAACACACACACACACTCTCAGATCCATACAAAAAAAAAAAGAAGAAAATTTAATTCTATAGATACCAATCGAGAAACAAAACGGCGCTGCTAAAGAAGCAACAAAAAAGCCATCTAAAAATATCTATAATTTTGTTGAAAATATCACGAAAATCAGCTGAAAATTTTAACCAACCCATACGTACTTAAAGCAAAGGATACTTAACAATAAAAACAAAAACTTTTAACGAGCAAAAAAAAAAACGCAAATTGGTTGTAAAGAAAAATAATTCTTAACGAAAACACACAAAACTGAAAATAATATTAAAAAAAAAAAATTGGAAAAAATAGGAAAATTTAAAAAATAAAAAAAACTAGAAAATCAAATCGACTTGTTATTTTGAATATTTCAAAAGAAATTTATTTATTAAACTGAAAGAAAGAACGATCTCTGCCTAATTATAAAATAAAAATAAATAAAAATAAATAAAAAAATATCTTACAAAGAAAACTGGTTGAAAAAAAAAGGAAAAACTCGTTATCAACGAATTATGTATAAATAATTAACACAAAAGCCATATACAAATTACGCTCGTTATTTAGTATTTTAGAACAAGCAATTTTTTGCAACAAAACATAAATCTACGTTTAACTCAAACGTGCGCAAAAGTTGAAGAAGAAAAATCACAACACACAACAACAGCTCAAAGCTTAAGCTCATCTACGAGTGTACATTAACGTAAGCAATATATATATTTTTTCCCCCATTTCATTTAACTGATAAACGCCCTCATACGCTGCTCAAAACTGTTTGCCAGTTAAATCAGCAACAGAAACAACAGCATCAACAACAACATCAACAGCGACATCAACCAACAACAACAACAACAACAACAGCGAGAACATCGTGTGTTGTTGACCCAATTGAATTTTTTTATTGTACGCGGTTTTAAAGCAATCTTTCAAAATTCTAGCCCTAACAAATTTCAAACTTCAACCACCCCAGCAGCCTATGCACAAAATGGCCGCACCCACTGGAGCAGCGCCGCCGTCGGCAATAGAAGGCGCCTTGGCGGCCCCCAAATACGGTACACTGATACCGAATCGAATTTTCGTAGGCGGCATAAGGTGAGTCCTTTGAAAATTAAGTTAAAAAATGAATGTCATAACTCAAAAACATTAACCGAGTTTATCCTCATATATCGTTCTTCATATTCTTTAAAAATTTCACACAAATATCTGGTTTACTCAACTGTTAAGAGAAATTTTAAATTTTGCTTTTTCCATTAAATTGAAAACTTCGCACTCGTTTTCTGGCAAACTGGTTTAATTTTTTGAGCAAATGAGCGATATGTACATGTATTATGGAGTCTTTGTTGCAAAGAGGGCCGTCATAACGCCAAAAAATCTGTTTTACAGAAAAGTAGTTTTAGCGCCTAATTTTGTAAAACGCAACGCCAAGTGTGGATAAATTTTATGTGAAAAAAATTTAAATAACAAAAACAAAATTCATACAAAATTTGTCAACGGTAAGTCCGCTTTTACAATTGGGAAATTGAAAGGCAGACATTTTGCTCATTCTCTTTTGAACTTGCCCAAACCTTTTACAATTGCGAAATTAATAGACAGACAGAAAATTTATAGTTTGCTTTCTTCTTGACGTTTGCTACTTACATACACTTACATATATGTAAATACATACATACATATGCCTTGATACACATCAAGTGTGCATACAGCCCCTGAAAGGAGAAAAATCATGTGAAGCAACAAGAATAAAATACGAAAAGTAGAAAAGAGAAACAAAAATTGTCCAGTACAGAGGGTCGTGTACTACACACTCTACCCCTTCAGCCCCTCGCCTACAAACTTCGTCTGTCTGCCTTTCAATTTCTCAATTGTAAAAGGGGACTAAGCGTTGCGTTTTACAAACTTAGTCCCTAGTCTATACTTGCAATTTTTGTTGCAGCAATTCTTGAGTTTATCGTTGAGTGGGGTGAGAAGATTGGGTAGGGGTACACAGTTTCATGTGCTCTGCAATTCTCTTTTGTTTTGAAATTCGTAGTTGATAATTAAATGTTGGCAGGTGTATTTGACGTTTTATTTTATTTTATTTTATTTTATTTCTTCAGCTGTATGAAAAACACAAAATATTACAAAACGTAAATAGAATTGTTAATTTTTCAGGGAAATTTGATGTGTAATAGAATTTGTTGAATACCTAATTGCAAAACTAGAATTTTATAATGTGGACAGTAATGCAATTTCAAAGCAGACTTTTAAAAAGTTGCCGCAACAAAAATTGCAAGTCTGGACGAGGACTTAGGCTCTTAATGTTTTACTAAATAACATAAACTATTTCGTTTTGAAATCGATCAATTTCAGGAAGAAAGAAAGCTCATTTATTGCAGCTTTTTATTTGGTTTCAAGATCCGAACTTAATTTCGAATACACTAAATTATCCGATAAAGAGAACACCGTTTTCCGTTTTTGAAATTTAGTGATTTCAAAATGAAATGGTTTCCAGAACATAACCGATCATTTTCCTCTTTACACATACATACACACATACACACATACATATACCTAATTTACATTAAGCAGTTTTTCATGAAATTTCATGAATTTTGTCGCTTGAAACTTTTTCTATTTGCTAATTGCAGCGCCATCAAAGAGAGTTTTTGTATAAAAAAGTACGTAGCATGAATCTCTGATGCATTTTTGGCAACTTTTTGGATATGAATTGCTCCTCCAGGCCTCCTAATGTCAAATGAAAAATTTTCATGCAACTAAGTTCATGAAAAAAATGAAGATTTATGCCCTAATTCAGTAAGCAGATTTAGGACGTTTTTATTTGAGAATATTTTTGAGTTCTTGTTTTTGAATTCTCTAAGTTATTTTCTTCAAAAATGGTTGTCGTCTTTGATAATCAAAAATTGTAATGGGTTTGATCTGAACTGAAAGAGTTCGATACAAGTCTAATATGTAACTAACAGAGACAGTAATCAAATTTTCTGACTTAAAATTCTTAAGCAGAGTACTGTTACCTATTTAACAGTAGTTGCTTAATGGATTAACAGCCTGTTTGTGTAAGACGTTGACGTTGACGTTGACGCTGGAAATCTTGACGTTTCTGTACTTGTAGAAATTTCCTTTAATCTATTACAAAAACGCCAACGTTTTTGTGCAAACAAGCTGTAAGATTCCAATCCCTGGGAACTAGAACGATATATATATATACGAGTATATTTGTTCCTTTTAACTCCTACAAGGGGCATAGGGCCGTAAACTGGAACGATATAGAATTTTTTTTTTTTTTTTTAATTGCTTTAAAACATGTATTTTATGAAATTATACAAGTAGTGGGCCTTATTACAAGTGTCATATTACGACTTTGACTACGACGATTTAATACTAGACTAAAGGCTTCATTAGTCTTTACTTTCTGTTGCTGTTCTGTGCTGTGCCGTTCTGCTTCTAAATTTGAGTGCTTACTTTTTCTGTAGTATAACTTATCAGCTGTTTCTGACCAGAAGGGTCGCAGTTTTCCACTAAAGCGATTAGTTTTGCCTCGTCCATTGTTAAGTTTCAATATAATTTTATATTTTTCTTTTAAAAATGTATTTTTTTGAAATCTAAAAGAACAATCACAATTTATTTCAAAATATTTTTATTTAGTTTATGCTATCACTTATAATTACTTAACAATTTTTTGATTTTCACAGGTTGAACCGAAACAGAACAGAACGAAACAGAAAAACTAACGACTTGTATTAGATTTCTATAAACAAAAAAGAGTCAGCTGATTCGTAACAGAACAGAAAGTAAAAACTAATTCTGGCTTAAAGAACATTAGAGCATTTTTTCTTTCATCTAGTACAAAATTGTCGTAGTCGTAGTCGAAATACGACATTCGTAGTTAGGCCCAGTATGTCTAGTTGAGGCAATAAATTAGTTTTAAGAAAACATAATTTCCTTGAGAAGATTAGTTGTCATTTCGGTAAAATAGGGAAAAACTTACGTACTATACTCTATATAAAGGGTGTTTTTTATAGAGTGACACAAGTTTAAATTATAATAAAACAAGGAAATATATTTTTAATATCAATGAAACGGGCTTTATTGGAAAGAAAATTGTATGAAATTGATGTTTAAATATGATTCCTGCCATGTGGCCGCCACGGCTGGTAGAAGGCGCAATCTGGAACACCAATTTTCAACAACTTTTCGCAGCATTTGCGGCCGTATTTCGCCGATAACTCTTTGAATGTTGATTTCCAGATGTTCATTTGTTTGTGGTTTATCGACGTAGACAAGTGACTTAACATAACCCCAAAGAAAATAATCCAATAGGGTTAAATCACACGATCTTGGTGGCCAATTAATTGGGTCATTACGTGAAATTATTTTTTCATCAAAAGTTTCTTTGAGTAAATCAATTGTAGCGGCCGCTGTGTGGCATGTGGCTCCGTCCTGTTGGAACCACATATCAGCAAGATTAATGCCACGTAATTGAGGTATGAAAAAATGTTGAATCATGTTCCCATAGCGTTCACCATTGACAGTGACATTCTGACCATCATCGTTTTTGAGGACATATGGGCCAATGGCTCCGCCAGCCCATAAAGCGCACCAAACAGTAATTTTGTGGAGCTTGTGGATTCTCCTCACTCCAAATGCGACAGTTCTGCTTATTCACGTACCCATTTAACCGGAATTATGTACGCCATAAAATGGAAGAAGGGCACGATGAGTTTGACGAATAGAACAATGAAATTTCAAAGCAAACTAAACAAAAAGCAACTACGAGTATCAGCCGTTAAATGGGTGCTCAAATACTACAGGGTGTTTTTTTTAGAGGTATAGAACTTCGAATTGAAATAAAACACAAGAAAATCGTTTTAATGTCCATAAATTTGGCTTTATTGGAAGGATAATTTTATGCCATTAACGTTTAAATATGATTTCGGGCATGTGGCCGCCGCGGCTGGCTCGAATAAAGCCAATTCTACAGGTCCAATTTTCAACCACTTTTTCGACCATATGGGGCCGTATGTTGGCAATAACGCCACGAATGTTGGCTTCCAAGTCCCCTAACGTTTCTGGTTTGTTGGCGTAGACGAGCGACTTCACATATCCCCAAAGAAAATAATCCAATGGTGTCAAATCACACGATCTTGGTGGCCAATCCATGGTTAACCGAATTAATTGCTCTGATGGACGATTATGTCGACCATAAAATGGACGGAGCTTGCGGTAAACTTCGCGAACTGAACCATTATTTTCGAAATAAATTTGCACGATTTGCAAGCGTTGTTCTTTTGTCAACCTGTTCATGATGAAATGGCAAACCAAACTAAATATTAATCACTTGACAGCTGACAAAATGGCCGCCAGTTAAAAAAATGATGCCAACTTAAAGTTCTATACCTCAATAAAAAACACCCAATATAAAGCAGTGTTGCCAACTCAAAGTTTTGACACACGCTTTATATTTTTTAACAACAGAATATTCTGCTCCTTCTGTACATTAATGTACGATTCTGGCATAATAGTTGCTGTTATGCTTTGAATGTTTACTTCAACATCGTCTTGGATGTCTTATGTTCTTTATGAAATAACGTCTGGATTATTCCTCTGGCATACAAACGGTTTTATTGAACGAATTTTTATTAGTAGGCATATTAGTTCCCTTAAAACAATTGAATGAAGTATTTAAAAATTGTGCCTTGATTTAAAAAACTTCCATATTAACTTAATTTTTTTAATTATTTTTCTCTTCCCTTGCAGCGGCGACACAACAGAATCTGATTTGTGTCGTGTCTTTTCCGCCTACGGCAACGTTAAGTCGACCAAAATCATAGTGGATCGTGCTGGTGTTAGTAAAGGCTACGGGTTTGTCACTTTCGAAACGGAGCAGGAAGCCCAAAGGCTGCAAACTGATGTAAGTAGTTCAAGTTTCATTTTCAGCTTTTCTGCTCTCTTTGTATGTCAATGATATTTGCAAAAAAAAAAAAAAAAAGCAATATAATAGTGATATAAAAAATACTTTTGCTATAAATATTAACCAATTGTATCTTTTTTTATTTCTTATTTATTTATTTTGAATATATATTTTTTTTTAATACAAACTATTATCCTCAACTAAACACACACTCACACGCACACACACAACTCTCTGTGCTATCTACTCAACGATTTCAAATCCTTGAAATAAATAGGAAAAAACTTGATATTAAATAAACACACACACACACAAAAAACAAGAGATTAAATATTAAAGAAACGAATGAAGAAATTAAGGCTCTTGCGAACCAAACAGCCGTCTGTGTTAACGCGTACATATGTATGTGTGTGTGAAAAATATGCGCCTCGCCTCGAAATCTTATAGATAAAGTATCTGTAAAATAAACCGAAACAATACAGGGAAGCCCAATGTTTTATAAACATTTCGTTTTCGTTTTTCTTTTATTGAAAATTCTTGTTACCAGTTCAATTTTAATTATTATATTTTTAATTCATAATTTACTTTATTGCGTTGTGATTACCACTTTAATAATTCGTTAAAATCGTTTAAATTCGTTAATTATTTCTAATACTTACAAAATTGTTGGTTGTGGATTTTTCTTCTTTTTTACATTAGAAAAAAAAAAAAATAAATAAATAAAATAAAAATAAAACATACATTTCCATATATGTATATTTAATTAAATTTGAATTGCTGGCCCTTATGCAAAAGAAAAAAAATTATTTGAGTTTGAAGTGTACGTTAGATAAAAATTTCCATACAAATTAATTTTTTTGTTTTAAGTGGATTATATCAAACGAAAAATTGTCTTTATGTTTTTTTTTTGGTTGTTGTTGCAATGTCCCTGTTTCATTTGGTTACTAGTGTTAATTGGTATATGGTTTATTTTTAATTAATTTACTGCATAATTATTATTTGTTTAAATATTATTTTTGTCGTTAAAAAGCCGCAAATAAATGCATAAATGGTTATTCAAAAAGTTCACTACAAACAAACCACTCACTAATAATTCCAGCTTTATTTGTTTTAAATTGATATTCACAAATTTTTTTCAGTAATATTTGTTATTAGTAAAAGTGCTACACATTTTTTATGTCCTTGATATTTAAAATTTAAAATACTGACATTCGTAAGCTCTGGTGTTGAAGCGAAATTAATTGGGAAATTTTATTGAAGAATTCAAGTGTGTAAAGATAAATTCGAGTTTGATTAGCAGAGACAGAAACCAGAAAGATCTTACATAACATGTTTTGTACATAACAGAGCACTGTTAGTTACTTAACAGTAGTTGCTAAATGTATTAGGAGTAGACTTGTATCTGACTCTTTCAGTAGCTCGTTTTTGACACAAATCTATAATCAAAACCATTTAAATTATATGGGTTTGATCATTGGTTTGCGTCAAAAACGAGCTACTGAAAGAGTTCGATACAAGTGTAAGTAGGAGTGCGCAAC
Organism: Nowickia ferox; assembly: GCA_936439885.1. Taxonomy (NCBI): domain Eukaryota; kingdom Metazoa; phylum Arthropoda; class Insecta; order Diptera; family Tachinidae; genus Nowickia; species Nowickia ferox. The sequence continues at coordinate 81,628,674 of OW387024.1, forward strand.
CTGGGACCTAGGACGAGATCAATAAAAGAAATTTATATAAAAAATGCTCTGAGAGATTTTTTCTTAACTCTAATATATTTGCACTATCACCATTATCCTTTTATTACAATTTCATTAAATACCTCTCAAAGCGGTTTTTTTTTATTAATTTCGTTCCAATATTAAGATTTCACTCATAATCCAGTTAGCAACTACTGTTAAGTATTTTACAGTGCTATGTTAGGTGCCAAACATGCCACGTTAAAAGTTCTGTCTGGTTTCTGTCTCTGCTAAGTAAATTCGAATTTATCTTCAAACTTATGACGAACTATATATAATTAATTCGCAGCTTTCATGAAACTTATTTAATGTTGTTTTTCACTGCTTGATTTTTCATATGAAAATCTGTTTTGAGAAGAATAACAAAATCCGAAAATTCGATTTTTGTTTTAAATAAAAAGTGAAGGTTCGCCCCGAATAACGTTGTAAGTTCCAAAATAATAATTTTTCAGGAGAGCCAAAAAGAGAAACGTCTTTTAAAGGCAAGATTATTTTTTATGTTAATTTTTTTTAAGCTTATCAAAAATAATGATAAATAATTCTGCCAAAAAGAACCGACTTCAATGCAGAGATACGATAAAACATTTTTGAAAAAAATTATGGGACCAAACAGGAAGTAAACGCTTGCAAACAAAATAAATTTTTTAAATCTATTGGTTGAGAAGAAGTACTGAAATATAAAATTAAATTTTAATGGGCGTGCCTTCGCCCATTTTTTTAAAACGCAAGGCTGTGTGTTTTACAGAGCTCAGGGTGTGTGTTAATTTTTGTAAAAATCTGTAAAGTAGAACCACGTCAAATATAATAATAAATATTAATAGGCGTAGCCCCGCCCATTTTTTCCACCTTAAAATTGTGTAATTACAAGAACCAAAGACGTTTGCTAGATTTTGCAGCATATCATAAAATCAAATAAAAAAATTTGTGGGCGTGTTCCCACCCACCTATTTTTACAATGGTACTAATTGGAAGCTTTACCCTCTCTGACAAAAAAAAAAAAAGAAAGAATTTTTACAATAGGTTTAAAATGTACCGAGTTAGGAAGTCAGTTAATAAGATTAACCTTTCGTTTTGTACCTCCTTTACATTTATCAATTACTTTCCGCAATTCTGTTCGCTTCATATTCACCCGTCCACGATAATTTTGTAATAGATTAGGGGAAACGTGTAAAATTTTTTTTTTTTTTTTTTTTCTAAGTCGATTAATAACATTAACTTTTCTTTTTGTATCTCTGTTACATTTATCAATTACTTTCGACAATTCTGTTTGTATCATATTGTTAGTTACTTGCAAAGTTCTTCCACTGACGGACTCTTTCTAGTTGTATTTTAAAGTCCTTGGGATGCATAATTTTTTAATGGTTTGATGTTTGAACAATGCAAAAGAGTAACAAAAGGGTTCGCTAAATTTATCATTTACAACATTATTCGCGACTTTGCTTCAATTGCCAAACAAAAATTTACTTTCGTTTTAAAAAATACAAAAATTCTAAATCACAAATTTATCAAAAAATTTCTGCATAAAATTTCCATTTAATTTTTATTAAAATATTTAGCAATATAAAAGCCTATTTTCCACAGCTTTTTCTTTCGAAAGTGAAATGTTTGGCAAAAATTATGAGCACTGATATAAACGCACTCTTACACAGCAAATTCAAAAAAAAAAAATTAAAAAAAAAATCATTAAAAATTTAATTAAGACAATTAAATTTTTTGATTAAATAAATTTTTAATGAATGGAATTTTTAAACAAAACAAATTTAAAACAAAGTTTAATTGGCTCAATTAAATTTTATTTTAATTGACTCAATTAAATTTTTAATTAATTTTTTAATAAATGGAATAATTTAATGGACTCAATTAAATTTTTAATTGATTATTTGTATTTTTTTTTGTATTAAAGATGTTAATTGCAGCAGATTTTTTTTTTTCTCGAGGCGAACAATTTTGCATAGACTAAAAGCGGCGTCTGGCTGGAATCCTAAAACAGCATTCATAAACACTTTTAAGAAATAAATCCATTAGCTTGTTTTGCAGAACTTTTGAATAAACATTTTTAAATAGCAATAAACGGAAAATATTTATTATATATTTATGTTTTCACTTACCAAATGTGTGTTTTAATTTTTATTTTATTTATTTGGGAACAACGTTTATTTTTTTTTTCTGAAGCACTTGTGTTTAATTGTTGTGTTCGCAATGAAATATGTACATGTTTCTTAAAAATGTAATTAATTTATTTACCTAAAACGCTGCAGCAAATTTATGCAAATATTTCTGTACTTTTGTTGTTGTGTTTCTTTCATGGAAAGAGTTTTGTTTGTTGTAATATTGTATCTACATATCTACATACATACATATACATTTATAAGTTAAAAGAGTATAAAGAGTTGCTGTTTTCAGTTTCTATTGCGTTTTCTGGTTTAGAGAAAGTGGCTCCATTTACTTAGTGCAAGAATTTTAGAAGCTTAAATTACATATATTTTTTTCTTCTTTAATATTTGTTTATTTTTTTTCTTTATTATTTTGAAGTTTATTAATTTGTATATTTTTATTTTGTTGTATTATTTTCAACCTTCACTATAATATTTGTTTTAATGGTTTATTTAATTTTTTTGTTGTTTTTTGTAATTAAACAAATGCTAAGTGTGCATTGTTGCACTGTTGCTACTTCGCTGCTATCAGTCGTTTTAATGTTGTTGTGTGCAGTTTTCTATTAAGAAAATGGTAAATAATTTGTTTTCTTATGATTGCCAGACCTGCTCCACACACATCAAGCTTTCTTGCCAAGGTTTCCACTTGATACTCAGAAATAAAGAGAGAAATATATAAACCATATACATATGTATAGATAATAATAAGTTTTACTCTTTAATGTAGGCAAATATAGTTAGTAGTTTTTTATTTTAGCAACAGAAAACATTTTAAACTTAATTTTTGTAGCCCATATCAAATGTATCAAAAACTGTATTTACAAGATAAAAACATAAATTGACATTTTTATGGCATCAAAGAGAAAATATGGATAATAATTAGTGGTCAAAATAATAAGTACATTCTCGATATGATTAAGTAATAATTTCATACCAACTTTTTTGAAAATAAAAAATAATAATCCAAAGAATTTCTTCATTTTGAAAAGTATGCTTTGACATCCTTTGCTCTAGCTCTCCCCAAAGGTTTTCAATAGGGTTTATGTCCGGAGATTGACTTGGCCATTCCAGGAGGTTAACACAAATGGCTTGAAACCAATCCTTCACACAGCGTGATGTGTGCTTCGGGGCGTTATCCTGTTACTTTTTCAAAAGGTGGTTTTTAGAACGGAACTTTTTCCAAAAGTACTTTTTAGAAAGGTACTTTTTCCAAAAGTACTTTTTAGAAAGGTACTTTTTAAAAAAGTACTATTTAAAGAAGTACTTTTTAGAAAGGTACTTTTTAAAAAAGTACTTTTTCAAGAAGTACTTTTTAAAAAAGTACTTTTTCAAGAAGTACTTTTTTAAAACTTACTTTTTCAAAAGGTACTTATATTTAAAGTCCATTTTTGAGAAGTATTCGCTTTGAGAGGTACTTTTCTGAAAGTACTCATTTATGCATATTTGCTTAAAAGGTACTTTTTGTGAAGGCAATTTTTTTAATTTTCATTTCAGGAAAGTAATTTTTGACAAATTTGTTTATAAAGAAAATTTCTTATTTATTCAAAATTTTTTTAACGAAATTTCGATAGAAACACAATTAAAATTTTATGCAAATTTATACCATATCGAATGCCGTAATTCGACCCCAGTTTTCCATACAAAATGTGTTTTATATAAAACAAATTTGTTTTTTTTTTTTTTTTTTTTTTTTTTTAATAAGACAGTTAAAATATATCTCACATTCAGTTCAATAGTGGCCTAACTAAAAAAAAACGTTCTTTGACTCGTAATAATGCAGAATAATAATGCATTTCGTGTATTATTTCATATAAATAGCTTGTACTATCACCTCCTGAGAGAAGAATATCGGTTCATGCCTTCATTGAGTTGTATGTAAATTGAAAACTTTAAACGTGTTTTCTGCAAGACAATTTTTTTTTTGAGTTATGGCACTACTGAACTGATAGTGTGATTTGGATATGTAAATATCCAAAGGAATTTTAACGAAAGTACCTACATTAATTTCTAATGTCATAAATTAATTAAAATTGCCAGACTTATAACGTAATCCCAACCATTTGCTTAAAAGTAAAATAAATAAATTCCTTATTTAGTAACAAACAAACTCCTCATTTAGTTGCTATAAAATAATTGTTATCAAATTTGTATTAATTAACACAATTTTCATAGTACTAACGTGTCACTAAATAAACTAAAGAAAATTACTCTCAACAGATATTGTCATTGTAAATTATAATCAAATAAGCTTAAGCTTGTGTTTATCTTAAACAAATAACAACATTTACATCCGTAAGTAACTTTGCTAATTGTGTTTGTTGCCAGCAGCCAGCCAACCTTATAAGTTGTTACGAATAATTAGCTTTTACCAAAATTATGATGTTATTTCTCTATTGAAATGTTTAAATGTGGGAGTTATTTAAATTTAAATTTATTTATAATTTTATACTAGATAGATACTACACTTTTCCCTTAATAGTTACTAAATTTTGAGTGTTTAGAAATTCTAATGATTTCTCAAACTAATTAACCTTTTATTTTATGGCATAGTTATTAAATATAGCATATTTTATTTTAATAGTTTATTTCAAACGTATACTGTATATTTAAATAAAGATATGTTTTTCATACAGTAGAAAGTATTAAGAAAAAAAGAATTTTGTCCGAAGGACCATTTTATGAAAACTAACCTTAACGGCTCTCATATGCGGATACGGACATGAACGGGCAACACTGTATTTGATTATAAAGCCATAATATATAATAACCATAACCATAGAAACCAATTGAATTTTAGTTGTTCGCCGTAACCATAAAAAGCTATTTGTTGTTGCACTTTTGAAATGAATAAACAAATGAGAATATAAACAGCTGTTTATGGCTGTGGCAGCACTAATAGGTGAAGCAAATATATTTATGGTTACGGCAATTGTTATGGCTCATGCAGTATGGTACTTTTGATTGCACCTTCATATCTCTAACACACGCTTTGTATAAGTGTGAATTCACACGATGAAATTGATGACGTCTATTTTTCTTCATACCCAGCCATATGGCCAATAAGCTACACGAGTAACATTAAAACGTAACAGCAAGAAGAACAAGAATAGTGTAAAGAAAAATATAAAAAAAAACATGGAAAACAAAAACCGAGACATTTTTCTACCCCTCGCAAACAAACCAAAAATTATGTCGAAAAATAGACTTCATGAAAGTCATCGTGTGAATTAGGTGTAAATGGGGCTAATTTCGAGTGTAGTATTTCGACTTTGTCTACGATGATTTTATACTAGATTAACTAACTTATTTTGTTTTTGTTTTCAATATAAATACGCGAAAGAAAATTTCTTGTCGACATCGTGAGCCACGCCGTAAAGAACGTTGCAACATCTTTTCTTTCGTAGTCGAAAGCGAATCTTTTTTTAATATAAAGAGTGATTTTTTTAATTCCTATAGATTTTGATCTAAAAATGTTTTTTTTTATAGTGAGACAATTTTTAAGTTTTAGTTGAACTATAGTGAATTTTAATCAGAAATAATTTCGTAGTCGGGCTTAAGTTCAGTAATTTCAATTCTTGTTGAATGAAAAAATATTTTTATTAATTAATGTGAGTTTCTGAAGAAGAGAAGAAAAATTAAATTAGACTTTATTAGCTGGGGGAAATACCGATATTTTTCTGTGCAGCCACGCACTTCATCAGCACCCAAGTCTATCTACTGGGGTGGCTAATAAAGTCTAATTTAATTTTTCTTCCCTTCTGCAGAAACTCACATTAATTAATAAAAATATTTCATTCAACAATGTTTTTTATATTCGAAAAATCAGAACATCAAATTTATATTTGAAAATGATTTTGGGCATGTGGCCAACGCTGCTGTTCTTCACAATTTTGGGCCACTTTTCCGAACATTGCTGGCCATATAGCACTAATAACACAAACAATGTTGGCCACCAAGGCATCAATTGTTGCTGGTTTATCAGAGCATAAACCAGGAACTTCATGTAACCCCACAGCAAATAATCAAGAAATATCAAATCGCCCTAGTTTGGAGGCCAATTTTTAATTCTGTGAAAATCAGTTTGGAAAAAAAATAAACTTTTTTTCGAAATTTTTCGTCAACGATGCCTCTCGAGTCAAGCACCCGATTTTAGTCAAAGTGCCAGTAATTGATGTGTCTTTTTTTTTCGAGGTTAAGATCTGGGGGCAAATTACAGCACTCGTTAGTTATCGAACGAAATTACGAAATATTTCAATAGCGTTTATATGGGAATATTTTTAAATTTCAAATCGTATCGAATGCCGTAATTTGCCCCCTGATTAGATTTTGAACTTTGGCGGCGGCTTAGTAGTTTATAATTTTTTTAAAACTATAAATTTTGTGAAAATTTTCAAAATCTACCGAACTGAATGGATTCACTAGAATTTTAAGGTTTTGTTTTAAAAATGCAGCATTTTTAAAAATAATTTTTAATATAAGAATGTTTCTTGTGCCAATGCCATCGGCTAAAGGAGTTAGCATGAATGCCTATAAAAAACAAAGGTCCTCGAACCCAGGACCCGGTCTACGACAGTCGTTAAATAACAACGTGCATTTGTGTCCATTTGTATCAGTTGTTGTAGGAAAAGTTCTAGTGATGAAGGCTTAGACACTGGTCACTGAACTACACCTAATGTAACATCAGAGCGCCCTCCTTCGTCGGTATTGTGCAGTAGAATGATCGGCAAAGGAAAATAACCAAACCTTGTCGTGGTTGTCGCATTTCGTTTTCGAACACAAACATTTTGTGCTAGATTAAAGAAGAAAGAAAAAAAAAATGCCGCGATGCTCCTTAATCTATTCCAAAGACGTCGCAGTCAAAGTATGATTAATGAGAAGATAAATGGTATTAGACTGTATAGGTGTGGTAGTTCTAAGGATCCTAAGTGTGACCCAATTGGTCATATCATATATCATATTTTTCAAAATAAATTTCCAAAATTATTTCAGAAACGTGGCCAATTGATGCCCTTTTAACTACCACACCTTTATATGTATAGTGTTCTTCCATATTTAGCCAAAATGAGCACTAAATCCTCTTAAGGAAATTATGTTTTCTTAAATCTAATTTATTAACTCTAGCAGACATACATATTTCCGCCATTCTACTTTTATAATTTCATAAAATACCTTTTAGAGCAATTTTAGCAAAGGAAAAAAATGTATGTACTTCGTTCCAGTTTCCAGGATTTAAAATCATAATTCATAATGTTAAATAGCTAACAGTGCTCTGTTGTGTGCTTAACATAGCAAATGTTGGAATTTTTGGTTTATGTCTCTGCTAGTTGAATTCGAATTTGTCTTCACACACACATAAGTTATCTATGATTTTGTACATATTTCAAATTGAAGGAGAAACAAAAAGTTACATACATATGTATGTATATAAAAAAAAGAAGTAAATAATTTTTGTTTCTATTACATTTAAAGCACCATATACCAACTAACACCATAAATATTGACTGAATCTACACACTTAAAATAAAAGTTTTGTTGTTTTGTTAACCCTTTTTGTTAAAGCAACGAACACAGCATTACCCTTCATTGCCTTTCAGACGAGTCCTGCCAAAGTATTAACTTTTTGATTTAAAGTAGAATATAATTGCACCACTTTTTAAATCAGTTCTTCTTTATTTTTTTTAAAATTTTTTTTTTTTTTTGCCTTTTACTCGCCTCTAAATTTGCCTAATTAACATTAAAAGCTTCGTTCTTGGGTTTTAGTGCGATTTCATTTAATTACTTTGCTTCAGTTTTTTTTTTTGAGTTATTTAAGTTCACTTCCCAGTTCCGTTTTAGTTCTGTTTCTCTTTTTTTTTTTTTTAAGATTCCTTGATTTTTTTATATATTTTTTTTGCGGCACAAAAAATTGTATGCCTTATTAAGAGAATGTCCTTTTTGCACTCTATCTCTCTCTCTCTCTCTCTGTGTAAGTATTGAAAATGTAGTAAAACTGCCACAAATGTGCGGAGTTGCAGTTGAAGAGCAGTTGTTCTCAAAAGCAAAAGAAATATTTTGTTTCCTGCGAAGAAACTCTTCTTTTTGTCAGGTGAAAGAAATGATGTCAGACACTAGTGTGCGAACTTGTAGTGCCGGAAACTTTTATAATTTGGTCAAAGCAATGGTTTTTAATAAGTATATAATTTAATGAGAGGTTTTGTAAGGAAAGCGGTAAATTATGTTCTTATTGGCTTAAGAGTACTTTTGCATTAATTTGCATTTTTATTGAAATTCTTATATAAGACTGAATTCACATTGTTAAAAGTTTTCATATAAAATAAGTTGCACGGGCCAATAGGCTGCCCAAAAATATTCAGAATTGATTTGCAGCAACTCAAAATGTCAAAATATGATGAAAACTTGGTTTCCGAAAATTGGGCTACAATCGGGAAGTTAAAAATAATTTAGTCAAGAAAAAAGTTTTTAAATATTGTTTTGGTAGCGCCTTTCACCAGCCACTCTGTATTAGAACTCCTTGTGATATCTATAATTTTATTTGAACCGTAAAGGTACCCACACATTTGCAATATTATTGTGCAATAATTGATATTGTGCAATAAAATTGCCTAAAATTAAAAGCCTTTTGTTTTATATTGTGCAATTAAAAATTATTTTTTAATGTGTTGACAACATTGTACAATAATTATTTCCAAGTACATCACTTTTACAAACATCTTTCTAAATATTTTTATTTTTTTTTAATTATGTATTTAATTAGAAATTATTTAATTTGCTTAAGATTTTCTATGTATCTAATATGTAGCACGAAAAATCAATTTAAAAATTTCTTGCGTAGCTTTTATTTACATTTAAATAAAATGAAAGAATAGTGTAAAGCAAAACTACAATAATAATAGCAATAAAGCACTCAATAATATTGCCTAGTCTGTGAGAACCTTACTGAATTTTTAATCAATTATAAAATTTCATTTACCTTCCATTTTTTTTTTAGAGAAACAAAGTGTGAAATATTGTTAGAAAAATTGCGCCATACAATATTATGCAATTTATTGAATAGTGAGGAGCAAAAGATTTATCATAACAGCAATAAAGTACTCAATAATATTGCCTAGTCTATGGGTATCTTAATGAATTTTTAATCATTTATAAAATTTCTTCATCAGATTTAATTTCATTTACCTGCCAATTCTTTTTTTTTTTAGAGAAAAGAAGTGCGATATATTGTTAGAAAAATTGCGCTATATAAATTTTATTTTTCATATTGTGCAATTTATTGAATACTGTGTGGAGCAGAAGGTCTATCTATAATAATAGCAATAAAATACTCAGTAATATTGAATAGTCTATGGGAACCTCAATGAATTTTTAATCAATTATATAAGATTCTTAATCAGTTTTAAGTTCATTTACCTTCCAATTCTTTTTTTTCGCATTTTATTTTCTAGATAATGCAAGCAAAGTTAAAATAAACCACTTCATCAGCACTTTGTCTATCTATTTATTAACATTAGCTTTTTTTTAAACACACAGTTTTAATGAAATGTAATTTGAGAACTGGTTTTATTGTACATGGGCATTTCCACAGAAAGGTCCACCTTTTGTCACGTTACATCAGTAAGCAATTAAGCTTGTATTTCGGAGCAGTGCTGTTCGATTTTTTTCTTTCGTTTACTAAATGTAGTGCTGATTACGCTCTACACCAAAAATGCAAAAAAGTATTTAAAATATTAGTTTTTCTTAAAAAAAAACAGCCTACGTTAGCAAGAAACGTCACGTGACAAAATGTGAACTTTTCTGAGGAAATGTCCATAAACGAGTGCAATTATTGATTTGCCGTGTGCACTGATGAAGTGATTGGTCGCACAGAAAATACCGCATCTTTTAGGAAATCGTTTTAATTATTAAAAATATTTCGTTTGCACAAAGTTAACTCTTTTCTGATCAAAAGCTGCTTGCTTTAAATTGCATAAATTAAATTTGCTGCAGAAATAATGCAGTGTAAAGTTTCCTTCCTCTTGTACTAGCTTTACACTGTGAGTGTTGTGCCTTTCGTAAAATTTGTTGCACAAAACTTAATTTGTTAATCAAATATAAGATGTAGGGCGGCTTTCCCGCACGCAAAGTTTACTTTGCAAAGTCATAGAGTGAATGAGAGATGTTCTCCCTTATCTCCAACAAACGCAAAATAATCTTTGCATATAGAAAAGCCGACTAGGGAATTGTATAAATACAAACTGCTTTAACATTTTGTTTTCACTGTGCCGTTTGCTTTCGCTCCTTGAAAAAAAAAAAAATTAAAAAAAAAAAAAACAGTGTAAACTCATTCGTTACTTTTTCTTTGAAATATTTAAAACAACCTTAAATATTGTAGTGAATTTTCCATTTTGTTTTGTTATCTAAATTTTTTGTTTCATTATTTTTAGTTTCTCTTTTTTTTTTTGTTTTAATTTTTTATTTTTATTTTAAGCGAAAACGTTTTGTATATGAACTGCCTTGAATTGTGTATATTAAATTGAAAACATAAACTAAAAAGCAAAGCAATCCTTTTAAAAATATTTATGAAATTGTGTTGTTTTTTTATAAACAAAGTTCAGAGTTGATTTATGATATTATACTTTCTATCTATATACTTTTACATATACATATATAAAAAAAAATGTTATAAATATATCGTTTCGTTCGTTCGTTCGTTTACTATTTAAATTCTTACCACCTTAGATGAAGAAGAGCGTTTGAATTTTTTTTTTTTTTTCATTACAAGTTACAGTTTCCGTTTTAATTTAATACTTTCTTTTATCTTTACTTTGTGTTGCGTTCAAATTTTTTTCATTATAAGTTTTTCTTTTATATTTATACATTAAATAAAAATCGTTACGTTTTTCTTACAGTTTATGGTTCATACTTACTTTATTTTTTTAATAAAAATAACAGTTTGAAATTTATAATTTATAATTTTTCTTACCTCTCTTCCTCTCTCTCTCTTTCTTTCCAACCGTAAACAGGCGGAATGTGTGGTGTTAAGGGACAGGAAACTGAATATCGCACCAGCCATTAAAAAACAGGTTCGTATAAAGTTTAAAACAAATTGATTTCATTTAAGGAATTTAATAGGAAATACTTATAAATCGTATATTTATTTATTAATACAGTGAAGTTCGATTATAACGAACTCCGAGAAGAAGCAGAAGTTCATTATATACATAGAGTACATGTTTTTTTTACAATTCAAAGAATTGTTTCAAAACAAACAAAGCATTTATGGCCTTATTCATAAAAAATAATTTGGTTTGGTAATTTTCCGTACAAAATTTGTTTAATTAAGTTTTTAAAATTTTTTAAAAAATGCACTTAATATTTAGCTTGCATATACATATTTACCGAACCTTTTCCCAAAATGAATCACCCCTATCGTGAATAAAATGTGAAATTTTTCTTCCCATGAAATTTTCATTAACCATGAAGGGAAATTCGCTGTCTCGAATTTCATGGCAACGTTTGTTGCCGCTATCAATGTATAGTGAATGTAAACAGCGGTAAGAAGATTTGCAAAGCTTAAAAACTAATTGAAAATCCGACAAATTTGCACAAATGCTGGGTTTCAAATCAAATATGTTTAAGTGTAGTGATGTGTTTTTAAATATGTATGTTATACACTATCATACAAAGTCGTGCGATCTACGAAAAAATACAACCCTGGTATGATGGAGTTTATGAAAATTTTTAAAAGACAATAACAATTCATCACACCAGGGTTGTACTTTTTCGTAGATCGCACGACTTTGTATGATAGTGTATCACGGCCTTTAGTAATACCACATATATAAAATTTACTGCGTGTGAAGAACCATAGAGATTCATGTTCAATGATAAAAGGTGTTGCAGGCAATTATTCTTATTAAACGTGGACATTATTAACTGATATTGTCCTAAAAATTATTACTTATAACTTTTAATATTTAATTGAAAGGATAATATTGAAATTAAGCGATGTATTAATTCAGTTCGCTTTGCAAAAATAAAGTGAACAAAACCAAGGGAAAAGTGAAAAAATCCATGTAAAAAATATTATTCGCGATAGGGGGAATCAAAAAAGGTACAACTTTTGATTCCCCCTATGTTTCATAAAAATACATTGAAATTTATTATATTGAATTCTAAGCGCACATCACTGTTGCTAATTCAGATCATCAGGGACGATGAGAGAAGCTTTTGATTTGTTTAGGTGAAAGTTTAACATAATATCTCTAGTTCTAACAAATTTTTGAGAAAGGGTATGTTAATTACATGCACAACTACAACTATGTAAATACACAACCGTTACTGAAGTTGTGAATGACAATATCAATGTGTGAAAGTTTGATTCACTTTCACATAACTAAACTGAGTTGAGTTGAGTTGAAAATGACAATAGGGGCGCTTAGTTTGCGATTTTTTGTTGCTCCTTCTGAGGGTACAAATTTAAAAAAACTGCAGTCGAAATATAAAAAGTCGTAAAATTGTGCTATTTCATCGACTTAAATTTTTTTGACTGCCCAATCGCAACCAGTGTTGTCAGATATGGCGATATATCGCCAAACGTGGTGACAAAAATTTGTTTTGGCGATAAAAATTTTTAAATTGCGATTGGCAATTTACTTGGCGAAATTTGAAATCCTTGGCGATATTTTTGGCTACATTTTTACGATTTCAATGAAATAGAATAATGTTAAAAACATGAGATTTTTTAGATAAGGAATTTTTTCTTCAATATAAAATATTTCGTGCAAAAGATTATAAATGTTGTAACTCTCAAACAAAATTTTCTGAAATTGAAGAAGTTTTAAACAAAATTATAGACCACAAAATCTTAGTTGGTGTTTATGAAACACAGTGAGGAAAACTTCCTTTTATAAATTGGAACCAACATTTTTATAATGAAGCTCCAAAAAGCCTGCACGAGTTCTCGCCTAAAATGCATGATTACGACGATGTTGCTGGTACTTACCACTTCAGTTTTATCGGAAGATTTAAATATTAATGTTGATCTTGGTGTTTAAGTTCAATTTATCCTATTTAAATAATAAGTTATTCTTAAGTATTAACGGTCTAATTCATAAAAAATATTTTAGGTTTATTACAGGTTTATTTGACAAATTTCCCATAGAAATATGTCAAATAAGCGCTTAATAAACCTGAATTATTTTTTATGAATAAGGCAGTAAGTATTTAATGTAAACACTTCTCAATTTTTCTTAAACAATATAATTTTTATATCTTACGATAGACGTTACCTACTGACTAATTACAAAATAAAAATATTTTTGGCAGCTAAAATTTAATGTTTTATTACATTGGCGATATTAGACAAGGAATTTGGCGAGGAAGCTGAAAATAAATCTGACAACACTGATCACAACTTGTTGCTTATAGTTCTGCTTCTGAAATTCAAAGAGTCGTAGTCGTAGTTAACACAATAAACGAATAGATATACACAACGAAGAGCTTCAGCCGTCGACATGTGCGTACAGTTTTCGGTTTGACTGACTACCAGGGATGGAAAAGTTGGTACAATTGTACCATTTTTAGCACTATTTGAATGCCAAAAGTACCGTAGCACCCCAATGACCATTTTAGCACTATTGTATTTTTTTTCTATTATGTAATATAAATACAAATATCATTAAAAATATAGAATATATAAGTAACCAGTTTCGAGCGCTGGTTGATGTAGAAGTTATTAAGTCCTTAAGAAAGGACAGCAAGCATATGTATATACATATGTACCTTATGCTCGAAGGCATTAGAAATGAAAAATTAGATAAATGAAGCGATGTTATCCGATATGGCAAAAATTTTTTTGGCGGAATCTTATCTATTCCAAATTCATCTGCAAATGTGGAAAATGTATTTCCGTACGAAAGAGAGAAAGCGACTATTTGCATCGACTGGAGACAGACAGTCGGTTAATCAAAACAAATGATGGAAAAGTATATCCTAAATGTTTCTTAATATTAATTAATAATATTATAATCATTGAACTTCAAAGTGCCTTTTTGTCAATTGTTAAGCTTTTACTGTATATTATTATTTATTATTATTATTATTATTATTATAATTAATAGAAGTATTAAAAAATTAACACTAAAGAATTTGGTACAATCGTACTGAAAAAAGTACAATTTTTCTTGTAAATTAGTACAATTCTTAAATCTTATTTCGCATCCCTGCTGACTACTGCTTTAAACAAATACGAAGTTAACGAAGCAGAAATGTTTGTGTGTATGTGTTTGAATATGTATTTTGTGTGTGTATGAGTGTTTTTTCCTGTATGTACAAATATAATAGTAAAACAAACAACAACAACATTTCTTCCAGCAAGCGATTAAATACTAGGGATGCAACCGATACCGATACCGATATATCGGCGATACTGCTGGTTTTCCGATATATCGATATCGGCGATATTTTACTGTCGATACGCCGATACTTCTTATATTTTTCTTTAGAGTTTTTTTAAGTCTTATTAATATCAATTTTAAATCTTGAGCCAATCTAAACTGAATGCCATCGTTTATTTTGTAAAATCATAAGTATTGCAGACGTTTTGCAGTTTGAATCTTAGAAACTGAAATGTATTGAAAATTTTGATGATTTGAATGGCTCATTTATTAAACACTTATTTTGTATAATAGAATAATTACTCTACTTGAGTTTTGTTAATTTTTTACTTGAGCTCAATTTCAATATGCGTATCGGTATCGGAATCGGTATCGGCGATATTTATTTTTGAATATCGGTATCGGTATCGGATCGGCGAAATGGCGTATCGTTACATCCCTATTAAATACGCAATTGAAACTGCAAAATCAAAAGATCAAAAAAAAAAATACACAACATCTCTACCTCGTTAACTTTCGAATTTATTTAAAGCAGCATTCAAGCAAACAGAAAACTTGTCGAACATGTCGACAGCTGAAGCTCTTCGTTGTGTATGACTGACTATTCGTTTATTGTGTTAACATCTACAACGCCACTTGAATTTTCAGAAGCAAAAGAAAATACTCAAATGAGAAGTTTTTAAATGCTGATTATCAGTGAAAATGGGCTTTAACCGCAGTTCGCTTTATGAAATAATGAAGTTGTTGCTGCGCGATAATAGATTATGGACAAACTCCACTGTATATACTCTATACTGTAAATACATATGTATATATATTGGCCATAAACGCGAGTGTCGCATTTCGACTTTGTGATAACTATTTTATTTCTTATTTTTACAAAATTTTATATATTTAACTTTTTTTCCTTCTAGTCGATCGTGGCTGCAAATGGTGCCGTCTACTACACAACTACACCTCCCGCTCCCATTAGCAACATGCCCATTGATCAATTTGCCGCCGCTGTTTATCCGCCAGGTATTTACGTTATTTAAAAATAAGCATTTGCAATTTATAATCTTGTGTTAATTTAATAAATGTCAAAATGAATATTAAAAACATTAAAAAAGTTTGTCTGTTGTTGGTTACGCACATCTAGATGCATTTCGTTGCTGCTTGCTTATGGATAAATACGAGTATAGTGTCAGACTATGTTGGGTTCCTGGTCACAGCAGTGTTGAGGGAAATGAAATTGCCGATGAGCTGGCAAGAATAGGGATGACGGCATTAGATGAGGGAATGTCAGACAGATCGGTGAAATTACCGATAGGTCATTACTGTAGGGAAAGCAGGACTAACAGTTCATGGCGAAGTAGGGAGGATTGTAGAGTCTCGAGGGGTTTGTGGCCAAAACTTGACTCAGGAAGATCCAAGCTGCTACTGGACATTAATAGGAAGGCGATGCGAATTGTGATAGGCGCGTTGACAAGTCACTGCTCGGTCAGAGCAAGAACCAGCATTTGGGAAACTGGCACTCCGGATTTTTGTAGGAGGATGGGGGGGGGGAATGAAGAAGAACCATAAATCATTGAACATATTAACTGTCACTGCCCGAAGCTGCAACGTCATAGGCTTAGATGGCTGAGCAAATGTTTCCATGAAAGCATTACTGGGGGGTTATTATGTAGTTCGATTCGAAAAGAAAACTGTTCGAAATTGTATGTTATTAACATTACAATTCGAACACATTTCCGTTCGATTCGGATTACATAATAAGGCCTCTGATATCGGGAAGTGTAAACTAGAGGACATCAGGGGCTTCATCATGGTAATTCGGTGGCTCAAGGACGGATAATATGGTCACTTCTGGCTACAAATTAAATTTGTTTGGGCAACAGAAGGGAATCACAATGGACCCAATTGGGTCTCCGAGTGGAGGTGCGGTATATCATCACCCTTCCTAACCTAGGCAATCCTACTGATGAGTTACCTAAGGAGCAATGAAATACATCTGAAAGTGCTTAAGCAACAACAAGGAACCTTTTTAAATTTATAACTAATATATTTTTTACAGTAGTGGCCAAGAAAAGAGTGCAATTTTGTGATGAAAAAATACGAAAATTTTCTAATTTTCCAGCTGTTGTATTTTATTTTTAAATAAATGTAAAGTCATTAAAAATATAAAGAGCTTCCCAGCGAATAGAAATTCCAATAATTCTACAAAAAAAAACCGACTTCAACTTAGCGCATCATTAAAAAAGCACCCTTGCCTATATGACATTTATTTTTTTTGCGCTTTAAGCGAGTACTTCCAGTTTTCACGGTATTTCAAATTTTTTTTAATTAACCCGCGAAATCACCGCCTTTCGCCCCCTATGTGCGTCGTCATCGGGTCCATATATTTTTGAGAACGACGCTGGATCTATGATTACCAATTTCTTTTGGCTAGAACTTGCTGATATGATAAGAAATTCGGCACATGCGATTTGAGGACCTAGTCAGCCCGCCGAGATCGTGGAATTTAACGCCGTTAGGCATATCCTAATGGAGCTTTCTTAAGTCGCAGTTCTATGTGAATAACCCACAAATTACAGCAGGGCGCAGAGTATTTGTTATGACCCACAAACTCATGTATTAATTGCTACGTACATATATCTTTGTCGTCTGTGCGTCATTGCTGAGAATATAAAGATTATTTATTTGAAAATTGCTAAATGAATTTTATTCTGTTACGGCCACTAAATATTTTATTTAGAGATTGTATAATTTTGCCAAAACTTTGCTTTCACATAAAATCCTATGAGTCTCTATGTTAAAATATATTTTATAAATGTTTTAATTTTATCTGCTTTTAGCCGCTGCCGCAGCTGGTGTGCCAACACTTTACCCACCTTCAATGCAATATCAACCATTTTATCAATACTACAGTGTGCCAATGGTGAGTAGTGAGATTATACTTGTATTTAGGTATTTAGTTTATGTACATAATTTGTGTTTAATTTAAATTTCTTGTCATTCATTCAAATATTCAAACTGATAAAATTGTTTTGATTTCTATTTTACAGAATGTACCCACCATTTGGCCCCAAAATTATCAAGGTAATTAAAAAAATTTTATGCTTTATTTTTTCGACTTGCTTGTGTTTTTTTTGTTTTTTTTTTTTTGATTATTTTTAAATTTTATTTTTATTGCCTACTTAATACCACTACTACTACTGCTTGTTTTACACAAACACTAACAGCAACATTTTACATGAGCTTGGCATATTTTACAAACATACATACATACATACATACATATATGCACATACATACATACATACATATGTACATATGTACATAAATACTAGCTTTTTGATGAAATTTTTTGTTTTTCATTTTAGTTGTTGAGCTAATTTAAAAATATTTTTATATATTTTAATAAAATATACACTCGCATAACAACCATACAAAAACACATTTTTATAACAGCCATTTGTTCACCCTCTCTCCGCCTTCCTCCACCCTTGTCATGGTGCACTTGTTGTATTTTCATTTATTGTCTTCTGTTTTATTATTCATCATGGAATTTTTTTTTCGTTTGTTAAAATTGTTGTTTTAGTTATTGTTTAAAACTAAATGAACAAAAGTATTTGCCAACTAGTAGAGAAATGAATTTTTTGCTACGTTTTTAGCCATAATCAATTTTTTTTTTATTTGAGTGGTCCTGCTGCTTCCTTTTATCGTTTATTTCAGTTTCCTTCGATTGAGTTTTATGTGTGAAAGCTGTTTAATTAATTATTGCTGTTTTGACAGCATTTCCAAATTGTGTTCTTTTGAAGTGTTGTAAAAATTTCGTTATTTCCAATAAAAACAAAAAAAAAACAAATGCAAAAGAATTTTCCAGCAGACTTCACAGCACTTCGAAAGTTTCCTGTATAAAAATATTTTGTCAATAAGGATAACCAAGAAACGATTTTGTCAGTAAGCAATTGCGAGTACGTTTTATTATTTAGCTTTACTAAATAAATTAAAAACATTTCCTAATAAGCGGAAAAGTTCATAAATACATAAATATACGGCTGTACGACTTATCGCCCAAGTGCAAATCGCAAGAAAAAAAATGTGGAATTGCCCCAAAATTGTTGTAAAAAAATGGGTGATTGTTCATTGACTTTGGGCGACTCAACATTTTTAGACATTTAGATATTTGTTCATACTGAATAATTGCAAAATTTCCGCAAAATTTCCCGAAAAAGATTTTTTTTAGCGACTGCATTCCAAATTTGGGTGATTGTACACAGAAAAACATTTTTCTGCAATAAACACATTTAATTGAAAAAAAAAAAAAAAAAATCAATTAAAAAATTTTATTGAATCAATTAATTAAATTTTTAAACAAAAGTTTAGTTGATTGATATTTGTTTTTTTTTTTCAATTAAACGTGTTTATTGCAGGCATTTTTTTCTGTGTACGTAATGAACAAACACCCAAAAACTTCGGGCGTTTATGCATATTACACTTTTGGGTTATTCTTCAATTTGGGTTTTCAAGCAGCCAGCCCCAAAGAAAGAAAGTCTGGATGGACAAATCAAGCGATTTTGCTGGAAATGCTAAATAACCGAAATGGATATTAGGCGACCAGGAAACGCTTCCCTGACAATATTCATTGTGGCTCCTACTGTGTGTGTGTGTGTGTCTTGTTGAAACCACATGTTTCAACTCCAACAACTACATTAATGAGGTTCACAAAAAAAAAGACGGGTACCCTGTATCCTGAGCACCACAATAGTGAGACAAACTAAATTTGATGTGGGTAACTCTTAGAACAAAGTGCATGTTCCATAAAAATATTTATGGTACAGGATGGGGAGATGGATACCCCTCTTTAGAAGTAATTAATAATTAATTAGTAAACATAATTTTTTTATATAAGAAATACCGAAGCAGGAACCAAATGCATATAGACAATGCTTAACCAACAAAATAAGCAGACGAATTGCCTGCCATTGAATGATTTCGAATACGAATTATCTAGAGATGGATTTTTAACCAGCCTAAGAAAGTTAGCTCGTGAGTGCGTAAGAATTAAATTTTTAAAATCACACTCGTTATTTTTGAAAGCCGTTATGATATAAGAACATTAACGATCACGCGTGACTCACGTGCCTAATGCGTGACTCACGCACAACAAATAAAGATAGTTTGCACATCTTCAATAAAACCACATATTTAAAACACTGAAAAAACCAAGAGCAATAAAAATGTTTGCAGAAGTCGTTAAGGGCGCACGCCTCAATACGTGAGGCTATTATTAACTCGTACATAACTTCTGAGGAGCAACGATGCACAGCATTCCCTTTCCCTAAAATTGTAATCGCCAGACAGGCCCCAAATTGTTGGTATTGTATTGACGTGACGTCCACGTTGACAGCTGGAATAAGGGTGATTAACTTATAGAATTTTAGTTTATTCATATGCATTTCGTTTCTGCTTGACAAGCTCATCAGTAGACGTTCCAACAGCAAACAAAAATTCTTCATGCATATTCGATCCTGAAACTATTTCTATTTTCCTACAAATTTCTTACATTTGGTTGCCCTTTTAATGTAATTCCTTAAAACTATTAAAAAAATTGAGTTACATCATTTGCGATTGTTTCTATTACTAAAGATGTTAACAACTTTTTATCATTTTGTAAATTACTCCTATATTTATTTAAAATCATCCAATCCTATTTTTAATTTTTATGTATTATTGCTTATATTTTTTACTGCATTTCATAACAACAATTATTTGCATTAAAATACTTTGTATTAAAATGATTTTTTTTATTTTGTTTGATATTCATTCCTCTCACACAGAAGCACTTACATACATAGTTTGTAAAATTCAAAACGAAAACAAAAAATATATTTTTATTGTTAAAAATTAACTTATTAGTTATGATGTACGAGTATAATTTTTTCTGGGGTTGCAAAAACTTTATTAGCGAGCTTAAGTTATTTAGTTATCGCACGATCTACCGAAAGATACAACCCTGGCCCCGTATTCTGTAACCCGCTAAATCTAAATCTTTATCGCTAAAAGCTATAAAGCCGATTTATCGATTTTCGCCTAGGAATGCAATTTTCAAACGGTTTCAAAATGTAATTCGCCGAAATTTTAGTGTTTAATGTCATCGCCAAAAATTTATGATTTTCTATTTGTTCAACATTTTAGCGATCGAATTTGGCTTTAGCTTTAGCGAGTTACGGAATACGGGGGCTGATCTGATGAATTGATCATTTTCATAGACTCCATCATACCAGGGTTCTTTGTTGCTCAAAAATCGCACGATTGTGTAGGATAGTGTATCACGGCCTTTAAAAGCCATTTTTGCCATTTAGCTAAAATTTGGACACAATTAAATATCTAAATGAATAGTTTTTCGAAGTACACTGTCCAACAATGCAAAATATAAAAATAAAATATACGGACTTGACAGTATAGGTTCGATTCTACTATCAAAGGCTAATAAAACCTATACTCAGTATGGCGATTTTTTCGATAAATTTTTTATAGGCCTTCGAAGATTTCGAAAATCTTTCTTCGTGCACTGTTTTTTTTTTTCAAAAGTGAAGCAGTTTTTTTCAGAATAACTAACAGGGACTCCTAATTTTTTGTCAATAACATTTGGCAAAATTGTAGCTTTTCGGTAAAGCTAATCAACTTTTGTGAATATATCAATAAAATCAGAAGGTGTCTAGACACCCTAAATACCTCATTGAGACCAATTTGTAGCTTAAAAATTTTCGCTAATAAATTTTTTCAAACCATTTTTTTATTCTGTAAATATTTATGCATATTCTTATTATTATAAATTGTATGCTAATACCACTAACCTTTATTTTTGATTCTAGTTATACACATATTATTTTCTATAATTAATTTGTTTATTTGTTACTCTATAAATTATTGTTTTTTACACCTTCAAGTTGAGTCAACTTTACTGGCTTATGGAGGCACCAACGCAGCGCAACTCTAAACTCATCACTTTTTTTTTTAAATAGGAAATTATGATTTGTTTTTTACTTTTGTTTAGATATTATTAATGAATTTTGTGTTGAAACAACAACTATTACAAACAAGAAACATTTTAAATTTTTTATACATACATATATTGAGAGAAAAAGAAAAACCTTTTGTTTTAAGTTGCTTAATTTTTTTTCACAAGTCACAAACAAAAAGCACAGCAACTCTTTCTTTTAGTTTAAGTTTCAGTTTTAATGTATTAGAAGAAATACACTTACACACAAGAATGCTTACTTATTATTTATAAGAATCTATAAACACACCAACAATAAGCAATAAGCAATTAATAAGCCATAAATAACTATGTATATTTTTTATTAATATTTATGTATGCATATTCTAAATGACTTAATTTTTTATTTTTTATTTTTGCCAAAACAAAATTATAACAACTATAAATCAATTATTTTAGGTATTTATCCATGTTAATTTTGAGGATTAATTTAAAATATCTAAGCAACAACAAAACATAAATAATAATAATAATAAACCACCATCCCATCATAATAAATAAAATAAAAATCCAACCAACAACTAAAACCACAGCTATTAAACTACAATAACTATAGAGAGAAAAACAACGGCAAAACAACAAAATATTAAATACTAAAATAAATACTACAGACATATTAGAAAATAAATCAATTATTTTGAAATATAAAAAATAAACATACTCCAACTGCATACAATAGCAAAATATACTAGAGAAAAAAAAACCAACGCACTTAAATGAATTGTGAAAATTAAATGGTCAAACAACAGGAAACCAAAAAAGGAAATGTTAAGTTTTTTTTAAATAATATACTGTAAGGATGATAGACAGCAACTACAACAACTGCTACAACAGTAACAATACGTACATACATCAGCAAGGACAACCACAATAACAACAACAACAAAAACAATACCGAGAGAACTACCGAAAATTTATTATAACCGTTAAGCATAAATTACTTCAGATTACAGCAGCATGTACGCTTCTTCTGCTCATCATTTATTATTTTATGAACAATAAAAATTATTTACATACGTATGTATGTGTGTAATACTCGCAACTACATGCAGACTTACAGAGACAAACCGGTCATTGTTAAGAAAATTATTTATTATACAATAATAATCTTCAACTATTTTTGTTATTTGTATTCTCTATTGTATGATAAATATTTGTACACACACACACACACAAAAGAAAATGATAAACTGCAGACAAGACATACACATACCCACGCATACAGTTATTCATACCATTGCAAGAGTAAAATTATGTACTAAAATAATAGTAGCAATAACAACAATAACTGCTACAATTACAATGTGCTTTACTCTCATTCACAATAGTTGCTATTATTAATTTCATTCTAGTTTTTTACTAGTGCTCATTTTTTGTGGTGAACAACCGTTAACTTGCTGAGAGATGCAAACACAATATAAATGAAAAAACAAGTTATTTTGGTTTTTTGTTTGTTTGTTTGTTTTTTTTTTGAGTGGCATTACATGAATAAAAAAAAAACACATGGAGGACTCAATTATAAGAAAAAAGCTTACAATACATACATGCGTAAATAAATCTGACAGATACTTTATTTCGTATTAAAATCTTTTAAGAAAAAGAAAACATTTTTTTTTGGATACTCTGTCATTGATAATTTTAATTATGTCGCAGTTCAGCTGCTGGAAAGATTATTTAAATTGTATGCTTTTTTAAATTTGCAAAACTGAGCAGCAAATTTATTAAGGTTTTGTGCAAATTATGTAATTGGGATTTTTGCACAAGCTTTTTCAATCATTTACATATTATTTGAATTTCTAAAAATTAAAAGCAATGCTCTTTCTTTGGCAAATGTGTACGAAAATGGAAGCAGAAAGCTTAAGGGATTTATAAAAACGTTTTTTTTGTTGCATGTCTTAGCTTTATTTATTCTAAAGAGACTCTTCCTCCCACCATAAAATCATGTAAAGTCTATTTTGCTTGTAGCAACATTATTTATTTGTATTATTTTCAAATGTATTGTAAGCTTTTTCTTAGCATCTCATAAAATTCTTGAACTATTCGAACAATAAAAAGGCAGTTTATCTCTTAATTGAATTAAGTACTTTATTGATCAATTATTATTATGATTACTATACTACATATATATTATATATGATTAAATACAACTACCCCACAAAATACAACAAATAAATTGAAATAAAAATACACAAAATATATACATACATGAATACTATTCTATATACAATACATTATTAAAAAACAAACCTATTTATAAAATATACATACATAAAATATATTAATTATACTAAGTAATATATTAATTAAATATATAGACAAATAAATATATATAACAAAAAAAAAACACAACTCTTAAGGTGCATCTCAAATAATTAGTGAAAAATAAATAAAAAGGCACAAAAAACAATATAAAAAAAATAAATAAAACTAAAGACATAAATAAATATTTATATATAAAAAAATATAAGAAAACAAACTATATACACAAAAGTAAAGTAAACTTAAACTACAAAAAAAAATATATATATTATTAACAAAAAAAACCTAAAACCAATAATGAATATAATGAAAAAAATATTAGTTTAAATGAAAAATAGCTAAAAAAAAACAACATATTAAACTAACAACAATAAATATATATTTAACGAAGAAAAATAATAAAATTTTTAAACAAAATAACTAAAAAAATTTAAAATAAATATTTTTAATTGTAAGTCCTAGAATCTTTAAGTACTTGAATACACACAAAGAAAAAGATATTTATTAACTAAATACTTACAATATTTATTTATAAATTATACAAGAATATTACAAAAAAAAAATCATATATTTAATATTATAATTGTAAGATGCGCGTGAATGCGATAAGTTAATTTATGTATTTGTAACGATTTTTCTAAAATATCGTTGCCTAATAATATGATTTTTAAAGTTCGCATTAAAACACATTGTCTAAACGAACTTGTAGGTGTGTGTCCCTTCAACAAAGACTTTTCTGATATTTTAATTTGGCTGATTTCAAACTAAATATTTATTAAAAATACATACTGTTTTTTCAATCAACGCTTGAAACTGATTTATATATATAGATAATCAATTAAAAATTTAATTGAGTTTACTGACTCAATTAAACTTTATTCAAAAATTTATTTCATTAAAAGTTTAATTGAAAATTTAAATGTGTCAATTAAAATGAAATGTGTGAAGAATGAATTCATTAAAAGTTTAATTGAAATTTAATTGAGTTAATTAAATTTTTGTTTGAAAATTTAATTTCTTAAAATTCTAATAAAAACTTTTAAGTTGAACTGACTCAATTAAACTTTTGTTTAAAAATTTAGTTGATTAAAAGTTTAATTCAAAGTTTATTTGACTAAATAAATTTTTTGTTTGAAAACTTAATTTATCAAAAATTTTAATTGGCGCAATTAAATTTTTAATTGATTTTTTTTTTTAAATTAAAGGGTGTTGATTCTAGAAATATTTTTTTTCTGTGTATATTGCAACAGAGTGTTATCTAAGAAATCAAAACTTTCGAAGTATTGGAAAAAAAAGTCTCCTTCTTCATTATTTACTTCTCTATAAAAGCAAAATATTTATGCTTTACGTCTCAAAGTAAATTGGATTTACCTTCAATTTGTTTTTTCAAGCTTGATTTTGGCAATACAGCTGCGTTATGATATGAAAAAGTAAATTAAATATCGTTGTATGGAGCTTCAAATAAAATTTTATTGCCTGCTTTCTTGTCTCATATATCAATTGAACGTTGCTCTCTCGCTTTTCATTTCCGTTAATTAAATTTATGTATCTCAGTTCTAGACTTTTTGGCATCTTTCAATTTTAATTAATTTTTGTCAGCCAGAAAACAAATTTTTTCCGAGAATAAAATCCCTTAACTCTGAAGAAATTCTGATTTTAGAAATGTAAGAGAAAATTTCGAATTTTCGAAGTCGATTAATTTGTTTCCAGTTGTTTTATTTAACCGAAAGTTTGTAAACAAATCTTTTGAAATAAATCAGTAAAGAATTGGAAAAGGACTTTCGGGTATTCATGCCATAAAATTTCATATACTTATTATGACGATTTTGTCAAGGTAACGCGTTTCATAATTTTTTTTTGGGAATTTAACGTTTTCTTTTAGTGTTTTAATAAAAAATAAAAAATTAAGAAATTAAAAATTTATTAAAAATTAATAAAATTTAATTCAACTTGAAATACTATGGGTAACGTTCAATACCTTATTTAGCAAAAAAAAAAACATGATCGATCGGTTGATAAAACTCTTTCCAATAGAATATTTCGAAAATTCACCATTCTTAAATATATAAATATACGCTCTTTTTATAAGTGTGCTGCTGCTGTTTCAGCAACAAAATAGTACTTTTTTAAAATAATTAAAATCCTTCGACATCTATGGCAGCTAATCTGCAGCAATTTTATGAAAAAAGTTTTTTAACCAAAAAACTACTACAAGTGCTGCTCCACAACAGCAACCAAACTTAATTATCAAGAAAAAAAAAATAATAATATAATTTTTTCGAGACAGCAAATTTGCCGACAAACCAGTCAAGTCAGTCAGGGGAGAGAGCTTTGTAAAGGGATTCATATTTTTTTAATAAAAAAAAAAAACTAAAGCAATAATTTTTTGAAAAATATTAAATATTTTAAATGTAATAAAAAGTAATTGTGACATTATCCTTTTCACACGCATCTTAAATAAATTAGTCTGCAAAAACAAAGAAGACGTAAAGAAAATATATTAATTCTAGCTAAAAAGCAAAATATTAATAATAATAATAATAATATTGACTCTTAATATATTAGAAAAATAAGTAAAAGAGATACAATATGAAAAAAAATACAAACCTTTTTGAATATTAAAAATAAAAAAGAATTCAAGTCTCCAAACAAAATACCATTTTTTTTTTTTTGCTAATAATTGTTGTTATGAATAAAATTAATAAATTAAACATAAACTGAAATAAGCAATATATATAATATATATTTACAACAATGTGTATTTTGTTAAAAAAAACATAAATAAATTATATACATTTTGAAATGATAGAAACCAAAAGAAAGCAAAAACTAAACATACATATATTTTAAAACTGATTAAAAAAAAAGACTTTTTTGAAGAAGAAAAAATAAATAAAAAATTACTCCTTTTTTCCCACTGAAAATGCTTAAGAAGAAGGGGTATTTTTTTACAAATCGTTTATAATGAATCTTTTAAGAATTAAGAGAAACGAAGACCTAAAAATGAAGGCCCATATATTGTGTATGAAAATTAAATATTTATTTACTTTTATTTTGTAGCCCAGCAGCCTAAAGATAGGCTAAGGAATTTTATCAAAAATATATAAATTGTACATAAATACATATTTGAGTGAAGAGTGAAAAACTCAAAAGATCAACTAGAGTTTGATTTATAGTTAAGTGAAATAACTCGCATCAATAATGCGGGCCATATCCGCCAAAAAAGCTTAAGCGACATATTTTTTGAACTTTGTTTTTTTTAGCGATCGTGAATAATCGATTTTCGCGAAAATAAAATTAACCTCGAAAGTTATTCCACTTAAGCTTTTTTGTCGGTTATGGCACGATTGTTTGAGGAATTTCTGAGTTTCTTCATTAATCTTAATGTTTCCTAAATTTACACAAATTTGTGGGTTACGTTGAGAGCAATTATTAGGATAAGTCCCTGCGTGTGTGGTGGTTTTTTGAGCAGTCCCTTTGTAAACCTGCACTAAATACTCATTTGCCAGTTTCGGAGGAATCTCAGTTTTATTTAAGAGTATGGCAATGTGGTTGGTAATGCAAACTAAACAACTTAAAACCATCGGTGCAGCTGTAGTTGGTGGAAAAATATTTGTACTTTTCGCTGTTTTTAGGCAAAAGTTATTTTCATAAATTTTTCCAACAATAATTTCTAATTTAAAAGTTTTTTTTTTTTAATACTTCAATATATTGTGTTTTATATTGTTGCCTGCTTATTATGAAAATTTTAAGATGGCACAGTGTTGCCACATTAAAGATACCCATTGTGAATTCCTTAATAATGTCTCCTTCGAGATGATTAGTTTTTACAAGTATATTGTGAATGCTGTGATCTTGTAGCATTTAAAGTCCATCTTGTACTACTCTGTGTTTCGAAATGAATGAGAATGCTTTAGGATTTGTGTGTTAATAACATGCAAATTCGAAAGCATTTTTTCGATTCGAAGTACACAGCATAACCCCTGATATTATTTTAATATATTTGCTTAATTGTTTCTAAAAATTTCCAAAAATAAGAATTTCATATAAATATTTTTTTTTTATTAAATAGAGCAAATCCTTCTTAAGTTATGCTATTCCATTTATCGTAGTTGGCGTATTTCGACTGTGATTAAGACGGTTTTATAATAAATGAAAGAACACCATACCAAAATGTTTCCTTTAATCTATTACAAAAATGTCGAAGTCGAAATACGCCAACCATGATAAGGCCCAATATTTGTCGTGCAAGTGGGCCCATTTTTGTGCTAACGGTGTGTCTTGAAAAATAGAGCAGTTGCTTCGAGTGTGGGAAACAAAAAATGGCAAAAATTTTGGAAATTTGTTGTTTGTCATACGTGAAAACTAACTGAAATATGATTTATATCATTATTCAAGGGCAGCCAGTGTTTTAAATTGTGCACCCAATCACAAAATTACCAACCTTTAATTACTAAAAATAAATGGAAATTGTTGGATGGTTTGAATTTTTTGAAAATTTCTGTACTTGAAACTTTTTTGTATTTTGTATTACTAAATAAGTATTAAAGTTTGTTTTAATGATGGTCAATTAAGCTTTATATCAGACAAATATCACTCATACGTTTAGTTTTGAATTTTGAGTGTGTTAAATTAAATGTGTAGTATACTTTTTAGATAAAACTAGTGCGTATGATTATTATTCGCTAATGCTTAAATTATGCAATAATCATACGCAGTAGTTTGCGCTCTAACTGCTAAAAAATTGTTGCCTGCTCTTTAGGCGGGGGAATGCTCATTTAATTGTCATCGCTCATTTAATTGAACAAGCCCATAACTAACAAAAAACGCGATTTTTGAGCTAATAAAGCGAAATTAATCTTCATAGCGTTCTTCATATTGCGTAAAAATTACATCCCAATATTTTGTATATTAAAATTTTTAGAGAAAATAATCTTTTCTTTTTCCATTAAGTTGTGTTTAAACTGAAAAGTTCAAGTTCGTTTTAGGTAAAACTAGTTTTTTCGAGTTATGACGTTGTTCAATTATGTATTTGATGTTTATTATATTTTCTACTTTTTGAAATATTACAGAGCAATTTATTTAGTAAATTTGCAGTAAATAAAGCTAAAGGATTATATTGTATAAAAAATAGGAAAATTTAGCTCAACACGGCAATATGACACTGTGACTACCCCAAATATTTGTGTTGTTTGTAAATGCAAATAATTTTCTTTTTCTCAAGCCAGTCTATGAATTAGGATAATTAAAAAATATGTAGTGGACAAATTAAAGGTTAACAAAAAGAATTATGTTACAGATCAATCAAGTAAAATTTACGAGTATAACTTTTTGAATTATGTTTGACAAATATAAATTTCTTATAGAGAAATCTTTCTTTTTCAAACTGCAATCTTATTAGTATGAAAATTCAAACACTAAATGTTAATTCCACTTCTTCAATGTTTATCGTAACGCAACTATTGCTTACTTTAATATTTCTGACATAATGTATTTTTCTTTTTATGCTCTTAGAGCCACAAACAGAAAACACAAAACACAATATGCTTGATATGTTGAAAACAAAAGCAGAATACCGAATCCCTTAAGAAACTATAAACATACAGCCATACTTAAATACGTACCAAATACATGCATATGCACACAAAAAAGTTTAAAAGCAGCTTAAAACAAATCCCTTCTAGGGGATCAAATAAGATATGGTTGGTGATTGATTACATAACATATGCTCCTGGGTACAATTTATTTGCCAGATAAATTTTTTATGAAACATTTTCTGCTGAAAACATCAACAAAGTTACAAAAGTAAGTAAAATCATAGTGAAAAGGTGTCGTCGGGGGGTTGGACAAGTGTTGACAAATGGGTGTAGGCTAAGGTAGAGGGGAAGTGAGTGCACATCTAAAGCGAGCGAGTGGAAAACTTTTTTCTCATTTTGATTTTGCACATTTCGCATTTGTCAGCTTTAATGAAAACGTGTTAAAAGGAAATCAATCTGTGGGGAGAAATATCATCGAGATGCATTAGTTAAATTGTTGGTATTGCTTTCTATATTTTTGTTTTAGTTTTTTTTTGTACTTGGGAAATTAAATTATGTCGCAGAGAGAGAGAGAGGGCTAAATACAAATGAAGTGGTTTAAAATAAAGAAAAATTATTATTTTTGCACCTAAAAGTATACCTTAGTATTTGGTATTATGTAAATAAATAGTGTATGCTAAAGATTTGTTTATTTTTTTTCTTCCATATTGTCATAATGTTTTAAATTATTAAAAATTCAGCCCAATTCTAAGTAATTCACATGGAATTGACTATAACAATAAATAGGGAATAAACTCCCGGGGAGATGTTATACAGAATAAGTCAGATTATAACGATTTATTCGTGTCTATTTTTATATAAAAAATAGATTAGAAATTTATTTAATTATCGATATTTCGCTGCTGAAGCTACACAAAGTTGCGGCGAAACATCGTTAATGAAATAAATTTGTCATCCATTTTTTAAATAAAGAGACCTAAAGCTTAAATAAAATTGTGTATATGTTTTAAATTATTTAAATATATTTAATTGTTTTTGGTTGTCAATATTAGATTGAAGATCACTTCAACATTTGTTCTCTGGTGTAGTAATAAAATGTCGCATTTCAAATCGAAATATGCTAAACAATCAAGATAAAGCCCATTTATTCGATTATATCTATTAATTTATTCTCAGCGCCCTTTTAAGATACGAAATTAAATTCATGTGAATGAAATTTTCACAGGCTGAATGTGCGCGAAGATAAATTGAATTTTAAGTAGCAGAGACGAAAACCAAAATTTTCAGCAGAATCCATTTAGCGATTACCATTAACCCTGTTAACCATTTAACAGTCATAGTGAAATTGTAGGAGTGATGATCAAACCAGTGATGCCAACTTTTTTGGTGTGGTGGTGTAATTTTAAGATCTAGAAAACGTAAAAACAGCACTAACGTGAAAAACGAGTGAAGTTTAATAATGTTTAATAATTTCTAAGCTATTCTCCATTTAATGAAATATATCAGACGAAAAAGGTATGCTTTACACTTAAAAAATAAATACACCAAGTTTTTGTTAAAGTAATTTTAAGGGCCAATTTCACCAACTTATTTAAATATCAATTCATGTTTAAAAGTAATTTTTCTTCAGAATAATTTTCTCTTTATTCAGTTTATGAAATCTCATTTGCTCTAGAATCTTCATACATTTAAAAGATGATGAAGACTTTTATAAATAAATGAAGTGGATCAGTATCACTGAGAATTCTTTCAAAAACTCCCATTTGAAAAATGCATCCGATTTTTTAACAAAAAATATATTCTTTAGAAGACACTTTCCCTATTGATGATCAATTGTCTTCTTCAGCCCGATTATATTATTTTTTTTTAGCAGAATATTCAGCCAATATAAAAAACCTTAACTAAAATTTCACTTTGGGCCTGTCCCACGATGTCACCAACGTTTAACTCGTCGCACAGTTACATTGCAAACAACAACAAAATTTTGAAATTTGTTTCTGTTTAGTTGCGTTTATTTTTTCGTCCCTAAAATATGCTTTAGTTTTTAATCCATTAATTTTCATGCATAACAGCGGGCCTGTAAAAGACATTTAATTCAAAATAAACAACAACTTCTTTTTAAATAAAACAAAAGACCTTATTTTCATAGAAAAACAAACAAAAAATTAACAAATATCAAAAAATTACAAAAACAAAAAAACAACGATAAATTTTTTGTTGAAGATATACAAAATTGTTAAACTCTTGTATACAAATATTTAAAAAAAATAATAAAAAACAAAACCAAAAAAAAAAAATAATAATATTTATAAAAATCCATTCTGTTGACATTGAAGTGTGTGACATGTAAGTGAGTATGTGAAGGAAGAAATCAAACAAAATTGGTGCAATTTTTAGCTGAATTAAATTTTTGCCTTAAACAATAAAACTCCCAAAAAATAAAAAATAAATTAAATACCAAAAAACAACACTGATTGGAAACCAAATAAAGTGAAATTTTAAAAGAAATTGATAACAAAATTGTTGGCAAAAACGAAAATATTAATTGTTAAAAATTACAAAAAATAAAATAAAGTAATTCTTTTTGTTGTAGCAACAAAAAAGGTTTCAAAAATACCTGTGAAACATTAAAAAAAACACTTCAATGTTTTTGTTTTTTTTTATAATTATTATTTATTTTCATATATTTTTTTTTATAAAAAAAAAGAAGTCAAAAAGAAATAAAATTTTGGAGTATCTTTTTCACAAACAATAATTATATGATAAAAAAATTAAACTGTTATAAAATATAATGATAAAAAAAGATAGACATAAAAATAGCATATTGTTGACTAGATTAAAGTAAAACTTAATTATTACAAATAATAATTAAACAAGCAAATAATTATTAAATAGTAAAAGAAAAGTAAATATAATGAAAGTAACTTTAGTATAAATAACAATAAATTATTGAAAATATACAAACAGAATAATTAATAAATATATGAAAAAACATTTAAAATAAATAGCTCTTAAAAATATTAATAAAACCCACAAAAAAAGGGTTACATAATTAAAACATACGAGTAAATTATTTATATTACACACTACTAACAAAAATTCAAAAATAAAAATCAACTAGAAACGAATAAAATGCAAAAATAAGCAATAAAAAACAAAACAAAATTATTGAAACTCTTTATTTTAGTGATAATTAAAGACAAAGTTCAGTTTTTTTTTAATTTTATATGATTTGTTTTGAAGAAACTCAATTTGCATGTGGGAAGGAATAATTTAAGAAATTGGAAAAATATGCAATAAAATTAAGGGGCCTGGTTTTTTCAAACGCAACGCAACGCAAAGCGTTGACAAATTCTTCATGTGTTTCATGTTTTTGTTTTATTTATATTTATTCCATATAGAATTTGTTAACGCTTAGTGTTGTGTTTTTTAAAATAAGGCCCCCCAGGGCCTGTCCCACGATGTCGACAACGTTTGACTTGTCGCACACTTCCATTTGAAACAACAACAAAATATGAAAATTTGTTTTTGTTTTGAATGTAAATGTGCGACAAGTCGAACGTTGTCAACATCGTGGGACAGGCCCCTAATTTACCATATGGGCAGCTCCACAGATGCGTGACTTTCTGCCACATAACGTAACCTCCATTAAATGTTCATTATATTATTCATTTAACTCTGTTTTTTTTTTAAGAAAGAGCAGCCAATTTTCTTGCAAAATAGAAAATTCCTAAATATAAGAAATTAGAAGTGAGCAACGTTATGTGACAGAACGTCACGTGGGCGTGGAACTCCCCATATGTGTAAGCATATATAAATGAAAATAAAACGCTTGACAAGTGACAGACAGCGGTTTTGCAGCAGGCTTTCATTAATTCCTAGAATGTAAGACTTTTTTTATATCTGCTAACTGCAATATCGGGTAAGTTCTGGGTTCCGCTTGACACGAAAGCTATCGAAATTTCCATAAAGCTTAGTTTAGACGATATGTGTTGAATCAGCATATATATGCTGGCACTCATATGATTAAAACTAGCAGCAAATTCCTATGGCAGCATATTTCATATGTTAGACGTTTACACGATATGTTGATAGTTGCAACTTTTTTGATGTCAACATACTCGTATGTCTGCAAATGAAATGTCAACATATGATTTTGCATACGATATGTTGAATTTTATGTGGTGCTATATATCGATGGCTTAATATAAAAAGGGCGTAACTCGATTTTTTTTTCAAAATAGCGTTTATAACGTTTTCTGGTAGCCAACGTATAATTACATTCTCCTTCAAGAAATCAGTACGTTACAGTTTAAGATAAGGCATTTAGGGAGATTTAAAAAATAATTTTTGCGTATAAATGCTTTAGTTTTTATTCAGTTTTTTCCTTCTCCTATAAAATATCGAAAATTTGAGTTACGCCTTTCTTATATTAAGCCATCGATATGCTGAATCGTATAAACATTTGTTTGTGAAATTAGTGACTTTGACACAATACTTTTTAATTATTCAACTTCTGTACTTACAAGTAGAGTTTTTGCAATAAAATTAATTACAATCAATAAAAAAACAAAGGAAATATCACTACCTATTGCAGTGATACAGTAAAAGTAAAAGCAAAAAGACGCAGAGTTTGGAGAAAAAATTGGGTACAACGGCGAGAGGAAGAAAGTTTTTGTGTAAAATTATACAAGAAATTGGCAGAGGAAGAACAATTCGTATACAAAAAGTTCTTAATTGCTTCACTTTCAGCTATATTTGGTTTTGTGTGCGTGTGTGTGTATGTTTGTAGGTGCCCTGTAGTCAGACTGGGGCCAACACGAAAATTCTAGTTGCAGTTACATTGTCTACAATTTCTCTTCTATTCGTCAGTATAAAAGAAAGAGAGAAGAGAGAAAACAGATGTACATTTGTGGTGGATTGTTCAACAACTTGTCAATATACATAAATTTGTATGTACGCAAGGTATAGAAATGTACCAGTAAATGTCTGGTTGGTAATGTGTCTACTACGTAATCAGTATCTAGTCAATTGTTTTAGTTTTACTAGTAGATTTTCAATGACAAGCACATACTAAATGTCTATAGGTCAAAGTATTGTATGGGGAATAATTAGAGAGTAGTACTGGTGACAAAGTCAAAAGCGACTCAGTACATTTTCACCATCGACATTTCCTTCAGGGTACATATGCAAGTGTATTTACTTAAAAAAAAAAACTATCGGCGGCTGGGCTTAGCCCTGCGGCTCATGTGCATACTAATTTGGCATATGCTGAAAAATTTGCATACGCTTTTCAACAAATAACATATCTATCAGCATACTCAGGAAATTTGTCAAGCACTAATAATATGCTGTTAACATGATATGCTAAAATCGGCAACAAACGTTTGTTGACATTGTTAACAAAGTGTTAGCAAATGTTGTTAAAAATACGTTTGCTGAAAAAGTTTTGCGTTTATACGATATGCGGGCACTTGTAGCAAAGTTTTCAGCATAAATATGCTGATTCAACATATCGTCTTAACTAAGCTTAACATTGTTGTTATTGATTTTCTTGTACCATAATTAATTGCTCATTGTAAAGTGTGTTTTTTTTAAAGTGTCACAACTTTGAGTTTCTTTGAGTAAATCAATTGTAACGCCCGCTGTGTGGCATGTGGCTCCGTCCTGTTGGAATTGAGGTACGAAAAAATTTCGAATCATGTTCCTATACCGTTCACCATCCACAGTAACATTCCTTTCTGTGGCTGCAATGGTGTTTCGACAAAAGCTTGTTGATTCTCCTCACTCCAAATGAGACAATTCTGCTTATTTATGTACCCATTCAACCAGAAATGGGCTTCATGGGAAAATAAAATTTTGAATGGAAATTCAAAATCAATATCAATTTGTGCTTTAGCCCACGTTGCACGAGTTGCTCTGGTGTAAGTCGATTCATAATAAAATTTCAAAGCAAACTGAACAAAAAGCAACTATCAGCTGTTAAATGGGTGCTCAAATAAAGCAGTGATGCTAACTCAAAGTTGTGACACTCTAAAAAAACACCCTATATTAGAACTATGAAGTACATACATACATGTTGGTTGATTGTTTGTACATACGTTTTTATTTTCTTGCGGCGTATAAATTACAGGGTTGCATTTTCGATCATCTTACAGCTTCAGTGTTGCCACTGTTTGCATTTTCAAAGGCGCTGCTTTAAAAAATATATTTCATAGTGATTCATTTAAAAAGTGATCGTAAATAATTCTTGACAGAGATTTATATAATTCATACTCAGGTGGCATCATCGTGCTGTGTTGATTTTTTTCTCTCGAAAATTATCCAGGAAAAGGCGCCACTGTACGTTTTCTGACCTACCATATCTTAATAACGAAAAGCGAAGAGCTTTTAATATAATATTTATAAAAAATACTTTTATAAAAGTTTGAACGCCTTTGCAATATTTCTGTATTAATTTCCTTGTTTGCTCTTTACATTGATATCAATAAAGCGATCTAGACACTATCAAAATACTCATCAATCATTAGGGTAGTATTTGTGAAAATGAGTTTGTATGTGTAACACTGACGATGATTGCTGAAAAATCAAAAGAATTGTGATTTCTAGCATGCTTGATGCCACCATATCTTAATGTGTTTCTTGGGTTTTTTCATCAAGCACGAACAATTTTTAAATGAAATTTTAAGTTGAGCGCTTATTAAAAAATATAAATTGTTGAAAAATTTTGTTTCTAAGCCAGTTTTTCACCCTCAAATTTTTTTGGTTTTTCCTTCCATTATTTTTTTAAAGAACAATTATTTTTATTAAAATTTTTTTTGGAGTACTGAAGATATTTGTTTTGAATAACGATAGTGAGGATTAATTCTGCAGTAATTAATTAAAAAATACGAGTAGATAATAGTACATTATTTTGCTTTTGCTTTTTTATGTTTTATATTTCAATTGCGCATTATATATATAAAAAAAATTTTTTTTTTCCATTTCTCCAGACTAATCGCAACAAACTAATCTCTGCATTTAAGTCTTTGTTGTGCTTTTAGCTTCATTTTAAATTTAGAACTTTGCTTTGCTTTTAATAAAATATGGCTTCATTTTTATTTTATTGTTTGTTTGTTTTTTAGTGAACCCGATTTTTTTAATAATGTGTTGCAACTCCTTTCAGATATTTAATGATCCTTCAAAGAAATGAGTGAATATGGGAGTTTTTTTTCAAATTCTCTTATGCAAAAAAGCTTTTCAAACAATGCGCCCGATGCAGTTTAAAGAAGAAATCAAAATTTAATTTTAAGAATTTTCTCACTCAATCTCTAATTTCCAGTAGAAGGACACATATTAAAAACATTTAAATAGGAATAACCTTAAGCACCTATTGACACTATTTTTATTTTATTCCACTAATTTCTTTACATCTTAAGCATCTTTCATTGAACAAAAGAGAAAGAAACGCCACATAAATTGTTTATTCAAATTATATTAATTGTTAAGTGATGCTGTAGCTGCGACCGACAGCACTTCACTTATACATTTCTTCTAATTTAATTTATTTATTTATAAGATGCTGTAATTCAATATTTTCACTTTGCCATCCATCTCATCTCATCTCATACAATATCAATTCAATCGATTTAACTTTATATTCCATATATTTCCGCCATAATAGCAGCACAAGCACGCACACACAACAACAAACCCACATACATACACACATTCAATTTTGAGAGCGCACTCATTCACTCACTCACCCACACAGAGTCATCAACAGCTTTTTCAAAGAAAGAGTATAATACATACAAACTATTACAGTTCATTTTTGGTTTTGGTATTTCTTTTTTTTATGGAAGAAGAAGAATGGCTGGCTGACTGAATGAAGGTCCTTTACATGCAATACGTATATTTGTCCTGGTCCTTTTTTAGCGAAAAATAGATAGAAAAAATAGATTAATTTGTTCGTGGTTTCTTGATACTTTTCAATACATGTATCTGCGTGTTTTTTTACATAATATTAATGTTGCCATCAGCCATCAGCCATCGCCAGCATTCTATCAGTCATTAGACGGTATCATTAGACGGATAATGCAACCAAAAAGAAAAAAGAAAAAAGTAATACCATTGATGAATTGTGTGTTATTATTTCTCTTTCTTTTCATTTGCTTTTTCTATTGATTCTTTTTTCATTTAATGTAATTTTTCATTTCCAATTCCATTACAAATTTTATTACGTTTATATTTTTAAATAATATTTATGTGAAATAAACTCAAGCTGCAAAAATATCAGTCAAAATAACAATTATCAAGCGACTTTCATTGTGGTTTTTAGAATAACAGCCTGTTTGTGTAAGACGTTGACGTTAAAATTCTTGACGTTTTTTGTAATAGATTAAAAGAAATTTGTAAAAGTTTAGGTTTTTAAATTTCCCGATTGTAAAGAAATTTTATTTCTTTATTTTATTAAAAATTTATCATTAAAAAAATGCTTAAAGCTGAATTCGCCCATTTCTTTCGCATAAAATTTTTGTTTTTGTTTTTTTTGGCAAAAATTTTATACAAAACAAATGGGGTGAATTTAGCTTAAGAATGAGCATAAACGGTTGTGTCAAATTAGAACTTAAAAAAAAAGATTAATATTTCAAATAAAATAATTGGGCAAAATTAAAAAAAAAATAAAATTAAATATAATACGAGAAATTACAGCTGTGTATTATGTAATTCGATGAGAAAGCAAAATTGTTGGAACAAGGCGAATTCGTACCAGGTGGCCACATCAGAGAAACAAGTCGTGGCAAAATTATTAGCGGCGGTGCAGGCGGCGCAGTAATTTTCACTGTTGGGATTTGTGGTACAATTGTACCAAATTTGTTACAATTGCATTTGCATTGGTACAGTGGTACACTTTATACTTCAGTGGTACAATTTGAAAAAAAGTTGTACTTTGCCATACCGTAATAATAGTTTCTCCTAACATAGTTGCCCAACACTGATCATAAGTACCAAAATTTGCAACATTGGTAGTTTATGCTCATATTTTTCATTTGTTTAGTTGTCCCAGTTCGACTTTGTATGTATACTTAATTTAATACAAAATTGTTTTGTTCGATAGTACTAGTGGTTTTCTTAATGTTTTTATTTTCAATAAATTAAAAATTGTTATGAATTCTTACTGTGTATGCTTAGTTAGCAGATGGCTACATTTTGGTACAATTGATTTTAATTTGGTACTATTTTACCATTTTCATGGTACAATTTAAGAATATCCATATCCCAGTTATGATACCAGCGGCGGTGCGCCGAGAGAATTCTCGACGGCTCAAATAAATGTATGAAAATACGCGGCAGCGTGACGTCGGCTTCGAGGAGATCGATTTGTTTCTCTGGGTCTTATTTAAGCGAATGATGATCAGCTGCTAGTTTCTCTGGTGTCAAATCAAACAAAACGTTAGTAAGTAATTTTTTTTTGACAGCAGGAAATTTTACACAAAATAATTTTCTGCATATCGAAATGAGTTCACCTTGTTGATTTCGCAAATATTAAACTTCAATTCGAATTGCACAATAACTCCCTTGAATCAGTAAAAATTTACATAATTAGTAAATAAAAAATAAAATAATACAAGCATATATATATATAAAAAAATCACGGTATATGATAAGCATTAAAAAGTGTAAAATTTTAAAATTTGCACTCAAAAATTAATAGAAAATTTTATAAAATATATAAAAATAAATAAATGTGCATTTTTTTCTCATTCTCTCTCTTCTCTTCTATAAAAAATATATAAAGAAATACATATATATATACATATATATTGGCCTATAAATTAAAATCAATAAATATTTTTTTAAACAAATCTAAATGTGAACAAGAACTATGAAAATACAAGCATTATACAAACAAGAAATATACATGCATAAATTTAATTAAAGCAAAAAAATAAAATAAAAAATTATATATAAAAGATTTACAAAAAGAAAACAATAATAATTGTTATGCATACATGTATAGTGTATGATATTACATGCATACATACATACATATGTGTGTAATTACTTTTTACAAATACTTATTACTAAAAGTGAATTGAAAAAGAAAAATCATCATTAAAAAGATCATCAAGTCGTTTCGAAAGGAAAACAATTTAAGGCGAAAATATTTCCCTTCATTAAGAATTACAGAGCAACTAATCCCCATTAAAAAGGAATATTTTTGTTAAGTTTAAAATATCGAAAAAAGAATGAATTTATAACAAGACTTACACACAAATGCTCTTATAATTTTTTTTTTTTTGTACGAGCGAAAGAAACTTGAAAAGGCCATGAAAGAATTGTACGAATTGACACAAGCGCAAGTAGAAGATTTATTTATTTGTGAATATTTTTCTATTATATTTAGCGATTATTCGTTATATATACAGCGAGTATTCGCTTACTCAATCACTGAAAATATGGCCAGTGTCCATGTTTTGCGGGTGGTTGAATTAGCTAACCTTTTGTTTATTATAAATTCCTCTAGTTTATCTTTTTTTCGCCCAACCGAAATCACAAATAAATCTTAAGAATTACATAAGCTATAATTGTGATGCACATTATAATTATTTATTTACAATAAAATACATCTAAATGTTGTTTACAAAATCCATATTATTGACAAAACAGAAATAAGAAAAAATAGTACATAATAATGAAAATAAATAAAATAGCAAAATTTCTAGTTATTATAAGTGAAATAATTAGTAAAAAGTATTCATCAAAAAGTAAATTTAGTGATTAAAACAAATATAAATATATATCTATAGTGTATAACTACAATAATAATACAACGAAATATATGAAATGATATAAAATATTATAAAAATATTATAAGTTCATTAGGTAAACTAAATGAATAAACTTGAATAAGAAACAAATTTAAATGCAATAAAATGAATTTATGGATTTTTACAACAACTTGCAATGCAATTCCTAATATTTAATTATGTACTTATGTATTCTAAAAGAGCAACATTACGTTTAATAGAGAATCCTAAAAGTATGCCACATATTGTATGTGTAATTTTTAATTGATTTGCTTTGCTCAATTATTATGGCAATTGCGCCTACACCATTTCTTTGTAAATATCTGCCACGATTTGTTAGTGTCCGAAATGAATTTCATAATTAAGGTAAATGAAGATGATTTTATTGAAACTCTTTTTTGTTTCGAAACTGTGTTAAGCTTAATTTTAAAAGCGTTAAATTTCATTTAGATATATACATATGTATGTAATTGTAAATTAAAAATATATGTATAACTACGCAAGCATTTAACTTTTATTTTATATTCAGCACCGAATCTCTTTACCATCCAATTGAAAATGCCAAATGACAGTTCGGCAAAGTCTATTTATATGTCTCGTAAATCGTTCTAAAAAATTCTTTTTCGGCAACACTATTTAACTAATGCCGAGGGCACATCTGGGGGGTTATTATGTAATGTATGTTAATAACATACACATTCGAACAGTTTTCTTTTCGAATCGAATTACATAATAACCCCCCTGAAATTTCTTGTGTTGTCATTTTTTGATGTCATTTTCAAAATGTTTGCAACGCCGTTCCCATTATTTGTTTGGTATGGAAAACAATGGCACACAACGGAAAATATTGCAAATGACAAACGTTGCTAACAGTACACACTATTGCGATATCACAAAATGTCATAGTGTGTTCTATGCATAAGATATTCATCTTTATTCCAGTTGTCGACATCGACATTACTATAACTATTGGGGCTTGTATACCCTTTGTCGAAAACAACTGACTGCTGTTGGCAGGTTTATGCTATTTTCTAGACCTTAGGGAACGGAAATAGATTGTCAGCAGCACAAAATTGTTATGAAGAGCGAGTTAACAAGCCCAAATTTCTTGGTATTGTGTTAAAGTGACGTCGATGTCGACAACTGAAATAAGGGTGATTAACCCCTGCTGCAAACTACCAGAAAATTATCGTATGTGGCACACTGGGACGGATGCTGACCCGATTAAAAAAATAATACATAAATGTAAAAAAGCAAAAACAAAAATAGAAAATGATCTAACAGTGGATGCATACAACACGTGATGAACGCGATCTGCACATTTTGAACTTAAATATATATAGCCCATTAATTTATTCTTAATTTTGCACTTTTTGCACAATAACTTTATATTTTAGTTTGCTAACCCCCCACATACAATTCTAGTGAACCACCATTTCCATAGCCAAAAATTTCTGGAAATGG
The DNA here is from genome assembly GCA_936439885.1 of Nowickia ferox. Lineage (NCBI taxonomy): Eukaryota > Metazoa > Arthropoda > Insecta > Diptera > Tachinidae > Nowickia > Nowickia ferox. The sequence goes on from OW387024.1 coordinate 81,670,338, forward strand.
TCCACAAATAACAATGTTATTTGATAATCAATTATAATTATAATTTAAAAAGTGGGAGTGGTAGAAAAAAAGTAGCCTATAATTCATTCCAGAGTCCCAGTTAAATGTTGTGAAAATTTCTGGAAGATCGTTTCAGAGGTCTGGTCTCTTATTAGGTACAAACAAATAAACAAATTAACAAATACACATGCCGTTTAGATTTGAAAGAAAAAAATGCTGGGAACACAATGTCGAATTTTCGAGTGCTAATATTCGTCGCCAAAAATAAAATATGTTTGCTTATATCAAAGAAAAAAGAAGCAAGTATGGCCACACACGGCGAACTTCGCAATTGGTTTGTTGCTATTTATTATGCCGGCGATTGACGAACAAATCAGTACCTTGACACCATGTCTGGTTTTAGTTTTCATGTGTTTTGGTAAATAAATTCACCATTTACTTTAATAATATACATTCGCCATAGTAAACAACGCCGGATGTAAGTTGAATTTTTCAACACACATTTTTGAGTAATTTCTTTTTTTGACATCAAAAGTATAAATTTTTCACGATGAATTGAGCCGAGTATACCTTATATGAAAATGCCTTGAAAAACAACAGTTCTTATTTTTTCGAAGAATTTACGCAGCGAATTTCTAATCATGAATTTGTCATATCCGGCGAAATCCCGTTGTATTCGCTGCATAAATGTTAAAGGGAAATTTCCCTTTTTTTTTGCAATCTACTGGAAAAAATACTAAGTAAAGACACAAACCAGAAACTTCAACGCTGTCTAAGAAACATGCTTTTTGATGAATAATTTATTTCTAAAACATATATTTAATTAAAAAAATATTTTTATGTTTAAAATATCTATTAAATAAAAAAATAATTTTTGTTTGCAATGCAAATCGACGAACTAACGTATTCTTACGATACCGTTGAACTGAGCGAGAGATTAGGTCTTTCAATTTTACTTTTATTATTTGAAAATGTTTGTAAAGAACTTTTGTTGGGATGAAATTTCAAGATTAGTCAGTGCTTTCGCAGGTGCATCATCACATGATCATCGCAGCAATATCACACGATTAATTTATGGATTGCGAATTGCCACTTTGTTACTTTTTTGTAGACCTGATTAGGTCTCACCACTCACCACTTTCCCCTCTACTGCAAAGCTCTTGTCTTACTACTTAAGTTAATAGTTAGAAAGAAGTGCTGAGAAACGTTTGAAAATTTCCTCCTAATTTGGTTAATTATTAATGTAGACAGAGTGACGATGCGCTTGGTGCGCGGCATAATTTATAAGCGAAAAAATTATTAATAATTGGTTTTTATGATTTTCCAAGTGATAAAAGAAATATCAAATCAAATTTTCATCTTCATTTACCTTAAAGAAATTTTTATAAAAACAAAAAAAAAAAAAAAAGTATATGAAACCGTGCAATACAAGTCGCCTCTCTCTTAAATTTTTTTTTTTTATTTATTTATTATAAACTGTGTCTGGTTTCTGTAAAGAATTGGAGAACTTCTCTTTATCAACTTGTGAAACACAGGATGAGTAAGAAAAAACCTTTATTTGTTGATATTTTGGTTAAGTTTATTTAAGCTTTTAGTTATTTTCGATGGGAAAACTTCTAATAAGTTACAGAAACGAGGTACTGATTTATGTTAATTTGCAGCACGGCCCTCGAAGTCGGCAGAAAGAGTTCGATCGAACGTTGAAGACACATTTTCTTATCTTATTGCCGTTTTGTCGATCGAACGTTTACAGTAGACATTAGACTTGTATCGAACTCTTTCAGTAGCTCGTTTTTGACACAAACCAATGATCAAACCCATTTAAATTACCCATGTAATTTAAATAGGTTTGTGGCAAAACTGAACGAATGAACGAGTTGGACCCAGCTCTAGTTGGCTCCCTTAAAAATGCATTGTTATAAAAAAGTTTTAATCATAAAAAATTATGTAAAATGTTTTGCTTTCCTATCAAAGAATAAATTGTTTTTTTTTTAACTCATTTTGAAAATGAGATCAAAATATGCTGAAATACGAAAAGATTTTATAATATAAATCTCGTTGATAAACAACACAAATTGCATTAACAAAAAAAAAAAAAAAAAAAAAAAACACTACATATTGAATGGTTTCAACCAATTAAATATACAAAAAAAATTGACAAAAAATGTTGAGTATTTTTAGTAAAGATCAACAAAGATCTTTAAATACAAAAAAGAATATATACATGAATATATATGTATATGTACATATATACATATATAAATTTTTTAAATATATTTGAAAAAGTCTTGTTTGTTGAACTGTATACACTGAAATAAAAGAAATACCGAATTTTATTAAACGTTTAAGTTTTGTGAAAAATATTGAATTTTTGAGATGAATTATTTATAAATTTTTGAAAATAAACTAAAAGACAGAAGTGTTAGTAAATATGGCAGCAGTGTTGTAAATGTTTTGTTTCCTAGTTATTTTCATAAGCAATTGATTTATTTAAAATATTGTTAGTTTAATTAAATTGATATAAATTGTGAGGCTTTTATTGCGCGTTATTTTTTTTTTATGAGAAAACTGTCACACTTACACTCTTACACTCTGTTTCCACAAGTCAGGCAGGCGACAAAGGTCACTCAAAAAAATTTGTGCTTTTAGTATAAATTTTATAATGCAATCGATTGTTCGGACTGTGGAAACAGGCGGTTAAATTAAATTTCACTTTATAAACTCACTTGAAAAATAGTTGACTTTTCCTTTTCACAAATCGATAAGAATCAGTTGTTGTTCGAAAATCACTGTTAAGCAATATTCGAGCATTTTCAGTTTTCTGGCAACCTTTTATCTTTTATCTTTATTTGTATAGTACTGGCAACCTCTTATTCCCTCTGACTCTTTTCAATAATCTCTTCAAAATAAAATTACATACCCTAGACACTTTATTGGTAGAAATATTAGCTTAAATAAATAAGATATCCATCAGTTAGCAGCTTCTTAAGAAATTAAAACAAATAAATATTTAAACTTGGCAATACAAAAACTATCTTTTAGAAAAATTATATATCTATCTATACATAAATCTAATTCTTCCAATTAAATTAAAAATATATATATTTAAATAGAAAACTAAACCCTAATATATAATTTTCTTTAACATAAATTAAAAAGTCTATATGTATTAAATTAGCTTAGTATTAATTTGTTATGGTGCGTTGCGTAGAATCTCGGACAAAATCTAGTAGATTTTCCATAAAAAACAAAATAAACAATAAACTTTCTCACTATCGGCCATGTTTTGTAATCTGAATCCGAGTAAATTTCTCGTTTTCCAAAAATAGATAATGGCGCTATTGATATGATTTAAATTATAAATACTAAATTAATTTCAGATATGATATTTCAAGCTAAAAAAAAAAATAGAAAACTACAATAAAGTCTGAAAAAATTCGCTTTTAGTGGATTTAATTTTTGTAAATCGAGCGTTTTTAAATCGACTCGATTTACAGAACAGGCAGGTATATTGTTATCGAAATCTACTCAACATCTAGTGAAATTTAGTGAAGTAACTATGTTTTTGTTAATTTATACTAAAAAGTCAGCCTTTGTGCTTACAAAGGTGTATGAATTAGCTACACTGTAATTGTTTGGTTGTAGTTTTAGAACATTTTCAGTTAATGGATTTTGTTTTGGATAAAGATTTTGATAAATGTCAAATAAACTTGGTGTAAACGGTATGGATTTTCATAATGATTTTAACTGAAATCTGCTAAATTTTGTGCCCTTTAAAAAAAAAACAATTATTTATATTTTAGTTTAAGCTTTTGTTTTGTTTTACTTTTTTTTGTACCCAAAAATTACAAATACTCAAAATTACAACTAGAAATTTATTTATATTTGGAAATAAAAGCAAAATATTATTAAAATATACCGAATAAAAAATAAATATTTTTGAAAAAATTTTAAAATATTTAAAAAATATGTATAAATTTTTTGTTTGAAAGCAGAAAATTAAACAAAGCAAACAAAGAAAGAACGGGCAGGTTAAAGAGAACATTTATATATAAATGCTGATCTCTACTGTGTTCTAGAACTACAAAATTATTTAAAATAAAAACCTAAATGTCATTTTTCTCTTGCCATGACAAAAAAAAATTATAATTAAATTACACTTAATATCAAATCAAAAATTCAATAAATTAAATTAAAATAAAATAATATGATATGAGAAAAAATAATAAAAATTTTATTAAAGAAAATTTCTTAATATGAAATTGTATACATAAACATTCATTCATAATTATTTTTTTCTCTTTTGAGATAAACATTGAAAGAAAAAAAAATTAAATATATTCATAAATCATAGATAAAGAAATTATTAAAAAAATAAACATAAAAGTGGACAAAAAAAAAATATGGAAAAAAATTAAAGTAGATAAAATGGAAAAGAATAGTTTTGGGATGTTTTCTCATGTCGGCTTTCGGTAGAATTTAATGAACTTTAATTTAAAACTTATGTGACTTTAATTCTTATTTCATAACAAATAAAATGCGCAGCATTATTGGCTAGTCTGTAGAAGCTCTAATAGTTTATTCTAGAAATTTTTAAAAGTTTGCTTTTGTGGTTAGCAAAAACTCTCAACATTGAAGCATAACACTTATCGTAACACGTAGATTAATCCTTCTCGTCCATACTGAGAAACATTTGCTGCGAATAATTCTTAAATTCTTTTTTGAAACTGCATTTTTTGGCCACACGGTGAAGCTTCTGTTTTGCAGCTCATTATATTTTCTAATATATATTTCTCATGAGAATGAGATGGTCAAAAAGAACTTTCTTGTTCTACCCATTCTTAACGATGAAAATATGATCGACTTAAGGTAGAGGTCCATAGCTCGCTTTTTGCGCGTTATGCTTTACACGCGTTTCATCCTCTTGTTTCATTCTATACTTTGTTCGCGTTGAGTTACATGCACTGCTTTTCATGCGCCATTTTATTTTTGTTTTGATCAGCTGTGTGCGTTTGTTTATAAATACTTATAAAGAAAAAATGGAGAGTGAAATCGAGTTTTTGAAAGAATTTGTGGAGTTAGTCGAGTTTGTATATTTAATTGTATGTGCAAAAAATGCCTATGAACAATTTCAAAAAAGAAAAGGTTTTGGGTACGGCCTTTGTATTTAGAACGGAATTTAAGTGGGTTTTTTGAAACCACATTTAAAAAATTAAAACTTCTGACCCTCAGCAATTTCGAACCGCGACAAGAATGTCTGCAGATGTCTTTGACTATTTATTCAGCATTTTAAAAGATAGTCTTGAGAAGAACTCGGCCAGGGCTATTCCAGCAGATTGTCGGCTGTTGTTGACTTTAATGTAAGTAAATTGAAAATTACATATAAATGTATGCACATTATTGGCTTAAGCAATAACTTTTCTAAGCAGCTATTTAATACGGATTTAGCGGAGATGACACTCAGTACGTAAAAGTAATCGATAACTAATATGCAAAATTTGTTACTGAGAAAAGTGTGATGTGAAAACTTAATTAAAATACATCGCATTAATGAAAATATTCACATATTTTATTAAACAAGTTTTTTTTACTAAGAAATTTTTTTTATTGAAAAAAAAAAGAAAAAAATTATCCACGGCAAAATAATATTTATCGATAACGTAAGAAATAAAGTATTATTTAACATCTTTAGCATTCAAGAACAGCTGACTTTCTTTCATGGGGCTTGTAACGCGTACAAAAGTAGAAAGTAGACCTACTTTTTGCTTTGAACGCGCCTACGCGTTCTGCGCTTTTTGCAATGTAACTTGTCACATACTATTACATTGATTCTACTTTTTTGACAGATGCATAGAAAGTGTAACGCGCAAAAAGCGAACTATGGACCTCTACCTTTATAGAAAGTGGCACTAAAAAAAATCTTCATGTGAAAAGACTCTGTTCGCACGCTAAAATTTTATGTTTCAAAGTCTTGAGTTTGCTGGGGAGAGAAGGGCAAAAAGAAAGGGGGTTAGTGCAGACTTTATTGTACTCGCAAAGTTGCCTTGCTCTTCGTTCTTTTTTTGTTTGTTTTCCCCTTCGTTCTAGTGAGAGAGAAGTGAAGAAAAGCTTAGAAGAAACTTTAAACGACTTTGTCACAGTAAACTTTGTGTGTGCAAGAAAGCTCAAATAATAAACATAAATATTATGTTATTAATTAAAATTAAATAAAAATTATTATGACTAGATGGAAGGAGAATTGAAATAATAATGAGAAAAAAATTAAAGTCTGCCGCAAACAAATAATAATGAAATATATAAATATAATTTATTAATATATTAAAGTAATTAAAAAATATAAACACATAAATAATTAGTTAAATAAAATTAAAAAATAAAATAAATAAACTATAAAACTAAAATGATAATAATAAAAAAAATTATAATTATGGTCAAATCTTCTACATACAAAATAAGAATGAAATGAATAACAAAATATAGAAAAAAACTCTTTTTTTGCAAAGATATGTAGTACAATGAAAAAGAAGTATAAGTACATATGTATATACATATGTATATGTATATATATAAATTATTTAAACACTAAAATATTTTAAAAATATTAAATTAACAAAAAAAAAAAACAAATATAAAAAACCACTAGTCAAACAAAAAATAAATAAAAAAATTTTTAAAAATTATTAAAATATTAAGTAATTATAAAGGCTGTAATTTTAAGTAAAAAAATTAGTAAAAAAAAAATATTCAAGCAATATGAAGAAGAATAACAAAAAAAAAAACATTTATCATCATTGAGATCAATCCAAAAAAGAAAATTTTAAATAAACAAAAAAAAATCATCGATATATTTAAAAAATATATGGGTACGTTTATATGTATAAGATTATGATATTTTAAATAATAAATTAAACAAATAATAAACTACAAAATATACACATAAATATATTATATAAATTAAACAAACTCTACGTATATATGTATGTATATGTAATAAATATAACGCAAAAATAAAAGATATAAAATAAAATACAAAAATATAAATATATATATATATATACTATATATATATATATTAAAAATATAATATGATCTTTTTCTAATTTGCTCGCCTATAGTGGTTAGAATTGACCCAAGTCTGCTAGTGATTGATTTCACTCTCATAAATAGTCGACTTGGGTTGAACTTGTTGACAAACTAATTTTTGACACAAACCTGTGATGAAACTTTTGTAATTTATATAGGTTTGATCAGCGGCTTGTGTCAAAAATGAACTCATTAATAGAACTGGGTCCAACTCGTTGGAACGTTTTAGCCACAAACCCATTTAAATTACATGGGTTTGTGTCTAAGACGACCGACTGAACGAGTTCGAACGAGTTGAACCCAGCTCCACCAGTAAACGAGTTCGACCCAAGTCTATTCAAAAATTAAATGCTTAGCAGAGCTGGACTTGCAGTTAATGGACTTTTCCGTATTATCCATTATTGAGGCGTAAGTATCAACAAAAAAAATATATGACATTTAACGCCAGAAACATTGCTCTTTCCCAAGAATGGCCATATTCATGCCGCCCAAAATGTGACTACATGCAACAATTACAATACTCGTAAATACAAAAATTAATAAGAACAAAAAAGATTTACAATTAGGGAGTTCACAATAGCGTTTTAAAATATGTCTTAATATTGCAACGTTTCAATTTTATTACTTTAATATGGTCTGTCAAGTTTGTTGTTTTTGTTTGTGTGTAAAGCAAAAATTTTACCAGGTGGCAAATTTTAAATTATAAAAAGCCTGTCATTTTTAATCTGGCAATTACCATATTGTTCAACTAAATATGTTAAAACTGTCAGCACAGCTGTAGTTGATGAAAAACTAGTTGCACTTTTCGCAGAACTAAAGTTATTTTGAAAAATTTATACAACAATAATTTCTAATTTAAAACTTTTTGTTATTTTAATACGTAGAGAAGAAAATCATTCAGTCTCTCATAAGCATTCGTACAAATATGCATTTTACTCTTTCTCTCTCTCTCTCATATTATACACTAATATATATATATAAATATCATGCGTTAAGCAGCTCTGGGCTGAAGAACAGCTCTCGCATCATCGTAATTATTTCTTAGCTGACTGTAATGTAATGTAACTGCAACAGTAGGAAACAGCTGATCGATATTGTTATGTGAAAAGTAATGTAAATGGTTATAGAAATGTAATGCAACGTAACCTACCTTTCATATAAAAATATCGATCAGCTGTTTCCTACATTACAGTTACATTGCATTACAGTCGGCTAACTGAGCCTTTAAGTGCGGTCAGGCTTGTGTGTGTTGTTTCGCCTTCGAGAGTTTTTATTCTCGCTCGCACTGGTTGACTGATCTGCCACTGATAACCGTATAATCTTGTGGTTCTTTTGTGGAATTTCTTTAACAACCACGTTACTACTTCCTATGTGAAGTCATAGTTCGTGTATAGTCAGCCACAAAAACTTTTATAAAAAAACTGTTAATAACATCTTGGGCATATGGTCTAGTTACCCCGCCCATATTTGTGCAACAATACTTTGCAAATTTATTTTGTAAAGTATTTATGAAATAAATAAATAAATATATATAAATAATATAAAGATGTATGTGTTTGCCTGACTTTGATATACACACAGTACTCGTATGTGTATTTATATCGTTGCCTCTGCTCACAATGAAAAAATTAAGATGGCACATTTAAACTTTAATATACTCATTGTGAATTCCATAAATGTTTCTAATTTTCTATTTAGTGATTTCAAATCGCCGGTCTAGCAAACCATCTGTCATCTGAATTAGGATTTATAGGGTGTTTTTTTAGAGGTATAGAACTTCGAATTGAAATAAAACACAAGAAAATCGTTTTAATGTCCATCAATTTGGCTTTATTGGAAGGATAATTTTATGCCATTAACGTTTAAATCTGATTTCGGGCATGTGGCCGCCGCGGCTGGCTCGAATAAAGCCAATTCTACAGGTCCAATTTTCAACCACTTTTTCGAGCATATGGGGCCGTATGTTGGCAATAACGCCACGAATGTTGGCTTCCAAGTCCCCTAACGTTTCTGGTTTGTTGGCGTAGACGAGCGACTTCAGCGGATGCGTATTATCACATAGAGTAAACGTAGTGCGAAAACGATCCATGGTTAACCGAATTAATTGCTCTGATGGACGATTATGTCGACCATAAAATGGACGGAGCTTGCGGTAAACTTCGCGAACTGAACCATTATTTTCGAAATAAATTTGCACGATTTGCAAGCGTTGTTCTTTTGTCAACCTGTTCATGATGAAATGGCAAACCAAACTAAATATTAATCACTTGACAGCTGACAAAATGGCCGCCAGTTAAAAAAGTGATGCCAACTTAAAGTTCTATACCTCAATAAAAAACACCCTTTATTTCGTGAAAGGTTTGACATTTACGAATATGCTTCATTTAACATCCGAAGAACGCTTAAGGATAGTTAAATTTTATTAGAAAAGTGATGTCCACTTTTCAAGCATTAGGGGTGGTGTTTATGGTCGCCATAACCGACCTACTGTGCAAGTAATTGGTAAGATTATAAAGCAATTTCTAGAGACTGGAAGCGTTACAGATATGGTTAAGGCTTCATCATCACAGCATAATTGCAATGTTGCAATGCCGAAAATATCGCTTTTGTTCGTGAAATCCGAATTTGTCCAATCCACGACGCTCTAAGCACTTAGGTCTCATTATGACGTATTTTGCATTTAGATTTGCATATGCATTCATATAAAGTTCTTTGAGCCGGCTGATCATTAACAAAGCCACAGATATGCTGATTGGGTGCTGGAGCAAGAGGCTTTCAATGCTGATTTTTCGAACAAAATTTTCTTCAGGGTTGAAGCTTACGGTGGTTACGTCTACAAGCAAAATTGTCAGGGAAGTGATTGTTTAAAGGTAATTGCATCCGGAAAAAGTGTGGAGGTGTCATTCGACAGTAAGTTTTTTTCGAAAATGATGCCGGAAGAACTGTTAGCGTCAATTCAGACCGCTATGGCATTATAATAACCGACTTTTTTGGCCTGGAATTGAAAATTATAAATTGTATGATATGTAGTTTCAACAAGACGATGCCACAAGCTACACAGCACGACTGGAGTTGTGTCCGACAGCTCTTTTGATCTAAAATAAGCTGTTGAATACAAGTGCGGTCAAAAATGTCACAGTAAATTAAATTGGTTGGAAACAAATTGTGATTCGAACGCGAAGAGCTGTTGGACGCAACTCTACTTGGATCGAACTAGGGATGGACACTGCAAAAATACATCGATGTTGCATCGATATTTCATAAAATACATCGATGTTTTTTTTTTAATTATTTATTATTATATTATCAAAAAATCTTAAGTTTATTTAACAGCTCGCAATACTTTTTTTCAATACTGTTTAGAAATAAGAGTTTACCAAGTCTTTCACCACTCAGTCAGTTTCTTTGTTGAGTCATCACCTGCACCGCCTGCGAACATAATCTTTCAGGTGCAACCGATGTTCCCTAGAGCTGGGTCCAACTCGTTCATTCGTTCATTTTTGCCACAAACCTGTGGCAAAAATTAACGAATGAACGAGTTGGACCCAGCTCTATTTAATAGCTCGTTTTTGACACAAACCAATGATCAACCCCATTTAAAATATATGGGTTTGATGACTGGTTTGTAGAGTTGTGTCCAACAGCTCTTTTTAAACTAGTTTGAGAGCGTTCGAATCAAAAGTTGTTTCAAACCCATTTAATTTACATTGATGTTTTTGACGGGACCTGTGTCCAACAGCTCATTTTAGTTCAAAAGAGCTGTTGGACACAAGTCTACTGGTTTGTGTCAAAAACGAGCTACTGAATGATAGAGCTGGGTCCAACTCATTCATTCGTTCATTTTTGCCCCAAACCTATGATCAAACCCATTTAAATTACATGGTACAGCTGGGTCCAACTCGTTCATTCGATCATTTTTGCCACAAACCTTTGATCGAACCCATGTAATTTAAATGGGGTTGAGTTGGATCCAGCTCTACTGAATGAGTTCGATACAAGTCTAATAATCTTTGGTTTTATGATATTTATTTTTAACTTTTTGATGCATATTCTTGTAATCAGTTCAATTTTATTTGTAATTCTTTTCTGCTAATATTTCAACTGAACGATTATAAATTTTCTGATCCAAAGTCCGAGTCGAAATTCTCCCTCAAATGTAAATTTTTCGCTCATTCTGCTTAGGATAGGTGGATTTTATTAAAAAAAAAAAAAACACTAATTCCGTGGGAATTATTTCCCGGGGAATATTTAGCATTGGGCTGATAAACTTATTTATAAATATTTATATTATATTTATATTGCAACGAGCCATAATATTTGTCTTCATTCCCTCATCATCAAAATGAAACTATTTAATTTTTATAAACTTGTAATTATTTATTTATGTACACTACTTATTTTTAAAATTTCTTATCAACTAATTCAAATAATATTATGTACAATTAAGATTTTGACTGATATTATTAAATGCATGTAAGACAAACGTGATTCAAGTACCCTCAATGCATTTGGAATGTAAGACAAAGTCCAGGAATAAACTTTTGAACCCTTGCGGTAATAAAACGCACAGACACACACACACACACACACACAAAAACTTGCACACATCCACACATAAACAGCTTAATATTAATCAGCTAATAAATCGATAAATAAATATCACATGTGTAACACAAAATTTTTACTAAAATTTTTAATTACATAGATATTGATCTCAAGATATTCGTGAAGTTGGTTGTTTACTTTTCAAATATCATATTTTTTCCATTGGAAATTTTGATTATAACGCTGATTTTTCATCTCCGTGGGCATCTGTTGCGTACGATCGAACTCACAGGTTTTATTGTATTTAACCATTTTGCCAGTGGAACCGGGAGCGGCACGCCAGTAAGAAGTTTGCATGGCATGACGTCCTGCTATGTAGCGTGTAGTGGCTCCCACTAAAGCGTTGACATTGTTGGCAGGCATTTTGGCTTTTGAAATTTAAATTTTTTACTCGTTTTTTTTTAAATATTTTTCCTTGAAAATTCTTCTTTAGAGTCACACAACGTTCTAATTCTCGTTACAGCTGACTTGTTTCTGTTGCCTGATCCAAAGAATCGCTTCTGTTTTATAAGTGTGTTTTCTGCTGTTTTTCATTTAATCTTAAAGTTATAACACCCTCCCGCTCTCCCACTCTCCACCTCATGTTCACTCTCTTCTTTTCGTTTACGGCTTTTTTTGTTTGTGTTTTTCGATTCGCATATGCTTTGCTTTTGTTTTTGTTTTTGTTTTACAAAATGTTTTATCAGTGTAAACGAACGTTTTGTGTTTGCCTTCAGAGTTGCCGTTTTTGGTAGTTTCCTACCAAATTTGGTAGTTTTGAAATGAGTTGGTAGGCTTGGTAGTTTTTTTTTCAATTTAAGTTTTAAGTAATATTTACTTTTTATTTTTATCCTACATTTTGCCTATAATAAATAATCTCAACAAAGAGTTCCAAAGCGAAAGAAGCAGATTGCCATATTTATACAGCAGTATAAAAACAACTTTTATTTTAATTTTGAGCAATTTTGTCCAAAAGAAATATATTGACAAACATTTTAATATCGATTATGAAAATAAAAATACACATTTAGAAACTGGGAGCATATTTATCGGAGCAAAAGCAGAAGCTTTTTTAAAAGATAATTTTGATAATGATGAAATAAATACTTGCAGTTAAAACAAATATAGTGCAGTTTTACATTGAATTTTTAAATCAGCTTAAAAAAAGATTTGACTTTGACAGATCTGACTTGCAATTTTTGAAATTAAGGTGTTACCTCCAGAAACTTTATCTGCAAATGACAAATCAATTCTGCCTTTGATATCAGAGTTCGATAAATTATTAGATTGTGATACCGATAAAATTGTATCGCAGTGGAATTTACTAAGAGTTAGTGACCACAACTTGAATGATGAAATGGATATTAATGTTTTTTGGGAAAAGGTTGGCAAAATTAAAAATGGGCTTAATGAAAATATGTTTAGCGATCTAGTTAATTTTGTTTTCAATTTATTGTCTTTACCACATAGTTCAGCAGCTGCAGAAAGAAAATTTTCAACACTTGCGTTAGTAAAAACCAAACTTCGAAACAGACTCGAACTATGTTCCTTAAATAATATTATGATGTGCAAGGAAATGATAAATAAGACTGATTCGCACTATATATGGTCAGCAAAAAGACACTTTAAAAAATAAACAAAAAAGTGTGTATTAAAAAATACACACTTAAGATTTTTTACTTTTACAAATGAAGTCTTATTTATTTTTTACTTAAGATTTTGTTTCTTTTACAAATGAATTGTTATTTATTTTTATAAAGAACATTGTTATGTATAAATTTGTTTTGTTTTTTTTTAATAAATCTAATTTTTTTTTATAACTGCTTATTTTATTTTTTGGTAGGTTTTGAAATTAAATTTGGTAGGAAAAAGAAATTTTGAGTGGCAACCCTGTTTGCCTTGTGCCACACTATTTTCTTTTATTTGTTGTGTGTGTGTGTGTGTGTGTGTGTGTGTAGAATACGAGCATTGTGTTGTCTTATCTGATTATTTAATTTATAAGAGTACGAGTATGTACTTTTCTTTTGGTTCTTACAAGAAAATACCAGGTTTTCTTTGTGGGCTTTGTAAGTTTGCGTTGTTCATATTCCATACACTCGTACATACATATTATAGTTTTTATGCATACTTTGCTTGGCAATAACTTTTAAGATGTTACATTAGAGGAGTTGTGTAATAATATGAATTTATATAAATATTTACTAATTTGCCATTGAACGGGGGGATTATCGATTACAGTGGAATTTCGTTTTTTCCAATAAAATGGAAAATATCATTTCCGCCTGCTCAGGTCACAATCGTCATTTGTGGTTTTTCAGATCTATTACATCAATTGGTTAAATTAATTCTATAGGGCGAACATTCAAGATGACGCAAGTTTTACCAAACTGATAATGAGTTCGTTTGTTTTTGTTTTTGTGCTATGATTCGAAATTGAAATTGACTTTTGTTCTGCAAACGAAAACAGATGTACGTACGTACGTAAGCGCAGGATTAAAATCTATATTATGCAAGTGTCAAATGATCACACGTTATAAATTAAATTGTTTTTTTTTAAATCGAAAAGTACAAAAATCAATTTTTAATTTTATGTACTTATTAAAATAGGAAGATATGACGTTGGCAGAATGATTTTATGAAAACTAATGAATATCTTCTATACAGCGACGTTGAAATGATATAAGAAGAATTCAGTAAACTGCGACTTTGACGTATGTAATTCTATACGGTCTTTAGCCTATACAATCGAATACTCGTATCTTACCTAACATTTTCTTAAACATTTTTGTTTTGACGTTTTTTAAGCTTAAGCGTTTTTTTTTTCGTTTTCCGATTTTTTTTTTCAGTTTTAGTGATTTTCTTTAGTTTTGGCAATTTTGGCGATTTTTTGGGTTGTTTATTTTTTAAGCGATTTATTTTAGTTTTAGCGTTTTTTTTCGTTTTGGCGATTTTTTTCGTTTTTTTTTTATTTTTTTATGGCGACTTTCTTCATACTTTTGGTGATATTTTTTTACGTTTGCTGATATTTTAAATTTAAGCGCTTTTAAATTTCAGTGTGTACTGGTGTAGTTTGCATAAAAATACACTTATACCTAATTTACATTTTTTCATGAAATTAGTTGCATGAAAATTTTCATTTCAATAGGAGGCCTGTAGGAGCAACTCATATGAGAAAAGTTCCCAAAAATGCATCAGAGATTCATTGTACGTCCTTTCTTATATAAAATTCTCCTCTATATCGCTGCAATTAGCAAATAGAAAAAGTTTCGTGAACAAAATTCATGAAATTTTATGAAAAATTGCTTATTTAATATAAATTCGGTATAATTTTGAAAATTTCAAGTGTGTATATTGAATTGTCTGTATAATACAATAGGTGTTCAACATGTTTCGTTGCTCGCTTTAGAACGAACACCCATTAATTTTTAACTCTCATATATTTGTAGTTGTAGCGGCCGATCCTAAAGCTTAATCGTACTTGACTTCGGTCGGGGCCACCATCACACCAACGTTTTATTTTGTCTGAACAATATACCGAACAAAATTTTCTCGATGCAATTTGAATACCATTCTTTCTATTTTCTCTTTCTTTCTCAATATTTTCTGAAGCAAGATGTCTGTCTTTTCATGCTATACTGGTATTTATCCCGTTGGTTGAAACATCGTCTTGGATTGCAGCAATTATTTGATTCTGAGTTGAGTTGAGAAGACATTAGCATGAATAATAAAAATAATAAAAAGAAGCTGCTGGCTAGACTGGTCCCTAATTTTTATAAGCCACAAAATTAATTCGAGAATCTCTTAAATTGCTTCTTTAAGCAAAAAAAAAAAAAAGAAAAAAAAGAGTGTAAAAACTTCAAGTCAATATTTTAATTTGAACTCGTGCCGCAGAGCGTGGTCAAAAGTTCGGGGTAAAGGGCTAAAAGTCGACCAGAAGCGTCACAACTGCCCATGAGTTGTTGTTAACAGAAGGGCTAAATGTAAGGCCGACTTCAATTAATTCTTTCCACCGAAAATTTTTTCTGAATACACCAACCACCTATCTTCCCTCCTTAAGGGAATTCCCATACAAAAACAATGTTTTTCTAAATTTTTCGTCAACGTCCCAACTAGCCCCAGTCTTCCCCTTGAGGAGCCAAATGTATAACCCACATTTTCTCTAAACACACCAATCACCTATCTCCCTTCCATAGGAGAGCTCCCATACAAAAATGTTTTATTTTATAAATTACGAATATGAAATTAGTAACTATTTTATTATTAGAATTATAATTCTTAATTAGTGAAGATATTTATTTATTCCCAATTAAATAATATAAAATTTATTTGTAAGGAATATTTCTTTCGGTGCCTTGCTGGCATTGCAAATATATTAAAATTTTAATTTAAGTGATTTCCATTCTTGGTTTTCAGCTTCTGGCAAATAGTGATGTAAAAATCTATTTTAGTGTGAACGACCATGTGATTTGTGCATGTATTTTAAACTATTTAGCGTGTTATGTTTTTTTTTTTTATTATTATATTGTTCGAATCATAAAGGCGTCATAATGTCTAATGGTTCATAAATTGCCGCTTTTATTTTACAAAAATTTTCCAAAATTGTTATCAAGTTCATAATGTCTAGCAAATGTACGAGTACATATACAAACCAAAAAATATCTCTTGGCAATAAAGTTGATTGTTTGTTAAAATGTTTATGCTTGTTGTATTTGTTGTTGACAAGTAAATTAATTAATCATATCATAAGTGTTGTAAAAATTTCGCTGCCTTCAATTGTTATTTGAAATATGATATCATTTCATTTCTTAAGCAAAAACACTTGAGACGTTTATTATTACAGAGGAGTTTGGCTATTACAACGCCGGCGTTCCCTGTACTGGAGTGCTCGAATACGGGACAGAGTATATATAATATATAAGATACTATTTGTTTATTTGTAGTTTATTTATAAAAAAAAATAAAATAAAATTTTGTTAAATAAACATTAAAAGAAAAAAACGCCGGCGTTCCCGACTGGGCGATCTTGGCCGTTGTTAAAGGGAGCTACAGTTCGTTCTTTTCTTTTTTACTATTATTACAAAATTCATGTAAAATTTTTAATTAAATTAAAAATTTAAAAAACCCCCAATACATCTAGAAAAGATGTAATATCTTCTATATGGCTGGACCGATTTTTTAAAAACATAGCTAAGAACCCTCTCGATCAAGTCGCCTTTCAAACAAAAAAAAAAACAAAATCAAAATCGGTCCAGCCGTTTGGTGTGTACCAGAGAACGACAAAAATCACGTATTTTCTGATTTAATCATACTATAAATTTGTTATTCACTTTTAATCATGCAAAATAAATCAACATTGAGTAAAATCATCATCGTAATGGTGAACGATTCATTTAAGTAAATGTGAGTCGAGTGATCGAACATGTTTTATTCACATCATTCATCATACATTAAACTTTTGTTCACATTTAATCATGCAACAAAACTTAATATTGAATAAAATCAGAATCATACTTACGAACGTATCGTTTGGTTAGTTGCAAGTAATTTCATACATGTTTTATTCAAATTTTTTATATAATCAGGTTTTCATGTTGAATAAAATCAAAGCAGAGGAATTATGAAAAATATTATTGTTTTAGTCAAAATCAGTAAGCAAACACTTTAAAAAGAAAAAATGGAAAACGACCAGGAAAAGACTAGATCGTCTCTCGTTAGAGTATTATGCGAAAGACTAGCTACTAATATTAAATATATAAATATTAATACATATGTATATAAAGAGATGGAATCAAATTTTTATACAACGAAATAATTTTTGTTTGAAATATTTATACGATGAAATAACATGTATAAAAGTTGTAAACTTAATCAATTTACACGCTATATGACGTTACATATACTCAACAACGTTGATAAATTTGAACGTATTTTGTGCAAATTTCTTCACGATAGAAACAACATTTTCACGTTGTATACCACGGTGTCCGCTGCTTTTGTACAAAATGCCCCTGTTTTGGGTGTTCTGTATAGGTATATAAATTGCTAAATTCATAGTACATAAAATTCCCTTGTTTCTAAAAAATCATCATCACTTGATGTATACGCGCTCATACGCGCTCATTTTTGCTTTTTTGATTTTATTCATCATACAAATATTTGTTGATAATCAGAACGAACGCTTTTGCCTACTTATTTTATTTTTCATCAAAATAATCATGACCGAACCGAATTGATTGGTATGATGCGACACATGTTTAAAATCGTAGAGCCAACAACAACCGTATGATTGGAATGATTAAAAAGCTGCAACGATTATGTATGTTGGAACAAGTTTAAATGTATGAACACAAAGGCATGCTTTTAGGATATGGATTACGTATGAATATTTTAGAGCTGGGTCCAACTCGTTCATTCGTTCATTTTTGCCACAAACCTATGATCAAACCCATTTAAATTACATGGGTTCGATCAAAGGTTTGTGGCAAAAATTAACGAATGGACGAGTTGGACCCAGCTCTAGAATATTTTTTCAATCAGATTTTGTCGTTCTCTGGTGTGTACGTGGACACGGAATTAAAATATATATTTATTTTAAAAAGAACATATACGGCCTGGCCCACTATGTCGAGAAGAAAGTTTCTATCGCTTACTTATATTGAAAACAAAAACAAAATAAGAGAATTTATTTTCAATGTAAATAAGCGAAAGAAACTTTCTCAGCCCATATTTTTTTTTTTACTTTCCATGTTTTCTAATGTTTCTTCTCTTAAGCATAGTACTCTGTTCGAAGCTGCGAAAAAATTTCAGCAACATTGATTATTTCGCGTGAAAAATTTGACATGTACTAAATGTAGCCCAACTTGCGGTTTTTTTTAATAAATTTCTCGCGTTTATTGCTTGAAAGTATGCAAAATTGTTAAAATTCCGTGCGAAAAAAGTACTGCTCATGTTTTTTCGCAGCTGAAAAAAATGATGCCAGAGTCATATTGCATGGAAAAACATTCTGCCAGATACATTTTACGTGTTTTTCGCAATAAAAACAGAGTACTACTTTTGCAAGTTTATTTCGCAAATATTTCATACCAAATACTTTTATATTTATGTAGTTTGACAGCATTTCGCACGAATTTGTGAACATAGTACCAGTACTTTACGGTTGATTTATTTTTACTTTTTATAAAGCGAGTGCAGCCAAGGGAACATATTGAGCTATACGTTAAACTCAAGATTAATGTGTAAACGAAAACAATTTTCCTACGCCACTATTAATAAACGATTTCTTAAGGTTAAGCTTAATTTAAAGTAGGAATTTTGTATGCTTTAACTTTAACAATAGTTTATGAATACCCCAGTTGATGTTTTACTGCGGAATCATTGTATGTGTATGTATTTTAGTTTCAGCTGGTGGATTTTTAATTTTTATACACGAGTATTAATAAAAAAAGTATGTAATTTTCTTTTGTTTATTCGAATATCACAATAAAAAATTTTTGGTTTTTTTTTCGATTAAAAAAAGTCAGAACTTCTGTGTACTCGTACATGGATAGTACAAATAGATAAGAGTATAATTTTGTTTTACTTTTTCTTTTTTCAAATAAAATAGAATCGCCTGTTAAGTGTGTGACTTATTTTAAATTTGTTTATACAGTGTGGTTGAAAAAGATGGGAAAAATCTGTAGTGAACTTCCTTTAAACGAAGTCTTAACATGAGCTTAGAAAAAAAACAGGCATATGCATGACTGTGTGCAAATTTTTCGCTTAAATGAAAATGAGTGTAATAGAATTTTTTTATAGTGAAATTTACCAGAATTATTTTATTTATACTCCGTAAATTATATTAATATGTTCTGGGTCTTTATGAATATTGAAGTGGAATAAGCGATGTCCATCTGTCCCTCTGTCTGTACATGAAATCGGTTTTGCGAAGTTTCCAGAAGAGCTATAAAAGTGGTCCTACATAGATGGGTATTGAAAAATCAGCAAATTCAAAATCATGGTTCCAGGGCTGGAAAATGTAATCTTTTTTTTTTTTGGTATATAAAAGTAACTATGTTAAGTTTTATGTTATTTTCTTATACTTCAGGAAGAATTAAATCGATATAAAAAAATCAATAACACGGTTCCAGGGTTGGACCATTGAAACGTTTTGAAAGTAACCAACTAAAACAAATTTTTTCTTTTTCTTTATAAATTAAACATATCTTATATTTTAGAAAGATAGAAATTGTTATTAAAGATCAGAAACAATAAAAAAGGATGGTTCCAGGGATGGAATGTTTAAACTTTTTTTTGGTACATAAAAGTAATTTTTTTTTTATTTTTCTTTAGAAACTAAACACATTTTATATTTTAGAAAAATATAATTTGATACTGAAAATAGGAAAAATCATAAAAACTGCTCCAGAGCTGGAAAATTTTTACTTTTTTCTTAGCTATATAAAAGTAATTAAATAAAACAAATTGTTTCTTTGTTAATTAAACATATCTTATATGTTAGAAAGAAGGAATCCAAATTAGCGAAGCTACCCAGAGTCCTCGGCAGGAATCGAACCTGCAACGCTCTAATTATTAGACTAGTGTGCTGCCTATTAGCCAAAAAGAGACTTTTGAAATAGAATTTGTCCTAATTTTGGCCATACGTTAGGTTAGGTTAGGTTAGAAGGCTGCTGGTAAGGAAGGGTGAAATGTAGAGTCCAGCTCACGTGGGTCCAATGCAATGATCCCTTTGTGCTGCCTGTTAGTTGAAGAGAAGATAGTCAGAGAGTGTGATAGGGAAGAATAGTGATAGAGTAGACAGGTGATGAAGGAACAGATGAAGGAGGAAAGCTTCATTCTTTTACAACTCTGCTTTTTTGCACGCTTTTTGATAATGCAGTGTTGCAGCGCGTTCTGGTGTTAAATGAGGCGTATTAAATTTTGAAGCTGTGTTTAGTAGCCATTTTTATTTTATTGGTTATTTTACTTCGTCAATGATTCTGCTACACAACGAAGGAGGGCGCTCTGATGTTACATTAGGATTAGTATCTGATGAAGTCGGTGTAGTTTTTAGTGACCAGTGCCTTATGCCTTCATCACTAGAACTTTGCCCACAACAACTGATACAAAGGACACTAATGCACATCAGAAAAATGCGTGGTGTTGTTATTTTTAATGACTGTCAGAGACCGGGCTCGAACCCAGGACCTTTTGTTTTGTAGTCAACGTGCTAACTACTTCAGCCAACGCCACCCTCTAATTTTAGCCATGTGTACTAGTTTTACTCTTTACATGTTTCTCTATACATATATTCGATGGGTACAACACACTGTGCAAGAATCTTCAGCAACATTTACTTCAAAACACTGCAAATCTCAGTTTTGATGCAATAATAATAATGTAGTGTCTAAATCTTAAACTCGGAGAAAATCTTTGCCAGACACTTTTAATTAACTTCAAAATAAACAAAGAAAGTGCAATAATAATTTTATTTAAAGAACTCTCTAGAAATAATTATTCAATAATATTATTTTGCACATTTGCCAAGCAAAAGAAATCGTTTTTTTTTTTTGTTACTTCATTTAATCTAACTTTAAATTTGAGACCTTCTTCGCATTGAAATTGCAAATAATATACTAAATTCCTATTGGAAAAATTTTGTACGATTGTTTGTTGTTGTTTTTTTTTGGTTCTACAAAATATTCCATTAAATCAAAATCGTTCTATGCTCGATCGATCTCAACAATCGGTCTGACGGTGGTCTAGATATTTTTGTGTTTTTGTTTTTCAATAACAAATACTCTTAGCAACACATACATAAATATCAGTTTGTAATATTTTATAAGCGATTAGAAACAAATTTGTTTTACTCAACCAAATTTTAAAGGCATTTTGAGGTTTCGTAAATGAATATTGGTTTTTTCCTTTCGACATACGAATGTTAAATTTTAAAATAAGATTGATATATAAATACATATGGCACATTTATGGCAACATAGACATAACTCAAAATAGGAGATTTTGGAGTTAAAAATGAGGAAACAAAATTATTATGTTATATTTCAGCTTGTATAAAAACTTCATTAATTATTTATTTATTAAATTTTTCACTATTTGCTTTTACGTTTGATAGAAAATGGTAGTACATATTTTATTTTAAAACCAAACACAAAAATCTTTGCTTACGCCACGCAAACAGCTGACAGATAATAACAAAACTAATGAGCCTGCGTAATGCGCAGTCTTATACCCCTTTTGCACACGCAAAGTTTACTTTGCAACGTCTTAATTCAGCTGTGTGAAAGACAGAGGTAGTAGTATAGTCTCTTTCTGTCTTTCTCCCAGCTGAATTAAGACTTTGCAAAGTAAACTTTGCGTGTGGAAAAGGGGTGTTATCACAGAATGACAAAACTAATGTTTTAAGTACTCTTTGAGTATTGACCGTCAAACAACTGTAAATGAATACGTTTAACCATAAACAGGCAACAACTACGTTCGTACACATTCCTTAGATTACTTAGCACAAACGACTATAAGAAAAATGTATCAGCTACCACCATACTCATAAGTATAAAAATACTCTGAGTATTTATGCGACTACACATGAGTACATACAGTAGTTTTTTTATTTGCACAACCTTCAAGTATCACTGGTGCCAGAAAATTGAATTAGTTAAACGCTAGAATGGCAACTTTGTTCATTGCATCACATGGATGGAAAATTAAATTTCATTATTCTACACTGTGCTAAAAACGTTTGTAAGTTAACACTTTTAGGGCTTAACAAATTAAAAAAGATCAGTTCATTAACGATTTTCGTTTGCAAATTTTACAACAAAAAAAAAAATTCAGAAATAATATCAGTTGTTTAGAGGTTTTATTTATTTAAAATTGTAACTCCTAATAATCTGATAAATGTTTTCAAACAGTCAAAGCACATTTTTCATTGCATTTCATATACACAAATGTATACAGGGGCGTATGTTGAATAAATACTCTGAGTATGAGGAATATATTTATTTTATCCAAGTAAATATCCATACTTTGAGTATGACAGAAATTCCATATTCACAATACGCATCTGTATTTCTTTTTATAGTTGTTAGAGTACTTAAGTTTTTCTCATGAATGAAGTGTAGTACTTATTGCCATTCTCTGATTCCAATAATGCAATATTATTATTATTAATTATATTTTTTAAATATAATTAAAATATTGCAATTGAGTTTAAACTAATCAATATTGCGAAAGTTTACAACTGAAAATATCTGCTTTAAACCAAATAAAATGCATATTATCAAAATAACACTTTTACAAATATTTACTCGTATGTTATCATTTGAAAAATAATTAAAATATTCGTAGAAATGTACACTTGAATGTATGCGTGTATGTACATATACATATATGAATGTATATTTGTACGTATTTAGGTAAGTAATTATGTAAGTACTCTGTCGGAGAATGTGTGGTTGACTACAAAAATAATTAACTTATAGTGAACTTTTCTTAGGCTGACTAAAAGCTAACTGCAATGTCATCCAGAACACATCCAAAATTAATTCTTAAGTTGAGTACGTAATCGAATTTGGTGAGGTTTAACAAATTTATTCTCAGCTACTTTGAAACTGATTTCAGTTTTATATTAACATTTTGCTATTATTATTTTAGATGGTACCTTGAGTACACAACGTGTGATGATACATGTTCGAACCCCAGAAAATTTTTTTAAATTTACTGACTTCAAGTTAGTTGAAAATTAATGCAGAGTGAGACAATTGACTACAGCCTAGGACATCGCAATGTTAAAATAGTCAGTTGATTACATTGAAAAGTAATCCAAGTGTCAGTGAGTACTAGTTGCGAAATAGTTAGCTTAAAGTTAGTTTAAAGCTAAGGGAATTTCCGACAGGGTATGTATGTATGTAAATACAATTGACATTCGATTTTGTATTGAAAAAAAAAATAATAATAATTGCGTTTCTAATTCAGAATGCAAAAATTTTAAATCAAAACTTATTAAGCATGTACAAACATGTGTTCGTATAATTTAGTGGCAATAAGGAATAAAAGCTCTTAAGTCTACTTAAATTAAGATAATTACACTATTTAAAATTCGCATATTAAATGCTTACCAGCAAAAAGTTCCAATTTATTTGGCTTTTTAATGGAGTTATAGCAGAAATATATAATTTATCTCACTTCATTTCAAAACTATTAAATTATTTGGCATAACAAGTACTCGTATGCTTGCAACGTATTTAAAATTACAATCATAATTATGTATATAAATTAACAATTTACATGGTCCCGCTCAAAAGTAATACAATTTAAAGCAATAGGAATATGTTTAAAAAGAAACACACTGAAAGCTTAAAGGTTTTCTTCTGGAAAAGTACAAAATCAGACTTAAGCACTTTACCTTATTAGCGCAGAACGATGCATGCATATAAATATGTACAGTAGTACGTAAGTATGTGTGTATGTACATATACATACATTTTCGTGTTGAAATTGTGAATCGCATTACTCGTTCTTAATCAGTTTAAACCATATTCTCGTTATCACACTTCTTTCTGTTGTTCCTGGCAAAACTCGAAATACATACAAGCACGACACTTTCACGCGATCAATAAATGTAAAAAAAAATACTTACACACATACATATTTATATAAAAAAATATGACTGATATCTCCGCCGAAAATGCAGAGCAAAACAAACGAAATAAATTAAACAAAAATCGTGTTTGTTTGAAATAATCATACATTTCAAGTTCAAGGGTCTTGAAATATGTAATGAGGCGGCTTTAAATTTAACTTAGAAGTCTTTTCATCGTTCTTATTTATAATTGCTGAATTCACAATCCTTGTTGTATTGCTTGAAGTTGTATTTTTAAAATAAATTTTCCATTAAAATATCTCTAAAGAGAAACAATTAGAAATTTTGTTTGATATTGTGTTTTCACAATACAACTTTAAACGATACAACAATACAATTATCGAAGAATTAGTTTTTACTTTCTGTTCTGTTACGAATCAGCTGACTCTTTTTTGTTTATAGAAATCTAATACCAGTCGCTAGTTTTTCTGTTTCAATCTGTTCTGTTTCGGTTCAACCTGTGAAAAGCAAAAAATTGTTAAGTAAGTGACAGCATAAATTAAATAAAAACATTGTGAAATAAAAAAATTTAATTTTGAAAAGAAAAACATAGAATTATATTAAAACATAACAATGGACGATGCAAAATTCATCACTTTAGTGGAAAATTGCGACCCTTCTGGTCAGAAACAGCTGATAAGTTACTACAGAAAAAGTAAGTACGCAATTTTAGAAGCAGAACGGCACAGCACAGAACAGAAAGTAAAGACTACTGAAGCCTTAGACTTTCAAAAAATTCTGCTAGATGCTTTCTGGCAGAATTTGTTGAAAATAAAAAAATTTTAATTTGTTATAGAGGATTTATCCGTAAATGTACATGTATTGCAGGCTAAAGGTTCCCTTCCCTCCCTGATGATCTCCACTAGCAACAGTGAAATGCTCATAGGATCCAGCTAACCCCTCAATAATCAAATACAAAATGTATTTTTAATAAAAATATATTTTACTGAATAAGTAAAATAATATTTTGGGATTATAGTGCGTAAAAATTTTTTTAACGTAATTGTAACATTTCCAAAAAACACCAATTATTAACTATTTTATATTTGTATGTGCTATAAAACTACCTGTAAATATTAAAGGCCGTGATACACTAGCCTACACGATCGTGCGATTTTTGAGAAAATACAGCCCTGGTATGATGGAGTCTATGAACATTTTCAAAAGACAAAAGCAATTCATCATATCAGGGTTGTATTTTTTCGTAGATCGCGCGATTGTGTAGGATAGTGAATCATGGCCTTAATAAGTTTGTATAAACATGAAATTCAAAGCCTTTTCAATAATTAATTCTACATTTATATCTGGCATTATACTTTTATTCTGTAGCACATTTTAGCAGAATTTTTTACCGATTTAGCATTCGCTCATCATCATTTTCTGGCAACACTGATCCAGATATATAACATGTGTCACAAATATTTAAAATGCTGTCGTATACGTTCTTATTCTTGTATATGCATATCGATAAAAAAAATCTAGTATTTTCACAATTCAGTCTCATATTCATATTGTGTAAGAATTTCGTGAGAAAAAAAATAAAATATTCTCTTTCCATTAAGCTGTGTGTAAATTGAAAACTTGAAACTCCTTTTCTGTAAAACTAATTTTTTTTTTTAGTTATGACGTTGTTGCGCTAAATGGACGACATGTAGATGCCAGATGATGAAAGTTACTTCGAGAGTATTAATATAAATAAATGAATATCAACGTGCTTTTAATAAGCCAGTACTGTCAAAAAACGTACAAAAACTTTGATTTTTGCATCCCTGCTCTATAAAAATTTTGCAGGTGAATGAAAACTGTAAAGAAAAAATTCAAAAAGAATATAATATAATATATAATATAATTATATATTGTACTAAGAATATAATATGAAGTAACGTTACATAGTATCCCATAACATATTATAAAATAATTAGTTGAGGTTTTGGCGTGCCATAATCATAACCATGTAAACCAGCTGCATTCGAGGGACATTCTTAATTATAGGTATCAGTTAAATTTTTCTGCCATAACTATAACAAAGTTATTGGCACATGAATTAATTCATTTTTGTTTTGTTTTTCTACACAAAATTTGTTGATTCAATAATGTACTTGAAAAATAATCAGGGGTTTCATGAGAATGTTCAAAAGTCTTGCAAACTGTGCAATTGTGCATTTTTACACTCTCGTAAATAAAATGTCAAAAACTGTATAGAAATTTATTTACACAAATCTGCTAAGTTTGCCAAATAATTTTGACTCGTAAACTTAAGCTGTGCAATTAATTGTGCATTTTGTAAACAACAACTTCTTGCTTTTTTTGGATTTCTTTAGGCATTTTTGCACACACCCACACACACTTTTTTATTATTATAGGAATATATAAATATGTTTTTAAATTATAAATTGCTTGAAATTTTCTTATTTTATTTTTATAAAATGAAATTTTTGTCGTTTGTTACAAATTTACATAAACTGTTTGCGCAAAAGTTCAAAAGGGGCTTCATGAAACAAGGCTCGCAAATGTGCCCAATTGCACAAATGGCAATTTGAAGAGTTCTCATGAAAACCCTTAATGTATTTGAAAATTTTAGTTGTTGTTTTGGTTAAGCAACGTCTATATGCATTTCGTTCTTGCTTATGGAACTCATCAGTAATATATACATACTCGTATGTAAGTGACAAAATAAACAATAGCTGACTATAGATATGATACCATAAACCGTGGACAGTAGATGCGATTGTGGCCTTATGTAAAGTATATATGACACATCTAATTGAACATTTATTCAGGTATTTAATAGAAATCGAAGCAACTTTAAAACTCTAATGATTAATCTCGAACGATTCATTTAAAAATTTTCAAATATTTGCGATTTGTATGAGCTTAGTTCCATTAATTTGTAACCAGAAGTCGCGACGCGTCGAACACGTGCAAAACCGTTGTAGTTGGATAAAACCTTTAACATATTTCTTGTTTGCTTAATCGAATGTAATTAATTAATTACTAAATAAAGTTTTTTTTGCAAAATCTTATTCAAAAACTTTTTAACTCAAACAATGGACCACCTTAATAAATACCCTACCACAAATGAATGCTGCTATAAGTGTGTGTGTGTGTGTGTGTGTGTATACATTAGATATGTATTCGTAATTTAATTTAATAAAACCGCTACCTTAATCAAATTAATTACAAACATCATCAAAAAAGGCTTATCTAGAAACCATAAATTAATTGAAGAATGCCTCCCACACAAACTAAGAAACATTTCGTCGTAGATTCTCACACAAAAATTAATGACATGTTAAGAAATTTGTCGAACTAATAAAAATTACAAAATAATTGAAATAAATTAAAGAAAATCAAAAGCAATAAACAACGATAATTAAACAAGAAAAGAGTTTTATTTTTTGCCATTTTATACAAGTCGATTGAAAAAGGGAGGGGCTTCTCTTACATCTACAAGTTACTCTGTAAAGTGAAGTAAAATAGTACAGGGGGAAAACGCCATATGGAGAAGAACGCTTCGCTTCAAATAATTCCATCATTTTCTCTTTCTATCTTTTTTTTTCAATGCAATAATTTTCTTAATATGCAAATTACAACTGTAAACAATAGTGATGAACTTTGTGTGATGGCAGATGACTTCGAACAGACTTGTCGTATGGATTCAGTGTAAAGACCACGTCTTGAGAGTAAATTTCTTATACTGCGTATGATCTGCAAGTGGAGATACAATTGAAAATTAATTATAAATAATTTGGAGGCAAATGTTAAAAAAACAATAAGAAACATAATTAGTGGGGATATGTAGTGTTGCTTCATTTTTAATTTAAGTTTGATGTATTAACATTTCTAACGCAAAGGTATCGACATAATTAAAAATTATTTAAGGAACAGTACTTTACTGGTTTAATGAACTATGACTATAATATTAGAAGTTTTCGTTAATTAGGAAGAAATTTAATTTAGGGAATTCTGGGAATGCGATTAATTTTTATTTCTGCAACACTGCAGTTGCGTTACAACGAACTCCCATGGATCTGCTAGTTTTATTTGTTACGTGCAAAGTTAGCTGGAGTAAATTTTATTGACAATTTAAAGAAAGTTACTGAACATAATTCATGTTATATTAAAAAAATATAAATTTAATTATATCAATTAAATTTTTAATTAAATCAATTAAATTGTTAATTAAATCAATTAACTTTTTATTTGAATCAATTAAATTTTTAATTAAATCACTTAAATATTTAACTGCATCAATTAAATTTTTAATTGGATCTATTAAGTTTTTTTAAGTGAATAAATTAAATTATTAATTGAAAATATCATTAGTGAATGTATTTTTGATCAGTGTCCTCTTGTATATCATCATGAATAGATTGACGAAAGAATAATCGCTATCCAATTATTCATATCCTGAAAATCAGCCACCAGTTCGTGCAACTTATGGACGATATTTTATCGCTAATTGTTTGCTTAACGGGCTGCTTAACAAATCAAATTGTCGCATATGGAGTAAATCCAATGCACAATAGAAACTACAGACTGATGCCATTATTGGACCTTATTTCTTTAAAAATTTAGCCGGAAATCGCGTTACGTTCAATGGAGACCTCGATCAATGATTTTTTGATTGCAAATATAGAATAAATTGATCCAGGCTAGATGTAGTTTCAATAGAATGGTGCTACTTGCCATACGACGTCCACAACTTATCGACAAATTTTATTTCAAGAATTGGACCTGGTCTCCAACCTCGTGCGATTTGACACGTCTCTGGATTATTTCCTGAGAAGCTTCTTAAAGTCACTGGCTTTCGCTGATTAGCCAGCAACAATTGATGTCTTGGAGGTCAACATTTTTCGGTTGTTAGTGACATACGGCCAGCAATGCCCGAAAATCTGTTAAAAATCTATACTTCCGGAATGCGCTTCGTCAAATACAATAGCTGTGTTGGCCATATGCCCAAAATAATTTTCAATTCAATAATTTTTTGGATTAAAATTTAAAGTTCCATAAGGCTTAAAAAGACAGTCATCTAAAAATCTAATGAGAACTCGAATGTAGACAATATTTAGTACTTTTTGATCGGACTGAAAATAGCGACGCAATATAACAATGGAGAAAACTTACATAACTTTTCCTGCCATTCTAGAGCGCATTCACCCATACAGCTTTTTAAACTTTCATTTTACTCAAAATTACTCTAATTATATGTGTATTATCTGATCATTATTTGCCCTGCTCAACATTGAAAAAAAATACTAATAAATAAAATACTTTAAATGTTGCCTTTATATATTATTTCCCTTGACATTTCTATGCACTTGACAATTAGGCTCACATTGTCAATTACACGAATTGCATGCAGTACGAGTAAATGCAATAAATTCATCAATTAACCAATCAGTTAATTGACCTAACTCGGCTCTCCCTCTCTCTTTCTCCCTCTTTTTCTCTCTCTCTTACTTACATCTTGACTTAAACCACTTCGCTCTCGACTCAACACAATTGTATAAATGCTGTGATGCAAATCACTCGAACAGAATGTCAAAACCAAATGATCACTAACAGCTTTTACCACCTGTACGGTGCCGGTGAATTGACTGTATTTATTAAGGGCCACCATGGAACCACGCTGCTCGCCAACATTTGTCCACAGACCCGGATGATTCATGGTGTAATTGAAATTATATTCAATGTTGTCATCTTTTTCGCTCCAAATCAAACGTAAATATCTGGTGTTTAAATGATGTGAATGCCGAGAATTTACAGTCACATCATAACTCTGTCCACCACCATTCGACAGTGATGATGACGACGATGAAGTTGTCCTTGTCGTTGTCGTTGCGGCTGCTGTCATTGTGTCTACTCTTCTATAATTAAACGGCTGATAAAAATCACGCATCTGTGGATTTGAAATGTGTAGAAAAAAGTTGTAGTGAATTTGATATTATTTTTTTTCCGTTTGTTTTATAAAAAAAATCTGAATGGTTAGTTTTAGTTTAAATTAGTGGAATTAAATTATTAATTAAATTATAAGTGACTTGACAGATTGACTATACTAAGTACGATTGTATAGATGATGCATGGAAATATCTAATATTTAATATTGTTACTCACTTGATCTGTGACATCATTTAAATTTATCATGACACAACTATCGTACTGATATACGCCTGGTATATCTTGCGTATGCATTATTATTTCATTACCATACCAGTTGCCAGTTATCTGCGGGATGAGAAAAATATAAAATGGATTAGCTTAAAGTATACACACATACATATGCACACACACACATATATGTATGTATACTCGTATATAATTTAAAAGGTATTTTTGTGTAGATAAGCACAATATAAATGTTTTTTTTTTAATTCTTAGCATAAAAGTGCTAAAAGGCGGTTTAAATTTTCATGAAAACTTTTAGTTTAAGTTCATTTAAAATTGTTCTACGCCATGTTTTTTTAGGAGACCGGAGCACAGACTTCCTTGGGGATTCCATTCTAAGGCGGCTCTCGTAACGTTGCCAATAGGTTTACTTAGAATATGTCCTATCCATCTTCATTTTCTTCTTGTCATTTGAGGAACTATTGGTTCTTCCTTTGTTAGCCTGCAGAGCTCTGTGCTTGAGATTTTATTTAGCCAAAATATTCAACATATTATTCGTAGACACTTGTTTATAAATACTTGCGGCCCTATGCATAATGAAAAGCTAGCATGAAGTTAGCGCAAGTGGCAAAATTTAACATGGTTTCAACTAGTTTTTCCATAAAATTGTACAGTCTCTGTGCTTTAGTGTTTGCCATCAGAAAT
Source organism: Nowickia ferox (assembly GCA_936439885.1). Classification (NCBI taxonomy): domain Eukaryota; kingdom Metazoa; phylum Arthropoda; class Insecta; order Diptera; family Tachinidae; genus Nowickia; species Nowickia ferox. Next base: position 81,701,452 of record OW387024.1, read on the forward strand.
GTTTCGCTTCCATAAAGCAGCGTATATTATACGCAAGTATTGAATATGCGGAACTTCGTGTTTTGTGATACTTTTAGTGCCCTCCACGTTTTATTTAGGCGTCCAATGCTGGGCCTTGAACATATGTATATTTATATACTTATGTTTAATATGCATATACGTGTATGTACATACATACATGTATATTATTATTTCATTAAATTATTAAAGTTGATTTTTAATTCCATTTTAATATATTTTAGCAAGTTTTCAAATTATTCATTTCTGCATTCATCGAATGTTTTTAAAAGCATTATTTGCTCATTTGTCTGATATTCTGCTTAAGTAATTGCCCGTTTAAAAAAGGTTTTAAAAGTTTAAAGGCGCTTAAGCGGGGACTACTGTACTTACACACATATGCACGTACATACATATTCATGTAAGATGCAGCACACTCACTCACTCACTGCATTTGATAATTGCATAATTTAATTAATCAATTAAGATATTAAGGAAGCTTTGTTTACTCTGAATTTATGCAGACAACAAGTATGAATATGTGTTACAAACTATTTTTTTTACATAAAACTAACGCATCGCATTCATTTCCAAACAAAATAAAGTTCACATGAAAGATTAGTACGAGTGCAGAACTGCTGAAGTGCATTGAAAAGGTCATCTCAAGCCAATGCATTTAAATTTTTTCTTTGTTTGAGGCAGCTTTTTTTTTGTGATACAGACAATTTATGTGGGTTAAATTTTAACTTGAAAATAGTTTGTTTTTTTTATTTCTTATTACTAGTTCACACATACTTAAATTGAAAGTTCAGAAGGTGAAGGAAATATATAAGTAGCAGAAATATGCAATTGCATATTTTTTTTTATAGTGACATACATACGAGTACATATGAACGATAAGATATTTTTATATTTTAGATCTTTTTGGGAAGTTTGACACATCGATTTTATTGTGCTCATATTTTGCAAATTCTAAATTTTACATTATCTATACTTTTGCATATTTAAGTTTGACATTTTGAAAATTGTTTGAAGCATTTTGATGCAGTGCCACTGAGTATTAGAATTGAAGAAAGTAACTTGTAAAAAGAGCTACAATCATTTGTGATGCAGGTTCTGTGGGAGAGGGACAACTGTAGTATATTTATTATCAAGTTATTAACAAAGTAATCAAAACAACCAGGAGAAAATGCGTGTTTTGTGTAGAGGCTTTAACTGGTCTCGACCGCAACGGAATTTAGTAAAGTACTTTTTAACCGCCGACCAAAAAAATAATAATGGCTTAAGTCGAAATTTCTTGTTTTGAGATATTAAGGGGTTTGTCTTTTTTTGTGTTTAGTTTTGACATACAATTTTTCCGGTCCACCCATTTAAAAGATATCACATCTTTTCTATATGTCTTCTGTTGAATATGTGTGCTTTGACGCCGTAGCTCTTAATGGTTAGACCAATTTTTGTTTGTTTTTTTTTCGTTTGTAAGGTGACTTGATCTACTAGAATGTAGAAGAAAATTGGTCCAGCCGTTTGGTCTTTACGTCAGGTGATTTTTTTAACCTTTAATTTTTTGCCATTGAAATTAATAGTGAAGAGTCACTATAGGGACCAATTAATCAAGATTTTTTCCGAAAACAAAAAATAATAATTCTAAAGCTGCTTTAACACGACCTGTATTTGACTCATACATATGTAGTTTGCTCTGTCTTTCAAAATCACCAACTTATAGACAACTCATAATTTTTTGCTTTCAAGCTTATATGCTGAATTACATGTGACATAAACTCTCTTTATATTTTTGTAACCACACACACTGCCGTTATGCCAAAACAGATGGTTTGTCAGAACAAAATAGAACGCTTTGTCAGATCTTAATGACGAAACAGAATAAAGTCTGCAACTTCAGGAAAATCGCTCCCCAATTAATAAAGCCCATAATAACATCGTCGGCAGTAACTTCAAATGCTCTCTAATTTTTGTTACATTTTCATTTGTTCTTTTTTTTTTTTTTTTTTGTAGTTTTGTTTACAAAATGTATGAAATTTATTAAAAGTATGGTAACATTTTTGAGAGAATCAGTACTTATATGTGAGAGCATAAGAAAAAACGCCATCAAAATAAAATAGATTCTATCTCACGACTGCTTTCTGCGGCTGCTTTTGTGCCATTTTGTATGGAAAATGTGTTTATGCCGGTATTCTGTTTAATCATTTAAACTGCCGCCTGAATTTTACAGATGCAAATGCTTTCACACGAAAGCGAAAAAATTTGACACGTGAAGTTTTTACACGGCGTCAATGAGAGCACTTAGTTAACTTTTCACGCAGTAGTTTGCTATCAATGCCTGTCAAACACAAACTTAATGACGCAGCTTTTTCAAATCTTAGCAGGAGTCTACTGACAGTTGCTTGTTGGCAGGAGCACTGTTGCCCTTTCATTTAGGAGGAAGGAAATTCAAAAAGTGATAGACTTATGGACCCGCCTTGGACTTATTTTTTTTCAGGCGGAGACCCGCGATAGACAAGGGTCAGACTATCCGAGTGATGCCTCAACACCAAACGCCGAAGTTTCATGTAACCAGCGAGTTTGAAAGACTTGTATATTTATTTCAAAGTAGTATAAGTTAAGTTAGGTTGCATAAATAATGAGAACTGTGTTCCCAGAATCTTAGTGTTATTATTCCCAAAGGAAGTATACGTTTGGTAAGATTCGGAACAGGCTGACGCCCATCTCAGCTGGAAAAAGAAATTGCATTAAATACAAATATTCCCTTGCAAAGTTGTTGCTTTGTGTAAAAATAACTAGTTTTTTGATTGATTAGGAATTGCATCTGTGTATGCTCCATATTCTAGTGTTGCACAGATAACAACAAGCGAATTTTTCGAATTTGTGTAAAAATTTTAAATATATGTATGTATACGAGTATAATATGAATAAGTTTTCTTTTCAACGCATGACAGCGCGAAAGAGATTTTTATTGTTCACTTTTATTCGAGTCATTCAAGTCGAGTCTAGTCGATGTCACGTCAATATAATATCAAAAAACTGGATCTTGTCTACTCGCTCTCGAGAACAATTTGGTGCCATTGAGGGTACATTTCTGTTCCCTAAGGTGTAGAAAATAGCATGGACCTGCCAATAGCAGTCAGTTGTTTTCGACTACGGCTAGACAAGCCCCAATTTTTTGATATTGTACTGACGTGACGCTGATGTTGACAACTGAAATAAAGGTGATTAATAAGTATATTTATACATAAATGTTAATTCATGTTAATTCAACATGATTTACAGTAATCTGCAGATAAAATGTTTCCTTGTGAAATAAACTAGGCCCCTATTATGATTTAAACTTAGTTTTACCAAATTTTCATTATGGATTACAACTTTTTTCACCGTGAGACAGCCGCTTTTTATCAGTTGAGTTTCAGTTTTTATTTCGACTATTGTGTTTTTCCCCGTTTTTTGAACGGATTTGTAAAAAAAACCAGTTTATAGCTTTTACAACATATTTTTGCATTTAAGGGAATAGTTGCAATATTTTTACCATTTTCCAGATAATATTTTGCATTTTGGAAACTCGTTTGTGCAAAAAAAAAAAAAAAAAAAGAAACAAAAATGCGTGTTCTATGTTGAAATTGGAAGCTCTGTTATTTAAGTTGACTTATTTATTATTAATTTATAAATTAACTTTTCACTTGTTTCAGTCTTATCTTGTTTTGCATATAAAATTTTTTATGTTAAATTTTTTAAAAGCATCATTTTAGGGGTTTTATTTTAAGCATCTAAATCAATATTTTCTAAAGCATATTTATGGTTTCCCTTGGTTATTGCAAATAAATTAAAATTCTTAAATTCTTTTGTTGTTATTATTAATTTTTAATTTTGTATGTTTACGCACTTGTTTTATATCCACAGAATGTTGAGGCTTAATATTCAAACACAACATCGATGGTGGATGATGCTGTTGTTGCTTGTTATCGTTCGTATCCGGACTGTCTCGTGACGGCACATAAGTCTCGTATGCAGTATCACCATTGGCGCGTAATGTCATCACAAATAAAACAACTGCGGTAAGTCCGTGTATCATTTTAATTTTTGTTCCTATAAGATTTCTTATCAAATTTTGCACAACAATCATTAAGAATTTGCAATGTTTTCGAAGTACTATGTATTTTTTTTTATTTTTAATTTATAAGTATTTTTGATTTTCTTTCGTTTAACTCTTGCGATCGTGCGATCAGTTAGAACCACAGCGAGATAATAATTTTCTGAACCCAATGGAAAAAACAGTAGAAAGTAATTGACTCAAAGTTTTAAGTATACATACATACATACTCGTACATATGTATACATTTATATAGTTTTAATTTGAGCTTTTTCCATCTGTAAGATGAATTTTATTTTCTGTTTTAAATTGCTTGTAGCGGGTAAATGCGGGAAAATTAACTACACATGCATGCATGTATATAAATGATACATCACCATCATGATCATCATCATCATCATCATCATCATCATCATGCTACTCGTACAACGCCATCAACAATATGTGACAATAAGAAAAAGCAGTAATTGAACTTAAACGAATTGTTTTTATTGTTGCTGTTGTTGTAACGAATATCATTATATTTCATTATTGAACTCAACTTGTGGGGGTTGTTATCGTTGTAGTTGTGTGCACAGTGACTGCTAAACATAAATGATACATACTCGTACACCCGCCTATTGATCGCCTTGTACATTACGCACGTTGACCATTATTAATTTTAAGCTCAAAACAATGATTGAGAAAGAGAGATAAAATTTATTTATCCAAAGTTTCTTATGATTTCTATACATACGTGCGACTCACTTATATGAGTGGAAATTTAGTATCAAAAATCAGTCGATTTTTTGTTTATCAGTCTGATTTCATTCCAAAAAATTAACTTTATTTGCAATAATTGTAAAGCACCGCTAGAGAAAGATTATATTTAGTGGATCGATTAAAAAAATAAGCCCTTAATCCAAACAATATTTCATACTTATCTAAATAAACAATTTTACTTTTCTATAAGAAAAGTGTGCTGTTACACAGTACAACTTTTCTATAAGAAAAGTGTGCTGTTTCACAGTTCAACTTTTCTATAAGAAAAGTGTGTTGTGTCATAGTTCAACTTTTTTATAAAAAAAGTTTGCTGTGACATAGTCCAAATCACAGTTCAACTTTTCTGTAAGAAAAGTGTGTTGTGTCACAGTTCAACTTTTCTATAAGAAAAGTGTGCTGTGTTACAGTTCAACTTTTCTATAAGAAAAGTTTGCTGTGACATAGTCCAAATTTTATCTGAGAAAAGTGTGCTGCCACAAAGTTAACCGTCTTATCTACAATATAGAGTGATGCCAAGCTAGCAGTTTCTTTTTAAAAGAACAGTGTGCTGCCATACTGTCTTTTCTATAAAAACAGTGCGCTGCTATACCGTCAGCTGCCTTTTCTATATGAACGGTCAGTCATGATTTCTATAAGAACAGTATGCTGCCGTACAATCGGTCATCTTTTCTGCAGAGCACAGTTTGCTGACCCACAGTAAGCCATATTTGCAATAGCAACAGTGTCCTGCCAGATAGTTATCAATCTTTTCTTTAAGAATAGTGTGCTGTCAAACAGTAGGCCATCTTTTCCATAAGAAGAGTATTATGCCATACACTTAGCCATTTTTTCTGCAAGAACAGTATGTAGACATCTTTTCTATAAGAACAGTGTGATACCGTACAGTTTCAAAGTGCCTCTGGCAGATTTTACTTTCCTATAAGAAAGGTGTGCTGTGACACAGTATTGAGTAAGGGGCCATCCATATATTACGTAACGCCCTTGGGGGGGGGGGGGGGCTTCGAGTTTTGTTATGATTTGTTACGAGGGGGTAGGGGGGGGGGGGTCTGTAAAATTGTTACGTAACATAAATTTTACTAATTTCGTACAAAAACACTTCGATTTTTCATTTATTTATATATTTAATTTATCAAAGAAATACATAATAAATCAAGAATCATGAGTGTTAAATAGATATGTATAAATATATGCATATACATATGTATGTACATAAATACATAATTGTTATTATTTATATTTTGCAAGCTTATTTGATTTTTGTCTACGCACTGTGTTAGTCTAACAGAAAATAAAAATAAAGGAACAAAAGGATTCGAATTCCCGAATATTCGTCCATTCTCAATTACTTGCATTTTCCCATAAATAAAATAAATAAATGCATAAACCCTAAACGAAACTTAAGAAAATGCCATAAAAATATTTGTATATTAGTTTGTAATAACTAAATAAAGAAATTTACTTCAATTCAAACAAAAAGTTATTTAAAAATACATAGATATGTATGTGCATGAATTAAATTAAATTTTTTTTTTAATAAAAACTTAATAAAACAATTTAAATTTTTTAAAGTTCTTGTTACGTTATTGTGAGGGGGGGGGTCTAAGAATTGTTACGATCTGTTACTAGGTGGGAGGGGGGGGTCAAAAATCGGGAAAAATGGCGTTACGTAATATATGGATGGCCCCTAAATGAGAGATGTGTCCTAATGTAGATCAAAGAGTAAATACTCGTAAAGGTTTAGTTTAAACTGACTTATTTTTTATTTTTTATTTTTTTTGTACAAAAATATTTGTTTTATACTAACATGAACTTATATCTACATATATATCGCCATCTAAAATCCAAAAAGCTGTAGGAGCCCTTTTTCTCTTTTTACAGGAGAAGTAAAACCATATAAATTTAAAACTATTTAGTTCCGCATAGTTTGAATTTTTGTTCAAGGGCGTATAAATCTTGCTTAGTTACATCATATGTATTTATGTAATTTAAAATTCGTTTAGGTAATTTTAGTTAGTTACAGCTTTTGCAATTTTAGGCGACGATATGTATGTATGTATGTATGTATTGTGAGAATTAGAAATAAATTCGAGTTTCGCTCCTATTCAAGAGAAAAAAAAACATTATTCTATAGTTTGCCTTGCTGCAATATTAGATTAATTTTCTCATAAATCCAGTCAATATATTTTTCAACGCGTACATAAACACCAGGATGATTGGCGTAGCCGCAATGTTGACCCCAAGAAATAATGCCATACAAAGTTTCTCCGTCTGAAAAAATAATATTAAACATGAGCATTATTATTAAAAATTCAGCGTGCCGTTCCTTTTTTATGATTATACCTTCATCCGAACAAACTAAAGGCCCGCCCGAATCACCATCGCAAGCATCGGCAGTTTCATCTAGAAAACCGGCGCAAAACATGCCTTCTGTCATGGCATTCGCGTAGACATTTTTCTGGCTACAAACCTCATCGGCTAAAATGGGCACTTGAGCAGAACGCAAAATATTTGAGGGAGCTGCAATGTGAAAAATTATCAAAATATTAGTCCATTGTAAAAATAGGCTTTAACTTTTTACTTGAAGTTCCCGATTTAATCGAACCCCAACCAGATATAGTGCACATGCGATTCGTTTGCAAACCAGCTGATTTTTCCGGCAGGCAAATAGGCTGCACGTAGTCATTAAAAACCACTGGGGTCTTCAGCAATATTAAGGCTATATCATTGTTCATATGTTTTTGGTCGCGGAACTTTTCATGAATATACCAATTTTCAATATTGGAATCGACCTCTGACGATTCGGCTATATTGGCATAATGGTCACCCATGCGCACAAAGTATGAGCCCTTGGGATAGCCGGCTAGACAATGTGCCGCTGTTAGAACCAACTTTTTGGAAATAATGACTGCGCCACACCAGTGACTCGATATGCCCCCACGTCCCCTGGTGCGAATAGTAGCCTGCCAGGGATGACGTCCACGCTTCGCTATAGTGCCATTTACAACCCTTTCTTCGGGATGCTCATATTCATCAATCAAGTTCGACTTGAAATGGCCACATTTCTTTTGGCTACGCACCGCTTTGCTCGAGCGTTGCCAGAGTCCTTGATATAAACCCAAATCATCCAGTTCGGTCTGTTCAAACTGTAATGAAGACTCTAAATCTTGGTCTTGTGTTAGAGAATCATCGGTATGAGGCTTATTCGCTTTATTATGACTCAATTTGGGCCCTGCTGTGCATTTTATACCCACATCCTCGGTATGATTACAATTGTTTTCGCCCCACGACCAATGGCTGCATTCATCAATTGTTGTCTCATTGCCGAAACAAGATACTTGATCTAACCAAATGGGTCCACTGCCAGGACCATATATGTTCTTTACGATTTCCTATAAAGATAGTTATCAGTAGGCACATACACTTAAATAAAAAAAATAAAAGCTAATACAACTTACTGCTTTGCCATATAAACCAAAAGAATTGCAGAAAACTTGAGCTTCCTTCAAACCGAAGTCGTCATCACATACCGTACCCCATTCGCCACGGTAAAACACTTCCAATCGTCCTTCGTTGGGGCTGCGTCCGCCTTCCAGACGATACTTGATCGGAGCCTTGAATCACATTTCATTATTGACAATTTCATTATACAGATTCATTTCATGACATCACTTACATTACAAACTTTGTCACTTTCATCCGAACCATCCTCACAATCTGGTGTTACGTCACACAAGAAAGCTGTTGGTATACACTCTTTGGAGTTATTGCATAGCCAATAGTTATCGGGGCACTTGAGTTGTGATACTTTACAAACTACACCCACTACTTCATCGGGGCCGCAGTTATTTACGCCCCAGCCCTTGAAATCGCATTCCCTCAGGGAAGTCTCATTTCCTTTACATTCCACCTCATCCATGGCAAAATATACGTTAACATCACTGGGTGGGTAATGCGAATTGCCACGCACCTCCATGGCACCCATTTTGAAACCCAATTCGCGGCACACAACATCAGCATCTCGCAAACCAAATTTGTCATCGCAAACGTAACCCCAATTGCCCAGAACTAAAATGTGCCGTAATTAGTACATGTATGTATGTGAATATTAAATAAAGACTTTTAGAAATTACTTTTGACTTCCACTCGACCCATGTGGGAACTTTGACCTCCCGTCAAACGCAACTCGTAGCCTAAATGTTCGCACTCTTGCTCATCTTTGCGATTGCCACAATTATTGACGCCATCACATATCTGGAGGGGAAAAAATTGGGATGAAGCCGCCATGATTTAAAAATTCCTTATAATTCAAAAAAAAAAAAAAAAGCAGTTTGGCAGAAAACGAGTTTGAAGTTTTCAATTTACACACAACTTCATGGAAAAATAAATTTTTTTTCTCTCAAGAGATATTTGTATGAAATTTTTACAAAATATGAGGAACGATGTGAGGATTGCTCCTGTATCACTAACTCGAAAATTACATTTTTTGAGTTATGACGTTCTTTGAGTAAATAAAATCGGAATAATACCAACAACAATAAGATCCCTCAGGTTGATTTTATTTTATATTACATCAAATCTTGATGGGCAACTTTTGAATTTATCGGATAGGGAGGAAGAGAGAAAGAGGAAAAGGTCATGAACAGTATAGCCATTATATTTTCCTCTCTCATGCATAAACCAAAGAGTTGTTCAACAAAAATTGCTGTGCATGAACATGACTTAAAATTTTCAATATAATTGTGGGCATGCCGCGTTCTATAGGTCTGATATCTATATAATCGCCGCAGCAACTTAAATTAAAAATCCTTTAATAAGATCATCTAATGGTATGTCATACGAAGGAATAAGGAGGCCAGTTACTAAGTCCATTTCGTGTATCAGCGTTTGGAAAGCTCACGTCTGAAGTTATTATTGTGACTCGGTATGGGACATCGAGAAACCCTTGAATTCAATGTATTGATTGTATGCAGCACTTGTACTTCAAATATAAGTTAGGCAAGGTTGACAGTCACAATCCCGGACTCACTTAAACCCTTCTGGTCGATTGTGTTACCGTCGAACCAAGCAAAGCTTAATATAAAGGTACTTTTGTGTTCCTGTTCATCAATGGCAACGCCAGAAAGTTCTCGGATCTGAGGAGCATCATTCAAGAAATGTTCTACACTTTCCTCTTCATTATTTCTTGGGAGCTACGTCAAAAGTCATTGTGTTCCACCTTTAAACTTTGTCCATGTCTACCTATAAGACATTGTCGGTTAGCACGGACACTGGAATCTAACAAGGAATAGTTCGGTAAAACATTTTAATGTTCTCATTCCTCTTCGCACTGGTCTTTTTTGAACCTTTCGAACAAGGGAAGAAAAAAGTACTTACGCCCCGAATTGTTCTACAAAATGTTTGCCAATCAATAAAATTTTTAATTGAATATAATGTAGGGACGCTATTGGTTGAAGAAGTTAGTGCGTTGACTACAAAGCAAATGACGGTTTCGGAGAGCCCAGTCATATGAGTAACATAATAACACGCTGCTATATATAAAAACCCACAATAGGTTTAATAACTCTATCTTCACTATCTCTGGCCTAATTAACCCTTCTCTGTATTTATTATTTTGTCCCTTTTTCTAATTTGTGCATAATTGCAAAATGCTCGTAATGATAAAGATAAGGATAAACTTAAGGAATTTGTAAGTTTTGCTGGGTCACAAGTCTGTTTTGTTCACGGGAAATATTTCATTCCCGATAAGGGTGAATATTACTCTAACAAAAATGTTTTACATTAGCATATCAAATAGCTCAACGATATATTGGTTTCCATTAAAATAACAACTTAAATACTTCACCTGAGTGTCTTCCTTACTCACCTCATGTTGCTCAACACACTGTCCATTGCCACAATCGAAAGGACAATTGCCGCCAATTCTTAAATCAATATCATAAGTTCTTGTTGTTGTTGTTGTAGTCTCTGGACGTGAACTATAGGAAGTTACGGGATCATCGAAGGGATTTGGTAGATTGGGATGTTTGTTATGAAATTCACGATTGTGTTGTAATTTAGAATGATGCAGATCTCGGTGGTGATCTTTATGCCAATTTCCAATATGATTATGAATGTGAGCTGTACGTTCGGATTGTAAGGGAGTCTGATATAAATCGTAAGATGTTGAAGTCGCATTGTTGCCCGTTTGGATGGTCTTAACCCCCACAAGATTATGTTGTTCACCTGCAAGTATAAGTTCAACATCAAGATCTTGATGCGGTGTTGTGCTAGGCACAAGGGTGTTATGATGTAATATGAGTGGCTTGTGAGTGGTCTTGGTGGTGTGGATATTTTGGTCGGAATTTGAAACTAAGTTCATTATATGCGATTGGGCCTTTTCGGCTACATCATCGTCTACTTTACTTTCAGAATCGAGATAGGGTCTTAATAAAAGCTTTAAAGCTGCTTTTCTTTCTTCCAGCCGCTCATCAGTAGAATACAGTGGAGAGGGAGGAGGAGGAGGAGGAGTAGTAGTATTGAGGCCATAATATTTTGGGGAGGGAGTACTTGTTATTTTTAAATTTGTATTTTCATTATTGAAAGAGTCCTTGTAGTGGGGCTTAATGGCCGCATGTTGGGGTATTTTTCTACCCACCCATGAAGCATCGCGCGAATGAGTAACTTCTGCATAGGGTGGGCTGTAGTGAGGTTGATGGGGAAATGTTTGTATAGTGGAATTTGAGAGTTGGGGATAGCCGAACATGCGTTGTATAGTTGTGGTGGTTTTTGGTGGATGGGGTACTTGAGTAGTTTGTTCGTAGGGGCCTAAAACGCTACTAGTGGTCGTTGTCGTTAAAGGTTCTGCCAAAGGAGGTTGTAGACCACCATAGAGATTAGAGGAATCATTTATATTATGCTTGGAAGAACTTGAAGGCTCTTGGTCAAAATCATTGAAATTGTAAGATATTTGTCCAGGTATTTGTTCACTATTAGTTGTCGTTATTTTAAAATCTGTTTCTAAAAGAGGTTTTTGTCCCACATCTTCGCTGCCATAATGAGACCTCGAATGTGTTGTGATAGCTCCAGTAGGCAAATTATTGCGTTGTTCTGGAGAAGGTTGTGGCATAAATTGTGATGTTATGGGCGTTTGTACAAGAGTATTTGTGTAAACTCTGTTCTGACCTTGATATGGATGCATTATATCGTGGCTCGGTAAGTCGACAGGTCTAACGGGTGTCCAAGTGTTTAGGTGTCTTGTGTGGTTTTGGCGATTGGAAGTTGAAAAATATTGTGGGTTTTGGGTGTTTAAGGGTTTTGTGGGTGTGTTGAGAAAAATCTCTTTGGAATCTTCTTGTGAACCAACTGGTTGAGCATAGACAACTGTCGAGGTAGTGGAAGTTGTTGTTGGCTTTAATGGTGCAAGTGGTGTTAATGGTTTGTTATACATGGGACGATTATAGTTACGATCCGGTTCTAAAGAGCCTTCTTCATAGATGACAGTGTGCGTAGGATTGTGTCGATCTACGTGAATGGCTGTGCCAGGTTTATTCAGGGTATTCTGGTTATTCGTGTTTGAAATTTCCTGCCAAGTTGTGGTCTGATCATACGTAGATGGTTGAGGCCGAGGTATGTTTCTGTTTGTCCAACGGTTACCAGTAATTTGCGTGGAGGACTGTGTGCCGTATGTGTTAACATCGCTAGTGCCGTATGGCTTTGAATCTTGATGTTTAATGTCTGTAGGAATAACAATAATAAGAACATAATTAAGTGTTGTCCCGCATATTCAGGAAGTAGCCAAATCGTGCTCACTCTGAGTGTACGCGTAATCATAATTGCTACTAAAAACTCCATTATTGCTGCGGTCGGTATTCGGGACACTTGCCTCTACACCGCAAGTTCTTCGCCGCACACTGAAAACTGTACCAGGAGCACAAGACATTACGGTGGCCTGACCATGATTGCAGACCAAATATTTGTGCCAGTCATAAGGATGGTGATACAGGCCCTCTAAATCGGTTGGGCAACGGTATTGGGCTGCAGTAGATAGTTTATGTTAGAGGCGTTAATTCAACTCAAAAGAAAAACTTACAGTCAGAATTCACTGTCGCACTACTTGTGAAAGTGTCCTGGTTGCATCCAACTTTTTCTTTGAAATCACACAATTCCATGTCCTTACTCCAGGCAGTACCAAGAGCACAATTTTGCACAATGGTCTCACCATTGGAACATATTAAGAACTTAGTACAATCCAAAGGATGTGGATAACGCCCAGAAGCCCCGGGAGGACAGTTGATATTTTCAGCTACAACAACATTCGAAGTCGATCGCAAAGGCGGATTTAATACCCTAGAAGGTGGTCTTATGGGCTGAGCGGGTTGAAGGCTTAGTGATGGTTGTGGTATATTAATGGAGTCATAGGAGTCTGCTTGTTATTATTATTGAATATAATAAAATTTTAATAAGCTGCTGTTTCACAAAGTTTGGTTTAAGTTACCTGCATTTAATGTTGCTGTAGTCGGCAATTTATTATAATGATTTTGCGTTGCACTAAAGCCTTTTTTATAGGTAATACGATCTGTATAATCAACCTCATTTTCATTATGGCAAGCATTTCTTGCCAAACTGAAAACTTGACCAGCTGCACAGATTTCCCAAGAAATACGACCATTGACACAACGCATATATTTATGGGAATCAAAAGGATAGGGGTAACTACCATATATTCCTGGTGTACAACTAATACCCAACTGGGTACGATCGGTATCCGCAACATTTAGCTCCATATCGCATGTTCTTCGCCACACACTGAAAACTTTACCTGGATCACAAGACATTACGGTGGTTTGATCATGATTGCAAACCAAATATTTATTATCGTCATAAGGATGCTGAAAGAGGCCTTCTACATTGGTTGGACAGCGGTATGGATCTGCAGTAGATAAATTACGTTACAGTGGTTAGCATAATCCAAAAGAAAAACTTACACTCGGAATTCAGTGTCGAAGTAGTCGTGTAAGTGTGCTGGGTGCATGCAACTTTTGCCTGAAAATCACATACTTCCATGTCATTACGCCAGGCAGTACCGGGAGCACAATTTTGCACAGTAGCCTCACCATTCGAACACATTAAGTACTTAGTGCAATCGAAGGGATTTGGATAACGTCCAGAAGCTCCTGGAGGACAGTTGATATCTTCAGCTGCAACTGCATTCGAAGTCGATCGCAAAGGCGGATTTAATTCCCTAGAAGGTGGTCTTATGGGCTGAGCGCTTGGTGGGCTTAGTGCTGGTTGTGATATGGTAATGGGGTCGTAGGAGCCTGTTGGGTAGACTGGTATATTAAATTTAATAGACTTCTTATTAGGCGCTGTTATATAAAATTTTGTTTAAGTTACCTGAATTTAGTGTTGCTGTAGTTGGCGACTTATTATAATGATTTTGGATTACACTAAAGCCTCTATTGTAGGAACTACGATCTTTATTATCAACCTCATTTTCATTATGGCAAACACTTCTTGTCAAACTAAAAACTTGACCAGCTGCACAGCTTTCCACAGATATACGACCATTGGAGCAACGTATATATTTATGGCAATCATGAGGATGGGGATAAATTCCAAATGTTCCTGGGTTACAGCTGATACCCAAGTTGCCATCTAAATGTCATTAGGTTAACAATTAAGAGCATATAAAGAATTAACAATTATGAGGGATAATTTTTTTATTGAGGAACTGTGTAACAATATATGAATACGGTAGAATTCTAGTTTTATGAGGTTAAAAAAGGGCAAATATGTGAAACATGAGGACGAAGCTGGAATGATATGAAAAAAACTCACAGAAAGCACCATAAGTAGTGAAAAATTGTCTATTCAAGGGTTAAATGTCTAGATCGATCCCTGATTTTTTACCAGCAAATTGTTTTTTCGAACATACCTGAGCCCTAGTTCTACCCCTTGGGAGCCACTGTGCTAAAGTTATATGTTTATACCGCTCTAACTGTGCAAGAGAACTTCGGTAGGAGTCAAATGTTTAGATGTCCGGCAATGATTTTTTTGTAACACAATATTTTTCTCAGAACATATTTACCCTCTATCTTAAACTTTTTAGATGATCGCTGCACATATTTTATATATCGAGCCATAATCGCCTAAAAAGCTTAACCGACTGATTTTTTGGACCTCGTTTTATTACGAAAATGGAATCGCAAATGATCGATTTTGGTCAACAAATTAAGTTTGATAATTATGTCGCTTAAGATTGAGGTATGGCACGATATTTTCCAACCTTTTTTTTATGAAATGAGCTTCAAACACTCTCCAGGTGCCTTCCAGAGCGAGCGATGTAATCCACAGTCAACTCAATTTTTATTTATCTCTTCCAATATTTTTGTACCTTTTTTAAAAGGAACAATTGAAGTGGTAGGAGCTGATTTTTATCTTGAAAAGTGTTGGAAGCGTTTGATGTATATATTCTCAAAATCGACCAATAATACCTTCATCAATTTTTTTTTTTTTTTTTTTTTTTAAAGAGAAGTAATACTCAAGGCAACAAATGCTTACTACTACTACTAGGTGCACCCTTCTTTAGGAAAAGGATAGAGAGAGAAGACAGCTGGTGAAGGAAGAGATAGAGGAAAGCCTCATTTTGTTACAACTCTGCTTTTTGCACGTTTTCAATAAGGCAGTGTTGCAGCGCCTCTGGTGTCAATGAGTCGTATTAAATTCTCGAAGCTGTGCTTAGTAGCCATTTTATTGGTTATTTTACTTCGCCGATGATTCTGTTACACAAACCCGACGAAGGAGGGCTTTCTGATGTTATATTAAGATTAGTATCCGCTAAAGTAGGTGTAGTTCAGTGATCATCACTTCAACTTTCCCACAACAAGTGACACAAAGAGACGCTAATGCACACCAGAAAAATTCGTGGTCATGTTATTCAATGACTTTGTCGGTGTACCTAGAATCTTCGGTTTTGTAGTCAACTAGCTGAATACTTCAGGCAACGCCACCCTCTTCTATTAAAAAAAATTATATTTATTATATCACCCAATACTGGTTTTCGGAAGGTTTTTGCCTCTTGTAGGCAAACTAAGATGAACAATGTTCTCTGACTAATTGAATGTTTAAGCTTTTTTATCATATTTGAGTGTGCCATCCATAAATCATTTGATAGGGTTGGGTGTGGAGTATATAAAATACCAAGCGGTTGTAGTACAATTCCAAGCTGAAATTTGCTACTTAAGCAAACCTCGCAGCAAATGTGGTATCTGGTAAAGCTTTTAAAAACCTTATTGAAAGCAAAGCGGCCATTGTATTCCTACAAAATGTGTATATTGTATCAAAAACTGTCCAAGAAGTGTCTTTGGAAGATATAGCGAAACATTCACTGGTTACTCTTACATGGGCTCCTGAACTTGGGAATATTAATGGCAATAACAAAATGGCGGAAATCTTTGCTACAGCACAATCAAGAAAGAAATGAGATGATTTGGGATATTAGAATTCCCTTCAAAGGAGGGGAGTAAACTTCACTAGACTACGAATAAACGATAGGACAAAGACCGCATGAAATCCAAAGAGAACGTGATTAGTAGTAATCCTTCGTAGATTTCAACTACAAACCTCATAGCGAAGCACACACTTTGAGGTTTCGGACTTTCCAGAAGTTGTCTAGATGAAGAAGAGGAAGAAACGACCGAATATATCTGCAGTCACTGTTGCAGATTCGGAAACTTGAGACTTAAAATTTTTAATAAAAAAATACTCACAATACTCACAGATAATTCAATTATATTGATTTGCATTGCATAATTTTGTTAAACAAACTAGTTGGCTGGGATCTTCTGATGGACCCAAGGTAGCTTATGCTTAGTGCGGCTGGCAACACAGCCTAATTGATTCTAATCTAGAGTATGGGAATCACTTCAAGAGTTGAAAATAGAAAAAAATACGGGGATTGGAAATACAGTAGACTTCTCTAGGGCTACTCTTATGACAGTTATAGCGGTGGGAGAAAATTTTATAGAAATGGCGGCCAACTTAAGGAGTGGTGATAGATTATATATTTGGATGAAATATTGGGAAGCAATAGTTTAAGTGGTATGTCCAGCATTTCAGGCCTCTAGCAAGCAAGTCTGGAATTTTTGGTGGATTGTAACCCTTTTGCCTCAAAATTTACTCCAACATATCTCGCAGATTTCTTGGCTCATGGAGTACTTACGGTTTTGTCCTGATGAATCATTTGAGAACTCATTTTTAGTTGTTATCATGTATTCAACGCGGTCGTATGCTTCCACCTTATCTCTGGGAATACACTCTCCGCGAGATATACTAAAAACAGCTCCATTCAAGCAATTATCAACACTAGTGGCACCTTGCTTGCATTGAATGTATTTGGTGCAATCAAAGGGATGCAAAAAGTAGCCGTCCACACCCGGCGGACACATCAGATAAGTTAAACCATCAACTTCAATATGAAAAAGAAACTCCTCAGCAATTTGTTTCCTTACACTTGTTTATATGCCAGAAGGACTTACCTGAACCATGTGTTACTTCCATGTCAGTTACTCTCCATCCTTGGGTATGTGGCGTCCTTACATGGGGTACATAATCGTCAGCACTTATTTCTTCTTTGAGACTACAAATTTTACGCGACAAACTGAAAGCTTGACCCGAAGCACACGATTCACTCATCAAACGGCCTTGTAGACATTTCAAATATTTTGTCGAATCGAAAGGATGTGGATACGAGCCCGTCAAACCCAACGGACACAGTATCATATTTTTTATAACATAATGATCTTCCGTAACACGATAATTATTTGCCCTCTGCAATTCACTTAAAAGACGAACACGTTCCTTCTTCGAAACCTCATTTTGGGGCAAGCAGTTGCGTCGGACTACATTATACACGTACCCACTGCTGCAGGGTTCAACTGTCATTTGACTTCTTAAACACTTAACATACAACTCGGCATTGAAGGGATACAAATGTACTCCATCTGTACCAGGAGGACATGTGATAAGTGTTTGAGCTAAAGATAAAAATAAGTATTTTGCGTTATTTTGCATGATATAAATTTTTTTTAAACACTTACAATATTCGTAACTAACTTGCGATACAATAAACATGACATGATCGCTTTTGTCTATTTCATCCAACGCTTCGCAATACCCTTTCGATATACTAAATGCGGTATCGGGTACACAGTTTTGTATGGCGGTATTCCCATTTTTGCAGTTGATAAATTTCGTATAGTCGAAAGGATATGGAAAGAGCCCCGTTATACCGTTAAGGCACAAAATATCAGCAGTGTGAGGCAAATCTTCATGTTGTGCGTGACTTGCGTGAGCGGTCAATGATGTCGCAGATGTTTGTGTGTCTGATTTTTTTTTTTTTTTTGGAAAATGGAAAAGTTTCAGTATTTTTAATATATGCTCTCGCGTAATTGAATTGATGGAAATGATTCAAGCATTATTAAATTATATATGAGGTACTTGAGATGAAATTGGCGGTAACCTTCGAAAGAATTGAATTTGTATATGTAGTATTTTTTTTTTAAATTAATTTAAGCTGAATTCACTAAGTTTTTTTTGTCCGGAAATAATTCACCCCTATCAGGAACAATTTTCCCCTCGAAATATTTTCCCTTTTCCCCAAATTACAATCGTGAATAATGTTTCCCTTTCTTGATTCCCCTTATCATGAATAATATTTTTCACATGGTCTTGTTCACTTTATTTTTGCAGGCGAACTGAATTTCAATATTATCCTTTCAATTAAATATTAAAAGTTATAAATAATTATGTTTGGGCAAGATCAGTAAATAATTTCCAAGATTAACAACGATAATAATTTCTGCAACAACTTTTTGCATAGAGTATGAACTTCTTTAGTTCACATGCATTAAATTTCATGGCGTTATAGTAATAAATCATTTTTTTATACTGCACCTAAAATATTTAAAACACAACTTTGCACTTAAAAGCATTTCATTTGAAACCCAAAATTTGTGCATTTCTTGTTATCAAATTGAATTTTGCTTGATTTTCAATTAGTTTTTAAGCTTTACAAATCTTTTTCCCGTTTTTTACATTCACTGTGCATTGATAGCGGGAAGAAACGTTCCAATGAAATTCGTGATGTTAAATTTCCCTTCATGGGGAATGAAAATTTTACATTTTACTCACAATAGTGGCGAATATTTTATATCGAGGGGAATTCATGCCAAGCCACCTCATCTCACCAGATGTTGATCAGCTGCTAGTTTCTCTGTTGTCAAATCTAGCAAAACGTCCGTAAATTTTTCAAGTCAGGAAATTTTGCATTAAAGGTGAGATACATTCACACTTGTGCAAACATTTGAACAAAAAATCGTAACCACTAAATAATAATGAAAAACCTTTTGATTCAGACACTTGTTTATTAAGTTAAAGAGTTTCGCACATAACTAATAGACAACGCCATAGAACATAACATTATTAGAAACTGTTTAACTTAATAAGCACGTATCTGGATCAAAAGAGTTTTCATTAGTAATAATTAGTGGTTACGGTTTTAAGTAATTTTTAATTTTAAAGCTGCATATGGCAGAAAAAAAATTTAAATTTAATTTCTGAAAGCATTTTTCTTTATCTAATATCGTGACTTAAGCACTTTTTCCTTTGAGACCAGAGAATTTCAGCCCTATTCAGGCCCTCAAAAAGCAGTTCTTTAAATTGAAAATGCAAAATATAAAAATGCTTCTTTAGACCAACGTCTCTAAGCATGTTAAATTTGTATGAAAAATAAATGTATCGCTGCCTTAATATAGAAAGACCCTAACTCATTATTTTTTGTAAATCGAGTTTTTGTAGCATCTAATGTATCGAAATGTATGTATGTATATAAATTGGAAATTGATCTGTGTTTTTATATAAATGTATGTTTTTACTTAAATTCTTTAAGTCTTTGCGAAATATTAAACTATTAAACAACTACAACAAAAAAAAAATAAAGATTTGTGTACATAACATAAATATGAATACGATTATAAAAATAATGATAAGCAAAACAAAAAAATAATTGAAAGCGTTTGCAAGCATGAAATTTCAAATTTAAAAAGCCAATTATAAAATAGCACAAACTCACAAATATTCGCAGTTTGAGCAACAGTCGATTCTGTCTCGTTACAACTTGAACAACATTTCACTTTGTTTTTATAGTCGCAAAGCAGACGTACGCTATCGAAAGCAGTACCAGGAGCACAATCTTGAATATAAGTATCACCATGGGAGCACTGTAGAAATTTATTGCAATCATACGGATGAGGATACAAACCAGAAGCATCCGATTCGCAGGATATATCATTTTCATCTAATGCTTCTATTTTTTTAAATCACAATGTTTTTTTTTTTTCAAGCAATAACAGTTAAATGAAAAGCTTTTAAAGTTGTAATAAAATTTACCTTGTTTGGCGGGGTGGTGAGTTGACTCTCCTCCTTCCCTGCCTGTGCAGTCAACTTTGTTCTTAAAGTCACACACTTTCATAGTTACACTAAACGCAGTACCGGGACCACATTGCTGTATATGCATATTGCCGTTGGCACAATTAATAAAGCGTGTGCAATCTGAAGGATGTGGTTGTAAGCCCTGGGCTCCAGCGGCACACAAAACCTCCACACTGGCGTCTGTGTTATCGGTATAACGACCGGCTCTATAATGTGTTTGCTGTGGCTGCTTGAAGCTCCCTTGGCTGGATGACTTTGATCCTTCTTCAGATTGAACGGCTAACTGTCCCAAAGCTGCTTCACATTTTGCTTTATCGGGACGGTCGCACTCCAATGTTTCGGGATTGAAAACAGTGCCCACGGAACAGGTTTGAATGTGACCTCTGCCATGCCAACAGTTGAGGAAGCGTCGGCAATCGTAAGCATATGGCAACTGACCCGTATGACCCGCAGGACAGCCGGTATAATATTCAGTGATAGAATTTTCTGGTTTTTGCCAAGCTACTGTTCTTTGTGTTGGAGAGTTTTGGTTGCGCTCGTAAATTGGTTGATGATGTTGTCGGTGTTGCGTCTGCTCTCCTGTTGTTGACTTTTGCTGATAATAATCGTCTTCACGTTGTTGCTGCTGATGCGAATTATCATCATTTGTTATTGAGGTCTGATAATCTTTGTCATTATTATCGCCTCCGTATTGACCGTAATGTCCATGTGTTGGTGTATATGTTTGATGATGTTGGTGCTGGTGCTGATGATTATGATGGGCATGTGTTAGTGGTTGCTGTTCATAAGCTCTGGTCTTAATTCCTGTATTATAAGTCTAAAAATTAAGCAAAATAAATCTTTAATTCTCAATGCTATAATTAGGAGGAAAAAAATATGGGAAACGGTTGAACTTGCAGTTCATCTCTTAAACTCTTCGCTAAGTCCTCTTTCAAAGCGATCGAAATTTTGTAAATTTTATATCATTCTAGAACTTTGCGACTGTGCTTGTCAAGTTAAAAAAAATATTTTGCAATTTCAGCAGTCACAAGTGCTATATTTAGATCACGATGTAAATTTGAATTTTTTATATACCATGCAGCCGATATTATTAGCTTTAAAATCTTGTTTTGCCAGATACGTTATAATTATATTTTGTAAGTATATGGTTCTTCATTAAGAGCTTTATATATTTAAATATAAAGAAAACAAAGTGTGTGCGAGATATCGTCGGCATGCATTTTTTAGCGTTTGAAAGGTCTATCGATGCCATTATGTATGGAATATAATATCGTGCTCCGCTGGGTGACCCGCATTCAAAATGTATAATTCACATCATCTGTGCGTGAGATGACCAGGCTCTCAAATTGTTCATGCAGAATACACAAAGTGGCAAAAGCTGTATATCACGTCGCGGCGCACAGTGGGTTGCTTCATATATTTTTGTGCAAAAATTATAAAGATCATTATATTGACAAAAATTAAGAAAATACTAGAATTTCATTCAAATCTGCCACTCCCACCGCCCTTCGAATCAAATCTATTTTTTTGCATACAATATTTCTTTGCCACGCAGAAATCTTCAAATTTGGTATATGTATATACCTTTCCGATTAAAAAAAGACTCGTGCCGAATTCAATCGAAATTGGACACGCCCACTGCCCATGAAACGCATAATCGACAAAAAATTTCTGTATTTTTTTAAAGAGAAGTAACATTCAGGCCTACTACTATTACTAGGTGTTACTTTCTTTAGGAAAGGGATAGTTGTAGAGAAGACAGGTGGTGAAGGAAGGGATAGTGGGAGGATACATTAATTTACAACTCTGCGTTTTGCACGTTTTCAACAAGGCAGTGTTGCAACGCCTCTAGTGTCAATGAGGCGTATTAAATTTTCGAATGGCTTATTAGCCATTTTATTGGTTATTATGCTTCGCCGATGATTCTGCTATGCAATACCGGCGAAGAAGGGCTCTAAAGTCGGTATAGATATGTTACCAGTGACTATAACTTCATCACTTGAACTTTCCTACAACAACTGATACTAAGGGACACTAATGCACAAAATAAAAATGCGTAGTGTTGTTATTTAATGACTGTCGAAGACCGGGCTCGATCCCAGGACCCTCGACTTGTTAGTCAACGTGCTAACTACTTCAGCCAACGCCACCGCCTTGTCGAAACTTGATTACATTTCTTACTTTCGGAAATTTCCAATCCAACCTATAGCTCTCGCGACCGTAAAGTGAACGAATCGCACGCAACTTTTCTCGAACAGATCATCCATTTTGTTAAGACAATTTCATCAGATATATGTTTAGGTGAAAACTATATCCGTCCTGGGTGACTGAATAAATGACAACCAATTTGACAGCTTTACCAAAGTGGGGAATTCCTTATTGGAAAACCATTTACATATTAATATATCAAGAGAAAGAAAATTTTCTTTTATTATTAGCTATTATTTGATAAATAAATATTGACCACTGTGCAGCGTAAATTGCTTTAATTAAGAAGTAATTTTATGGCATTATTTGTTCTATACACTTTTGCTCTCTTTTCAATTTCAAAGCTTCACAGTCAATTAGGGTCCGCCATCCCATTTCTTGCAAACAACAACTCATTAAAATAATTAATTTTTTAATACATACATGCAATCATGCGGAAGAAAAGAATTCATTTTAACACACACACACACACACACGCACTTAATATCACTCACTCACTCCATACATACAAACTTTTATTCGAACACGAGTGCGACTAGAAAATAATGCAAATAATAAGAGACCGCAAAGTTTTACAAACAGATTTATTTATGTGTGTTCTAGAGTACATTAAGAAATAAAAGAAAATTATGATAACATAAAGTCAGCTTTATTAATCTTATTTATTTTCGTATTAAAAAAAACACACACACAGACAATAAATTCGAGGACTAATTAAAATCGCATGGATTTGTTGGGGGAAAACCAACCAACCCACAGGCAAATTATTCTTAATAGCACAAATAAAATATAAAATATTTTGATTTTGTGCAGACTGGGACTAATTTTCTTATTTGTCAGTTAATAAATACTCTTAATTCACTTGCATTATAATTATTAAGACACACTCCATATTTCACTCTTTTAATATGTATTTACGAGTACTAACCGCCTTCGCAGAATTTATATAAAATATCCACACTGACAACGTTATTATTATTATTTTCCACATTTTATTTCATTTATAATTCATATTTTGATGTTTCACTTCTTTTTAGTTTAAGTTTTTTTCCCACGAAATGAGAAATCCTCTTTCTTTCTTTATTTATTTAATTTAAGTAAAAAATATTTCCCGTTTTCCGTTTTGCAAATAAACAAGCGTTTTCCTCGAAATGCAAATGAGTTTTAATTTCTGTACGACAAATTCATTACTTAAATATCGGTTTAGTTCCTTACAAAGTGCTGTTGATTTTCTTTTATGAGAGCAATTTTTTACTTAATTTATTCTCTATGATCTGTATCATCAATTCTTATCTTTAGCATTGTTTCAAACTGGTGACTACATGCACGGCGAAGCTAATTTTTGTTTTGTTTTTAATAACTTCAAATTTTGCCTGCACTTGAAAACCAAAGCCTTCTTCGCTCCTTATGAAAGGATGTTTGCAGTGGCCTGTCGCAGCTATCAGTGGTTGATCTCAGGGACCTGCCTCCTGCTACAGAAATATTTTAATCTAAATTTCTTCTCTTTCTTTCTTAATTCTTTTTCTGCCTCTGCCTGTATATAAAACAAAGGTGCCCAATTAATTGTACCCAAGTGAGCCGAACACTCTTCTCGCGGTTCTTCGGCGACCTGTTAACCTAACCTAACTCAACTTCAATCTTTTATGCGTTTGCGTGCAAATAAATCATTTTGCGAACTGCATGCATACTCATGCATGGATTAGTTGTGGCTTGGTCATCAGGGCAATCATGAATAAAATTTCGCATGGAATTTCTCGCTTTTCCAATTAGAATTTTTTGTTTTCCCTATTACTTGCTATTGGTTGAAAATGTTCCCCGGGAAAAATTTCACGCGGAATTTATTCATGATTGCCCTGAATATTTTCTCAGTGAAAGCTTTCAAAAATTTTGTTCTCAAGATCGTTGGTGTTTGGATAATTTCCATTTGACAACAAAACTACTCAAAATTCCTAAGATACGAATAATTTCAGCCTCTGTTTTTTATAAAGTGTCTTTCATTAAGCGCTTTATCTTTTTTTTTAATAGGACAATGTGTTTGTGGGATACAAAGGTCTATCGATGCCATTATGTGTGGAATATAATGTTATGCAAATGTCCGCCACGGCTTCCTGGGTGGAGTGCATCCGAAGTGTCTAATTTTCCCTGACCTTAGCGCATAAATCAGGCTTAATTTGACGGATGACATGGGCTATGTTGGCCTTGAGGGCCGCAAAGTTTTCTGGCTTATTCGCATATACCTGCAATTTAATGAAGCCCATAAGAAAAAGGGCTGACTTCCAAAACGTCAATTGCTTTGCTTTCGTACAGAGTATAGTGTTTCATAGTGCCACAATACAAAACATTGACTATGTGCACCCTTTCAAAACGTCGTCGATAAGCATTAAGAACTCTTTAAACAAGCAAACAGAGCATCGGTTTCAAAGTTGATGCTCATGGTTACAATGTTTCGCAACATTGTATCTGTACACGAAATAAATAAATGCCGCATCAAAAAAGTACAAAAACTCTATGTTTAAAAGTTTTGAAAGTTAGCCAAAGTCTAACAGAATCTAACCATGCGATTTCGGTGGCCAGTTTACATAACCTACACATGTGTTGACCAGTCCCTCAGATCGCTCGTGTGCAGAATGTTCAATGTGGAATGAGCTGTGTGGCATGAGCTGTGCCGTGCTGTTGAAACCACATGTCCATATCTTCCAATTATGACCAAAAGAGGTTGGTAAGCATCGACCTACAGCGTTCGCCGTTGAAGGTGAAGGCAGGCCGCCCAATGTCATTTTCAAATAATTATTGATCGATGACGCCAGCAGCCTTAAATCTTTTTTTTCTTCTGCGTTGCAAGGGTCCTTGTCTGCATCACACAAACAGCTGACTGATAGCAACAAAACTAACGGACCTGCGCAGTGCCTAATCTTGTTTATTTGATTCATGGGCGCAAGCCAAAAATAACATAAATTGAGCTAAGTGCGCCTTTAAGTCGCACGAGAAGTGTTCCATACGAACAATACATATGTAATACTATACGAACTTTTCAGTTTCGGCGCTTGTTTCCTTTTGGCGATTTTTTTCTGTTTTTGGTGGTTTTTTCAGTTTTAACTTTTTTTCGTTTTCGCGATTTTTTTTTCGGTTTTTGGCGATTTTCTGTTTGTTTCTTACAATACATATTTTTAGTTTTAGCGTTTTTTTAGTTTTGGCGTTTTTGTACGTTTTGGCGATTTTTACGGCTACTGGCCTGTGTACTTTTGGTGGTTTTTTGCATTTTAGCGACTTATTTCTATTTTGGTAAGATACTTTATTTAAGCGATTTTTTTCATTTCGCCGATTTTTCGTTGCCGCGTTTACAGCTCTTACGGCTTAAACGCAGTGTTACCGTTGAGAAATTTCAAAAAGTGACACAAAAAGGGGATTAAAAAAAACAGTCGCAACATTTTCATAGTCATTTATTTTAAACAAAACATTGGAATTTAGTAAAAATCAACAAAAACATAACAGAAAATAATTAGTTCATTTATAACAGCGGAAAATAATAAAATAAAATATAATAATAATTAACATTAAAAATAAACAGCAATTCTTTAGAAGATACATAGAAGCAAATTCATATACATATGTAAATATTTATGTAAATATTAAGTACTTAGATAATATAACGTATAGTTGACCTTTGGAATGTTTGGATTTTCATTTCGCACGGATGATCTCAAGCCGAAACTATTGGCAAAAAAGGGGATTTTTGAAAAAGTGGCAAGGCTTCAAAAAAGTGTAAAATTGCCACTTTAGTCGCACAAACGGTAACGCTGCTTCCACGACACATCAAGTTGTCAAAATAGAATGCCCTTTGATTTAGATATTTTAAATTTCAGTGTTAATTTGAACATTTCAAGTGCTTGTATATAATTGTCTGTATATCGTGCCATAACCACCAAAAAAAGCTTAAGCGACATAATTTTCGAACTTAATTTGTTTACCAAAATTTTCGTAAATAAAAACGAGGTCCAAAAAATGTGTCGCTGGAGCTTTTGTTTTGACGGTTATGGCTCAATATTACATTGGGATTTCAACATGTTTCAATGCTCGCCTTTTAATTTTTAACTGTCATATATTTGTAGTTGTAGCGGCCAAAGTTTTACATATTCAGATCCGTATCTCTTGCGGTTCTCGACGAAACAATTTGTGACAGACAGACAGACGGACGGACGTACATCGTAGCGAACAAAATAGAGTCCTTTTCAGTTTGGCGTGATTAAAGCTTAGTGAGTTAAAGCTTGCCCACGACCCCTTCTCTATTCCTCATAATTTTTTTTTTACTTTTCACCAAAAAGCCTGGTTACTTGAAATATACGAGTAGTATGGAAGCCATTATAAATTTACTGCATTTGGGAACTCAAGTGTTTTTTTCTGGACTGAATTATAAATTAAAGATGGAACGAAAGGGTTCTTTTCTCAATTTTTGTTCGCCACTTTTTAGTGGCCGTTGAAGCTGTAATAAGTGTATATAAATTGTTATATTTGAGGGAGAAAATTTTACTTGTTATCGCTATCACTTAATACTCGTACTTGCAAACAGATGCGTACATACATACATATGTACGAGTATGTATGTATTATACATCTTTATGTGCATTTATTTATTTATTTATTTAGTGCTTCATTTATTTATTTTCGGTGGCGCAAATAAAAATTGATAAGAATAGGGAATTACACTATGCTACAACTAAACTTAAAAGAAGAATATGCATCTGATGAGATGTCTACTGCAGGTTTTGAAAAATTATTGTTAATAAAAATGTTTGGTTAGGAATTTATATTGATAAAAAATTAACGATTTTTATTTTTAGGTCGCCTCATTTATCTTTAGAATTCATGTTTTAATTCTGAAACTATCGACTCGATTATGGGTGTCGACCGAACTTCAGTTGCCTTGTCAACTGGCAATGTGACTGAAAATTAAATTTGTATTATGTATGGCAACTCTCTACAGTTGCCTAAAAGCTATCGAAAATATGATTAAAACAGATTGGCAACTTATAATGCAATGCAAAGTATTATAAGTGGTAAAAGGAAAATTGCTGAGCAAAAGTGCTTAAAAAATTTTATTAAAATAAAAACGATTAATTTAGTAAAGTTATTTTATAAAGAGAAAGAAAATATGGCATGTATTAGATGGTACTTAAGGTATGGTCACACTTGAGCAAACATTTGCCCAAAAAAAAACGTAACCACTAAACATTAGTAAAAAACATTTTGATTGACAATGTCATAGAATCCAACATTATTGGAAATTATTTTAAGCTTCTTCATTAATATACAGGGGTTACTTTTTTTTGGCAAATGTTTGCCCAAGTGTGAACATACCTTTAAGGTACAATTCAAGTCCTTAAGTAAATTTTATTGCTTCAAATTATTTTTAACTAACAATTTAGCAGCATATTCATAGTAGAAACAAGGTATACTTTAAGAGCTTAAAACCGGTATTTTGTATGGTAATACTAGTTTTAAATTTTTAAAGTACACTTTGCGCCTGAGTTTTTAGCTCCACAACATATTTTCGCCTTCCCAAAGAAGGAGCAGTTTCTCTGTTTTAATTTTACCACCTTATTGCCTTAAACATTATGCAGCAACTAGTAACTGGATGTTGCCAATTTGGCAACTGAAACTATTAGCTGTTAGTTGTCAGTTGTCACACGAAATAATAGTTTGGCAATTGGCAACACCACTACAGTTCAGTTGTCATCCATAATCGATTCATTTAATTAAATTTTTTTTTAAATTGAACATATTTTGGGACTTGTAAATATGATTATCAGCTTATAAATTAACCTTCATAACTCAAAATAACTGTAGACTAGTGTTGTTTTCTTTTTCAAGTATATATTAAAATGATTATGTTTTCTTGGGTCGTATTTGAGTCTGTGCATACATTTATAAAATATTTACTCACCTTTTAAAATAATTCTTAGAATTAACCGGGCTTAGTATTTTATTTAGTTGTCAAATAAACAATTACTCGAAATGCTAGTTTAGATTAAAGTAAAAGAATTGCTTTATAATTAAACAAAAACTTTTGTTGTCTTTTGGTAGTGTAAAGTTTACATTATGCTTTTTGTTTGTAAGAAAAATATCGGAAATGATTAAAGCTGCCACAAGTACACACTATTGCGATATCACAAAATGTCATGATGTATACTCAGCTTTAGCCTTTAACGTATTAGGAATTTATGTTCGCTTGCTGCAGAAACGACGTCTTATGCATTCTGTGACTGTGGCTGGATAATTAAAATTTTCGTTTGACTCATAAACAGATTATGAAGGCAATCATGAATAAAATTGCGCGAAAACTTTTATCGCGGCGAACAATATCAAGTAATAGGGAAAACAAACAAGTTCTAATTGGAAAAGGGAGAAATTTCTCGCGGAATTAATATTCATGATTGATTGCCCTGTATATGTAAATAATTTATAGTACAAATAAGCAAGTTTAGTTTTGGGCTTATAAATCATTCCTACATAAAAAATTTCTTATTTACTTTCTTTCGCAACATAATATATTAAAAGTGAAATTTATTTGCTGGTGGTTAAGCGATGTCTATATGCATTTCATTGTTGCTTTAACAAATCGTCAGTAGACTTCAACCACAAACCTCTCATCTTATGCACAAACTTGCAAAAACTATTTGAGAATTCGCAAATAATAATACCCCCGAAAACCACAAAAGCAAAATAAGCGTAGTAGGCTTAGAAACTTATAAAAAACACAGCAAATAATTTTTATTCGATATGAATCTATTTAATTTTTCTACACCTTTTATACAATTAGAAATCCATCGGATAACAATAAAAGTATTAATAAGGCAAAATGAAAAATAAAATCTTAATGTATAATATGTGACCCGGTCTATGAAAAATTCTTCATCGACAGACATTATTCCTGGAGTGGAAAAGGAGAAATTGGAAATAAATGACATTTTAACAACAACAACCGTACACATTTTTTTCCCCTTAAAACTTCAATAGTTTATAACGGAAAAGACCAACAGAAACAGAACGAAGGAGAACAACTACCGATAAACTGACGAAATGTATCGTTTATCTTTAACAGCTGATTTCTCGAAATTTTGTTTTTGAGTCATAAGCCACCTTTTCATAGACCGGGTCACATATATTAAAATTATTCATTCAGACTTTGATTATGAAAATTCCGCGAGAAATTTTTCCTGGGGATGAATTTTAAACAATAGCAAGTAATAGGGGAAACAAACAAATTCTTATTGGAAAAGGGAGAAATTTCTCTCAGAATTTTATTCGTATAAATTTTTAACCAAGCGACTTTTACTTCCAACAGTCTGGCAGGCCGAATTAGTATCATGTTTATAAGAAAAAGCTTTTTAGATCATCTAGTTCGGACATCAACCAAAATACTATTGCGCCGGGACAAAGAAACTGTACCACTGCTCTAACATGACGCAGTAAGTTTGTTTAACTGAAATACAATAATTGCATAGTGTTAGGCTTAGAATGTGTTTTTGCTCAAACAAATATTTATACGCCACAACCAAAGCAAACAGGAAATTTAAAATTGACTGCTGGTATAATAATCATATACATAATGAACAAAAATTATGATGAGACAATTTTATATTTTTAGTTGAACTCTAGTGAATTATAATCAGAAATAATTTCTTAGTCGGGCTTAAGTTCAGTAATTTCAATTTTTATTGAGCGAAATATTTTTACTAATTAATGTGAGTTTCCAAAGAAGAGAAGAAAAATTAAACTAGACTTTATTAGCTGGGGGAAATACCGCACGCACTTCATCAGCACCCATGTCTATCTACTGGCATAGGTAGATATTTGTAATAATATACAATTTGTCTTTAATGCAATTTGTTCCTTAAAAATTAGCACATGTAATTTAGTTAACAGAGCCTAATAGTATGAAACATTAGAGAAACAAATAAGTTCAAACAAAGTGGCAGATATAAAAATTATTCACCCTAATCGTGAATAAGAGGTGAGCATTTTGTTCACGTGGAATATTTCCCATGAACAAAAAATGGTGAACAGAATTAGAAAGTAGTACACTGACACAACAACAATGCAAAAATTGACCATTACAATTTTATTGCTGATAGGGGTGATCATGTCACCACACTGTGTAATATTGTTATTTTCATACCTAGATTTTTTTATAAAAAAAACTGCACTTGTTTCTAATAACAAAAAAATAATACTAATAAAATAATCATCGGATGACTACATGTGTTGACACGAACGCTACGAAGTCAAAATACAAACAGTGATTGACGCTTTCATTTGAACGTCTCCTGTTAAACGACAAGCATACGACACTCACACATATGCAGTGTTTGATAGGCTTATAGGCCATCTTTACCTCAGGTTGGCCACCATTCTATAAAAAGCATTTACGTCCAAACACAAATCCTCTGATATTTACATTTGAGGTAAACAGCTCTTTTTATAAAAAGTAGCACTCACGGCATGAATGCCTACTACTATTACGAAGTGTTTGCTTCTTTTAGGAAAAGGATAGTGATAGAGAAGATGGAGAGAAAGACGAGGGGAACAGTAACGTTTCTTTTCCCCTCGTCTCTCTTTCCTAACAAAATAATCAGCTTAGCAATAAGACTTGCATAGTGTAAACTAGGACTAAAGGAAGACATACAGAAAAGCTTCGTTATTTTTACACATTTTTTTATAAGGCAGTGTTGCAGCGCCTCTGGTATCAATGAGGCGTATTAAATTTTCGAAACTGTGTTTAATAGCCGTTTTGTTGGTTTATTTACTTTGCCATACAAAACCGACGAAGGAGGGCGCTCTGATGTTACATTAGGATTAGTATCCGCTGAAGTAGTTGTAGTTGTGCAGTAATCAGTGATTATGCCTTCATCACCTGAACTTGTAATTTACAGCCTGGCCCACGATATCGACAAGAAAGTTTCTTTCGCTTGCTTATATTGAAAACAAAAACAAAATAAGAGAATTTGTTTTTGTTTTCAATGTGAGTAAGCGAAAGAAACTTTCTTGTCGACATCGTGGGCCAGGCCGTTAATGACTTTGTCCTTTAACCATCGGTTTTGTAGTCAACGTGCTAACTACTTCAGCTAACAGCACTCTCAAAGCCTTGGAAGCTCTTAAATTTGTTCTTGTTTCTTTGCAAAATAAGAAAAAGCATTGCTGTCGCTAAGATCTGATTGGCTGTTGTGCTCTCGTAAGTGTGAAAGCACAAAGCTCGTTTGCAAAAGCTCGCACATTATGCACATGGTTTGGACGTGATTGCTTTAAAGCCCAAAAAGAAGTTGTTAGTTAAAAATTATTTTAAGCAAAAACATTTACTCACAGTACAGATGCCACATTTTGTACTGCCTTCTCTTCATCGCACAATAATTACACTGAACTAAAAATCTTTATAGTAAAAATGTTTTTAAGCACTTTTATTACTTAAAAATTTTACTTATATATTTCTTATATTTTGATGCTTTTTTATTTACATTGATGCCAGTTTGCCGCTGGAGAAAGTTGCCACACATAATACGTATCTAAACTTCAGTTGCGTTGCCAATTGGTAAGGCAATAAGGAAGTTCGGTTGCCATGCATAATAGATCATTAAATGTACTATGAAAACGATCTTCACTCACTTTTTGTATAACACAAAATTTACTTAATTTTTCAACATTAGTTTTTATAATTCGTTTATGGGCTGTAAAGGCGTAATAAGGAAATAACATTGAAACTAGTCATTACTTTAAAGAATGTAAGCATCTTGAAGAGAACGCCGCAATATGCGATAACTGCAAATTTTTGTGATGTTTTGCTTCGTAACTCAGAAGAAAAAAACATCATTAATCTTTAGTTAATGAAAATGATACAACAAACATAAAACGAATACGCTTGGCAAGTTTGTAAATAGTTGTCTGATAATTCTGTGTGTGCAATACTAATTTTATAGATTGGATAGTTTAAGCTTGCATAAGAATTATTAAAATTATCTTACTAGGCAACTAATGCTTACAAAAATGAAGCTTTTAATAAGCGTTTGGCATTACAGTTTCAACTAATTGAATTACATTACAGAAAAATCCACTAATAATTCTGGAATTTGCATTGGCATGAGTAGAAATAGGAAAATACTTGTAATGAGAGTTATTAATTAATATTTTAAATAAAAGTTGTCTCAGAAATATGTTTCAAGAAGTTGTGAATATTTTAGACGCACTCGTTAATAACACGGCTTGAAAAACTATTCCAGCAAATCACATTATTCATATTTCTATGCTCTTCTTCTACGTATAATTAAGTTATTGATTTGATATCAATTGTAGTGCCTGCATAAAGATCAAAATTCTATCATTTTGAAGCATAAATAAACGTCATTCATACTGTCTATCGCTGGGGGTCTACTCTGTAATCTGAAACGAAAGCAAATGCGTGCTAGTAACATACAAATTCGAAAGCATTTTCTTTCGTTTCGAAGTACAGAGTAGACTCCGTGCTTTTATTTCTGTCTGTTTACATAAAACAAAAATCGAAAATTATAAAATCCCTTAAAACAGTAAATATCAATCAATATATGTATGTATGTATATAATGCTTTAAATTATAAATATTGTTAATTTAAGAGAAATTTAGTTTTGACACTAAGTAAAATAAAAACACGCTAAGCAGGGGCTTCTTTATCTTATAATGGTATTTCCGCCAGATAACTTTTTTTTTAAAACAGGGCGCAAAACATCGAGTGTAGCTTCGGCTGTGTGGCACGTAGCGGCGTCCTGTTGAAACCAACTGTTGCCAATATCATCCTCTTCAGTTTTTGTGAACAAAAATTCATTCAACATGGCCCGATAACGATCGCCATTGACTGTAACGGCCACTCCTAGCTCATTTTCGAAAAATGGCCCAATTATGCCTCTGGACCAAAATCCGCACCAAACAGTGACTCGTTTTGGGTGCGTCGGCTTTTCAATGTATGCGTGCGGGTTTTCTGTGCCCCAAATGCGACAATTTTGCTTGTTTACATAAACGCCAAGATCAAAATGAGCTTCATCTGAAAAAATGATTTTTTTTGGCAAAATCGGCAAAGTAATGTCGCAATATTTCCCAGCGTTGTTCAAGCGTATACACAACCATATTCTTTCAGCGGAAGGATAAAAGTAATTATCTGTCAAATTAGGCATGAGCTAAGTATTGCCATTCACGAAATAAGCACTAGTTGACGTTAGATGGCGTACCCTATAATAATAATAATTTTAATCGCTCTTCTTTTATAGATTTCTATTATTTAATGTTTGAATAAAAAAAAGTTTCAAATTTATAATTGTTCTTAAGCATTCTAATTCAATCTTGAAAAGTAATTAAATAATAAACAAACAAAAACCTATTAACACTTCTTGTGGGTATTTATCATTTAAGTTTATAAAATTTTTGAATAATTGCTAACGATTTAATTTATTTGGGGGGGAAACCCTCATTTTATTACTTGACTTTAATATTTTTTTTTTTCATATTTTAAAGACCAAAATTTATTATTATACTCGTGTTGTATGGCAATAAAAATAATAATTTCCAAGAAACTCTCAAATTATCAGTGAAATATAAAAATATTAATTAAATGAAAAATACACTATTTGCTTAAAGTTGTACATTTGTATGTATGTATTTGAAAGGAAAATGTCAATCAAAATATCTCTAAACAAAATTAAATTATATATCATTAGTTTAATATAGAAACGCTCTATTTTATTATTTTTTTTTCCAAATCGATTATCTTGCATATTTCGATATATTAGAGGGTCTTTTATCAAAATATGCAAGAAAACTTGATTTGAAAAAAAATAATGATGAGTTAGGACGTTTCTATATTAAGGTAACAATATGTATGTTTATGAGTGAAATTCAAATGTGAACTTTATTTTTTTTTTAATATATAATTGTGGGATTCAAACGCTTCTTAAGTGTCATAGTGTCATAATGCTTTAAACTAATTTAATATAATTGCTTTTGCTTTTGCTTTTTCTTTCAAATAAAAATTTTAAAACCTTGTGACACTCTGACACTTAAAACTACAGTTTGAATCTCTCAAATAAATGGAAATTATTAGAAATATGTTATGCATTTCATGTTATCTATGTTATGTTACTTGTGACCAAGTAGAAAGGCCTTAACTCAAATAAATGTAACTTTACATAATAAGAAACTGTACAAATGATTGTACAACTTTTGGTAAAAGCGTTATTCTTAACACTATTGCAATAAATTTTTGTTTGAAATGTGTTGGAATCACTGAAAAACTCAATTTCGTGAAAGTAAAAGTTAGGGCCTTTCTACTTGTCACCATCGATATGCTCTGCACCTGGCATCACACAACTATAATTAACTACAGTTTGACCTTCATAAAATTTAGTTTTGAGATTTAATTATATTTTTATTTATTTATTAATTTTTTTTTTTTTTTAGTCAATTTGATTTTCCTACTGACATTTATAGAAGTTTAATTATACAGTTAACACGGTTTGACTATTATCAAGCTAAATATTAAAAAAAAAAAAGTATCCATTTATTTAGTGTTTATGCACAAATACGAATATACATCCTGAACATTTAAAAGCAATTAATCACAAAATATTCGGTTTTTGTATCATGAGATTTTCAAAAATTTAAAACCAATTAGCACGAGTATTATGCTTTGATAATTATGTCTAAACACATAACTAAACATATGTATGTATGTATTTTATTTCTATTTTTTTTAAATTAGTATAACTATAAATTTTACTGCCAAAATTAATGAACTTTAAAATTAATTCTATTTTAAATTGAAGATTTTGTATGCTTGTCAGTCGTTTTACTTAATGATAAATCATTAAATCTGAAACGAATCAAGTGTAAAAAGAAAAACAACTAAGAAAAAATCGTTTTGGGCGATTTTTTCGGCTTTTGGCAATTAGTTATTTTTATTATTAGTTTTTTGGTGACCTTTTTACTTTTGGTGATTTTTTTTTGCATTTCATCGATTTATTTTTGGTGATATTTTTTTTCATTTAAGCGTTTTTTTTTCATCTTGGCATTTTTTAATTTTGGGAATTTTTATTTTAGCTATTTTTTTTTAATTTCAAGAGTTTGCCTCTTATTGTTTTTCCACACGTAAAGCTTACATTGCAAAGTATTGAGTTTGTAGTAGGAGAGAATGGAGAGTAGCTTCCATTCTCTTTTCCCATCTCCTCCACAAATTTAAAGGCTCAGTTAGCCGACTGTAATGCAATGTAACTGTAATGTATGAAACAGCTGATCGATATTTTTATATGAAAAGTAGGTTACGTTACGTTACATCTCTATAACCATTTCCATTACTTTTCACATAACAATATCAATCAGCTGTTTCCTACTGTTGCAGTTACATTACATTACAGTCGGCTAACTGAGCCTTAAGACTTTTTTTTTATAGGACCAGCACTTCATGGGAAAATAGGCTATAGGGAAGGGGGATAGAGGGAGTAGTGTCTGTGAACATTTGATTTAAACTTTCTCACGCTGGTAGTGACAGGAAAGACCTCCGTAGGTAATTGGTTCCACATACGAACAGTGCGGCTAAAAAAGGAATTCTCTCTGTAATGCGTAGTGCGATTCGTTGGCCAATCGACCACAAAGGGATGTGTTCGGAATGAGGCACTTTGCAAAGCAAAGTTTGCTGTGAACAAGCCGTCAAACCGAATCGATTCACTAACTTACAACATCTAAGTGAGCTCAACATCTTTCGAATGCGGTAAATTTGCTTCCTATCCGTTGATCCCTGCTCGAGTTTACTTACATACACACACACACACACCCATGCATACATGCATACGAAACATCATGGCTAAAATAATTAGAAACAACTCCCAGCACCTCAAAACATGGAAATATGATGAAAACTCAATTTTCGAAAATTGGGGTAAAATCAATCAGTAACTTCCTGTAGCGGAAAGTTAAAAATTCAAGTCGATTATCTCCCTGCTCATAACATACATATGTATGTATGTACATACGAGTACATATATAAGTATTTATATTAATAATATAGTATATTAAAACAGTTCGTTGTATTGAAACTTTATTAACGAAGTGTTAAATACAGTTCCCACGACCAGAAACTATTTAAGTTTTATTAAATCAGTAACACTCTAATACATTTGGCTAAATTTACACTGACATAATCAATTATATTTAAACTTTTAAAGATATAGTTTTTGTTAATTAATTATTTTTCCATTAGAGAAATAGTTATTTTAAAAATAACCCCCAATGGCGTGTGAGTAAATTTTAGAAGGCAAAAAATCAATTTAAGAAAAAAATTAAAAAAATAAAAATAAAAACTGAAAGTGAAATTGTTATTGCGTCATGAAAAAAATTAGACACAACAACAAATAACTAAATAATGATTAATTCCATTTTGGTTTGAAAAATTCCCAAAATCAAATAAAAAATTACTTTTAAAATATTTTTACTATAAAAGAATATTTAAGCAGAGACGTTAAACAATTTCGATGTTCAATC
Source organism: Nowickia ferox (assembly GCA_936439885.1). Classification (NCBI taxonomy): domain Eukaryota; kingdom Metazoa; phylum Arthropoda; class Insecta; order Diptera; family Tachinidae; genus Nowickia; species Nowickia ferox. Next base: position 81,738,534 of record OW387024.1, read on the forward strand.
AACTTGTCACCGTTTACGAAAAAAATACAATAATTTTAACAAAAAAAAAAAAAAAAAAAAAAAAAAAAAAAAAAAAAACAATAACAAGACTTCTATGATTTGAATTCTAATTACGCATTTCGAGAATTTGTTTTCTTCAATTGTTTGAGCGAGATTGAAGCAATGAAGTAGTTAAATTGTGAACAAACCTTGAACGTAAATATATTGAAAACAAATGAGACAATCGGTGTTCTCGTTTAAAATCAATTGAAAGAAAGGTTAAAGTTTTTATTTAAAATTCATTTGAGCTACAAATCAGAATGCAGACAAATAGATTAATTCACCTTCCGCTAATAAAGTATTGACGTGAGAAAACCTTCAAATAAGCATAAGTTTTGAAGATATTGTGTATATACAAATAGATAGTTCCTTTCAGCTAAAAGGAAATAAACTTTCATCGGAATAATTCTCGAGCTCAGCCGTATGCATTTCGATAAGGAAAATAAGAGGGCTTTTACACACGCAAAGTTTACTTTGCCTGCTCATGAGTTTGTTTGAGAGAAGGAGAAAGGCAATGGGACACTGTTACCAGAATCGAAATTTAATTTTACACAGACGGGCCTTCAAAATTATTCAAAATTTTATCAATTGCACAAACAAAAATCTGTTTCATAAAAATATATATCGAGTGTAATATTTTTCAATATAAAAAAAAAAAGATTCCTGACTTGTGGCAATTCTAAAAATGCTCAGTAAGGTTTGCCGTTTCACCATGAAAATACACTAACAAACGAACAATACTTGCAAATCATTAAATTTTATTATCAAAATTCATGCTGTGTGAGACACTTCCTCACAATCGACCCACTGATCAGGCTTGTCAAGCTGTTGTGACCGAATTTCGTCCGAGTTTCACTTTTTTGAACATTAATCCACCAACCTGTATTGAAAGAGTGTGCATTGAGGAGAAAATTGCTTTTATATCGGCGAGTGTCAATAGAGCAAGTTAACGTCCGATGATTACCGCCTTTATTTTTGTGCCCTAAAATGGAAGAATTGCGATACCATGAACTTATTGAGAGGCGAGTTTGGTGAGCAATTAATTTCACGTTTTGCATCAGTCCATTGGCCGCCAATATCATGCGATTTGACCCCATTAGACTATTTTTTATGGGGACGCGTGCAGTCTCTCGTGTACAGGCACAAACCAGCCACAACTCGAGCCCTGGAAGACATCATTACAGCTGCCATTGGTAAGATACCGAACGAAGTGCTGGTTAAAGTATGCCAAAACATGAATTACATGAAATCATCTCTAAACAGTAAATGGCAGGCATTCATTTTTATTCCCGTAAACAAACATCATTTCAGTTTTTTTCTTGTTTTTTTCAATTTTAATGGTTAAAAAATAACCCATTTATTTTTAAATAAAATTAAAATGTTTGAATTAAAAATTCCTGCAGTCAACAATTTTAATTGAAAATAAAACCGAAAAATCAATTAAAAATTTTCATTAGTCCCTGTTCGCACACGTCAAGTTGAGAAACTTTTTAGTTCATGGGCGAGAGAGCAAAACATAATGGCTCCCCTTTGCATTATGTTTTCCTCTCTCTCTCTCTCTCCCTCTCTCTCTCTCTGTGTCTTCCTCACTCTCTCTTCAGTAAGCTCGAAAGTTGCTCAACTAAAGTTTCCGTATGCGAGCCCAGTATTAGAATTGTCACCGTATGCACTTTATTTTTTCTGTTTATATAAATTAGATTTTTTGTGGAAATTTGCCCTTAAACGCCAACAGATGTTTCAGATTCTACTCATTAATAGATAATGTAATTTTTTTAGTTCTCTTTAACTGCCAAAAACTATTTTTTCATGACTCGTATACAGATCTCTATGGCATTTTTTTATTTTATAAAATAAAAATAAAATCTTGCAGCGACTCATGTTATGTCCTGTTTCTTATTCATAAAATTTAACATAATAAATCATAGACAATGAAGGGCATAATAGAAAAATTCGTCACAATTTTAATAACAGAAAAAAAATAATTTAATTTTCTAATTGAAATAAAACTGATTGGGCACAGAATATAACTGACTTCTTGATTTTGTATTTATTTTACAATGCACGAGTGTATGATTTGTTTGTCTTCAAACTTAACCACTGCTTACCCAGTTACTCAGTTATTGCTTTTTTATAGCTGACAAAAAAATATTCATCGTACTATTATTATGTGCGGAGAATATAATGGTTAAGAATTAAATAAGTTCAATGCCATATATAAAAAATAACAAACAAACATGCAGCGGTGGGCATAAATTTAGCTTATTATTGTGTTTTGTACAAGCCAAGTCGGTTCTTAACATACCGATTTCAATCGTGTTATTAGATTTAAATTTTGTCTCTTATAAAACACAATCATACATCATATAACGCATCTAAATGTACCGCATATTGTATATAAAATTAGAGTATTGATTATTTACAAAATATATCGCAAGCGTTAAATTTGGCCCTCATCTTTTTTTTTTAAATGATTTACAATATTTTACAATGTTTGCTAAATAAAAAACAAAAACAAAAGTTTTTTAATAGTTCTCTTTAATGTTTTATTTTTTGGCTTAGGCGCTGCAGACACTGTCAAAATACTCATCAATTATTGTGGTAGTATCTGGGAAAAGTAGTTTGCAATTTTTTACACCTGCCATGATTGATACAATATCAAAAAGTTTTAATTTTTGTCATGCTTGATGACACATTTTGATGATTTTAGCATGTTTGTTCATCAAGCACGAACTCATTTTAAATGAGATTTCAAGGTGCGCCGTTGTTAAACAGAATGAATGAAAAACAAAAAAATATTACACTTATACCTAATTTACATTATGCAGTTTTTAATGAAATTTCATGAAATTTATTGCTGTGGGAACATCATGAAATATTCAAAATAAAAATTGTTTGTGAAATGCATGTATTGTGGAAGAAAATCTTTTAGCTGTATAATATAAGATTATTATTATTATGCATGATAAATTTGGTCCCATCCTAAGCTTGCTAACCTTTTGTCCAGCACTGTATATCTATTGTATAGAAAAGTATACGAATTAAAAAATCGTCATAAATAGTAGATACTCGTAGATGCACAGTGATTTGGCTGTGTTTTTTAAGCGACTTCAAGAAAAGGAGGAGGTTATTAATTCGTCTTTATTTTTTGGGGGTGTTACTTCATAACTCGGTACATTTTAGACCGATTGTAAAAATTCTTTTTTTTTTTTGTCTGAGAGAGTGTAGCTTCCCATTGGTCTCATTGTTAAAAAGTGGGCGGTGACACGCTTACAATTTTTATATATTTGATTTTATGATATTCTGCTTATTTGATTGCTGCGAAACCTAGCAAACACCTTTGGTTCTTGCACAATTACACAATTATAAAGTTTAAAAAATGGGCGGGTCTACGCCCATTAAAATCTATTACTATATTTCACGTGGTTCTACCCAACCAATTTTTACGAAACTCACCACACATCTTGAGCTCAAAAATAGACACAATCATCCATTTGAAAAAATGGGCGGAGTCACGCCCATTAAAATTTAATATTTCATTTGAAGTGGTTCTACTGTACCGATTTTTACAAAACTTAACACACAACCCTGAGCTCTGAAAAACACAATATCGTGCATTTAAAAAATGGGCGGAGGCACGCCCATTAAAATTTAATTTTATATCCCATAGATTTTGTTCGGAAATGTTCTCTCAGATGTTTGCATTGAAGTCGGGTTTTTTTTGGCAGAATCATTATTTAACAAATATTTCTTTAAAAGTACCAATTAAAAAAAAAATATGTACATTTCGAAATTTCATTTCTAAAATATAAGAGTACATATATTTCTTAAAATGTACTTTTTCAAAATTAAGTTTTTTAGAAGTACTTGCCTGATAGGTACCTTTTTTAAAAATACTATTTTAAAATTAACTTCTGTTAAAAGATATTTAAAACATTTAAAAGTACTTTTTTAAAAGGTACTTTTTAAAACGCTAATGTTTTTAGCTATGGGCGTTCGGGGGTACTTCGCAGCATCGAGATCATTTAAGTTTACATTAATTGTCTGATTTATTTCCAAATTAATTTGATTCTATTTCACTGTGTTTTATATGTAACATGAATTTCAAAGATTTTACTGCAAATGTATGAAATCATTTAAAAGACTTTGTGTATGTATTTATGTGCACACGAACAAAAAAAACCCTAAATGAATTTTAATTTACTTGAACACATTTAATAGTCATTCTTATTCCTACTGTTTATTTGTTTAATGATGAAAAATAAAAATAAAAAACTACTGAAAATTTTTGATTTTCTCTATTTAACCCTGACTAAATAAATATTTACTCATACACTTCGACAGACTGCAGCAGCGACAGCCCACTAAATATATATATAATTGACAAATGTTATCTATTATTTTAACGTATGATCAACATAAAAGTTGTTATTATGATGTGAACAATCATGATGATGATGATGAGGACGATAACGCTGAGCATACTAATCATTATAATAGTTGACATAGTTCTTACAATGAGCAAATGATCAGTCATCATAATAGAAAACTGATCAACGTGGTTTGATTGAGTTGAAGGAAAAGTTGTAAACAAATAAGTAAGTATGTGTATTCACTGCTTATGTACGTACTTACATACTTTTGTATGATTCAAATGTTAAATAGAAAATTTGCTGTTAAATAAAAATAAAATATACTAAATTTAGGTTAAAAAAAAAAAGTACTGAACTACCTGCACTGTAATTCACAATTACTTGGTATGGGCAGCAGCATTATCCCAGCTCTGATTCGAGAAACTCGTTCTATATTATTCACCTTACTTTTATAATAAACCATAACGAATTTGTAGTTCCATAGATTTCAAACCAGTTAAAAATTACAACCGTATTGATAAGCTCCACGCTTCCTTAAAAGGGCAATTTATGTACGAGCACCCACATACATACATACACACATATTTATTTAACATTTATGTATAATTATGTATATTCATAAATATATAGTTTTTTTTTTTTTTTATACTTCTTATAGGCGCATAATGAGCTTTAGACGGCGAACTGGTGGGCAAAACTAATTATCTATAAAATTCATAAAACAAAAAATAAAAAAAGTAATTCCAAACACCTTAAAAAATTTTGAATGTCAATTTAAATTTATGTAATTTATTTATTTATTACAAATATTTTGGCTGCTGATCACCAAGTTCAAAAACACGCTTTTTTTAAACAATTGTCACGAAGAGCATCACCAAAATAAACAACATTATATGCAATAGCAATTTATTTTGCCCCGCAGTTCGTGAGATGAACTGTAAAGTTTCTACATGGGGATATACATACATATGTATGTATATGTGTGTGTCTATTGTCTTCCCTGCAGAAAATGCGAATAGCGAAATTGCAATGGTTTACTAGTGACATTGTCAGTAGTACTACTGACCAGGTGTACCCCAGCCAATGTTATCAACTATTGACATTTAACATTTAACATTAGCTTGTCATTGAAAATCCACCACTAGACTGTAACACTACTGACTAAGTAGTTCTTCTGGGACCACATGGAGATATTGGCACCAAAGATTCACTAGTAAATTTTAGGGGCTCTAGCCTACAATATCGATATTGCCTCGCTCGATGTCAATAGCAAAATTGTAGTGATTTACTAGTAACATTGTCAATAGTACTGCTGTGTACTCCAGCCAATGTAATAGCCTATTGACATATAACATAGGGTTGTAATTGAAAATCTACCAGAAGATTCACTAATGTCACCAGAAATACACTAGAACTGCTATCTCTAACGTATTTTTAATCGCGCATAAAAGGAAAGTTGTCGACATTAGTCACTGTCGCTAGAGAAAAGAGTGTTGACACAGAGACATATGGTTCTAGGCTGACTAGAGGGTTGTTATAAAAACATTTATCATTTCTCATCTAATATTTTTCACATAAATTACGCTATAAAAATCGGTTGATATACACATAACTTAGAGTTAGAGGTTGACAAGTGCCTACGGGTACGAAAAACCGGTGTTTTACCCGTAACTCAAGAATTTGGGTGTGCTAGAAAAATGTCAAAGTACTGGAAAAGTAGTAACCCGTCCCAGGTATTTTTTTTCCGTATTCTGCAAAAGTAGAAGACAGGAGTATTTTCAAAATCATGACGTCCTAAAGTGAGGTGACGAATGGCAAAATATTAGGCGATGATAAGGTTAAACAAAACTATTCTTATATATTTATATAAAATACCTGTTTTTACAAAGAGATAGCTATGTTTCCATAATCTACAGAAAATTGCTCATTCTTTACATATTTGAAAATTTTAAAATAATAAAGTTCATATCCCAGCAGCTGGGATAAATTTTGCTTTCTTTTTGTTCAATAATGAATGAAATTTACCAATGTGTGTGTGTGCGTGTGTATGTGTGTGTGTATGTAAACATCTCATTACTTAGAAACGGGTCAGCGGATCGGAAGTAAATTTGAAAGCAAAATTTTACCAAAATCTGCAGCTTAGCAGGAAGTTCCAATATATTTTTTATTCACTTTGTCCTAAAGTTTTATCATTTATTGTGCTTTCTTTTCTGCAAAAAAAATTCAAAAATTTTATTTAAAAAACTTCAATTTGGTGGTCGTTTCTAAAAATTGTTTTTTCGTTTTTTTTTTCAAAAGATGGTGTGTTATCTTTTAGTAAAAATATCTCCCTTATTTATTGCGAAAAGCATTGAACTTTAGGCCCCGTACAAATGGTTATTGCCCTGCAAAACAGCTGGTTTTTGTTTTATTTATGTATAGAGTTGCCAGACAATGTTGCGAAAAAAAATCGCTTTGAATCAGGACAGTAAGTAAGAGTAAGATTTTACTTTATAAAGGGTCTGCCATCTAACGTTTTTTTTCAACTAGTGCTTATTTCGTGAATGGTAACACTTAGCTCATGTCTGATTTGACAGATAATTAGTTTTATCCTTCCGCTGAACGAATATTGTTGTGTATACGCTTGAACAACGCTGGGAAATATTGCCTGCGATCGACTTACAGATGCCGATTTTGCCAAAAAAAATAATCTTTTCAGATGAAGCTCATTTTGATCTTGGCGGGTATGTAAACAAGCAAAATTGTCGCATTTGGGGCACAGAAAACCCGCACGCATACATTGAAAAGCCGACGCACCCAAAACGAGTCACTGTTTGGTGCGGATTTTGGTCCAGAGGCATAATTGGTCCAATGAGCAAGGAGTTGCCGTTACAGTCAATGGCGATCGTTATCGGGCCATGTTGAACGAATTTTTGTTCACAAAAATTGAAGAGGATGATATTGGCAACATTTGGTTGCAACAGGACGGCGCTACGTGCCACACAGCCGAAGCTACACTCGATGTTTTGCGCCCTGTCTTCAAAAAAAAATTATCTGGCGGACCCTTTACTTTCATACATGTAGTTTCTTTTAAAGAATTTTTCTATTCTTTTAAAGAATAAACATAAAAAACATTACTAGATTGCTAGATTATCAGTAATGTGAAGTGGATTCGTTGTAATGAAATCGTCTAAGAATAAGATTTCAAAAAAAAAAAACTTGAATCGACAATATGACAGCTGCCTTTAATAAAATAAAAAACACATTTTTTCGTTATTAAAATAATTTATTTATCAAACCAAATACAGACAATAATAAAACTTAAAATCAGTTTCAAAACAATTTTCTTAAAAAACTTGTGATAATTTTTTTTGTGCATTTATATATTTCATAGAGAAAAACAGAAATCAGAGAGGGAAAAATTGAGCTTTCATTACAAAAAGGCAAATTGTAATACGACGAATCAAAAGAATTCACAAATTCCATTTCCACTGAAAACTGAGTATATAAAGCAGAAATTTGCATCATACATATTTGTTCCTTAAAAAATATCACATGTACTTTAGCTTACAATGCAATACGAACTTTGGCCTAATCAAATCATAAGTATAGAAATTGTTATATGTTTTTGAAAGAAGTAGTTATAAATATGGATATTGCCGCATCCAGAATTGACAATAAATAAAATACTGTATTCTTCCTCATCATCGTTATATTTTGAGTGACAAAGTTAGTCTGTGTTTTGAAGGGCAAAGTAATCTGTCATTTGCTAAAACATTTATTTTTTGTTCTCCTCTCGTCGTATATGAAATAGCATTGTCACCGGAATGGCAAAATGTTGTATATATGCAGCTTTAAGAAAATTAATTTTTTTTTTGTTTTTTTTTTTGGTAGAAAAGTTAATACCAGAAGCAAACTACCGGGCAAACACAAGCACACACATACCAAACCAAAACTAATACAGGCGTGATGAGAATGCGTAAGCATTCCGAAAACTTTGTGTGGTTACTTTGCTGCTTAAATTAATGTCTTTGCTACTGTTTGTCCAAAACAAAACACACGGGTTTTCTCAGCGCTATTTACGTTTGACTGCCCTTTTTATTATTGACAGTTTGTGTATTTATGTATGTATTATGCATATGTACATAAATATGCATATATCTTTTCATGTATGTATGTATGGCCTTCTATTCTTGCGGTTACCCATCTTGGTAGCAACTTGTATACGTTCAAGTGTGCACATATTTCATAAGCCTATTCTGCTTAACTCGAGTCTTGATGTGGGGTTAATACACTAGTAAATAATATTACAGAGACGTGTCAATTCAAGTAGAATAGTATTTGAAAGAAGTGGAAAAATTAGTGAAATCACTATGCTGTGAACGGTCAAAGGCCGGCATGTAGAAGCAACATTGAGCAAACAAATTTAAAAAACGAATTGATGGCTTGTATAATTACATAAATTTCTTGAAAGTTGCGTAAATAAATGTTGACAGATCTGAGATTGTAGATCATCTTGCGTAGCACAGTGGGCTCGATGGCGATAAAATTTAAGGTGGTGAAATTTTTTGTAATGTTGTGGCTAAAAATAGGAGATAAAATATATTCAAATATTTAAAAATACATACATACTTCGAAAGCTTATAATGGCCATATTGTTGTAACTACATTTATCGAATTGACTACCTTTTATACTGTTTTAGTCTGATGTAGCACATACGAATGATTAAATTATTTGATCAAAATGGTTGTTTAAACTAGTATCCACTTTCAATTGTATTTGCCTTATGTTCTTTATATTAAAATTATTATTTAAAAATCATCACATTAACCAACTCTGAATTGTAATTGAATAATTGTGTATGTTTAGTTATAATTTTTTCATTTTATATTAAAGCCCCAACTTCTATGTGGTGGTTCCACTGTTTTTCGATGAGATCAAACTACTTTGGTACGAAGTTTTCCTTGTTCATATTCATTCTCGAATCGTCAATTAAACCATCAAGAAAGTAATTCGCATTGGTATACTTACTTGAATCTAACTTTAAATCATCAATAAATGTAAGTGATTGAATTAATATAATTTTGACTCAACTCATTCAAAAGGAAAGAACCCTCGTGATATACGATATTTCCTTACCACTCCACCCCTCTCTAAAATACCTAAGATCAAATTTCCTTTGCTCAGCCATTTTCCTTCAAGTTAATTCATATGTTCAAATCCCCTTGAACATATTGAGCTGACTTTTTATATAGTAATATTCCCATTAGTTATCTTAAGCAATAGGAGTCTGGTTCGAGCAAGCTTCCGCGTGCTTCTCATGTTATACAGTCGACGGTTATCAACTTCTTTTGGACACCATGGCATAATGCTACATTGTACATTTTGTGATTTGATGGTCTAATCATCTCAAGTGGAGGCGATGTAAAGTGAAAATTTTGGATCCTTGCCATCTATAAAGGCCACGGTGCCCAATGGGATGGCTTATTTAATTTTTGTGCAAAAAGTGTAAGGAGTGGTCCGAGGTCATAAAAAGTTGGCCCCGACATTATATTGACCAAGTTATGAAAAAACTCCTGATCCTATTTTTTGGAGCTTTAGGTCTGTTTTTCATTTATTAGTGCGATATTTCGTTAACCTTCGGTTAACTTCTTCAGGATATTTCTTGTTTTTTGGTTTTTTATATTTAATTTTTCTTTTCTCCTTGCAATTACAAAATATTTTTATGATCCAAATCAATTTTTTCGCATAAAATTTTTGGTATCCAAGCAGAAGTCTTCAAATTTGTTGCATCCTTTTTCTAGTATAACAGAAAGATGCATGCCGATTTCATCAAAATCGGGTACGCCCCACCCCCCACGAAACCCATACAAAATATAGATAAACTTCTCTTATTATTATTCGTTGATGACGCATGTCTTGAAATCAGTAAGCGACGAAAAATATAAGTATTTGACGAAACTCTATTGCATTGCCTAGAAAAATTCCGAGAACTATTTTTGTTTTAAAACAGACATCCCAACTGGTTGGAGGAAGAGTGGGTTTTCATAGTTTTTTTCCTTTGAAAATCAATTAAGCAAATTTTTAATGACTTGTAGATTTGGACATATCGTGTCATAACCGCAAAAAAAGCTTAAGTAACTAATCGATTTTCGTAAAGAAAACTATTTTTTATAGCTAGGGAAAAATCCTATATACATATTTCAAGTACATTAAAACCAAATGGTATTTTCAAGAATATTGTAAGTATATGGACCACTGAATTGCGTGAAAATATAAGTAATTTCCTGCTTAGCACACTTTCATGGACTTGCACTCAATCTGTTAAAAGTAAAATACACGTTTTTTGAATTGTCTTAATTTTTTTGTCTTAATATTTTATGCTCATATTAAAGAACATTATAAAAGATTTGTTAAAGAAAATTCAATGTGTGTACATGCGTTCGACTCTATTGTGAGCTGTTGCTGATACAAAATGATGAAATAAAACAAAAGACTTAAGACACATGAATACATTTGAGTAACAAAAATTTAATTATTATTGATTGCAATTATCCACAGTAATGGAACGCACTGTACTAGTGGCATGGCACGTATCGAAGATATTTTAAGGTACGTGATTTCGCATCAATATTTATTTGCACAAAACTATAATGGAAAAATCACGAATGAGTGTAAATTGAGAAAAAAAGGAGATGATAAATAAAATATGTCCCAAGTGATATAGTGCAAATGTGTTACTTTAAATTATATGTATGTATGTACATGCATAGGGTGTTTTTTTAGAGTGTCACAACTTTGAGCTGGCATCATTGCTTTATTTGAGCAACCATTTAACAGCTGATAGTTGCTTTTTGTTTAGTTTGCTTTGAAATTTCATTACGAATCGACTTACACCAGAGCAACGCGTGCAAATTGTTGAAATTTTTAATCAGAATAATTATTCTATTCGTCAAACTCAAACTGATATTGATTTTGAATTTCCAATCAAAATTTTATTTTCCAATGAAGCCCATTTCTGGTTGAATGGTCACGTAATTAAGCAGAATTGTCGCAATTGGAGTGAAGAGAATCCACTAGCTTTTGTCGAAACACCATTACATACACAGAAAATTACTGTTTGGTGCGCATTATGGGCTGGAGGAGTCATTGGCCCATATGTCCTCAAAAAATTTATGTTCCAGATGGCGTCTTCTTCGCTCCAGCTGTGGCGGCTACATTGCAGAGATCATATTTAAACATTGATTTTATAAAATTTTCTTTCCAATAAAGCCCGTTTCATTGATATTAAAAATATATTTCCTTGTTTTGTTATGATTTAAAAAACACCCTTTATAAGAAAAATATAGGATATACACACTCACTCACATAACACAGTACACTTGCATGTATAATAACTAAGACATGTAAATGAAAAATATTTCATTTGAGGTTATTGTTCTTGTGGTGGCGATGTGGCCAAGCATATTAATTGTTTTAAATTTATTTTTCATTTTCAGTTTTTTTTTTTAACAAAAATCTAGAGTAGTGATTTATTCAAAAATATGTTTGAATATTTTGAATGAAGTGTTGAGGTGATGAGGTGATGACCCTTAACGCAATAAAACACTTTTTATAAAAAAACACATATTGCCCAATATTTTTCATTGCTTTGCTTTTAACTTCTTCGTTTTCCATAATGCTGCACTTTTATTACTTTAATGTTTTTCGTCTTAAATTCCATTGCTATTGATTTCTTAATGCACTTACTTTACTACAGTCAGTCAGTGTGTTGTACGATTTTATTTTATTTTGCATTTTTGTAAAGAATTTCAACCGCTTGTCAACTCAGTTGCTCATCATTATTGTACGCGTAATGTTGGCTTGGTTTATGCTTGAATTAATTTTGTAAAATAATCAAAAGAAAAAAGTAAATAAATAATAAATTTATTTATTCATATAATATAATCAACTACGTTTAAGTGCAGGTGACTTTTACATTAACAAAAAAAAAAAAAGAAAAGATAAATTCATGTGCTTTGAAACATTATTATTGTTAAGTATAATATAATTATAAGTTTTTTTATTCAAAACCATAAAATATTAAAAGATTTTATGCCCAAGCAGTAAAACAATTTGTGTGAAGAATCATTTTGCTGTAAAAAAAGTGCTTTAATTGCTTATATGTTCCTGTATAATAAAATTATTCATAAGAAGCACTACAAGCCCTTAAGATCAAAGTAAGTCAACAGCTGTGTATTACATTTCACTAAGTTGCATTTTAATTACGTGTAATAATAATAAATATTGCAGATATAAATTGATTCATTGCATTTGTAATCAAGTGACAGATGTTAACTCTGTAGTATATTTTTTTTTTATTATTAAATTAATACTTTTTTGTGGGGACATTAGTGAATTACCTTTTTGCATTTTCTTAACACATCTTCTGTACGCAGAAAAGTTGTTAGAAAATATTTGGCAAAAACAAAAAATTATTAAATAAAAATATCATATTTTGCAGTTTTGTAGCAGAGCAGTTTTAAACTTTCAAGTCGATTTTCAGAAATTTGTTTCTTTTACTGTTAAATTGGGAAATTCGGTGTCCAATTTTATTTTTTCCTCTAAAAACATCGTTCTGCTCACTAAACATAATATAATAAATTTAAAATTTACCAAAGTATAAGCTAAATCAAGCCTTCACTTCATATGAGATTATAAGTCTGGAAAAGATAAGCGACAAGTCATTGCACTATTACTTCCTGGAAAATCCAAAAAAATAATTGAGATTTTGACCAGAGGTGCTTTAGAGTATGAGGATTAAAGGCGTACCATTAAAATTTAAATTTAGTTTGTCTCGACTTAAGCACTTTTTCCATTTTGCCGCATAATTCTTGTGCTCAGATGTACATAATTTGCGCCTCACTGGGAAGCCCTTCAAGTACAGTAGAATTCTTCAAATTTGGCACACACACTTTTTGAAATAAAAAAAGATGCAAGTCGACTGCACATGCATTTTGTTTATTATTTGCCACATTATAAATCCCGCTTCCATGGCTGATTGTCTTAAGCTGTTCACAAACAGGGAGGTGGCGTTTGCTGAAGTAGTTAGCGCATTGATTATAAAACTAAAGGTTCTCAGTTGGAGCGCAGGCTCTGATAACGCCATTTCATCTTTGATTAAGTAACTCGTCAGTAGACTAAACTAAATAAATTCAGTAAAGTGAGACTTTGACTCACACACGACACCACATAAGTAAAACTATACGAAGGCGCTATGAAATAAGGCCCAAGGAGATAACGTCCAAATAAGAAAATGAAATAAGTCCCAATTAAATTACAAAATCAAAAAAAGTCATAAATATAAAAAATTTTTAATTGTACTTTATTTCATTTATTTTGGGCTTTATTTCATCTTGAGTTTGATTGGACTTTATTTAATATTTTTGGGCTTAATTTCATCTTGAGTTTTGTTCCATTGGACTTTTTAATTGAGCCTTATTTCATTTATATTGGGTGTGTTTTCATAAATTTTCTCCAGCGCCTTATTTCATTTTTTTATTTCATTCTAAAAAAAAAAAATATTTTTACGTTTTTTTTTAGTTTAAACGGTTTTTTCGTATTGTCGATTTTTTCGTTTGTTTTTTAGTTTTAGCGATTTGTAAGTTTTGGTAATTTTTTTTGTTTTGGCGATTTTTTTTCGGTTTTGGCGATTTGAAAGTTTTTTGGCGACCTTTTTACTTTTGGTGATTTATTTTGCATTTGAGCGATTTATTTTATTTTTGATGATTTGAAGCGTTTTTTTTTTAATTTTAGTGATTTTTCGTTCCGGCATTTTTTTAATTTTGGGATTAGCGTTTTAGATACTGCAAGTTGTCAAAATTACATTAACTGATAGAATACACTTCAATTTTAATTTTTATAGCTTTGCTATTTATCTCACGACACAGGAGCTAGGACGTGATTTTCGTAACAAAAATAATCGACACTATTACAGTTACAGTTCTTTGCACTTAAAACCAGAGTATGAAAATAAACGAAAGAAATTGTTTGAATTTGTTTTGCTTCGTTCTTTAAAGTGAGTGACACAAAAACAAAACAAAAACAATGAGAAGGATTGCTCAATTTGTTTTTGTATTGTTTTTGCACATGAGCACAAACAGCCGATCGGCTGTAAACCGGCAAACAGCCGCCGCCTGCGACTAACAATACATTAATATAATCGTACGCCGCTAGAAAAGAAAATAATGGGAAATAAATGGAAACGTTTTGAAATATTTGCGACGAATTTGATATCATCATATAATATAATTTTGTTGCATTGTTATTTAACACATTAAGTTTGTTTTATATAGCTAAGCAGCAAAGCTTTAACCGGGCCTACTGAGACACCTCCCTTCTTTTTTTTTAAATTTCAGTGTTAATTGGTGCAGTGTGCATAAAAATACATTAACTTTGAAAATATCAAGTGTGGTTATGTAATTGTCTGTATATGACATTAAGATTTCAACATATTACGTTGGTCGCTTTAATTTTTAACTGTCATATGTTTGTTGTTGTAGCGGCCAAATTTTTACATATTCTGTGGAAATTCCAGTTCTGTAGCTTTTACGGCTCTCAAAAAAACAGACAAGCAGACAGACAGACGGACGGACATAGTAGCGAAAACATTAGAGTTCCCTTGGTGTGCGGAACCCTAAAAAGACGCCAGCCGAATTTCAGCGATATCACGAACGCCCACTGTCCATGAAACTCGTAAAAAAATATAGATAAAAAAATATAAGCGTTAGAAAGATTCTTGTTGACATCGTGGGCCAGTTCGTTAATACAAAAGGAAAACATTTCCAATAAAGCACAAATTAAAATTCTGTATATTTTTTAATATTTTAATTTGTGTACAATTATAAGGAAATTGTGCTCACGCGTATAATATTTACATTGAACAAATTTTTAATTTAAAATATTGCTGTAACAAAAAAAGTTACATTAGTCAAGAGGTTAATGTACCTGAACTTTCTCAACTGTTATTTTCTTATCGTACAGAAACAAATAGTTTATTATTGGGTTAGTAGTATGAAGTTAATTATTATTATTATTTAATATACATGTCACTAAATGTCATTTTAATGTGGTGGCCAATAGTTTCACAAGCGGACTTGAGTTTTGTTGCTGTTGATGTCAGTTAATTGTTTGTATTAGTTTTCCCAACTCAAATCATGGATGACACACAAATCGTGCAAATCTGAACAAAGTTAAGCTTGGAATTAAAATTAAAGATTATGTTATTACACCGTTCCAAAATTGATGTGAGTCTTATTCAGCAGAAAATGAAACATAAACTGCCACAGCAAAAAAATAAATAAATAAAATCACAATTAAGTGATTTGGCGGTAGTTTGAATTTTGATTATTTCCAGATTATTTAAAATAATTTCATTTTAATGGATACCAGCCTGCTTTTGGCATATGCTATCAAATCACACGCTATATGCAAATTATCTATCTGTAGGAAATAATTTCATTAAAATTCAAATATGTAAATGAATAAATATTAATTGTAGCATTTAAACATGCGCAAGCAAAACAAAACTGCCTTATAAAATTCTCATTTATTAAGATAAATTTTTTCTACCTTCATTATGGGAATGTTGGAACAATTTTAATTATTGATTTTTTAAGACAATAAGAGTGGTTATGTATCTCGGAATAATGAAATGTAATAATATTTAATTAGGCTAAAGTTCGTATTTAGAGGAAGCCGTATTGCATGTGATAATTTTTAAGGAACAAATAACACCAAAGACGTTTGTAAATATTCAAACAAACACTAGTAGTACACTGTTAGAACATTAGAGTTCTTGTGTTTGGTACACTGTATCCGGTATCAGTTAATGCAAATTTCAGCCATTTTATATTACATATTTTTAGTGGAAATGGAATATGTGAATTGTTTTGATTCATCGTATTACAATTTGTTTAATGATTTTTTTGTAATGCAAGTTTTATTTTACCATCTCTAATTTATGTATATTAAACAATTAACTAAAATAATTTTTTTCACATGGACATCATATCGTCTTCTAGATTATTATTATGTATAGAAAATCGTAGCATGATATCTGGAACTATAAGAGCTCTGGAGCTGAAATTTTCAACACAGGTTCGGTTCAATACCTGGTAGGATTACGTTTTTTTTTACCCAACAAATGGCCTTTGTATGGAGTAATTTGTATTTAAAAATAAATAAAAATATAATTATTGAGGGTTAGACAACATTTGCCGGGCTCAGCTAGTTTTTAAATAAATATATTCTACTACTCGTACGTTTTTTTTTCAAAATTGAAAATCGTTATTCATTAAAAAAAAATAATAATTCATGGATTAGCTGAAAATACCTTATTTTTAATACAAATTTGTTCTACTTTAATTGAATTAATCTTCACATGTCAGGTAAAACTTGTTAAGGTGACATTAAATAATTAATATACGTGTAGATATCCCGCATTTACTACAACAGTGTCATAACTCAAAAAATTAGTTTTTTTGAGATAATAATGCAGATATTTCTTATTTTATCTTGCGTAAAAATTTAACACAGTGCCGATCTTTATTCCAGATCTTCCCCAATTCTATTCTACTTCTATATATATTATAAATATATAGCTTGTATATACTACCACCTCCTGAGAGAAGAATATTTGTTCATGTCTTTGTTGAGTTGTATGTAAATTGAACACTTTAAACTAGTTTTTTTCTTGAGTTGTGACACTATAAAAGTAAATGAGCGATATGTAATATGTAAAAAAAAATTTATAAAAAATTTATTACGTTCATTGGTTTTTACGTAATTAAAATAAAATATTAAGTAAATCATTTATATAATTATATACATATCTAGACATATACATACATAGTTACATATTTACTTGACTTGATTAATTTCTATTATGTCATTTACAAGTCAATGTAAACACGATTTAAAATAGAAAAAAAAGTGATTAAAATAGATTTTTGAAACGGATATTTTATAGGGAAATCCTCCATTAATATGCAAAGAATTTATAACACGAGTCAATTTAAAATTTAAATCCGTAATGGATTTTACGGATTTAAATTGTGGTTAAATGGGGAGACACTAAAACAACAATATGCTTTAATGTTGCGGTACAAAATTAAATTTTTATAAAACGTACACTTTCATAAGAGTACTTCAGAAAAGTTACTTTTTCTTCATAAAAGGTAACTTTTCAAAAAAACGTGCACTTTCGTGAAAGTACTTTTTAATAAAAGGTACTGTTTCTCAAAGGTACTTTTTCACAAACAGTATTTTTTTATCAAAAGTACTTTTTCAATAGTGGTACTTTTTCATAAAAAGGTACTTTTGTAAAATGGGTGCTAAATCATGATTTTTATACTAAGCTATTTTTTTCATTAAAGGTACATTTTCACAAAAAGTACTTTTCCATAAAAGTACTTTTTCTTAAAGGTACTTTTTCATGAGGGTATTTTTTCATAAAAGGTATTTTTGCATAAAAAGTACTTTTGCATAGAAAGTACTTTTCATAAAATGTACTTTTTTACAAAAGGTACCTTTTCATAAAAGGTACTTTTTCATAAAAGGTACTCTTCCATAAAAGGTACTTTTTCATAAATGGTACTTTTTCATAAAAGGTACTTTTCCATAAAAGATACTTTTCCATCAAAGGTACTTTTTCATAAAAGGCTCCTTTTCATAAAATTCACTTTTTCATAAAATCTAATTTTTATATACGAGTAAGATAATTTTCAAAAATGGCTACTACATAAAAAAATACTTTTTCTACAAAAGGTAATTTTTCGTAAAAGTAATTTTTTCATAAAAGGTACTTTTTCAGAAAGGTACTTTTTCATAAAAAGTATTTTTTCATAAAAAGTACTTTTTAATATCAGGTACTTGTGTGTAGTTATAAAAAGATACTTTTTTATTGAAGGTACTTTTTCATAAAAGTCACTTTCTCATAAAGGGTATTTTTTCATAAAGGTACTTTTTCATAAAAGTACTTCTTCAGAAAATGTACTCTTTTATTAAAGAGTTTTTGTACGTAAAAGGTGTTTTTTCTTAAAAGGTACTATTTTAAAAAATTTCCTTTTTAATTAAATATAGCTTTACATATACGGTTTCATAAAAGCTATTTATTTCTAAATGGAAAATATTTGTTCATAAAACCCACTTTTTCATAAAACAGTTTTTTTATAAAAGTTATTTTTTCTCATAAAACACTTTTTCATGACAACTTTTCCATAAAAGTTATTTATTATTTTCTATGCAAAAACATTATATAGTCCCACTTCCACAAAGCTGTTCTTTCAATAAAATGAGGGGTGGAAAGGTCTTCTTTCGACCTTTTTATAACAACCTTAAGACATGGGCCATCTAAATAGGGTGTCTACTCAGTATTAATCGATATTTAATAATAAAAAAAAAATTGTCAAATGATAAAGAAAATATTTAAAAAATTCGTGTTTATATTTTTTATGGATTTCATGAGAGGTGGGCGTGGCCGATTTTGTATATTTTTTTATTCCAGAAAGTGTACGAGTATGTACCAAATTTGAAGACTTTACGCTTGGATATGTAAACTTTTATGTGAAAAAATCGATTCGGATTGCATGGGCGCTCGGCGTTACCGATTTTGATAAAATTCCATATTTTCTTTTCTTAATTTAGTCAAGACAAAATTCCAACCTTTTAGTTTTTACACAAAAATGAGTGAAGCCATCCCACTGTGTGCCATCACCGTAAATCTAGTTTAAAAAAACAAAAGATTTAAGAAAGAAACACTTGACGTTTCCTTTGTTTCAAAGCAAAAAAAGGCATGATTCTTTGTTTATAGTTTTTCGCTTAATTTCTTTTTTCAACTGCACATACATACATACATACACACACACGGCGTGTATGCGTTTATTACACATTTCCTGTGTAAAATCTCTTATTAAGAAACTTCAATGTAGTTATTTTTTTTATATATATTTCTCTTTGCTTTTTTATTACATTTTCGTTTACACCTTTTTACAAAATCTTAAAACTCATGACACACAAAACTAAATTCATGACGAAAAATTATAAAAAAAAATTACTTAAAATTTCAGTTGACATTGAAAATAAAAATAAAGAAGAAAAAAGGAACATAAAGTGTGTATAAACAGGTCATAGTCACGCTTGTGCTATAAACAGGTACAGATTGGCACAAATGTGTACGAAATTTTTATATAAAAAAATTTACGTACAAAATGATCATGTTGGCAAGCAGCATTTTCATTTGTGTTTTTTCGACGAAAAAAAAACTTTGTTTAATATTATCTTTTGTGAGGCATTCTCTTATATTTTTAAATATTTTGTCGTTACTGTTTTTCATCATGTTGTTGCCAGCAAGTGCATTCGTTTAACGGTCACGTGCTTTAAAGCACATTCATTATTAGGACCAGCACCGTCAAACTGCACTCAATCAATAAATTGTTCAGCAATAAATCGGCAACCTCCATGGCTGGCTATAAAATTAAACAAGAAATCAAAAACAATATATTTATATAAATATAAAATTTTAACTAAAGTTCACAAAGCCGGTAAATTATGTGAAATTACGAAATTATTTATGAAAAAAAAAACTAAAAGATTTTAACCGCCAGCTTTAGTTGAATGACAAGCAAATGTTCGTTGTACATAGCGAACATTTGTGTGTGTGTGTGTGTGCGTGTGTGTGTGTGTGTGGTGTAAACAAGTTATCATATGTAAATGCTGTTGAATTAATGTGAATAGTAATAATAATAGTGAACTATTTTTTAAAATATGCGAAACACTTTTAACACTTTTTAATTGTTTAGTAATTTGTAAGCAAATATTGTTTCATATACATATATAACACTTAACAATTTTTTTTTTAAATATACACATAACACTTAATAAATAATTATTTTTTTATTTTAAACACAGTGTAATTAATGAGTTATTTAAAAATTTCAAAAGCACTGTCTACAATCAAATTTTATGTTTTATTCGAAATTGCCAAAATAATGATGAAATAAAGTTTGCCCATGAATCATATATGTATAAGGGCAGCAGCATACGAAGCTCCCACCATTTGACACTTTATTACAATAAGTCGACATTTAAAATCATATAAACGTTACAATTTAGGCATGCATATGTGCACAGCGTAATTTTAGAAGAAAATGTAAAAAAAGAATTTCTTGTGCTCGTTAAGTATTATTTTTTGGGGGAAAAAAGTAATCACTCAAACCAAGTCTAAGCTCCATAAATACTAAAGCAATCAATTTCAATTTTAAAAAGGGGGTTTATTAAATTTCTTTGTGGCCGTACAAGCACGGAAGATGCCGAGCGTTTTGGATGCCTAGTTGCCTACTAAAAATTACTGCTTCCCCGAAGCGTTTTTGTAATAGACATGTATCTCACGGGACTCAGTAATTAAAATTTTTATTGAACACTTGAATATGAGAAAGCTTCCTGCAAGACGGGTGGGCACATTTGCTCACAATGAACTACAAATGTAATCGTGTGAAAACTTCGGCAGAGTGTTTGACGTTGTTAAAACGCAAAGCCTTACTTCAACCTGCATTTTATAATAAGATCAGACAGACAGGGTGGCTGAGTGGTAGCGATGCTATTCTCTCAGTCCAGAGGTCGTGGGTTCAATTCCCGCCGCAGAACCTGGGTGTTTTCTGTAGACAAGAAAAAGAAGAAAAAATCTTTCAAAGAGCCGATTCGCATACAGATTTTTTTATTTACGTTGTCAGAACTAATTGTTAGAACGTAATAATTGTTGTTGTTGTATGCTGTAAAGAAAACACTTGCCTGTCTTCCAAACTTACACCACTTTTGGATCTCCAGCAGTGCATTTATTTTGTTGTTTGCTTTGAATTTTATATTGCATTTCTTTTTTTCTGAGTCATGTTGGGTATTTGCATTTTTATGGTTATTCAGGAAACATGAAATGCATTAAAATGTGTTTGCACTAAGCTTTTACATATGAAATAAATTTAAATGTTTACTTCTTTTATTTTTCCTTTGGTCTTCTGTTTTTTATTTAATTTTTTTTTGAGGCCTTGTGTGTGATTCATTAGTTGAAAATGTGGTTGCTGGTGTCACTGGCCGATAACAATGTATGACATTGATTTTGAATATAATTTTTTGAATTTTGAATATTTAAAAATAATGATATGTGTACGTGTATGTGTACGTGTACGTGTTTACCCATATATGTACATGTGTAATTGTTTTTAAGTTTTAGTTTCCTCTTTTTCTTCTTCTTCTGCTTCTTCTTTAACATTAGTGTATCTAATTGTTATTAATTGTTTTTTTATGAATTTGAAAATCGATTATTAATTGATGTAATTGATACACGTGGTAAATAAATACAGCACGAGCTCGATTTTCACAACCGAAAGGAAATCGAAGTTGTTGCTTTTACCGAAAAGTTGCAATAATCGACCACTAAAAACTTTATATAAACCAAACTATAATTTAATATAAAATAATTTATTGATGGTCTAATTACTCCTTGTTAAAACGTTTGGTCACAGCCCAAGAATTGTGACAAAATATACTTTGATATAAACTACCATCATATATATACTAAGATATTTCTTCGATAAAAACAAAAACAAACAACCTAATAGTTAAAAATGCATACATGTGTTTAAAAAGAGTTATAAAATAATCTTTTATACGTGAAATGAAACTTAAAACCAGTCTTCATATTTTGTACTTGCGTATATTTGAGTTCTACTCATGTTAATTTTTTTATAAACACAATCTAGTTGGAGGAAAAGAATGTTGAATTCAGTAAATTCAGAGAGAAAAGCGTTTTAAATTTACTAAAAGAGAAAAAGTTGCGCTTACCGAGACTGTTTTTTGAACAACAAAAAAATACACTTATAAAGACTGTAATATAAAAAAATTAACTGTTGTGCTAATGGGGCTGTTGCAATAATCGGTGGTTGCGCAAATCGAGCTCGTACTATCCACTATATTTAAATGAAATTGAGTTTTTATGCTCTAACTGAGTTGTCTTCCTTCCCATATTGTATTGTATTTTTTTGCAATAATTTTTCATTGAACTTGAAAATTTTACTTATTTAAATACACATGTTTTATTAGTTATTTAGTGGCACTTATACATGACAAAAGCGTAACTTGACAAAAGGTGGACTTATCTGTGCAAATGTTCATACATAAAATACAAACAAAGTTCTATCTAGCTATATAAGTACCTATGCCCGTTATAGACTCTGGCACCATCCAACCGATGGGCTCTAAACTGGCTTTATTAGAAAGAATATTTTTTGAAGATGATTTAATTTGGCTTATTCCTGAAGTCGATTTTCGAATTTTACCATAAAAAAATTTCTCTCAAATTTGAAGATTTATATGTGTTGAAATTTTGTATGTAGGCACCTCTTCCGATGTATAGATCCCCAAAGAAGAGATTTTTGGAAATTCGAATTTTAAGGGGCAAAAGTTAGTAAAAACGGGTATCATCACTATCTCTACACATAATATTAGAAGCGCCAAAAATTTATTCTAAAAACAAGTGCATACATATATGCTTTATGATTGTTTGACTTTAAAAGGGGTAAAACAGGCAAACCCCGAGTTCTGGTACTTTCTTATATCCCATTTACCCTCGAAAGCAATAAGCACAGAAATTAATCTTAAATCTAATTGTAGTCTTTCGAAAAAAATTCATAGGGATTTTCGCACTTTTTGAAATTTACATTTTTAAGGGGTGAAATCGGTCAAAGTCATCGATGCACTCTTATAAATATTCGAATACTTCTAGCTTGAAAAAATATTTAATGCTGATTTTATTTTAGAAGGATTTTCCGTTATCACCCGCCAAATCTACGTTTCGTGAATGTTGTGTTCACTTTTTCCAGGGATTCGTCGATGAATATGAAATAAAATTGCTTTTTATTGTCATAGAAACACCTTAGGCCTAATTAGCTAAAGGAAATAATCTTCAACTCATTTAAAAAATCTTAAAACTTGGCCAAGAAAACTACACAACACAAAAATATTTAATATTTATTTAATAACTCCCAAAAAAGAAACAACAAGAAACGGCAGTTGCCATCAGTACAACATGCAAATTGTAAAGCTTGCAAATCGTTTGCTAATTCTGATTTAATTAAAATTTTTTTTAAACAGTAACATTAACGAGTTAACATTTTAATATGGGTTTTTTGTTTTAATTAATAAATGTTTATATGAGAAGTTTTGACAATTTTGAATAGTCAACTCAAATATGTTCGTGTCTTTAGTCTTTTGTTTTTGTTAACTAAACAATTTACACTTTATTCACATCCAAAATATAAAAATATCTTGTGAGATTTATTTACGAATGCACACACACACACAACACTTAGTTCAGCCAAGTAGTGAAATCTTGTTATTGGCGAAGCAAAAGAAAAAAATAATAATTTTAATTACTTAAACACCAAATGTCTTAACTAAAAACGATTTAACAACACAAGAATTAATCCACCACAATTACAAGGCACTTCCTACAATGCAACAAGTGCCAAAAAGAAAAAATCATCAAAACAACAAAGCAAATAAAATCAAGAATTAAAACAATATCCATTCGATTTTTTATTAATGACATTGACGAGAGCTTTTGTGTGTTAAATTATAAGAAGTTACAAATCCAAAATCAAACTTACAAGAAATACAAAAAACGCATTAATAACACTGGGCAACACCAACTTTAACTGCAAACTAAAACTTACAAAAAATTGCAGCACTTGGTAAACAAAGTGATGTTGCATTTAATTAATTGTAAACTAAACAAAATCAACATGTTGGCACTTTAAAATTGATGCGTTTCTAATATACAGGGTGTTTTTTTAGAGGTATAGAACTTCGAATTGAAATAAAACACAAGAAAATCGTTTTAATGTCCATCAATTTGGCTTTATTGGAAGGATAATTTTATGCCATTAACGTTTAAATATGATTTCGGGCATGTGGCCGCCGCGGCTGGCTCGAATAAAGCCAATTCTACAGGTCCAATTTTCAACCACTTTTTCGAGCATATGGGGCCGTATGTTGGCAATAACGCCACGAATGTTGGCTTCCAAGTCCCCTAACGTTTCTGGTTTGTTGGCGTAGACGAGCGACTTCACATATCCCCAAAGAAAATAATCCAATGGTGTCAAATCACACGATCTTGGTGGCCAATTGACAGGTCCATTCCGCGAAATTATGCGCTCATCGAATGTTTCCTTCAATAAATCGATTGTGACGTGCGCTGTGTGGCATGTAGCGCCGTCTTGTTGGAACCACAACTCATCCACATTCATGCCATCCAATTCGGGAACAAAATAGTCGGTTATCATGGCTCTATACCGGTCTCCATTAACGGTAACTGACTCTCCAGCATTATTTCGGAAGAAGTATGGCCCAATGACTCCACCAGCCCATAGAGCACACCAAACAGTCAGTTTTTGTGGATGTAATGGCGTCTCAAGGGTCTCATGTGGATTCTCTTCACTCCAAGTGCGGCAATTTTGCTTGTTGACGTAGCCATTCAACCAAAAATGAGCCTCATCACTGAACAAAATTTTGCGATGAAAATCAGCATCGAGATCAATCTCATTTTCGGCCCATACACCAAAATCACGACGCATTGCATGGTCTCGCGGCTTTAATTCTTGCACAAGCTGGATCTTGTAAGGTCGCAAGCCAAGATCTTTGCGCAAAATCTTCCATAAAGTTGATGGACAAAGCTCCAATTGCTGTGCACGGTGGCGAATCGATTCATTCGGGTCCTCTTCAACACTTTGCTCTACAGCGGCAATTGTTTCTTCGGTGCGCACTGTTCGACGTCTCTGCGGATGCGTATTATCACATAGAGTAAACGTAGTGCGAAAACGATCCATGGTTAACCGAATTAATTGCTCTGATGGACGATTATGTCGACCATAAAATGGACGGAGCTTGCGGTAAACTTCGCGAACTGAACCATTATTTTCGAAATAAATTTGCACGATTTGCAAGCGTTGTTCTTTTGTCAACCTGTTCATGATGAAATGGCAAACCAAACTAAATATTAATCACTTGACAGCTGACAAAATGGCCGCCAGTTAAAAAAGTGATGCCAACTTAAAGTTCTATACCTCAATAAAAACACCCATTATAATAAATTTAACTTAAAAATTACTCGTAAAAAAAGTAACAAACAAGTTCAATTCCGCATTTTTAATGTGGGCAGAATTAATAATATATTTAACGTAAATAACTCACAAGACAATGAAGAATTTTTAATGTTTCAAAGGTGAATTGAACACAAACAATTGAAAGAAAAACAAGCGATTTCCTTAGACCAAAAACAAGGTTAATTTGAATGTAAATTAATTAAAGCAGTAAAATTTTTATTTAGTTAATTTGGTGCTTAAAGCAAAAAAACTATTTCCATAAGAGTATGCAAAAAAAAAAAAATAAATATTAAAATATTTTATTACCAATTTAAAATTTTAAAATTATTTTACATAATTTTGCTTTTGCCTTTGACAGTCTTGCTCAAACGGATTTCCATTTCCAGCGCCAAAGAATCCGGGTATGCGTCATACATCAGTCAGTCAAATTGTTATTTTCATGAAATACTGAATTAAATAAAAGCCATGTAGAAGAACGATTGAAGCACATATATTTTGTTTTTGTTTTAAGCAAAGAGCTTCTCACAGCTGCTTTGTATACAAATCAGTTTCGAATTTTATTTGTAACTCATGAAATGTAAAATATGAATGCCAAAAACTGAAATGAGTCACAGTTTTCTAATTTCTATCCCAAGTACTTCAATAGCAATAGTGAAATGTTTGCCATTTAAAAAATGCTAGTTAAAAATGAAAATTGTAATGGGATTTCATGCTTTCACTTTCTCTCTATTTTTCTGATCTTAGTTTGTCGCTTGGGAAAAAGGGGACAAGAAAAGGATGCCTTAGACAGGTATATCACGAGATAAACTCTTTTAGAGAAGTATCCGTCATAAATTTCTACTATAAGTCTTTGAATACACCAAAGCTCGAAATTGACTTCAAACATCACAAGTTGGCCAGAACTTGAAATGCGCTAAAGGGTTAATGCCGTACTTATGCACAGTAGCCTTTCAGCTATAGGGTGGGTTCAGCATTTTTATTTATATAAAATCTTATGAGGACAGTTTTGTGAAACATTTTAGCCCTTTAACGCTCTTTTTTCTGCCTTTCCTACAAGAGGGTCAAATAAGTACTCTTACATGGTGCTGTAATGGATTAAAATGTTGTACAAAATTATTTGCCATGAAATTCTATTACACGACTCTGAACTCACCACAGCTCAAAGTTTAACTTAAAACTCAAAAAATAAATTAAAATAGACATCAAATGCACACTACGATTAATTTAAATTTTGACTTACATATAACAACTAGTTGGGCCCTTTCAACGGCGTGCTGTAGAAGTATAGCAGGGCGTAAGTCAGACAAGTTTTTTTTATGACAGCAATTTTTTTTACAAAAATGATGGTTGTCTGTGTTACAGCACACTGCGATTGCAGAAAGGTGGCTGATTGTGAGACAGTACACTTTTTTCTTATAGAAAAGTTGACTGTGGCACAGCACACTTTTCTTACATAAAATTTTACTGTCACAGCACACTTTTCTTATAGGAAAGTTGACTGTGTCACAGCACATTTTTCTTATAGAAAAGTTGACTGTGTCACAGCACACTTTTCTTATAGAAAAGTTGACTGTGGCACAGCACACTTTTCTTACATAAAATTTTACTGTGTCACACCACACTTTTCTTATAGGAAAGTTGACTGTGTCACAGCACACTTTTCTTATAGAAAAGTTGACTGTGTCACAGCACACTTTTCTTATAGAAAAGTTGACTGTGTCACAGCACACTTTTCTTATAGAAAAGTTGACTGTGTCACAGCACACTTTTGTTATGGAAAAGTTGACTGTGTCACAGCACACTTTTCTTATAGAAAAGTTAACTGTGCCACAGCAATTAAATTCAATTAAAAATACACTTGTAAAAATGCATTCACTATTAGTGCTTTATGCAACAATGATAATTAAACTATATATTTATGTCATGATTTATTAACTATTTTTCTACAAAGCCAAAAAACAACACATTTAAGAAAAAAAAATACAATCTCCAAAACAATCAGTTGTGAAATGACACGTTTTATTGCAATTAATACGAGTACGGACGGGATGCTCGTTCGTATCTTTTAGAACAATTAGTATTTATCTGTTCATAAGCAAACAGACGATTCAAGCTCAAAGTGTAACTATTTAAGTGATGGTTGGTTACCCACTCTACAAGTGGATGTAACACATGCATACGAGTATATCTATCTATTTTTAATTATTTAATAGATTTTATTGCTGCTGCAATTGTTGCTAAATAAGTATGTATAAAAAAATTAAAATATTTCAAGGTTGCAACAATTATTAGTTGCATATGCTTAACACGTGCATTTGCAGGTTAGAAAATGATTAAAAGTCAAGTTGGATTTTAAGAAAAAATTATTACACACAAATGCTAAATGAATCTCTAACCTCAAAATAATAAAAATTAACACAAAACAAAAACAATTACATACGTATTCAATGGCAAAAGGCAATTAAATGCATTTCCTGCACAAAACAAGCTCAATGCATTCTAAGACTATCAACATTAAAGTCAGTCGTCATCAATGTGTTTGTCATCAGCAAGATTATCATAGCATCATCTCTATTAACGTCAAGCATCTCATTGTGGTCTTAGCTACAAAAATCAATAATAATAAAAATTATACAAATGCAGCGCTTACAAAAAATATTACTTCAATACGAGTGGAGCAATAAACTAGTGAAGGTTTTGAAATAAGACAACAAAGCAAGCAAGCGCTACTCTTGGTTCAAATAAAACCCCCAGATCACAGTTTTAAATTTTGTAATTCCATATACTGCAGCAGAAGCAAAAAGTAGTTAAATAGTCATTCCGCCCACTAACCAGCTGTGCTTAATGCTCCATTTGATAAAATCTTTACACACAAGTGAAGGGTGTCATCTTTTTTGCATTCTTTACAAAGGCAAATACAAAAATACTAAATCATGCACTTGAATCTTCACTTAGTTGTTACGAGTATTGCAAACCAAATGCTTTTATTTTAAACACAATGAGATAACAAACATACACATGAACACATATTCGATCACTCGTATCTTTTTACCCGTTTACGAACCTAAATGATCTATCTCAACAATTGCATTTGTGTTTATGATTAGCAACAGATGTTTTTTATAATGTTTTGCTTCTTCAAGTTTGCTTGTTGCTTGTTTAATTCATACACGGGCTTATTTTTGAAATCATAAAAAGGAAATGCATTATGGCCTGGTCCGGTTGCATTAAGCCATTTTTTTAGAAAGCCGTTCTATATTTAAATTCTTGTCATAATAAATACTCTTTTAAATACTATATTTGTAATGAAAATAATTTTTATTTATTGGCAGAGTGAGTAACCAACATTCCTTTAAAGTAATTTATTTTAATTAGTGCATTTTACGGGAATTGTTACAATTTATGTTTAACATTTGTTAACGCACTAATAATCCCATCTTATTATTTTGCTTATTCAGTAAAATGTTTTTTTTTTATTAAAAATACATTGAAATTGATTATTGAGGGGTTAAGCTGGATTAATTTTTTTTTGTATTTTGAACAAACGTTCACAAACACTGACAAAAATTTAACACAATCACATAAAATTTGTTTAAACATATTTATGATAAGGAAAAAAGGACCAAGGGATTTTAGAGATATCATCATTGTTGCCACATTTTGTTTTCAGCCACATAGGAAACAACAATGATTTGTAAATACATGACAAAAGTGTAAAAACAAAAGACTTAAGACACAAACGTTCACGAACAATGACAAAAATTTAACACAATCACACAAAACTAAATATATGTACATATGTGTGATAGGAAAAAAAGGACCAAGGCATTTTAGAGAAATATTAGTGTTGCCAAGTCTTGTTTTCTGCTGAATAGAAAAATAATGATTTGTAATTAAAACAATTTTTTTTTATCAAATAAAGCGTGTTTTATTAGAATTACAGAAGCAAGGCAAGATAGTTTTAATATCAGTTAAACTGGCTTTAGTGGATAAATAATTTGATGCTATTAATGTTATACATATGCTTTGGGTCAAGTGGCCGCTACGGCTGTGACATGCGTGGCGCAATCTGGAATTCCAATTTCCACAAAATGTTTGCAGCATTTTGCAGCCGTATTTCACCAATAACTCATCGAATGGTGATTTTAAGGTGTTCAATGATCAATTATTTAGCAATGCAGACAAGTTATTGTATGTGAGCTAAAAAAAAAATAGTTCAAGGCAGTGAAATCAATCGATCTTGTGAATAAGGTGAAAGTACTCGTAAATTAATTATACCGTACGCTATGTAGCATGTAGATCCATTCTTTTGAGTTATGAACAAACTTGTAATCATTTCTCTATAACGCTCACGGCTGACAGTAACATTCTGCTTATCATCGTTTTTGACTCCGTGGTTTTGGACAAAAACTTGCAGATTATCTTCGCTTCAAAGGCAACAATTTTGTTTACTTAAGAGCCCTTCCAACCCAAAATTAGCTTCATCGCTGGGCAAAATTTTTTATAGAAAATCCAAATCAATATCAAGTAATGCTTCAGCACATTGGCCGGATCGATATCGCAGACGATGCTCGTTTGAACAAGTTGAATCTTAAAAGTTCATTTCATCAAATCTTCCATAATATGCATGGACACATCCGTGTTTGCTGGAAACGGCACCGAATTTATTGATGTGGTTCCCCTTCAATGCCTTGCTGTGCAGCGGCTAAAACTTGTTCGGTGTGCATTGTTTGGCGCCTTACGGTATGCACATTCCCTACTAAAGAAAGTCCTAGAAAAAAAGAATAAAATTCAATTACAAACCCACTTAAACTTGCAAAAAAAATTACAAAATCATTAATCAAAACTAAAGCCATAACTATCACTATTCTGCTTATTATTAATAACTTAAAACTATTGGCTTTAATAATACGAATTTTTGCAATAATTATGCAGACTTTAGCTATGTAGTAATTAACTGGCTTGGTTATTGATTAATGCAACAAGTTAATTATATGTAAATTTAGATTAAAAGAGACTCAACGAGCAACAACATCTGCTCTCAAAGCCAATTCCATAGGAGGACTATGCGCTTATTATTTTTGCACATCTGTGAAATAAATTTCTATTTTATATAGATTTGCATAAAATTTTAATATTCTTATTTGCTTTAGTTTCAAGCGGCAATGAAAATATGCATCAAATAAACATTCCCATGGTTGTATGTAATTTAAATATTTAAAGATTTATTGTTACATTGTTGCTTTTAGCTAAACAAAACAATATTTATCTAGCAGCATTTCTAAACGTTAATCGATTGTTAATTTATGTAAATCCATTAACTATATGAATTCATATTTAATAAGTTTTGAAGAAGTTAAGGGTCTGCAACCATGACTTTAGTTATTATCTTATATTTCGATTTTCAATTCTTGACTTGTTGACAGAATTTATGTGTCAACGTTTTTTTTTTTCTATTTGTCTGGTAGTCAAGGGCTGTGGTAATAGCTGTTAAAAAAGCGAAACGTGTTTCAAGTTATTTGTATCTCATTAAAATTGTAATTATTATTTAATGAATGCATTAAGAAGTGTTTAAAATCAAGCAAATATATTGTGTCATTTTAATTAAGTTGATTTGCCTCCAAATCTTTTGCATACGTTTTATATTAGTTCTCCGAAGCTTACAAAGAAAATAAAGAACAAAAGAAAATATTTAATTTTTCAATAAGACTTAGAAATTGTAATTCAGAAGTGTAACACAACCAAGGCTTCACACAGTAAGAAGGACCTTATTTATAAAAATAATAGGTTCATAAGACAAGTTTTCTACAGAAAACTTTTATTAAATCAAAATATTTTTAATAAATACGACCCTTGTTTTTGTAAGAAGTTCCCTCTTTTCATTGGCTATTTACTAGATTCAAAGTCATGTTGATCATGATGTTCAGAAATATTATTTTATTTTTTAATGTCATTCGAGTCAATGCATAAAAAATAAGTTAAATTTGTTCTGCTTGAATTTAAAGTTCAATGTTAACAAACAATGTTAACAGCTCAAAGAAACTTACACTGAAAAAAAAAATTTCAATAAAAAACTATCGAAAATTAAAATAATTTTCAAGCATTTTTGTAACATAATCAATTACCTACTCATGTGAGGACAATCAAGAAATTTGCTTTGCCTATTAATATTGAAAACAAAAACAAATTTCATATAAATAGACAGACGACAATTTGTAATTGCCTTCCACAAACAGGCAGTAAAATAAAATTATCTAACACGTTTTATAAATTGTGAGCAATAGAGAAGTTTTATTTCCTCAATTTAATGTGCAATTTACATTGTTGGTTGAGCGTTAAAAACAAAATTAATTGAATGCGAAATTCTTATAAATCAAATAAGATTTTTTTTTGTTCCTGTGTGTGCAGCTACAATTAAACTCGAAATATATCAGTGCCAATATCGATAAATGGCTTCTGGGAAAAGAACAAAAATATCAATCATGGGTTGCATTAACAGAAAATTTATTTTAAAAAACGAACAAAAAATATAATTTAAAAATTAATTCAAATCCAAGAAATAAAATAATATTTTATTGTTAATTGAATCAAATTGTCATTTTATGCCAATTTCTGAAAATTGCGTGTAAAAAATACTGAGCTCACCTGTGTTATCGATACCACCAGCAAGTGAATTTGTCCAGGGTGTTACCAACTTATATGTAAAAGAAATCAAAGTCGTGTCAAAAAATGTCAGGCCAGCAATTAGCCCACATCCTCACTCTAGTTTTTATGACACTTCAATCATGAAATTTTTCGTGATGCTCTTTGAGGCGGACAGACAGACAGAAATTCCAAAAATGTTTGCTCCAACATGAGTTAATTATGAAACAATATTATACATAATTTATGCCCCTGCTCAATTAACTAACATTGATTCGATATGGTTTTGTTCACATGCTCTTTTCTTAAGTCTTTTGTTTTTTTTCAAACACGCATCGACAACTTATTTTATCTATTTCGAAGTCGTTAGCCTCTACAACAAAATATTATTATTATTTTTTTTTTTTTTTGCATAATTTAAGAATTATAATTAACAAAATGAAATATTTTTAAACTATTTTAATGCAATTGATCTAAAGCGAACTATTTTATTTTAAAAATAAAAATGCAAAACCCAGTAGGATTAAAAACTTACTTAGTAACGCAATTTACTTTTCCAGTTGGCGTACGCAATAGATACTTACCAATGGTCTGCTTTCTTTGTGAATAAAAAAAAACACGATGCTCGGTGTTTTAATATTCAATAAACACAATATATTTTATTTACAAAACTTAACTTGTGTTACTCCAAATTAAATATATGTGTATGTATGTTTGATATAGAATTCCCCATTGCTTCTCGACACTTGATTATAAAAGTCCTGCAGTCGGATGTGAAATATTTCTAAACTCTTTTAAGACGAAATACTCTGGAAAAGTTAACTTTGCATTTACTACTAGAAACATTACTGGGACGAACGAAGAAATTATACCAACTCGGCGAGTTCGTATGCAAAAGTTCGCTGTGCAAATTCGTCGTATGAAGCACAATAACGACGGAAAAATAACAGCTGTTGTAATTAATAAAGTTGTTTACTGTTTGTGCAAAGAAAGAAAATCTTAAAAAAGAATGTAAAAATACTGATCTATGCAACAAATACATTTTTGAAATCATATACAAAAATTTTTATCAGAAATGTTGTTTGATAAAATAAATAAATTCAGTAAGGTGCGTTTTTGACTCGCATACTGAAGGTTCCGTAAGGACACTACATGTTTATGTAACACTACACAAACTTTTTAGTTTTGGCCGCGTTTCTTTTTGCCGATTTTTCGTTTTTTGGCAATTTTTTATTTATGACGTTTTTTTTCATTCTGGCGATTTTTTTTTTGTTTTTTTTTACAATATATATTTTTAGTATTAGCGTTTTTTTTTAGTTTTGGTGCTTTTTTTCGTTTCGGCGATTTTCTTCGGTTTTGGCGATTTTTTTTAGTTGTAGTAACTTTTTTAGTTTTAGCGTTTTTTTAGATTTCTGGCTATTTTTTCAGTTTTTTTTCAGTTTTAACAATATTTTTAATTCTACAGACTTTATTTTAGTTTTGGTGCTTTTTTTCGTTTTGGCGATTTTTTTAGGTTTTTGCGGGTTTTTTGAGTTTTGCGAGTTTTTAACTTTTGGTGATTTTCTTTGCATTTTAGCGATTTATTTTCTTTTAGGTGAAGCGCTTTTTTCATTTTGGCGGTTGTTCGATTCGGCTTTTTTTTAATTGTGAGATTTTTTAGTCTTCTCGTTTTAAAAATTTCAAGTGTTTGCCGCTTACGGTTACTAATATACAGCAAGTTGTAAAAATTGCATATTCAAAATTACATTAACTAATAGAATGCCCTTTAATTTTGATTTTTTTTTAATTCCAGTGTTAATTGGTGTAGTATGTATAACTTTTAAAATTGCAAGTGTCTATAGTAATTGTCTGTATAATATAATAGAATTCCAACATGTTTCGTTGCTCGTTTTAGAACACCCTGTAATTTTTAACTGTCATATATGTATTTGTTTTTGTAGCAGCCAAAGATATGCATATTCTGTGAAAATTTTAGGTCCGTAATAGAGATGGGCGCGTGTTGAATTTTTCCACCACGACACGACACGAACACGAATGCCAAGAATGTCCAACACGTGCGAAACACACGCGAAATTTTTTCAAAACACGAAACTGCACAACACACACGAAATCAAATTGAATAGCAAAAAAAGCATTTTTCATATTCAAATAGATACATATTTCTGTTTAATTTCAGTACCTTAAGCTTAAGAGACCCCTACACTATTAACAAATTTGATGGTTTTACATGTTTGACGATACAAAATATTAAATTTTTTCTTTACTGGAAATACATGCATACATATTTTAACACCCAAAATCGTTTCGTGTTCATCGTGTCAGTTTTGCTCAACACGATACGACACGAACACGCACGAAAACAGATTGTCTGTCACGAACACTTCGTATTGTGTCGTGTGTGTTCGTGTCACGAAAAAAACACGACACGCACCCATCTCCAGTCCGTAGCTCTTGCGGTTGTCGAGAAAACAGTCTGTAACACATATAAATGGATGGTTCGTTTTCATCTTTGGTGTACGGAACAATAAAAATGATGAAAATTCAATGAAAAATATGCTCCCAGTTGTGTTCCTAGCATAACACAGGGCAATGAAAAATGAAAGAATCCACCAATGAGAAATACTCATATGTGTTTAAAAAAAAAATACCAAAAGAAATCTTTTGTTTTGCTTCGAAAGATAAACAAATATTTGCATTTAATTTTTTTGGTAAATATTTTACTAAATGCTATAAGGTCATGTGCTTTGGTGCAAAGTCAAAAATAAAAAAAAACTAAACATTCAACACAAGATGATGTAAATAAGACTGAAGATACTTTTTATATGAAAATCTTCAAGCTTAAAAAAGTATTTTTTATGTTTAATTTTTTTCTTCTTCAAAATTAAAATTTAAAATGTCAGTTTGATGAACGCTTAGACGAATTTGACACAGTTTCTTCATAATTTTTTTATTATATGTACATAAATTTTATTCTGTGTTTGTTATTTTTAAACTTTATGGTTATTTGAGCTTATTTTTCGCTGAAGATGATTGATACTGAATAAAAGTGACATAAGCATACAGGAATTGTAGCAATAAAAATTTTTGATTTTGGCTGAAAATCTTAAAAGAAAACTATATTTCCTTAACCTTTTTAGATTTTAAATCAAATTTAATAAAAATGTCACATCATTAACAATTTGTTTATGTTTTGTGGTGAACATAAAAAAATTCAGCTTTGAAGTATGTTTATATAATTTGCAAAAATTTTTGTGTCTTAATTTAGATTTTTTTTTTAATCTGGAAACTCTTTAAATAGATTTTTTTCAATGGTTTTAGTTGAATCTGAGTATATATTTTAAATAATTTATATCATGATTTTTACATGCTAGTTTTATTGTTATTTAGCAGATTGATAAGTAATACATACATACATATGTTATTAAATTTTAAATAAACTACTTGTCTTGTATTCCTAACCATTGTGCATCAATAACAAATTCGTATGAATGTACTGCAATCATTTCAGCACAACTAATTGCAACCAAATCAAATCAAGTGAAAACAATAAAAATAAAAAACATTAAACTCAAGATATTTCAGCTAATAAATAAGTAAAACAAAGAAACAAAAACACATAAATAGATAAATTTGCTACTTAAAACTTTAAGAGAGAGAGAGAGAGAGAAAAGATTAGTTAACCATTGACAAATTGTCAAAATTTTGCTGACTGAACCAGGGTTCCCAGATTTTTTTCGACTGTCATCCCCAATTTGAAAATTTTGATCCCCAAAATTCCCCAAAAAGTAATTTATACTATCCCCAAAAATCCCTACTAAGAATAATACTATTTCATTTTATTTAATTATTTTTTTATGAATATTTTATTTGCACTGTTATTTATATTATTTGTACACATGGTTTATATTTAAATATGTACATATTTGTATTTATATATCTAACAAATTAGTTAATCTGATTAATTAAATCAAAAAGTTCAGAGTCCCAATCATCTGTATCGTTCTCTAAAGAATTTTTTTGATACATACTTTTAGAGTTAAAGAATTTTACCATTTCTGGAGGTGGATCAAAAGTGTCACAGCAAATTCCATTATTTTTAAAATGTATATTAATTCTTAACAGAATTGAATTTTGTTTCTAATTTTAGTTTTTATTGAGTTCATTGCCGAAAAAACTCGTTCAACGCAAGGGTTGCTCCTTGATACACAAAGTACATTTTAAATCATTACAGTTCTTTAGATGGCCGTGATCCAACGGCATCTTGACATAAATAAATCAAAAAATCAGCTGATGAGCAAACTCGCCAATGCGAATACCTGTTCGATATGTCTTGTAATAAACCTTGTTTAAGTCTTGCCAACAACAAATGTTAAAAACGAGTTCATTTTTAGCAGTAACAATTTTTATTTTAAGCGTTTTTGTTAACATTTTATATTAATTATGAAATAAAACAGAGCAACTGGAAAATGTATTGAAATTATAATAATCTAAGAAATAAATAAAAAAATATTAATTAAAACACAAATCCCCATAAAATCCGCAAAACATACAAATTATCCCTAATGAATTCCTCAATCCCCAAACAAAAATTTGTATCCCCATTTGCAAAAAAATATCCCCGATTTGTGGATAAATCCCCTAATCTGACAACACTGGACTGAACATTAACTTATAAAACTAGAACTCGCAATGCAAATTTTAATCGAGACAAAAAAAACAGAAACAGAAATAAATCATATCGAACACCCGCTTTTGGGTTGCAATAACTTCAAACTCAAAACAGTGGCAGCGAAACTACAACGTTTTCAAACTCAACAACTCCACAATTAACTAAAATTTGTACCAAAGTTGTAAATTTATCAGTAAGTACGAGTATGTACACATCGCCCCATTACTGTAACACAGACATATCTCAAAAAATGCATATTTACGGCCTGGACCGCGATGTCGACAAGAAACTTTCTACGAGTAGCAATTGCTTATATTGTTGTTTTTATATAAAAGGAATCTACTCTCACCTTTTGAGATAATAATATATTTTTATTTCTCCAGTGTGTTGTACGTAAAATGAAAACTTAACACTTATTTTTTACAAAACTGGCTTTTTTGAGTTATGCCTCTATTGCAATAAAGGAAGGAAGTGTACATACATACCCTGTCGGAAATTCCGTTAGCTTTAAACTAAACTAACACTTGGATTACTTTTCAATGTAATCTACTGACTATTTTAACATTGCCATGTCCTAGGCGGTAGAAAATTCTCTTACTCTGCATTACTTTTCAACTAACTTAAAGTTGATTTTTTTTAAATCACCTGGTAGTCAGTAAATTTAAAAAAAATTCTGGGGTTCGAACTATGTACCATCACACGTTGTTGTTGTGCACATATATACTATGTATGTACATATGTTCATGTTATAAGATTGTGTTGTTGTATTTGTAATTGAACAATGCAAGACCTCTAATATATTGTAAAAAGTCGCTCGTATATACACACACACACACACACACCTAGTACGAGTACTTACACTGCACAATGGGTCTGTGCTATTGCATACAAATGACAAATGTGGCAGGGATGAATAAATACAACTGACATAATTTTAAGTAGCAAAATAAGCATAAAAAAGTTCTATTCATACTCGCTAGGCTGTGCCCAACTTTTTACACTCCTGTCCATGCATTTTCTAGAGATTGGTTAAAATTACCGTTCAAGGTCAGAAATTATCACAGGCGATGATAAATGATTCATGGCAATCATGAAAGTGATATCGTTCCCTATTTTTAGTCCATACATAGAAAGAGGCCACGTGGCTTAAAAACTTTTTATTTTGGAAATAATTCAGTAACCCGAGAAACCATTAAAATTAAAGATGTCATAATGAAATTTCGTACAGACAACTGGTCTTGGGTTAAGGTATGCTGAAGAAGGTAAATGAAAGGCAATTATTTTTTAATCAAAACAAATTAAGGAATGTTTTTTTATTAGATAAACAAAGCACTAGCAGAATGGTACATTATGCTAGTTTCGAAGGGCGGTGCATCACATTCTCATCATCTGCCAGTGTTTTCTATTTTTGACAAACTTTTTTTGCTTAAGTTTATTATCCAGCTTTTTTGTATTCAGAGGCTGACAGTAAAATTTTATGGTAAATAGTTTTGTAAACAAATCTTAGTCTGTAAAATACCCTTTTACGGATACCTTTCGCCTTATTTTTAGAAAGAAACGCACGCAAACGAGCCATGCCGACCGAGAACAGTTAAAAAGTTAAACTGTTTGAGTGTTATATAAAAATGCTGTACCCTTACCTCTATACCGAAAATGCTAAGGCAACACGTTTTCTAATGTTGATGTAACACAAGAAATTTCGAAAAAAAAGGGAAGTTAAGACCCTGCCGTAAACTGTACATGTATATTTTGTGCCTTTTTTCGAGAACAATCTGAAAAAAGAGGGAAGAATTTCAAACCCAACGCCAATTCAGGTACAATCGTTGGTCTCGTCTGCCAGTATCAGCTGTAAGAATTTCGCTTTGTTGCGTGGTGTACAGTGTGATCTACAATTAAGCCTTCCCAAAAATCTGCAAACAGTGTTTGACCATCCTTTGTTTGGCTGTTGCGAGATAAATTTCTAGCTTCTGAAATTATTTTTTTACTCTTTACTTTAATTTTTATAATTTTAAATTTTAAACCAAACTTTTTAGTTTTTTTACGCTGTTGTTTTTACAATCAACAGCGTGAATTGAAAATATGTATACTGAAGAAATCAATTAAAAATTTTATGGTGTCAATTGAAAGTTTTGCTTCATTAAATTTTTAAACAATTAAAATTTGAATTAAACTTTTAATCAATTAAATTTAGAAAAACCAAAACTTAATTGACCCAATTAAATGCTTAACTCATTATTTGCATTTTTCCCCTTTTAAATGAAATTAATTGAAGACAATTTTTTCTGTTTCGTTTGCCAGTTATTGGCAAAAGAATTTTGAAAGACTACAGAAATTACAAAATCTTCAAACTTCGCAGCAAAAAGAAAAATATTAAAAAGAATGTTGTTAATTGGCCCAATTAAATTCTGAATTTATTATTTGCATTTTTTGTTATCAATTAAAAGTGTTAAATGGAAAACATTTTTTCTATGAAGTTTGTCAGAATTTTGAAAAACTGTAGAAATTATTCAAGCTCTGCAGCAAAAAGAAAACTATTTTTAACAAAATTTGTTTTCTGACTTCAGTGAAACATTACATTGAAAATATTGCTGTTTTCAGGCCAAAATAAAATTGTGTCACCTTCTTATGTTTCATTGGAAAAACTCTATATTCAGCCCATAGTGCTGCTGCTATAATTTACATTAAAAGTCATATAAAAAAATATAAACAAATAGACAGACTACATACATGATCCAAAACCAACAAAAATGTTAACAACAATAACTAAAATAACCTCAAAACCAAAATAAATATGAAACGAAGTGTTTGGCTGTTGTATAGAAGTACATAGATACAATAATTTTCTTGAATACTTTAGCCGGCATTGATCCACACACCGAAGTCAGTCTAAGCACAGCCGCATTGGAGTGTGCACGCGAAACAAAGTGAATCTGAAAAAAAATAAAAACAACGAAAATTCCAAAAAATAAATAAATAAATTATAAAGACATTTTTGCTTGTCGTTTAAATAAAACTCCAAATAATTGATAAAAAAAACTGAGACAACATTTGCATACTTTGTTTTCGGTTGCTGGAACAGTAACAAAATTTGTTGTTTTGTATTTCTTCTAGAGAAGTTAAATAAAACCATTACTAACAACAACAACAATTTGACATGCATATTAAAATTTACATTGAATAAACAAACAAAAAACATATTTAGAAAAAGAGTTTAAGTTTTTGTTTATTTGAGCCAAAAACAAGTTAAGTAAGGCAAGCCATACCAAAAAAAAAGAAGAAAAAAAGAATTAATAAAAATTTGTGTACTGAAAAAAAAAATAATAAATAAAACGAAAACGAGATTTGTGTTGTTGTTAAGTCCAAATTATTAAAAAGAGCTGCAACACGCCCACTGTTGCTCATTACAGCTTTGGCCTCAAATTTATCACAAGCAATTTAACTCTATAATTCCAGATATTTACAACATTTACGTACATTTTTTTTTTACGAACTTAAATTTAAAAATTTTTTTAAGATATTCACACAATAGATAAAATCAACTTAAATTTAAATTTAATTTTTAGATCAGTTAAACATTTCTGCTATTCCTGAAACTGGTGGAAAAAAATCGTAATAAAACATAAAAAGTGTCTCTTAATTCGATTTTCTCAGCTTTAAGATTGTTATTAAATTAAATATTGAAAAGCCTAAGGAAAATAAAATAATAATAATAATAATAAACTTGTGGTTTGGTTCTTTATGTTAATTTATTGTCAAGCTCAAAAGTCAGCACTTTTTATTAATATTTGAAAAAGCGTTATAAGTTCTTCGAGTGAATTGCATAAAAATTATAATAGTAACACGAAATATACAAGAAATAAATGATGGATTCCTTTAAGCAACAACAAGAACAAGAGGTATGCTATTTGATTTTTATAAAATTGAATTTATATCATTTCGACCTTTAAGCAGAAGCCGAATCCGAATCCGATGACATTAACTCTTTAAAGAAGCTAAAGTTTACTATTGCAATTACCATTCAATTATAGTCATTTTTATATTTTCATTTTCGATTTGGAAACGTTGCACAGTGGAATAGTATCGGTTGTTAATCATGAAAGAAACGCATATCAAATATTTTTTTTTAATTTTTTAAAAAAGTACTACTTCAAAAGATGATTTCTTAAAAAGTACTTTTTCCACAGGTTCTTTTTAATAGTTATTTTTGAAAAAATACTTCTTTAAAAATTACTATTACTAAAAGGTACTTTTTCAAAAGGTACTTTTTTAAATGTGCTTTTTTGATAGGTAATTATTTTTCTAAAGAGTACTTTCTTCATAAGGCACTTTTGCGCAGTGTATTTTTCTAAAAAGCGCTAAATTTTTTTTCTAAAAGCTACTTTTTTCGTTAGTTACTTTATTAAAAGGCTTTTTTTAAGGGGATACATTTAATAAGGTACTTTTCTAAAATATAATCTTTTGAAAGGTTTTCTCAAAAGTTACTTCTTTTAAATTTACTTTTTTGAAAGATACTTTTCTAAAAGGCAATTTTTACATTATTGCCCCTATCACGGTTTTCAACTAAATTCAGTTTGGTCCTCTAAGAGTAGACCAAACTTACACACGAACAAACTGTGTTTTAGTATTATGAACCACAACTGTTTTTTAGTTGAAATTGTCATCGCGTTGCCAACTTAAAATGTCAAGTTTGACAGAAAGCAATTAATTTGTAAGAAAATTTAGTTCAAAAAAATCATTCCAAATGGATACAAATATGTGCAGAGTTATTTTATGACGACGAAAACCAAATCGCAAATATATATGTGCTACGTATCAAAAGAAAAATTCGTTACGATTCCAACCCTCTTGAACTACCCAATGCAAGGTAAGAAATAACTAAAATAGGGAACGAAAAATAATTTTGGAAAGATTTTTAGTTATTTCCGGCAGAACAGAGAAACGTTTCGTTATTTGTTGGATCACCTAAAACCATATTTAAAAAAATCTTTGTATGTGCCGATACTGAAACTGTTAAGAAAATTTTGTTATTCAATTTAAATTTAAATATTTCTAGTCACGATTTTTCCATTTTTTCTGATTTTTATATCGCACCAATCTGTAATTAGAAAAACCCAACTACTAAAAAGCAGTTGTGTATACTCAACGTTTTTCTCAACCAAACTTACGCAGGGTTGTAAATGACAGTGCCAAAACACAACTGAAAAATCAACTGACAACTTAGTGGAGAATGACAATGCAAATTTATCAATCCCAACCAAATTATTTTAAAAGTTGAAAACCGTGATAGGGGCATATGTATTTTTCTAAAAGGTACATTTTATAAATTTATCTTAAAAGGTTTTTTTTTTGCATGCATATATTTACTTATTGTATCTTCAAAAAATTAACTAACAATAAATATTCAAATCTTAAATCTAATATATAAAAATATGTTGGGTTTTCCTTCCTGACGCTATAACTCCATAACGCACAAACCGATTTCCACGGTTTTGCATTCGTTGGAAAGGTATCGGGCTCCGTGAGGTTTATAGCAAAGAAAATTCAGGGAAAATTTCAAGAGAAAAGCAGAAAAACAGGGAAAATCATTTTTCACATACAGCGCCATCTCTGATACATAGCATGTACTACAATGGCGCAAGTAAGTGGTGTGTGAGTATACTTCACGAAAATAAGTACGTTTCATTTTGTTAGGCATAAACTTAGTGATAGTAATCAATAATACATAAATGTCGTATTAAGCACAAAAATATTTTTTCAAGCAGTTTCATCTGGGGTGTTGAGTATTAGAGCCGTAGTGTCTCTCTTTTTTAAGCGGACTCGAATTTTGTTAAGTATTTACCTGCGTATTTCTTAATTTCTTCAGTCACTAGTGGCATATTTAAATCACGATGTAAATTGGAATTTTTGATGTACCATGGAGCCGATGTTATTAGTCTTAAAATCTTGTTTTGCCTTCGTTGGATTCTTGCTACATGGGAAGCTGTATTCCGTAGCACCATATTGGTTTCAAAAGCGACTTTTATACTAAAAGTTTACAATCTAGACTGAGTGTTGAATTTCTAGCAATCAGCCAATGTATCTGAGTTAATTTAAGTTAATTAAAGTTAATTTATGGTGTTTCCATGTAAGCCGTCGATCAAGGTGTATACCAAGGTATTTTACATGTAAATGTTGAGGAATAACTTGGTGAACAAGTATCATTTTGTAGGGTAAATGTTATCTAAACACACTTTTGTTCGTTTACTTTAATTCTACATAAGTTTAACCATAGTTCCAACTGTGTAATATGTTCTTGTATATATCGGGAAGCCTCGTGAGGGGTTTCGTGCATACTAAGGCAGGCTGTATCATCGGCAAACGTAGATGTATGGATATTGCTGTTCAAAGGCATATCACAAGTATAAATCAAATACAAAACTGGCCCCAGTATGCTCCCCTGCGGCACACCGGATGATATAGATTGGGGCACACTCATGAAGTCTCCTTCTACAACCGTGAACTTTCGGGTAGTAATGTAACTTTCCAATAGCTTCAGAAAATTTATTGGTGCATATGATTTCAATTTTAAAATAAGGTCTTCATGCCACACTTTATCAAATGCCTGAGAAACGTCAATAAACAGGGCAGAACAATACTTCTTTTCAAATGTTCTTTTTATAAATTGAACCAATGTATGCTTTTTTTTCAATGGTGCTATGCTGCCTTCTAAAGCCAAATTGATGGTCCGGGATGCACCCACTACCAATTAGAATTGAAGACAATTTTTTCATGAGCAGTTTTTCGAAAAGTTTTGACATTGTTGATAGTAGACTTATTTTCCTGTATGATTCAGCCTTTGTAAGATCTTTGCCCGGCCTGGGAATTATTTTAACCTTGGCAAACTTCCAGTGGTGTGCATAATACTCTAGTCGTAATATGACATTAAAAATAAATAGATGGATTCTAATTGCAATATGTATATAAGATTTATTTCCATTTCCTTTAAAAATATTAACTAAAATCCGTTTTGCATACGCAAAGTTTATTTTGCAAATTCTTGAGTTTGTTGGAGAGAATGGAAAAATAGAATGTAGTTGAGTACTCTCTAAGTTGCTGTGTTCTTTGTGTATTTCTTTTGTTTTATCCTTCGGCACTGTGAAAATTTGTCAAAGTCAACTTTGCTTGTGCAGGAATGAAAGAAAGTTTAAAAAAAAACTAAAAGACTTTGTCAAAGTAAACTTTACGTGTGCCTAAGTGCTCTAAGTGTATTTTAAATAAATTATTTTCTGCAAATTTTCTTAAGAAATTTTTAAAAACTTCAAAATTGTTATTGCATGAAGTTTTTACTGTGAAACTCCTGTCACCTTTTTAAACTAAAAGTCTTAATTTGACCAATGTACTGCCAACTTTAATTTCCATTAACTTACTTCCTTTATATTTCCTCATAACAATTTTCTTTTCCACACCTTTATTTTGATAGCAACTATTATTATTATTATTACCATTTGTACACACGTGTGTAAAATTTAAATTTTGAAAGTTTTGTTCACTTTTATAAGTACTGAGGAAAAATGTTGCAAAATTCTAAGTACAATTTATGCAAAGTCATTACAAAAGAATGCTTTGTATTTGAGTTATACAATGTCATTAAATTTAGAATGCTTTTTGCTGTTCGAATTATGTAATATTTTGCAACAGTGCATACAACTTATATTTGTACACAGAAAAAATAGATTTTTAAAAACAAATTAACTTTATAGTATTGCGCGGCAACAATGATTTTTGTAGACACCATGACAAACCATGACATTTGTAACTTAAGAAATTAAAATCAATAAAATTATTTTCAATTAAATTTTTTGTTATCTTAACTATAAAGTTGTTAACAAAAAATATGTATGTATGTATAGGAAAGTGTTCCATCCCTAAATAATGGCAATATAGCATCATTGTCTACATTATACTGAGTTCATACATGACAATTTGAGTTGAGCAACTTTTGAGCTCATGCAAGAGAGAAGAGAAGATAATGAAGAGGGGAGCCGTCATATTTTCTTCTCT
This sequence comes from Nowickia ferox, assembly GCA_936439885.1. Taxonomy (NCBI): domain Eukaryota; kingdom Metazoa; phylum Arthropoda; class Insecta; order Diptera; family Tachinidae; genus Nowickia; species Nowickia ferox. The sequence continues at coordinate 81,783,465 of OW387024.1, forward strand.
CGCCCCTCAACTAAAAAGTTGCTCAACTAAAATTGCCGTATGTTAACCTACTAATCTTAATATATATAAAAATCAAAAACACGTTTATTTGTTAGGGGTGAACTCTTCAATGCCCCAACAGATTTTCGCCTTCCACCCCACAAAATATTTGTAAAAGACCGGCGCGTGTTTTTATATATATTCTACCCCGGTAAATGCTACGCCCCTTTCAGAAATAGTGATTTTAATAATATAAGTTAATCTATAATATAAAAATGAATCGCTGAATGTGGTGCTAAGCGCAAATCTTGAGAACAGCTGGAACGATTTCGCCAATTCTTTTTTTGTAATATTTCTTGAAGTATGGGGAGGGTTCTTACGGAGAGAAAATTTTAAAACTAGGACCAGGACCGCGATAGAGTGCAAATTGCTGCCCCTCTGAAACGTCCAAACCGAGTTTAATGAAATTTAGAACATAGATAGATCTGCGTCCAAAAAGTCACATAGGCCATTTACATTTTTAAAATTAGGACCAGGAGGGCGATAGGGGGAAATTTCTGTCCCTCCAAAAAGTTCAAACCGATTTTAATGAAGTTTAGAACATAGATAGATCTGCGTCTAAAAAGTTACATATGCTATGTACATTTTTAAAACTAGGATCAAGAGGGCGATAGAGGGAAATTTCTCCCCCTCCGAAACGTTAAAAATCAATCAAATTGGCGTAGCAACGCGCGCAGGGTACAGCTAGTTTTGATATAATGACATTCAGTGCCACAACAACAAGGCTAGTGAATTCAGCAAATTCATTTTTTTTTATTAACAATGAAGTTAGTCAGTATTATATGTATTTAAATAGCAAGACAAAAAAAAATTGATGTCAATTTATTCAATTGAAAAAGTAGATTTATTGTACTAACAAATCTTTTGATTATATTTTATAAAATACTTTTTTCTAAGTTGAGTTGAAATTTAACAATTCTGTTTCCTATTTCTAATTTATTGATATTTTTTTCGGTGCACATGCATACTTAGTTATACATGTGTACATACCTAGTTATGTGTTACATATGCATGTAGGTACATATGTATGTATGTCTACTTTTTGTTGCTATTTTATAAAAATAATTTTGCACTTCAACAACACGTGGCAGCCAGCTAATAATTTATTTGGCTTTAACTGCCTTTTCAGTATACGCCATCGCCATCGCCATCGCCACCTTCACCACGGCTGCTGTTCTTTTATTTTAATCTCGTATATCCGCAGCTATTGACACTTGTAAAACAACTTTCAATTCGAAACTGTATTAAATGTCAAATACAATAAGGCGACGAAAAATAAAGCAAAGAATTGAAATTAAAATAAAAAAGCTAACAAAAAATTAGGTACATTAGAAAAACAGAATATCGCTTAAGGGTTTATTGACTAGATTAGATTAAAAAGACGATAATAAATGTAAGAAAAGGGTCAGCACAAGAATACAAAGGTGAATACCCTCCAGCTGATCCACATTCGCCAAAAGTTTGTCATGTAAATTCTACACAAAATTGCTTAATCAGTTGCACAACATTTTTTATAAATTTCCCAAAAAAAAAATAATAATAAATAAACAAAACAAAATTAAAATTACTTGTCTCAAAAAAAAATATACACATAGTATATGAAGATACATAATAGAGATGTAAATTGTTTAAATGTGTATATAAAAGTGGGTTAAAATCATTTATATGTTTAAACATTATCGAAGGTTAACCCCAACCATTAAATTGTAAATTTGTGTATGTTTTTTTGCGCAAATAAGTAAGTAAATAGTTTGTGATTTTTAAATGACATTTCAGCAAACAAATATTTAGTATGTATGTGTGTATGTATATACATGCATGTGAACACATCCATTGAAGGGAGATTCATGCAAAGATTAAAAGTAAAAATTAGGTTGTTTCAAAATGAATACGAATTTAAAAAAAGCACAGAAGGCCAAGGAAATGCCTTACAAGTTACTAAAGACGCAAACCACAGCACAAGTAATAGGGGTACAATTATTGCATGACAAATAAATTCTCTAAAGCAGTAGGTCATTTCTATAGAAACCTAAGACATTCGTTATGCAAAAAAAAAAGTTGCAATAATGCCTTCTTCTTAATTAGTAAGTCTACCAATTGACGCCCCAAAAAGGCTCCAGGCCGAAAAGAGGAGTAGAAGCGGCCCTCTTACCCAACTCATCTGATTTTTCATTACCTTGATGTCCACTATCATCAAACCCTGTCTCCAAAACAAGTCTAAAAAACGAAGAGCTTTTAAGGCTGCCTGCGTATCAGAGAAGACAGCTATATACGCCTTCTTAAGTCTTTTATTCAGTTTAAGGCGGGTGAAATCCGTTGAATTCCTCTTCCGTGATCCTCCCACACAGCCCTACACAGAACAGTGACATCAGCAAAAGTGAAAAAAGACGTTACAAAATCAACAACGCCTGTGGTCAATATAACACATTATGAACGTCCTGCACAGCTCTTCACAGCATAGATCGTTCTAGTGGTGATACAGTGCTAACATGACGGTTCCTAAAATGACAACTTGAAATATAAAAAAAATAATTAATTTAAATTGTTGCGGCAAATATAGGACACAGCGACCGAAAATATCTAATGTATCCCTTTTCAGATGCTAGAACAGCCCAAACAGAGCTGATCTTTTGAGAAATCGTAAGATTGCCATTTGTTCAAGAATTAGCAGTTTCCAATCTTCCAACAGGTGTTTGACCAATTGGCTGTAACTTCTGTGGCATAAAGTTTTCACATTTTCATTATCATAATCATACAATCTGCACCAGCTGTTACTCTCAATGCTAATTTTTTTTTCAGGTGCTTTCTCAACCTGCGCTGACCTGTGAGGAAGCCGGTGAACATTCTTAAATTATTTTTAGTTAAGAACATGAGAGCTTCAGAACGATTTTGCTTATACATCCCAATCATGTGCTAGCCTTCCTTCCACTCCAACGTGTCCGAGAACCCAGCAGAGTTTGACCTTATTCATGCTGCTGAGCTGATTTAGCTTTATGTGACATTCTCAAGTTATCTTAGAGGTAAGCTCATATGAACTAAGTCCCTTAAAAGCAGCCTGACTATCCGGAAGAATGGCTATTTCGAGATTGAATTCAGCGCACTCCTCAATAGCATAAACTTCCGATTGAAAGAAGGTATGGATTTTTCCCAAACACTCATAGTAATTTATCTCTGGTGCTAGACCTAATAAGTTTACCTCATTGGAGCAAAGAGCTCGTGTCCATGCAACGAAGCTGTTCCAAAACCAAGTTTTTTGTTAGCATCAGCTATTTAGTAAGAATCATAAACCATTTCTCATATTCCTTTTCACTAAAAATTCAAGTTAAATAGCTGCCCAAGTAGATAGACATTACTTCTCATGAATTGTGTGGTGGCACAGAAAAATGCGGCATTTTCCCGAAGAGGCTTTTTTTTTAATCCTATTAGTTATGCCCTAATTCTGTTCGACGATTGTATCGTCTTGTCTATGGACGAAAAACAGTTTCAGTTGTGATTCTTTCAAATATTTATTATTTATTGCCCATGCTAGAAGGTTCGTGTATTTGCTTTATGATTTTGTTGTAAACATTATATCCAACACATATTTTTTCAAACATTTTTCAAACTATTGTATAATATTTTTGAAGAAAATAATTTAGAGAATTAAAAAACCAGAACTCAAAAGTATTTTCAAACAAAAACGTCCTAAATCTTCTTACTGAATTAGTTCATTATCCAAGGTTCATCATCTTATTTTGGTTGTGTAATAATTTTAAGCAGTCGATTCAATATTATTAGTTTGGGGAATCCCTTGATTTCAGCCATTTGCATACATACATACATACATTTGTAAATAAAAACATATGTATGTATGTATGCATATAAATATGCAATTATACATACATATTTATGCATGTGAATATTTACACATTAAGTTTAACATTTTTATTTCTCATATAAATATTAATTGCGAAAATACACACGAAACGTTTAATATCATGTTTGCATACACTTAAATAATAGAGGACAGTGTCTTATCGCGTTTGTAAGGAGAAGGCAATGAACACAAATACGGCAAAAATAAAAGCCGGTAGACATTGATAAAAAAAACATTCAGGCCCACGCTAGAGAAAATATGTTTTCGAAAAAGTAGCAACAAAAAATCAACAATAACAAAAAATGGCGACAACAATGTAATAAATACACCTGTAGATGCCGGTCATTTATACTTTGAAATACATATATGTAATAGATATGTACACGATGATGAATCTATCTATTCACTCCAAACGACACTTTATAACATTTATAAATGCATACATATGTGTGTATGTGTGCATGAGCAATTGAGTATGAGTGTACCAGCGTTGTTGCCACTTACTAAAAACGTGTACACAAATTTATAGTTTACAAAATTCGCTCCATAATGCTTAAATCAAGACGTTTATTACTGGATTAAATGTAAAATTGAGAGTTTTCATTAACACATTTTGAAAAGAAATTTTTAATTTTAGAGCTATGCTCTTTATGCCACAACACAGGAGTTGGTAACAAAAATAATTGGCACTATTACAGTTATAAATTTATTTTTGTTTTGATTTCTTTGTACTTAAAAGCAGAGTGCGAAAATAAACGAAAAAAATTTGATTTTGTTTTATTTCGTACTTTGAAGTGAGTGAAAAAAACTAAAACAAAAATAAAGAACGATTGCTCAATTTGTTTTTGCACATGAGCACAAACAATGCCGTAATTTAATCTTTCGCAGCTAGAACACAAGAAATTTGTTTTACGTATATAGCTAAAGGGCCACTCAGACTATTATACATGTATAAAGACTTTCATCACACTTTACGAGAAAAAAATCTAAAGACATTTGTTTCGACTGTCAAAAAATCTAACGTAAAGTTACATTTTGTTTTCACACCATCACACCTCATATTACATTAAAAACACAAGTAGAAAGCAAACAGCTGTGTAGAATTAACATGCCTACATTAATTGTTTACTTTCGGCGGCAGAGCAGCTTCAAGCAAGCTGTGGTCGTGCCGGCCTTTGAAAATAGACGGCGGTTAAAGTACTTGATATAAATAAGATAAAGAAAATGAAAATACGACAGTTTTGTTTACTTTCAGGCATGCCTTACACGAAAAATTATTCAATACGATAAGCATATTCAATATTTATATAGGGTTTAAGACAAAGACATATAGCATAAACGACGGCACGGCATCGGCGTCGAAACAGGCGACTTGTTAGTTTGTATTTTGTAATAATGCAACTCTGATCAGACGAAAAGTATTATCGTTTAGAAAATTTTCAAAAAATGGTTAAGTATTATGGGATGTCAGATTTTTATCGTATTATTTACCATTCGTTATGACATTTTGCATTCACAATATCGCACTTGCACGTATTATTTGAATTTTTGACATGTATAAATACAAAGTATAATAGTCTGAGTGGCCCTTAACCAGCATAGCTCTAACCGGGTGTCCTAAGGCACCTCTCTTCTTTTTTGTTTTTTAATATTGAAAAAAATATATATCTTAATGATATTTTCAAACAAGCAACCAGGTTTTTTATTATGAAATTTGATTCAAAAAACAAACCCTTGCGAAAGCAATTTCCGATTAGAAAGTAAAATAATATTTTATAATTTTCTTGTTGTACCTGTTAAAGAACATTTAAAATGCAATGATGCCAAATTTTATATACATACATACTATGTATTACTGAAAATACTGAATTAACTCCCTGTTTCTACAACCCAGACGTTCGACTTGAGTATAAAATTTATATGGAAAGCACTAATTTTTTTGAGTGGTTTTCATACAAATTTTCTAGACGATTCGTCTGCCTGACTTGTGGAAAAAAAATTTTTGTTATACATGTTTGCATTAAACGTTTAAGCGCAACTGCTGACAACTTTCTAATTGAAATTTCACTAGTACCAAGTTTTTTGAAAGGACAAAATTTGGCATCCCGTTCCTTAGCACATGTGCATCATATACGATCGAACTAGATAATAACATTTTACTTTCTTTTTCGAGTCGAATTATATAATTAGACCCCCTGAGATGAGAATAAGAGAAATTATTTCTTGTATTAAAAATTCGTAATAAATCAAATAAATACGATTAATTACTACCCCTGTTTATACAATTCAGACGGTCGACTTGAGTATAAAATTTATATGGAAGGCACTCATTTCTTTGTGTGATTTTCGTACAAATTTTCTAGACGAGTCGTTTGCCTGACTTGTAGAAACTGCAACAATATACTTTTAGTCAGTATAAGAAGTCATCTTTTCAGCTGCCATTTTTTTTTATTTTTCATTTGTCTAATTTCATAATTTTTACCCGATCGCTGTGCAATTTCTGCTTTCACTGGTGGCAACACTTCTATGTTTTGTTGTTTACAATGGAGAAGAGAGAGTTCAATCACACACATTTACTTATTTGCACACAATCGTTGATTTTGTTTAAACTTTAAACGCTCTCCCGCTATTGTTTTGTATTTAATATGTTCATGTAAATTTGACCTTGACACAATTTTCATTCATACAATTTCATAACAAATTGAGAAAAGACAACCAAACGAAATAAATACAAAACTTATAATCTCTAATATATGTATGTATGTAAGTACATACAAACATACATAGTATATACACATACATTTTTTGTGTATTTTAAAAGGTGGTGAAAATAACAACTGTAAACAAATGGACTGGTAGGCGGAGAGAAATCAATGGCGTGCAACAGAGCTTAAGTAAGACGGACGGAGCTCCCATTCTCTTATCCCTTCTCTCCTACAAACTCAAGAATTTAGAAAATAAACCTTGCACCTAAAAGTGAAAAAATCGAGTTAGAAATAATTTTTCTTAAATGCAGCTTAAGCACTTTCGTGCGTATTTGTACTTACCCTGCAGGAAATGGAACTCACACAAAACTGGTCAGGTTATCCATCCCCAACTGGTAGGGACAAGTCTGAGTTCTAACACTTCGTATGAAGCGGACCAGTCACTTTTACATGGGGATGGCCTAGGATGGGGTTAATTGATACTTTATATGCACCTTGTGACTTGTCACTGAACTATCTTATAGGGACCTAATCGGTTTAGAATAATAAAAATTATATGCATATAAGTCATTAAGATGATATTTGTAGTGAAAACAAAAATCAAAAACAAACGACAATTTCTTGTTATTTTCCTTCGCGTTTAAATGAAAAGTTATTGTTGCTTAAGTCTTTTGTTTCATTTCAATTTAATTGAAGCATAAATCAAAATATGAATAAATTAATGATGAAGTCAACCTGTACAAAACGAGTGCAACCAGATTTTTTGTATCCAAATTCATAATGTAAAAATAATTATGCCACAAAATACGTTGACATTGGAAAGAGAATTAAAAAAAAATATATTCTACCTTAAATCTTTTGCGAACTTAAGAATTAATATTTATTTAATTATCTTTTATATAGTCTTTTAATTAAAAATTTACTTTGATATGCAAATCTACGGTGCGCACGTAATTTGCTTTGAAAAAAAAATATTAATTTCATCCAATTCAGACAGAATGACCACAATGAAAAAAATAATAAATAAATCTTAAATATTTTGTGGTGTGTGAATTTTACATATTTACGGCCATATTCATAAAAACTATTGCAGGCTTATTTGACGTATTTCTATGGGAAATTTGTCAAATAAACCTGTAATAAACCTAAAATATTTTTTATGAATTAGACCGTTAATATTTATTTTATTTTTATAAAATTGTATTCTCATCATTAAGAATTTTATTTCCACTTTTAGCTTTTATGCGAATTTTGGTCTTTGTCTACGGACAAACAAAAAACATGAGTTGTTTAACTTGTGAATTGGCACATCGCATGTCGAAGAAACAAGCATTCGTATATAATTATAATTTTTTAAATGAAAACAACAAGTTGAAAAATATTTAAAAAAAAATTTAAATAATAATAAAAGATCAGTGATGGCATTGTTTAAATTTTCTCAAGCTAAGCTACGAGTTGTAATAGTTAAAGCATAAAATCTCATAAATTTTCTTGATGATTTAAAGGACCACCAAGTTTATGTTCCGTAGAACCACACAGAAAAGCTACAGTCGTCAGTTTAGCTGGTCGGCAAGAGACAGGGGACAGTGATTGAAATTATCTTTCAATAAAATACATATAAGAGAAGTTTTTTCGTAGTTTTTTCATAACACAATTTATTTAATTATTAATTTTTTTTATCAGTTTTTAATGATAATTGTTGTTTAAATAAAAATTTATTGCCACACAATGAAATAATTGCTCCATTCAACACTTATTGTAGATTGTATGCTGTATAAAATGCAATTAATAAAATTTTAAAAAATATTAATTTTTAACTTCCCGTTTTCAAAGAAAGGAAGTTACTGATTTTACCTTGATTTTTGCAAATTAACTTTTCATCAGTTCTCTACGTTTTGAGAGCATCAATATCTATGTGCCAAAAAGGTAGAAGAGGACCTAAGGTTTTCGAAAATGTATCTTTGG